>CM060685.1:198947508-200147508 GCA_030686995.1 Artemisia argyi | reverse complement strand
AGTAGCAATTCGGTTTAAAGTAGAAGAATCATTTACCTACACGTTTTAAAATTCTTCTTCAACACAGACATTGAATATGAAATTAGACGCTGATTAAGCCAAAAATCGCATTATAAACGAAAACATTTTCACCAAGGTTACACTGTTATCATAAGCAGAAGTCAAATATTTTACATTGAAACAAAGGCAAACTGGCAAAATAGTGGTTAAAAAGTCACAACTGAGAGTTACACTAATATACACGCATGGATTACTGAATAACACATTACCCTAACAAATCTGTGTTTTTCACATACTTTATAAAAATCTAGAAATAAATAGATCAAGAAGATGAAGTTATGTGAAATGACCATGTTACTCTCAAGTCTCAACACGCACGTTAGATATGATCGTGTAGAATAACAATATTCATAGTAGGTTAATTAAATATAATGTATTTTGATGGATAGTATGTAAAGTATTTTTACAATTCTCGATCACGTTATCTGAGTTAGTTGGAACATGGATTCGTTCTAAAAGTAGGGATGTTGATGATTCTTATTTTGTCATGTCTAAGTAAAAAGTATTGTATAATAAGAATTATGGTTTTGGTAAGATTTTGTGAAACTTAATTATATGATCATCTTGTTCTTGTGACGATACTTCACAATGGTAAAGAATGTGCAACGTAGAAGAGAGGTAATGCATTCAAATTGTCTTTGTGATTATGATGTGAACCATTAAAACTATGAGTTTAGGCTTTTGGCGAAAACATGTCCTCGCGAAAAGTCTGAACCATTAAAACTGGTTTAGACTTTTGACGAAGAGTTGTTCTCGCCAAAAGCAACCGACCCTTTTTGCAGCAAATTGCTACAAAATGAGTAATTTTCAGATTTTTTTCCAGGAAAAATCTACAAAACCAAACCTGTTTTCACAACCTATAGTCCCACAGATATGCTACAACACCACAACCGGTTTAAATTCGCTGAAACATAATATTATAACTTAGAAAGTCATCAAACGGTTCAAACACTGTAATCCCTTACACATGATCCACAAAACTATCCATAACCTATCCGCATATGGTACAAAACTATCCGCAAACCATAAACATATTAACAACTATCCATAAGAAGGCATCTCGCTCGCTAGCCGTTCAACCCAACCCAGCTGACTCCTCAAAAACTCCATCATCAAATTAACTTGAGTTCCTCTCGTGTTGAGATCCTCCAGTTGTTTCATTACTGTTTCCTGAAGCGAGGACATGTCCTTGCCAAAAAGATTGGCGGGAAAAAGGCGCGGGAGCAATTAGCAAAGCAAGAAAGGATACAAATTTTGGTCAAACTTTGCAAACTTTTGGCGAGGACATATCCTCACCAAAAAGCTTGCGTTGAATTTCCTTGGTTATGTTCTTCTAGGTGGTCAGCAGAATTTTTGTCGTTTTGTGACCTTTGGCGAGGACATGCCAAAAGTTCTTCGTCCATTCTTTGTTTTGTTGTAGTGCTAGTTGTGTCGAATTCTGTTTTTGTTCGATCAATCTATCTCTTTTCGTATTCAGAAGTTGTCGGGGAGCTAAACGACGGTACCGGTCCCTAAACATATATTACATCAATCAATAATGCATGTATGCCCAGGAAAATAGTCTATTACATCTACTAACAAATCAGTGGCCAAGAGTTTTTTGGCCGATTTAAACTTTTGGATACATATACTAAAAGGAGACCATAAAATTTGATATCTAGTTAGAACTTGACTAAATTTCATAGTAGAAAGGGAAAAACATGATAAATTTAAAAAAAACAAGTCTTATCAAAAACACATGTTTCCTAATTCATAACTCAATCATTTTCATGACATTAAACTTTAGTTGAAATTTATCTCATAATCTTTGTTTTCAGGTATAGAACCAAAAACTAATGGATTTGTTGGTTGAGTTGTGTCATTCAATGTTTCCTAGTATTGTCTCAAGAAACTTTTTTCCAAATTACAACTTTTCAGAACCAATAACCAGAAATGAATAATGTTTAGACAATATAATAACTATTCAATCACTTTTAAAATCTTTAAACTTTCTTTGAATCTACAGTTTGATCGTAGTTGTTTTTGTACCTCTAAATTCCATAGAACATCTCTTCGTAAAAACGAAAAGAAATAAAATATTACGATGTGTAAGAATTTGGGAGTTTCTTTCGGCTCCATTGATGTGTCGATTTTCATTGATAATAAGGTAGCATTTGGTTTTTACTATTGGTATGGATTGACACTAACTCGCTAAGCTCAAATGAGTTTTCCATATCCATCGTGTATTGCGGGTTTGCAAATTGAGTATGAATCGATATTTTTAGGTTTCATTCATGACTTAGAAACTCGTATGGATTAACTAAACACCTGTATGAATCCTGCATTCTCACGTATTTCCTTATTCCTATACTCTTCAACCAAATACAACTAAGAAAACGAATAAGTCGATTAGGTGAAAGAAATAGACGTGCAAAAGCATAATGGTTAGGTATAGTATAGAGGCAGTCCATAAGCATATAAAGCCGAGACTCGTCATGTCACACACGAGAAAGCCACACATCAAACACTCTATTCCAATTCTCGATCACGTTCTCTTGGTTATTTATCGATTTTTCCTCTTGAAACAGTACGTAATCTTGGTTTACTTATTTTGAAAGTACTCATATTTACAATCACAGGCATTGCAGTTCAAGTTTTGGTTTAAGTCAAGTAGCAATTCCATTCAAAGTAGAAGAATCATTTACCTACACGTTTTAAAATTCTTCTTCAACACAGACATTGAATATGAAATTAGACGCTGATTAAGCCAAAAATCGCATTATAAACGAAAACAGTTTCACCAAGGTTACACTGTTATCATAAGCAGAAGTCAAATATTTGACATTACAAAGGCAAAATAGCGGTTAAAAAGTCACAATTGAGAGATACGCTAATATATATATACACAAGGATTACTGAAAAACACGTTACCCTAAAAAATCTGTGTTTTTCACATACTTTACAAGAATCTAGAAATAAATAGATCAAGAAGATGAAGTTATGTGAAATGACCAGATTACTCTCAACACACACAAGCTAGATCGTGTAGAATGAGAATATTCATAGTATGTTAACTATAATGTATTTTGAGGGATAATATATAAAGTATTTTTACAATTCTCGATCACGTTATCTTGCTTATTTGCAAACATTTATCGATTATATACGGTGAAGTCTCTTTGAGTTAGTTGGAACATGGATTCGTTCTAAAAGTAGGGCTGTTGATGATTCTTATATTTTGTCATGTCAAAGTAAAAAGTATTGAAATTATGGTTTCGGTAAGATTTTGTGAAACTTGATTATACGATCGCATCTTGTTCTTGTGATGATACTTCAATGGCGAAGAATGTGCAACGCAGAACAGATCAAGGTCATGCGTTCAAATTGTCTTTGTGAATATGATGTGATGTGGACTATTGCCTTATGTTAGCCGTGTGACCAGTCACTGTGACACCCGACGCTGAATCAGTTTCCCTTGATTATATCATCTTTTGCTTGAAAACAAAATGTTCAAATTGTTTTTGAAAATTATTCGCATCATCACACAAAAAGGTATCGCTTTAACTGGACCGAGCCCAAGTAAGAAGTTGGAGTTTTTATGGGTCAAATTAGCCCACCCACGATAATTTGTTCTACTAAATTACACGTTTGAGCTCAAGCTTTTATAGATGCGGCTTAAACTATACATATATGGTCCTAGGTTAAACAAATACAAACATACACATTCCATATCTCATATTTTTGTTTGTTTGTTTAGGGTTTGCATGGCAAAGGAGGTGTGTGTCCCCAGTGATATAGTTGTGCAGATACTAGCAAGATTGGATGTTAAGAATCTCATCAGATACAAGTCCGTGTGTAAGTCATGGCTATCTTTAATCTCTGACCCTTTTTTCGTTAAAACGCATCTCATCCATAGTCATAACAAAGATCGTAAGAATAATGACACTCGAAGGATTGTTATGGAGTGGTTACCCTATGGTTTTTACTGGCAAAGCATCATGAGCAGTAGTTATAATGGATGTTATATCCTCGGTTCTTCCAATGGCCTTGTATGCTTATTTACAATGGATGCTAAACAAATTCTTATAGCCAACCCCTCCATTAGACAAGTCAGACAACAACTCCCAAGGCCGCCAATTATCATTCCAGATGAAACGGTTTTATGTGGTGGTTTTGGTTACGATTTCTTCAAGGATGATTACAAGGTTATACTTGGCGACGAAACATGTTTTCAAGTGTTATCGTTAAAATCAAATGTTTGGAAAGTTATTCAAGTCGAATATAGGTTTATTAGTGAAGTTGGTGTTTTATGTAACGGCGCTCTTCACTGGTTTGTGAAAGACCATAACGAGAAGGTTTTAATTGTTTCATTTGATTTGTCTAAAGAAGAGTTCAAAGAAATCCCCCAACCTGATGATTCACGCTATCAATGGAGGTCTTGTCATCAACTAGGGATTATGAACGAATGTCTATCCATATACAATTATTATGGACCCGATCCTCATCCTACTGATCACATATGGATAATGAACAACTACAATGTTAAGCAGTCTTGGGAATTGTTGCCACGTGATTGTGTGGCTAATCGTCAAGTCATACACGCCTTGTGTGAACCGCGTGAACCCCAGAATGACAACATTCCATGTGTGAGTGACAAGTCCTTTGGCCAGCAAATTTCGGCAATTCACTCACATAGATATATTGGTGCTCCCATATTTGTGCAGAGCCTTGTATCTCCCCATGTTAAAGGCAATCAATGAATAAGAGTCGTAAGTTATCACATATGTAAATTTTTCTTACTTATAATTGTTTATGATGATTTCTTAAATCTATAATAAACTATGAAGTATTTATTTTGACATTGATCTAGTTTAGTTTTTTACTTACAACTATAGAGATTGGAACCGATTAAAGTAACACTTTTGCACATTTCTATCTGCTGCACAATATTAGGCTTTATGTTGAAGAATATGATAAGCTGACCCGAAAATTAATATTGCTCGGGTGAGAATGAATATACGGATTGAAGAATATCTTTATTACCCTACTATGATCTTTTACAGATTTGCAGTCGATAATTTGCTTGCTTAGTTTGCAATCTTGTCCATAATATGACACAAAAGAAATTGAATTCGTATATCGTTTGACTATCATGTACTAATGACCTTTTACATCTTTAGATTTGGTAAAATACCTTGCTTGGTTTGTATGAAAGCTTTATATGCTTGTATGGTGGTCGTTTGTTTAGCGCATGTTGTGTATGTGATGTATAAGCACGTATAAACTAGTAGCGAAATTGAAGTTATATAGAGCACTCAGCATTCTGTCCATAATACTCGTAACTAAGGGGCACTTTAGGTACATTGCTTACTTTCCTTGTATTTGTGAGCTCTGCGCCCTTTCAAGGGAAATTTCTTCCTTTTGTCTTTTTACCGCCCTCTCTCAATGGTTCCTTTCTTTCTTCACTTCTGCTATATTCATACACATGGATCCGACTACGGTTATTTGATCCCCTCTTCTCAATGTCAAGAATTTGTGCCTCTAAAGCATGTCAGTTTTTTTATGTCTAAAAAAATGATCTTAACTAGCATCGTTATTAGGCTTAGTTTACATTAAAATTTCAAGTGTAGGGAAATCTGCATTTATGTTATGACTAGCCTATTTTGTATACCAATTTAGTTGCGTTCATCTGTTTTTGTTCGATCAATCTATTTCTTTCCGTTTCCTAGGATTGTCTAGGGGGACTAAACAACTGCAGGTCCTTAAAGTGTTTTACATCAACCAAGTTCTACATATATGCTGATTGGAGTGGTTCTTGTACCTCTAAATTCCATAGAACAATAGTGGACCGAGATGCTTTTATACACTAGCTTATGTCATCTCTTACATAAAATGAAAAAAAAAAAAAAAAATACTAAGAAGCTTAGAATTTATGAGTTTCTTTCGGTTCCATTTATGTGTCGGATTTGGTTTATAATAAGGTAGGATTTGGTTTGCGGTCTAAACCAATTAATGGCGTTGTGGTCTAGGACAAAGCCTACTTCAAGTGAAGAAGATGAAACCTGATCATAAGATGATCTCAAGATTTGTTACCAGGTTAAATACCAAGAGATAGGAATATAATTTTACAATTTTAATAAGAATAGCCATGTAATCTTTTTACCAATGCTAGCTACATATTTCGACCTCTAACAACCACTATCATTGCAACTTTATCCCTAACTCATATAATAAGATCATGTTAGCAACTTAAATTCATAGTTTCATCATTTAACCTATGTTAGCAACATATTTTCATCTTCAAACCAATATTAGCAACATATATTTATCTATTCACAACTATTAGCATAGCATCATACAACTAACTATTATGTAAGGATGTGTTTGTCTATGCTTATTTGATGAGCTTAAACTTCAAGAAATTCATAAGCTCGTAAAATAAGGTAAAAGAACACTCAAGGAACTTACTAAACGAGTAAACGGAGAATGATCCTATTTAGCTTTCTCAGCCAAGTCAAGCCTTCTTACTCTATTGTCCGCGGTTATCCGGTACTCTAGTGGTCGTTTATGGACTTTTCCATACCCATCCCAACATATCCCAATCAGTAGCGGACGCTGGTCATAGGGTATGCAATAAATTTTGAGTGTACACATTTAGTGTTAAACTATCAAAAATCATTTGACAGTACGAATGCTAATGATGTGTTATATAATGGAAAGGTAAGTTTAGACCCAGTCATCATAAACTATTTTTTCTCCTATAGTGACTCAGATAAATATAAGCAGCGACTATAAGTGATTAAAACATCGTTTTTGGTATTCCCGGAAAGATTTTTCTTGAAAAACATCGTTTAATAAATATAAACAACGACTATAAGTGATTAAAACTAGTTTACGATGAGTTTTTGGTATTTTTGACAAAATTTGTAAGTTTTCGGCAACTTTGACCATTGTTGAAAGTCGTTGACCGTCATTGACCATGGTTGACCGATCTGTTTGAACGATTTACACTAATCGGAGATGTCGGTGACCCAGTAGCGCCTAGGCAGTTATTAATCGGCCTTGTAGACCTTGTTTTGCAACACTGGATAAAAGTGAATGCTGATATGAAACTCATGTGATAATATTTCCCTCTTGGTTCAGTCACCATTCTACTACTCCCGTAAATAAATCCTTGTTTTAGTAGATCGAATATGGCCCTCAATCATTTTCTTGAAATTTCATTCCGGGTCGTTAGGACCAATGCATGAGTAGTTATACTTCTAATAGATGTTTTATCCTTGGTTCTTCCAATGGCCTTGTATGCTTACTTACTATGGACGCTAAACGAATTCTTATAGCCAACCCCTCCATTAGTCAAGTCAGACAAGAACTCCTAAGGCCGCCAATTATCATTCCAGATGAAACGGTTTTATGTGGTGGTTTTGGTTACGATTTCTCCAAGGATGATTACAAGGTTATACTTGGCAACGAAACATGTTTTCAAGTGTTATCGTTAAAATCAAATGTTTGGAAAGTTATTCAAGTCGAGTATAGGTTTTTTACTGAAGTTGGTGTTTTATGTAACGGTGCTCTTCACTGGTTTATGAAAGACCATTATGAGAAGATTGTAATTGTTTCATTTGATTTGTCTACAGAAGAGTTCAAAGAAATCCCCCAACCTGATGATTCAAGCTATCATTGGAGGTGTTATCATCGACTAGGGATTATGAACGAATGTCTATCCATATACAGTTATTTTGGATTCGATCCTCATACTAGTGATAACATATGGATAATGAACAACTACAATGTTAAGCAGTCTTGGCTAATGTTGCCACATGATTGTGAGCCTGAGCGTGATCAAGTCATACACGCCTTGTGTGAACTGCATGAACCGCAAAATTACAACATTCCGTGTGAAAGTGACAAGTCCTTTCTCCAGCAAATTTCCGCAATTAACTCACATAGATATATTGGTGCTCCCATATTTGTGCGGAGCCTTGTATCTCCCCATGTTAAAGCTAGGCCATCGATGAATAAAAGGCATAAGTTATCACATATAGTGTAAAATTTTCTTATATATCATTGTTTATGATGATTTCTTAGATCTATAATAAAGTATGAAGTATTTATTTTAGCATTGATCTAGCTTAAATAATTTTGACTTATAACTATTGAGATTGGAACCGACTAAAGTAACACTTCTGCATATTTCTATCTGCTGCACAATAATAAGGCTCTATGTTGAAAATTTTGATAAGCTGGCCCGAAAACTAATATCATTTGGTTGAGAATGAATACGGATTGAAAAGAATATCTTTACTACCCTAATATGATCTATTGCAGACGATAATTTGCTTAATTAATTTGTAATCTTGTCCATAATATGACACACAAAACTTGAATTCTTATGATCGTTTGACTATCCTGTACTGATGACCTTTTACATCTCTAGATTTTGCAAAATACCTTGCTCTGTTTGTATAAAAGTTTGATATACTTGTATCGTGGCCGTTTGTTTAGAGCTTGTTGTGTATGTGATATAGAAGCACGTATAATTGTATAAACTACTAACTAGTATCGATATTTAAGTTATATAGGTAGCACTTTGAGGTACATTGCTTACTTTCGTCGTGTTTGTGAGCTCTCTTTTGCGCCTTTTTTAGGGGTATTTCTTCCTTTTTTCTTTCCATCCCTTCTTTCAATGGTTTCTTTGTTTCCTCACTTCTGCGATAATCTTACACGTGGAAAAAGCAAAAAAAAAAAAAAAAAAAAAAAAAAAAAAAAAAAAAAAAAAAAGTACGAAGCATAAGAACTTGGAAGTTTCGATAGTTTCTTGATGGTTAATTAGCGAGTTGAGACAACCCCATTTTTAGGTTTCATTTATGATTTAGAAACTCGTATCTAATACGTCCGTAGGAATTAATCCCGCATTCCCACGTATTTACTTATTCTTATGCTCTTCAACCAAACACCACTAAAAAGACGAATAAGTCGATTCGGTCAAAGAAATAGACGTATACAAAAAGCATATATAATCGTTAAGTATAGAAGCGGTCCATACTCCATAAGCATATAAAGCCGAGACTCATCATGTCACACATGAAAAAGCCACATATCAAACATTCTATTCCAATTCTCAAACATGTTCTCTTGTTCGTCTCAAAATTATAGTCAATATTTCATTTTCGAGATGTCTCAAAATAATTATCCACTTTTTATTTTTAGTAATAAAAAGAGAATTTAGTGAGGGATATTCTATTTTGAGTGGTTGAAAATTAAAGTAGTCTCACTTTTATTAAACTTTGTAATTCTTGTCTACTGATAATAATAATTTTGAGACGGAGGAAGTAACTGTTTTCCTCTTCCAAGAGTCTAATCTTGGTTTATATCTTTTCCGAGTACTCATATATTTTACAACCACAAGCATTGCAATTCAAATCATGGTTCGAGTCAAGTACCAATTCCATCTCAAAAGTAGAAAGATCATTTATCAGCATGTGTCTAACTTCAATTACTACAACCCACAGAATGAACTTGAAAGTTAGCTAGACACGATTAAGCCGAAAAGCACATTAGTGTATTACAAATGAAAACAGTCACATCCAAGCTATATAGTTGCCATAAGCGCAAAAACTATGAATGTTTAACATCACATGATCACAAGTTCACAACAAAGGTAAAATAGCGGTTAAAGGGACTTGGCTTGTGAACAACATATGATATTGCTTTGTCTAGGAAAACAAGTACAAAATGAAACTTATAATTGTGACATCACGTGAGTTTTGATATCATTTATTCATTTTGATCATACTTGCTATTATAAAAAGATTTCATTTGTTGTACAGTTTCTTTTTACCTTCTTAGCCCGGGTGTAATGGTGACCCGACCATTACCTACATATCAGCGTCATATTATTTTTTTAACACATCACATTTTCATCATCTTTAGATACGTAGTGGTCACCACCTATTCACATAAAATACATCATTTTATACAAAAATAGCTCACAATATACCTCACACACACTCACAAACATACTCATTTTCCTTTTTTTATGTTTGGTGAAATAGACCACCTAACCAACCTCACTCTCCCCCTACGCGTGTCAACCAACCCAATTCATCATGGTCTTCGCGCGCCAACCTTGGCCTTCACATGTGGTGAAAGATCACCATAACGGTTGGCCTTAAGTTGTTCTCCACATTGTGAATGTTCCATTCTTCTAGTGATTTTATCAACAAAACCAGTGGATAGCGCCTAAACTAATAAAAGTACATGATCTCTTTTAAACCGCCATGATTTTTTCTCTAATAAAATATGGGAGTTGATAGACGCATATGCTTTTGATTTACATACACCAAAATAAAATCAGAATAACGATTATGTGACAGAGGATGAGATCAATTATGTAAATGAAGATGGAGGGTAATTGTGAGCATCAACAATTAGCTTTAAGCAGTATCAGTTAGCACTTAGCAGTATCTCTTAAGTAGTCGCCATGAGCAGCAACAATAATAACATGTAAATTATAAGTGTAAAATGATGTAAAAGGATATTTACATAGTGTAATAAAAAACTTATCAGACAAATAATAAGTGTATCTTAGTAATTTTGTATATTTATTGGGCAGTGAAAAAGAAATGCTTCTTCAAGAAGCATTAGAAAAAAGAGCGGTGAAATAAAAACGCTAATGCTTCAAAACGCTTCGTGTCAAACATACCATAAATATGTTCAAACCACCTCCGATGATAATTATATAAACATAAACGAGTAAACGAATGAGGTTTTCCCTATTCAGGTAATGGTGAGTTATTTTTACTCTGACTTTATGTTGCCTCACCAGGCTAATGTCGAGACTGTTTCCGACTTTTCCCTAACCACCCCAAATACATACACCTAAAAAGGTTTGAAACCTTAACTTTTCGTAAAAAACTAGAATCCTTACCACTAAGGCCTTTTGATGGTAGTTCTATATTAAATACATACAACTACCACCAAATGGCCTAGTAGTAGTAAGGTTTTTAGCTTCAAATAAGAGGTCAAAAGTTCAAACTTCATTAGGTATATACATTTTGAGATGATCAGAAAAAGGCCGAAAACTATACTGAAAATAACCCAGTTAAGCCGCGTCCATATGAGTCAAACCAGGTTTCTTTCAACCATACTAAATACATACAACATGTATTTTTAGCACACTTGAAACACTTTGAACATGACATCTAATTGTATACAACTTTTCCACAATAACTACACATGAAAAAAACTCAACTACCCATTTCTATCCAAACCCTATCCACATGTCCCCTCCTCATTGGCTCCCATCTCCAAACAGATAACACCCTCAGATTCCCACAAAACCAATCACAAAAAACTTAAAAAAAAACCAAACACTTCAAAAAACCAAAACACAAAAACATAAAAAAATGCCTTCACCAACAATAACAAATGCAACCACACTACTATGTGATTCATGCAAAACGACGTCGGCCAGCTTATACTGCAAAGCTGACTCAGCATACTTATGCATCCCATGCGACACCACTATCCACCACGCTAACAAGCTCGCGTCACGCCACGCGCGCGTCTGGCTCTGCGACGTCTGCGAGCACGCGCCGGCGCGTGTCACCTGCAAAGCCGACGCGGCGAATTTGTGCGCCGACTGCGACCACGACGTTCACGAGGTGAACCCCCTCGCGAGGAGACACGAGCGCGTGGCGGTGGAGGAGTTTTATGACTGTGTTGCGGTGGCGCGTGAGGCGCGTGAGTGTGAGTTTGGGTTTGGGTTTGATGTGAATGTGGCGGCGGAGGAGGAGGCGGCGTCTTGGTTGAGGTGTGGTGATGAAGTGGCGGATGTGAAGAGGGGTGGTGGTGGTGATGACGTGGCGGATGGGTATGGTGTGGTGCCGGTGGGGGGTGGTGGTGGTGGATATGATGACGTGGCGGTGGTGGATGTGGTGGAGGGGTTGCCGGCGTATGACGTCATCAATAATAATAATAAGCCGTTTATGTATAACTTTACAGCTCAGTCAATTAGTCAAAGTGTAAGTTTTGATTGTCCTAAACAGGTTATTACATTATTTTATGTTGTCTTAGGCTTACGAGCTTATTTGATTTCGGCTTATATTTTATAGGCTTGGATTTTTTGGCTTAGTTTGAGATTTATGGGTTTATATAAGCTTATTATCCCATAAGTTTCAAAATAAGTCAGGAAATCCGAGCTTATTACATATATGCTATGTTTGGCAAAAGTAGCTGTGAGCAAGCCACTGCTCACAGCTTCATAAAGAAGCATTGGAAAAATGAGTTTTCCTAAAAAAAAAAACAGCAAAACTCACATCTCTTATGCCAAACGAACTCTAAAATTCAAAAAGCTCGTTGCTCACCGCTAATTGCTCCAAAAAGCTTTGTGCCAAACATAGCCATAAGCCGAAATCAAAAAAGCTTATAGACTTGCTTTTGATACAGTGCGGATATTTGAGTCAAAACAAAAATTTTGTGCTCACTACGTGAACGAAAACACCTCATCCATTAGTAAGTTTGGCCAGTAACACTGTTAATGAACGTTTTGCTAGAAAATATTTCAATAGGATTGGTGTAGAAATATGTTGCTAGGGTTGGTTTAAAGATGATAATATGTTGCTAAGATAAGTAAATTGATGATACTAAGTTCCTAACCATTAGGAAAAGGATGAAAGAACATTGCTATATTAGTGAAAACCAAACGCAAGTGCGTTGCAAATAGTGGTAGAAAGATGAAGCTTACACAGTCAACATTGGTAAAAAGAACTGAAAATTTTGTAGTAAATATTGGTGATGATAATTTTGTATCCTAGCATCTAATAGTATGTGTTTCTGTATTGTGTTTCTTAAGATTACGGACTAATGTCTATATACTCCATATTTTGGTTACTATTCTTATGAAACGATGCGAAAGTATTTTGCTAGATTTTAAGTCATGAACTCTTTCATAGATCAGCAACTAATCAGGAGATCATCTTATAATCAGGTATCATCTTCTTCACTTGAAGTAGGCGTTGTCCCAGACCACAACACCACTATGGCAGATGTATCAAACAACCACCACCAGAACCAATCATCAACAGAGGTTTATCCAACGCCATTAATGGGTTTAGATCGTGAAGCCAGGGTTTTAAGATACAAAGAGAAAAGGAAGAACAGAAAGTTTGAGAAAACAATCAGATACGCTTCAAGGAAGGCTTATGCAGAGACAAGGCCAAGAATTAAAGGAAGATTCGCCAAGCGAACAACAGATGAGTCCGTGATCTCACAGGATTCCTCATATGGTGTTGTTCCATCTTACCAATAATGTTTTCGAGATGCTTTTGCTGTGTTTGATGTGTGTTTTTAATAAATCTATGTGTATATATATTAGTGTAACTCTTAATCTTTGACTGTTTAACTGCTTTAGCCTTTGTTGTAATGTAACATATTCTACCCATGGCAATTATATAGCTTGCGGTGAAAGTTCATTTTATCATCTATAATGTGATTTTTTGCCTAATCGGCATAGTATTTTAAGTTAGAAACATGCTAGTAATGACTTCTACTTTTGAGTAAAGGGTTTCCCGATAAAATAAATGACTTCTACTTTTGAGATGAAAAATTTGTACTCTACCAGAACCAAAATCTGAATTGCATGGATTGTCTAAACTAGTGTTATAAGGTTCGTGAATATCCTTTTTAAAACTTGAGAGTTCTCAAGTTCAATTCCCAGCTAGGTGTAAACAACTTTGAATTGGTCACACCAATCTTAATAAAAAGTGGGTCTTAGCCGGTTTGATTATGTGTGTGTTGGATTCAAAGCCCTTGAATTAGTTAGCTAAAAGGTCAGCATTAGTGAAAAATAATAATATAAGACATTAAGACTCCTGCATAAAAGATATAGACTAGATGAATCCGTTTTTAAGAACAAGAGAACATGTTTGCGAACCGGAGAGGAATGTCGATGTGTGGCTTTTTTTTTTGTGAGATCACCAGTCTCGGCTTTATATGCTTATAGACTGCTTCTATACCTAACGATTATGCTTTTGCAAGTGTCTATATGTTTCACCTAAATGACTTATTCGTTTTCTTTGTGGTGTTTGGTTAGTCACTTAATGGTATAGGTATAAGGGAATACGTGTGATTCTTTACAACTTGTTAACGACAATCTGAATTGTAATTTTTGTTTATATATGGTATGCAAATATGTTTAAAGATGAGATGGAATGGGAATGGTTTTGTTGTTTGGTTTCTCGTGTAGAATGGAAAAGACCCGATGAGATTGATAAGGATCAAGAAGTTCGGGTAACACTTAAACAAAGACCATACTTTACTGCTGTGAGGCAACATTTGCCCAAGTGTGTGAAGCTTGTGAAGTTGTGTGTGTTGTTCTCCTTTTATGAAGACGCTTATAGGGTATCGAGATAAACCATTTGAGGATGATCGACGGCTACAAGAGGGCCAGGTGTTGATCATCTGAGAGCAGACAAAGAGGACAAGTGTCATTCGTCCTTTATCTCGTACAAAGTGTGCTTGTCGTGTGTCTCCACTGCACAGTGTCAGATGGTACATCTTAACCGCTAGTGACATTTGGGGAGCAGTAATACTATCATGCTCAGTCTGGCCTGAGAGGATTTATCAAGCCCTACGCGGCATAGAATTTAAGTCAGGCTTCCATCAAGTGTTTGTTGATGGGTCTTGGTAATGAGCTTGATACGAGCGTGTAATTAGTAGGTTTGGGTCGCTAATATTGATACACTATCAATTTATTAATGAAATTGTTCAAAATAATTATTTTTGTAGAAGAATTTCATAGGATAAAAAAACATGTATAACTAAAAATCAGTGTTGCAAAAAAAGGTCTACAAGGCCGACATATCGTCCCCTAGGCACTACAAGGACACCAACTTTTCCAATTTATGTAACTGGGTTAAACAGATAGGTCAAGCGTGGTCAACGGCGAACAACGATGATCAATGGTGGTCAAACTTGCCGAAAACCTGCAAATCTTACCGGAAGTACCCAAAACTCACTATAAAATTATTTTGATCACTTATAACAACTAGTTAAATCTATTACAAGTTGTTTTTTAAAAAAAAATGTCTTGCCGGAAATACCTAAAACACGCCGAAATACACAAAACTTACCGGAAAAACCCAAAATTTACTAGAAATGCCAATCCGATTAATCACTGATTAATCCCACCTAGACCGATTACAAGCTATAAGGTGGTTGACCGCCCAACTACCGATTCACGATTTTTGCAACCTTGCTAAAAATTATAGTCCGTCGAAAATTTTAATCAAATAGTATACGTCTCCGAAACACAAGGAAAAGATAAAGTTTATTATACACTAGAGTTGGCAATTCCTGACACGGACCTGTTAACACGACACGACACGACCTGCTCTTAACAGGTTTCGTGTCTTAACAGGCTATAATAAACTTTATATATATATATATATATATATATATATATATATATATATATATATATATATATATATATATATATATATATATATATATATATATATATATATATGTGTGTGTGTGTGTGTGTGTGTGTGTGTCCAAATCCCACCTATATATACCCATGTTATAATAGTTTAGGTTTTCACTACCCTTTCTCTCTTTCAGCCGCACCCACCCAACTCCTCTCTCTCTCTATTTTTCCGGCAACAAAAACAGGCCAAAGCACCACCACCACCGCGAGTGGTAACGCACCTCTACCACCATCACACGCCAAATTTGATCCTCTTTCTTTTGAACTATATCACGTGCCGTATAACTCACCCAAACACTCTCTCACTTGAAGTTTTGGTCACGAATTCTACAACATCACCACCCTTTTTGTGTTTTCTTGATACTTGAAGACCAAGGTGGGTTTTTAGGGGGCGTTTGTGCCTCGATTCGACTCAAAACCTTAAGGTTTTAAGGGATTCTTAATAATAACAAAGTGATAACAAGTCAAATAAGCTAATAATGGTTGTTTGGTATCATTCTTAATAAGATTTGTAGTTTTTTTGTTGCTGGTTCTCGGATTTAGGCAAGGGTTTAGAGTTGGGATAGATTGGGAGTGTTTTTGGAAGTGTTTGTATGTGGTATGAGTGTTTGAATTCGGTTTGGGTGATAGATTTGGTCATGGATGGTGTTGCCGAGAGTAGTTTTGGATTTGGGAAGCGTTGGGATTATTGATGTTCTTGTGGTGTTGTTATTATTTTTGTTTGTTAGTTGTTGTTCTAGTTAGTATACCCATGTATATAAATTTAGTATTTTTGCCTTGCTATGTATTTGGTATAAATTTAGCATTTGCCTTGTTATGTATTTGGAATAAATTTAGTATTTTTGTTAACAGGTCCCTTAACAGGTTCGTGTCATGTAACCTGTTAATTTTCGTGTCGTGTTCGTGTTCGAAAAAAATGACACGAATTGTTATCGTGTCGTGTTCGTGTTCGACCTTAACATGTTCGTGTCTTAACAGGTTCGTGTTGTGTCGTGTCATGTCGGATCTATTATGCCAACTCTACTATACACGATATACTTCTTTGAGCTAATTACATAAATCACCCATGTGGATTATGTTAGTTTTAATGGATTATAAATTAATATATCATGACCGGACTCGAACTTGAGACTTCGGGATTGCACACTTTACGTATGAGTTTTAATTAATTAATAATTATTGTTTTGGTGGCGAATAATTATTAAATTCACGAAACAAGCACTTAACGGTGACTAACGACTGTTAGACGAAAGTTAAAGGACTAGAGATGAAATAAGAAGGCAAGAATGATCTAGAACCCCCCCTTGGGCCTAGGATCGGCCGAACACCCCTATCCCACATGGGATGGGATTGCCTTTTGCTCCAAGTTTGAGATAGTATAAATACATAGCCTCATGGATTCATTCTTTTCATCTCTTGGTTCATTAGCAAGCCAATTCACTTTCTTTCATCACTTTTCTTTGAGCTATAGAAGATCCCTCGTGATCAACTAAGGCTGATTAGTAGTGCTTGCTTGTGAATTAAGAACCTAGCTTTTCTTATTGAAACGCTAATAGTACGTATGTTCGAGAACGAAGTGTTAGCATACTTTTGTTAACAAGGTGACTGCCTTATTTCGACTAACCCTAGTCGATCCACCTACAAACCCTAATTAGGTTTATAGTTCTTGTTCCATTGGTTTCTTGTTTTTGCTAGAAATCACAAAGGTACGCATCTTTATATTCGGTTACTTTATTATTTGTATTTGATCTTTTTCGCTGCGTACTCTTTGATGTTTATGTGTTTATATTATTGTTATGATTCACATATTCTAACAGTGGTATCAAGAGCTGTTAATACATTATAATAAATTACCGAAACACATAAAATTGAATCGTTATGATTATTACATGCTTGGTATTCTTATGTTTTTCAAATTTTTCTTAAACCCTAAAAACTTTTTTTTATGTCGATTACGATTTATTTATAAATGTCGTTTTTTTTTTTTTTTTTTTTTTTTTTTTTTTTTTTTTTTTATTTGAAAAGAAAATTAGGGTTTTTGAATTTTATTATAAAAACTTGTAGAAACCCTAGGTTGCATGTAATATTTATGTGTATATAAATGGATATTGGTGATATGCCGTTTGGTTGTGTTCCTTATTGACATGATTATATGTTTATAATATGTGATATTTGGGCATCCATGACAAACCATGCATGTGTTGTCTTGGATTATGATGATTTAGTTTTTATATTTCATGCTTATTATGCAATTTTATTATAACAAATGCAACCACTCTACTATGTGATTCATGCAAAACGACGTCGGCCAGCTTATACTGCAAAGCTGACTCAGCATACTTATGCATCCCATGCGACACCACTATCCACCACGCTAACAAGCTCGCGTCACGCCACGTGCGCGTCTGGCTCTGCAACGTTTGCGAGCACGCGCCGGCGCGTGTCACCTGCAAAGCCAACGCGGCGGCCTTGTGTGTCGACTGCGACCGGGATATTCGTGAGGTGAACCCGCTGGCGAGGATACACAAACGCGTGGCGGTTGAGGAGTTTTACGACTGTGTTGCGGTGGCGCGTGAGGCGCGTGAGTTTGGGTTTGGGTTTGATGTGAATGTGGCGGCAGAGGAGGAGGCCGCGTCATGGTTGAGGTGTGGTGATGAAGTGGCAGATGTGAAGAGGAGTGGTGGTGGTGGTGGTGGTGATGATGTGGCGGATGGGTATGGTGTGGTGCCGGTGGGTGGTGGTGGTGGTGGGTATGATGACGTGGTGGTGGTGGTGGGTATGATGACGTGGCGGTGGTGGATGTGGTGGAGGGGTTGCCGGCGTATGACGTCATCAATAATAATAATAATAATAATAATAATAATAATAATAATAATAATAATAATAAGAAGCCGTTTATGTATAACTTTACTGCTCAGTCAATTAGTCAAAGTGTAAGTTTTATTCTGTCCTAAACAAATTATGTGCTTATTTGATTTCGGCTTATATTTTATATAGGCGCGGATTTTTTGGCTTAGTTTGAGATTTATGGGTTTGTATAAGCTTATTATACCATAAGTTTCAAAATAAGTCACGAAATCCGAGCTTATTACATATAAGCCGAAATCAAATAAACTTATAAGCCCACATATAAGCTTAAACGCATACCTTTAAAGGTGAAACATTATGGAAAAGATGTTATAGAGTTTTGTTTGATACAGTGCGTATATTTGAGTCAAAACATTAGTTTGTTTGGTCAGCAACGCTGTTTATGAATGTTTTGCTAGAAAATATTTCAATAGGATTGGTGCGGAAATAGATGAAAATATGTTGCTAACATAAGTAAATTGATGAAACTAAGTTCCTAACTATTAGGAAAAGGATGAAAGAACATTGCTATATTAATAAAAACAAAATGCAAGTGCGTTGCAAATAGTGGTAAAAAGATGAAGATTACACTGTCAACATTGGTAAAAAGAACTGAAAATTTTATAGTAAATATTGTTGATGATAATTTTGTATCCTAGCATCTGGTAGTATGTGTTTCTGTATTGTGTTTCTTAAGATTACGGAGTAATGTCTATATGCTCCGTATTTTGGTTACTATTCTTATGAAACGATGCGAAAGTATTTTGCTATATTTTAAGTCATGAAGTCTTTCATAGATCAGCAACTAATCATGTGATCATCTGATAATCAGGTATCATCTTCTTCACTTGAAGTAGGCGTTGTCCCAGACCACAACACCACTATAGCAGATGTATCAAACAACCACCACCACAACCAATCATCAACAGAGGTGTACCTGTTGGAATTATTATATCATGACATTCATATATTATAAACTAAACACATCAAGTGAGCATAGCGGAAGCAATTATAACAAGATCAAATAACATGTAATTAATTAATCAATATTTAAATAGTAAACATACCTTTGTGATTCTAGCCCGAACAAGAATCAAATTGCAATCTTCAATCAAGAACCCTAATTAGGGTTTATGTGGATTACAAGAATTACCCCTTACCTCTTTTGTAATTCAATCCAAGAATCAAACAATAGTGTGTTTGATTCATGTTCTTGTACACACGTACTAATTCAAGAAAAAGTTTATGCAAGTAATTAAACACAAAACTTTGTAGATCAAGAAAATCGAATCCCTTAGGGGATAAGTTTGATGGATCGACCAAGGGACAAAGAAGAGGAGAGAAAACACCAAGATGTGTGTGTACAAGTTATGAGAAAACAATGCATCTTGGGTTTGCTTATATACTATTCAAAAATTGGAGCTCAAGGCACAAAAGAGGTGGAGAACCCCCTATGGCCGATCGGTTTGGAGTCCCCTTAGGGGATTCCGGAACCTTCCCTTGTTTCCAAATTTTCCTTAGTATTACTTTCCTAATCTTCGTTAATAGGCCATTAGTCATTTATCATTAAATACTAATTACTATTACTTGTTTTGTGTTTATTAATAATTACTTATAACATTTTATAAATAATTATTTCTTTTTCTCTTCATACGTATGGTGTGCAATCCCGTGATCTCAAGTTCGATCCAGCTAACACACGACTATTATTATAATGTCTATAAAACCAACAGCTCCCACTTAGACATATCATAATAGTGTGATCACATCGGTTAGCGTCTTGCAACACGCCGATGCCTCTAGTACAACTTGAGTAAGGCTCCTGGAAAACCTTTTAATGATTTCTCATTATTATTATCCCTTTGTTTTTAATACCATGTTAAATAAGGATATGGATCTAGGTCATTCCTTAATTAACCATTTTGTTTCTCGTTGTTAGAAATTGACAAGATTACCAAATCTTCTGAACCTTTCAGGAAAGACCTTGGGCATGGTCACGCAAACACCTTGACAACCCTACGAGGGGCCCAGCAGTATTAAACTCCAAAAATTAATTTGAAGGAACAAATTCTATATTGATTACATGCAAAACACACAAACTTTGTAACACTTCCGAAAACAACCCTTATGACTACCCGTTACGTATAGCGTTAAGTTGTTCCACAAAAATGTACTATATTCATGACCGTTATCTTGTATCTCAAGTCTAAGGATAACTTCTTATGATTTACTTAATGACAAGATCCATAAAGTAACATCATATAGTTGGGATGAGTCCTATATTCAGTATCATCGAATATCGTCTAAAATGGCATGACTACTCATCAATACACTTTAAGTATATTATACCAACTTCAGATTTGTCTTAATTTTATAATATTCCCATATTATTAACTGACAACGGACAATTTAGAATAACTCTTATTCATGGATTTAAACATGCAAAAATAGGACAACAATAATTAACAATAGAAATAAACATACCAACATACTTTATTTCATTAAAATAATAATTGTTTACAATATCCTTTATCCAAATACTAATCACAGTTATGCATGAAACTACTAGCTAATTTAAGCCTAATTCCATTGGCCAATTCATTAAGCTTCTCTTTCGCCAAAGCCTTAGTGAATGGATCAGCTAAGTTATCATCTGTGTGAACTTTCAGCAGATTTATTTCACCTTCGTTAACCTTTTCACGAACAAAGTGATACTTCCGTAGAAAATGTCTGGTGCCTCTCATGACTCCTGGTTCATTGGAAAATATGGTTGCAGCAGAATTGTCACAATACATATTAATAGGTAATTCAATTGAAGGCATAACACCAAGCCCTGAAACGAATTTCCTAATCCAAACACCCTCCATAGCAGCTTCTGAAGCAGCAATGTATTCAGCTTCTGTTGCAGACATCGCAATTGTACTCTGCTTCTTGCTCCTCCAGTCTACTGCTCCTCCATTAATAACAAAGACATAACCCGTCTGAGACTTTGAATCATCTTTATTACTTTGAAAGGACGCATCGCAGAAACCTGTAACACAAAGTTTTGCAGCTGGATCTCCACCATATACCAAAAACATATCTTTTGTATTTCTCAAATACTTAAGAATATGCTTAACTGGAATCCAATGTTTTTCACCTGGATTTTGTTGAAATTTACTGGTAATATTTTGAGCAAACGCCACATCTGGCCTTGTGCACTTTACCGCATACATAATAAATCCTACAGCCGAAGCATAAGGAACTTTACTCATGCGAGCCACCTCAGCAGGTGTTGAAGCACAAAACTCATCACATAAGCCATGTTTTACTTCCATCGGCAAATATCCTTTCTTGGAATTTTGCATATTGAATCTTTTCAATATTTTGTCAATGTAAGCACTTTGACTTAATCCAATTAACTGCCTTGATCTATCTCTATAGATTTTGATTCCCAGAATGTATGCAACTTCTCCTAAATCTTTCATAGAAAAGCACTTTCCAAGATATGCCTTAACCTTTTGCAAACTTGGAATGTCTTTTCCCATGATCAATATGTCATCAACATATAAAATTAGGAAAATTACATTATCACTCCCACTAGCTTTGTGATACACACATGGCTCATCAAGGTTTTGATTGAATCCAAACTTTTTGATCTCAGCATCAAATCTCTTGTTCCATTGTCGTGATGCTTGCTTCAATCCATAAATGGATCTTTTAAGTTTGCATACACGATTTGGAAACTCTGGATTTTCAAACCCTTCTGGTTGTGCCATATAGATGTCTTCATCTAGATGACCATTTAAGAAAGCAGTTTTCACATCCATTTGCCAAATCTCATAGTCATAGTACGCTGCTATAGCTATGAGAATCCTTATAGCTCTTATGTCTGCTACAGGAGAAAACGTCTCCTCGTAATCAATTCCAAAAGTTTGAGTAAAACCTTTAGCAACTAGACAAGCCTTATAAGTGTGTGCATTTCCATCCATGTCAGTCTTAATCTTGTAGAGCCACTTACTCCCAACTACCTTGGCACCAGGAGGTAAGTCTACTTCTTCCCAGACTTCATTATCATGCATGGATTGTATTTCCCCATCCATAGCAGCTTTCCATTTAACCTTTTCAGGACTATTAATGGCAGCTCTATAACTAGTAGGTTCATTAAGATCCCCTAGTAAATGCTCATCAACCTCGACATTAAGACATAGACGGTCAGGAGCTTTCACAGATCTTGAAGATCTGCGAATGGGAACTACTTCAACTTCCGGTGGAGGACCCAGACTTTCCGGTTCTACAGGAAGTGTGCTAGTGTTTTCTGAAGGTAATGCATTATCTAGATCATATACTCTCCCACTGACTTCTTGAATTACAAAATCACTTTCAAGAAAGTCACCATACCTAGCAACAAACACTTTGTTCTCAGGTGGGTAGTAAAAGTAGTAACCCATTGTTTCCTTTGGGTATCCTACAAAAATGCACTTTACAGATCTTTGTTGGAGTTTATCTTGTGAGTCACGTTTAACATACGCCTCACAACCCCAGACCTTTAAATAAGACAAGTTCGGAGCTTTTCCTGTCCACATCTCATATGGAGTCTTATCAACCTTCTAGGTGGGAACCATATTCAAAATACGAACAGCTGATTCAAGAGCATAATCCCAAAAAGACAAAGAAAGATTAGTAAGATTATACATTGATCGAACCATGTCCAACAATGTACGATTCCTTCTCTCAGATACACCATTTTGTTGTGGAGTATATGGAGATGTGAGATTCTGGACAATTCCATTCTCAGTTAAGAAATCTTTAAAATCTTGACTAAGGTATTCACCACCTCAATCAGAACGAAGAGCTTTAATCTTCTTTCCCAATTGCAATTCTACTTCTGCTTTGAAAACTTTAAATGTTTCAAACACCTCATGTTTATGCTTAAGTAAATAAACATAACCATAACGGCTGAAATCATCTGTAAAAGTTAAGAAGTAAACAGCACCTCTCCTTGACACATGTCTAAGTGGTCCACATACATCCGTATGTATCAAACCAAGTAGATCTGAAGCTCTTTCCATATTGTTATGAAAAAGTTTTTTCGTCATCTTCCTAGAAATACAAGACTCACACTTATCAAATGACTCATCATTGATATTCTTCAAAAGCCCTTCTTTTTGCAGCTTTTGCATGCGAGTCTTGCCTATATGGGCAAGTCTACAGTGCCAAAGGTAAGACGAATTCAAGTCATACTTCATTCTCTTACTTATGCTGTACATCGAATTATTATTATTGTTGGAAACACAATCATTCATTTCAATTTCAAACACACCATTCACAGCAACAACATTAAAATAAAATACACCATTTAAAGAAACAGAAATTTTATTGCCATCAATAGTATGAGTAAAACCAAGATCCAACAAACATGAAAAGGAAACAACACCTCTAATTATAGAAGGTGCATAATGACAATTGTTTAAACAAAGTACTAAACCCGAAGGTAAAACTAAATTAAACACTCCTATGGCTTCAACTGCTGCTTGTGCTCCATTGCCCACATGCATAAATTGCTCCCCATAAGCTAGTCTCCTTTCCTCTCTAAACCCCTGTAGTGTATTACAAATATTAATACCACATCCAGTATCATATACCCAGGAATTGAATTTATGAGATAAAGTAAATAATTCAATGACAAATAAGTTACCTGAAGTACTGCTGCCCATGTGCCCAGCCTTCTTAACCTTATTATTTCGCAAGTCATCGAGATAAAGAGGACAATTCCTCTTCCAGTGACCCATCACTTTGCAGTAATGGCATCCTTGATCCTTCTTTGGATTATTCTTCACAAGAGGGTTCTTCTTAGGTGGAGGTGGTTGATAAGCCATAACTTGCTTATTCTTATCAGCCTTCTTCTTTCCTTTACCCTTCTTCTTGTTCGCATTTGGCTTGTTAATTCTACCCCCTTGAATAGCAGGTACTTGGGGCGTAGGAGCCTTTGGTGTTAACCCTTTCTCATAATCAATGAGCAGTGCATGCAATTCACTTACTATCTTTCCCACGCAATGCATATTGAAGTTCCTCACAAAACCACTAAAATCCTTGTTAAGGGATCTATTGATTAAGTTCACAGCCATATCATTGTCATAAGGTTTCTTAAGTGTTTGTAGTTGATCCATGAAACTTTTCATCTTCAACACATGAGCACTCACAGGTTCACCATCACCCTGCTTACAACCATGTAGAGCCTCCATCAAATCGTAAATCTCTACATTTGATGGTTTCTCATATAGTTTCTTGAGTTTATCAATCATGTTCATGGGGAAATACTCTTCAAACTGCCTTTGAAGATGTGTGGACATCGCCCCTAACATCATTGCGGCCACATCAATATGTTCCTTACATGCAAGATTTCATTCAGCCTTGGCAGCATCAGTAGCTGCAGGGCCTTCAGGTTCAGCAGGACAAGGCGTTTTCAAGATTTCAAGTTGACCAGTCACTCGTAGGACAATCCTAAGTGAACGATACCAATCATTGAAATTCTCTGAGCGAGTCAATTTTTCTCGTTCAAAATAAGTTTTGAACACAGAACGAAAGTTGGTGTTATCAGTTTGAACCATTTCTACAGATAAAGAAAGTTCAAAACATTAGTATTTTTGATAATACAATTTTTCAAGAAAATTAAAATACCCAAGGAAATCATATCCATAGAATAATCTTGAAAACTAGGATCCTCCATAAACATAGTTTCATCACATCAGTTGATTTGCTAGTAATGAAAGTATAATATGAGGTAACTTGTCGTACAAGTAATTGGCATAACATTTGTCCAATTCCTAGATATATGGGATTTACAATCACAAAACATTTGTATTGTAAGCATGTTTAGTCCCCATCTTAATGCCTTGAGTCCAAGATCTCACTTACTACTCAATTTAAGTCGTCTCACTTAAAAACTGCAAACTCACAAATCCATCACATCAGTTGATCTGCTAGCAATGAATTCATGAAATTTACCTCTCCATTGCAATCTCGCCAAGTTCTCACATAACGTAAATTACAACTTCAAGTGTTCTAAATTAGATGGCATTTGACTTAATTTTATAAGGGTATTAATTTTGATGTGATCAAAATAATGTATGAGGAAGCATGCATACAACTTCATAACATTGGTTTTACAAAACATTTTTATTACCAATTTGCTAAGAGTAGAATAACAAAGTTTTGATTGAGGTATCGGGTTCACCAATTAAAGAATTACCATCAATTATCGTCCACTATACCGTACTTTTGCATAAGCCCGAAGGCTTAGTGTTTCGGATAATCATTGTGGAATTGTGGTTAATTCACCCTTAAGATGACAGTGTACGTAATATAGTGATATAGGTAAGTATAGGGTCGGCAACCAGGCAGTTGTAGAGAACCGGTAGGTGCATGAGCTTTAAAAACCCCTCTCTACAAGTACGTTGGATGGCAACCTTCGGTCCGCCTTTCGCACACTATGTACAAAAACATCAATCAACCAATCCTTTGAATTTACTCTTAAAAATCAAAACAATTTCGCAATTTATTTAGTCCATATTATTTTTCTATTCAAAAATTACCCTTTTCGTTTATAAACATGTCTAACATAATATTAAACAAAACAAGTAATGTAAAATAAAAAATAAAACAACTAAATAAACAAATATACATAATCATAACAATTAAATATGTATAAAACATGTAGCCACATGCAAATCTTATTCAATAGTCCTATTAATAATCAAATCTAGGTGTACAACGAATTTATTCAATTAAGGCTTTCTTCTTTTAGGAAAAAGAGCCACATACATCGATAAATCGATTGCGTAAGCCAAAACTAAATAAATATCACATGGTACATAATTGATTACTTAATATTGGAGTCTTCCCCAATTTGACATATATTAATAAATTTACATGTTTCGATATAACTTAACCATTAATTCATATATATACAATTTAAACCATTTAAATTATCACATAATATAAAAATCCATGCAAATACTTTTTCATGGATTTAGCTTAATGATTAACATATTGCACTAAGATCGTTTACTAAAACGCATAACAAATTACATGACTTCCTAGGGTTTCTAATCAAATTAAAAAATTAAAAACCATAAACCCTAAAACCCTTAAGGTCAAATCGACCCAAAAAAAATTTAGGGTTAGGAATCTAACAAAAAACCCTAAAAACATGTAACTAAACGAATCAAGATCCAATTTTTATGCGTTTCGATAATTAATTACACATTATAACGGCTCTAGATGCCACTGTTGGAATTATTATATCATGACATTCATATATTATAAACCAAACACATCAAGTGAGAATAGCGAAAGCAATTATAACGAGATCAAATAACATGTAATTAATTAATCAATATTTAAATAGTAAACATACCTTTGTGATTCTAGCCCGAACAAGAATCAAATTGCAATCTTCAATCAAGAACCCTAATTAGGGTTTATGTGAATTACAAGAATTACCCCTTACCTCGTTTGTAATTCAATCCAAGAATCAAACAATAGTGTGTTTGATTCACGTTCTTGTACACACATACTAATTTAAGAAAAAGTTTATGCAAGTAATTAAACACAAAACTTTGTAGATCAAG
Organism: Artemisia argyi; assembly: GCA_030686995.1. Classification (NCBI taxonomy): domain Eukaryota; kingdom Viridiplantae; phylum Streptophyta; class Magnoliopsida; order Asterales; family Asteraceae; genus Artemisia; species Artemisia argyi. Next base: position 200,120,517 of record CM060685.1, on the reverse strand, counting down.
AAAATCGAATCCCTTAGGGGATAAGTTTGATGGATCGACCAAGGGACAAAGAAGAGGAGAGAAAACACCAAGATGTGTGTGTACAATTTATGAGAAAACAATGCATCTTGGGTTTGCTTATATACTATTGAAAACTTGGAGCTCAAGACACAAAGGTGGTGGAGAACCCCCTATGGCCGATCGGTTTGGAGTCCTCTTACGGGATTCCGGAACCTTCCCTTGTTTCCAAATTTTCCTTAGTATTACTTTTCTAATCTTCGTTAATAGGTCATTAGTCATTTATCATTAAATACTAATTACTATTACTTGTTTTGTGTTTATTAATAATTACTTATAACATTTTATAAATAATTATTTCTTTTTCTCTTCATACGTATGGTGTGCAATCCCGTGATCTCAAGTTCGATCCTAACACACGACTATTATTATAATGTCTATAAAACCAACAGTACCCAACGCCATTAATGGGTTTAGATCGTGAAGCCAGGGTTTTAAGATACAAAGAAAAAAGGAAGAACACAAAGTTTGAGAAAACAATCCGATACGCTTCAAGGAAGGCTTATGCAAAAACAAGGCCAAGAATTAAAGGAAGATTCGCCAAGCGAACAACAGATGTGTCAGTGATCTCACAGGATTCATCATATGGTGTTGTTCCATCGTACTAATAATGTTTTCGAGATGCTTTTGATGTGTTTCATGTGTGTTTTTAATTAATCTATGTGTATATATTTTAGTGCAACTCTTAATTAATCTTGACTGTTTAACTGCTATTTTGCCTTTGTTGTAACGTAAGATATCCGAGTTCTGCCCATGGCATTTATATAGCTTGCAGTGAAACAATGTTCATCTTATCATCTATAATGTGATATTTTGGCCTAATCGGCATCTAAATTTGAGTTCATTGTGTGTGTTGTAATTTTGAAGTTAGAAAACGTGCTAGTAAATGACTTCTACTTTTGAGATGAAATTGGTACTCGAATTTGAATTGCATTGATGGTCTCAATTAGCGGTAAAAAGTTTGCGACTATCATTTCTTAAATGTGACGGGTCTTAAGTTCAATTCGAGCTAGGTGTAAACAACTTTGAATCGCCACACCGATCCTTTGAAAACGTGGGTTTTACCCGATTTAAATATGTGTGCGAACTCGTGAATTAATCGGCTAAAATGAAAAATAACAATATCGACATTAAGGGCTTTTTTTTTTTTTTTTTTTTTTTTTTTTTTTTTTTTTTAAAGAATGCTTTACAAACCCATTTAATATAATTTCTTTTCTAAGTGGGACCAATTATTTTCCTTTGTTGGTCTATATCCACAAGGCATGAATTGTAATGTCCTCAATAAATGGCTCATATAGATGTGGATCACGCATAAAAAAAAAAGTTAAATTAAAGTGTCTATTTTGTGGGTTGAATAAGGTGTCTGAATTAGAAAAAAAATATTATTTTAAATAAGGTTAAAAAGTGGAATGGTAAATATGTAAAATTAGGATAAAAATGATGGATTTAATTTAAAAACCCTCATCTCACTGACTTTTTCTAGTTTGTCAATGTTAGTTTTAAGCACTAAATAAACATCCATTTGGTGACTTAATTAACTTACCTCTTGTTCAGTTAAGACACTTTAAGTTGCTTTAAGTTGTTATCAAACACTACTTAAGACTCATTCGGAAAAGATATAGACTAGATATATCTGTTTTAAGAACAAGAGAACATGTTTGCGAACGGGAAAGGAATGTCGATGTGAGGCTTTTTCAGTGAGATTACCAGTCTTGGCTTTATATGCTTATGGACTACTTCAATACATAACGATTATTCTGTTATAAGCGTCTATTTGTTTCACCTAAATGACTTGGCTTGTTTGTTTATTTTTTTATTAAGTCATGTTAAATTAAAGTGTTTGTCTACATATACGCTTTTTATTTGTAGATGAATAAATGGTTGTTTGTTTTGTGTGCTGAATAAAATGTTTGAATTAGAAAAAATTGCTGTTATACCATTTTATTTGAAATAAGTGGGATTAGAGGGTAAGAAATGAGAGGGTAAATATGTAAAATTAAGATAAAAGGAATGACTTAATTTAGAGACCCTCATCTCACTGGCTTTTTCTAGAAGGTCATATGTTAGTTTTAAGCATTAAACAAACATCCATTTGATGACTTAATTAAGTTACCAATTTTTAATTAAAACACTTTAAGTTGTTATCAACACTATTTTGTTTGTGGTGTTTGGTTAGTTACTTAAATGCTATAGGAATAAGAGAATACGTGCGATTCTTTACAACTTGTTAATGACAAATTTTATTATTGAAATTGTTCAGAATAATTATTTTCGTATTAGAATTTCACAAGATAAAAAAACATGTATAACTAAAATTATTGTCCGTTGAAAAATACAATATTCGTCGTCGAAACACGCGAATAACATAAAGTTTACTATATACGATATACTTCTTTGAGCTAATTACATAAATCATCTATGTGGTTTACATACTTTTTAACATTTCGTCCTAAAACTTCAATAATTACACAGCTCTACTATGGATGTTCGTGGGTTTTGTATAATCGTGTTTAAATCAATTTTTGCTAATCAAGTGAGTTTTGACTTTTGAATATTTTGAATTGATGTTTGGTTAGAACTAATAAATATGTGTTTGGATTTTGCAATTGTGCTTGTATTTATTTTGTTATTGAATTAATGTTTAATATTTGAATTGTGTTGATATGGTGTTAAAGTAATTTATATATTTCAAACAAATGAAAATTGAAAATCATTTTAAAGGTTGAAGATGAAGAAAAACAAAAGGACAAAAGTACATGATTAAATGCAAAAAAGACTAAAATACCCTTACACGCATAGAGTTAACAGGATAAACTAACGAACTAATGGTTAAATAATCGGTTTGTTACAAAACGAAAAGTGCAGGGACGAACAGTGTAATTATTGAAGCTTTAGGACGAAAGCTGAAAAAAGTATATAAACCAAATGGACAATTTATGTAATTAACTCTACTTCTTTAGAAAACCTACATGAATATGATTTAGGCCTGACCTAGCCCAATTTGTTGACTATATATTCATCGCTATTGTAGAGACTTTAACCATATTGAATCTTTGTTTAGCCACAGCCGTTTCCACCTTTATTTTACCCCTAAATTTCTTACTAAATTCTTCCTCTTTCAAGCGATTGGATATAAACTTCCTCGTTTAGAATTGATAACGGGTAAGGTCTACTTAGATTGGTTGTTATTTATTTCCTCATCTGCAATTCATAACGGATAAGGTGTACTTAGAGCATCCACTATAGTGGTTTATAAGTCTAAACTTTTTTGAAGAGATCTATAAATTTGTGAACCATATTGAGCAACTATTTTATCCAATGTCGAATGAAAAAGGTCTACGATCCTGAAGATGTTTAAACTATTTTTTAATTCTTATTTATTTTTATTTTTTAAAATGTTGATTGTGTTTTATGATATGAATTTTGTTTTAAATAGATTTGTCCATATTAGCAATAGGTTTATAATATGAAAATTTTTGTAAATTGATGTTATATTAATTTCCTTAAAGTGGGTATTATGTGCTTGGATTGATTGATCATTAGAAAAACGTGTATTTCTTGTTATTTTTTCATGTGTGTTATGTAGAACGGAATTTATTTGAATAGGATACTTTTTCATTTAGTTAAATCCGGTCTGTTACGAATCCATATACATAAGTGTAAGCCTTTGTAGATTTTTAGTTTATTGGATTAACGTTTAACCCTTTTATACCAAATAGCTTATTTCTTCATATTCTTTTTCTTTTGTCTTAGGTGAGAACAAAGAAAGAAAAATTCAAGAAGCCAAAGCATTGGAGTTCCGTTAGTGAGATGAGAGGCGACACCACTGATAAGTTATTTATCACATCTTTTTAATGATAATAGTATTAAAATATATATAACTCAATATTTATTATTTTTGTTGTGTATTGAATTAACTTTTTTATTTAATATACGGAATTTTTAATATTTGTTATTGTACATATTTTACAGGTAAAGTTTGACACATTTTAGAATGATTACCAATTTAAATGCATCGAAATTTCCCGTGAAGATAAAAACAATGTTGTAAATATAACTTTTGTGTGTTTAATAAGATAAAAAACTGTGTGATACAAACTAAAAACATGAGTATAAATTTAGATTCATTTTTAGACTATTATCCCATCTCTTTATCCGTATATCTATCAAGTTTGTCATGTAATTATTATTATTGAATAGCAATTTTATTAGAAACTAGCAAGGAGCTAGAAGAGATTACAAAGAAAAGTATCTAGGACATGTCATCTTATTCATATTAACCATCTTACTATTGTTTTTTATTAATCTAGATTGAGAAGTTTTGTCACTTAGTTTTTAAAAACCAGGTTTCAAAAGGGTCTGAGTTTAGGTTATCTTAGCATTATGAGAGTAAAAACCCTACTCGTACTCTCTAGTGATACACTCATTACAAAAGTATCGTGTTTCGTGCATCAAACACTTGAAACGAACATGATAGCAATGTAATGTGTGAAAATGGTATCAAAACTACTAAACACCAGGTGTAATCACCCAACCAACCACCCCTTGGTGACTTATCTTTATTATAACAATATACACAGTAGACTTGTCCCCAACACGGATTCAAGCCAAGTACAATACAACTGAAATCTAGTAGTCCCTCTAGCAGGTGCTACTTACAATACTCACACACTAAACCAAACCTAGTAAACCAAACTATACCAGAAACACAAACCTACAATCAAGAAGATCTTGATGTACAATTACTAAACCAAACTACTACTAAACCCAGATGACAACCAATATTTGAGAGAGAAAGACTGCGTGAGAGATCAGAGAAACAAATGAGCAAAAAGATATGAAACCCTAGCTCCATCTCAATCCTTATATAGCCCAAAGTTACACATAAACCCGTGCACATACAAAACTAACAAAACTAACACCAAAGTTAAGTATTAGTAAATAAAGCTAAAAAACCTTTCATATTAGACCCTCAAGTCTAATAAGTTTGACATAAAAGATAATTTCCAATACCCTCCCTCAAACTTATTAAACAAATAAGTTTAACATGCCAAGCTTTTTAACCAAAAAAGAATGTTGTGCAGAACCAAAAGCCTTAGTAAAAATGTCAGCAATTTGACTTTTAGAGTCAACATGCACATTTTTAATAAGACCAGAAGCAACCTTTTCTCTAACCAAGTGAACATCAATATCAAAATATTTAATTTTTTCATGCATCACAGGATTAGCAGCAATTTGAATAGCAGATTTATTATCACACAACAACTCAACTGGAAGTAACTCAGTTACACCTAGATCTTCTAAAATCTTTAAAACCCACATAATCTCACAAGTAACAGAAGCCATACTTCTATATTCTGCTTTAGCAGAAGATTTAGAGAGTGTGGCTTGCTTCTTGCTTTTCTAAGAAACCAAGTTATCATTAACAAACACACAATATCCTGAAACAGATTTCCTTGTTATAGGACACTTAGCCCAATCTGAATCAGAATAAGCAACAACTTTGAACCCATAACTACATTTATGAAAAACCAATTCCACTTCCAGGAGCAAGTTTCAAGTATTTAAGAACTCTTAAACCAAGATTAAAATGAGACTGTAAAGGAGCATACATATGTTAACTCAAACAGTGAACAACATAAGATATATCAGGTCTGGTTAAAGTGAGATAAATAAGTTTTCCTACCAGCTTTTGATAACTAGTAATATTTTTTAAAAACTTATCATCACTAGACTCTTTATGTTCTAAAACAATGTTTTCAGGTAAATGAGTCAAAACAGGTCTGCAAGCTAACAATTCAAACTCATTCAACAATTCAAGACAATATTTTCTTTGGTTTAAGCACAATCCAATTTTAGTTCTTAAAACTTCAATTCCAAGAAAATATTTAAGCTCTCCCAAATCTTTAATTTTGAACTTGGTTTTTAAAAACTGTTTAACATTTTCAATTTCAATATCACAATCACCAGTAATAACCAAATCATCAACATAAACAAGCAAGAAAACAACAGTCTTGTCATTCCTCTTAATAAACAAGGAATGATCATTCTTAGACTGTACAAATCCAGCTTCAAACAAAGCTTCAGACAACTTATGGTTCCATTGTCTAGGAGCTTGTTTAAGCCCATATAAAGACTTTTTCAACCTAAGAACCTTGTTACTTTCTTCTTTAAAATATCTTGGTGGAGGAAGCATATATATTTCCTCTTTTAGGTCACCATATAAAAAAGCATTATTCACATCCATTTGAAAAAGTTTCCAGGACTTTTGAACAGCTAAGCTAATCAAACATCTAACTGTTCTCATTTTAACCACAGGACTGAAGGTTTCCTCATAATCTATTCCTTCTTTTTGCCCAAAACCTTTAGCTACCACTCTAGCTTTATACCTTTCAATTTCACCATTAGATTTTAACTTGATTTTCCAAACCCACTTGCTACCAATTGGTTTTCTACCAGCTGGTAACTCTGTTTCTTCCCAAGTATCATTTTCAAGTAAAGCATGAACTTTCTTATTCATAGCATTAATCCACCTAGGATTTTTGCTAGCCTCATTATAACTACTTGGTTCAATAGACTTATTCATATTAGACACAGAACAACAATTCTCAGCACTTAATAAAGTATGATTAGCATACTTATTTAAACCATATCTAATCTTAGTATCAAGCACATAATCATTCAATTTAGCAGGCAAATTTGAAGTCCTTTTAGACCTTCTTTGGCTAACTTCCTCATTATTTTCAAAAACATTTTCAGAACCAACATTTCCCTCAGATCTTATATTATCACCTAAGGGAGTTGCAGGGTGTGTCTCATCATATCCAGATGACTGTGAGTCACTCCCAGAACCTGGAAAATGTATATGTTCAACCATTCCAGGTAACTGAGTAATCACAGTCTCCTCTGGTTGATGATCCCCACCTTCTCTACTAACAGATGTATTTCCTTCTCTATTTATATCATCATTGGGAGGATCAGGAGTAGAAGTTTTAGGTGTAGTTTCAGACTCAACATTATCAAAAAAGTTTAAACTTGAAATCTCAGATTCACACTCAGAAACAATATTTTTACTTACTTTATAAGGAAACACAGTCTCAAAAAACTTAACATCCCTAGAATATAAAACATTTCTGTTTTCAAGACTCAAAAGTTTATATGCCTTTTTACCACTAGCATATCCAATTAAAACACATTTTTCAGACCTTGAAGAAAACTTATCAGAAGTTTTTAAAATGGTAACAAAACACAAACACCCAAAACTTCTAAGATGGGACAGATTAGGTTCTCTTTTATAAACCATATAGAAAGGAGATTTTCCATTTAGAATAGAGGAAGGAAGCCTCTTAATCAAATAGGTAGCAGTTAGAATACACTCAGGCCAAAAAACAAGAGGAATCCCTCCCTGAAACATAAGACTTCTAGCAACATTTAATAGATGTCTATGTTTCCTTTCAGTTATACCATTCTGTTGTGGTGTGTATGCATAAGAAGTTTGATGGACAATACCCATAGTATTAACAAAATCAGTCATTTTATGATTTATAAACTCTGTTCCATTATCAGATCTAATCATTTTGATTTTCTTATCAAACTGTGTTAAAACCAGGTTATAAAAATTAACAAACATTCCAAACACCTCATCTTTAGTTTTAAGCATATACACCCAAACAGGCCTGCTATAGTCATCAACTGTAGTAAGGAAATACTTAAAACCCTCCCTGCTAATCACTTTGTAAGGACCCCATACATCAAGATGTATTAGTTGTCCAAAAACAATAGACTTAGTTTCACTTAAAGGAAAAGGATCCCTGCTCTGTTTTGCCTTATGGCAAACTTCACAAGGACCTTCATGATTCACATTAGTCAAGTTTAAAGAAGATTTTAATATTTCCAAAACCTGATTAGCAGGATGCCCAAGTCTATTATGCCAAACTTCCTTAGACACATAGCATATAAAGAACTCACTCTTATTCAAAACAGCAGAACTAACACATTCATTGTCAAACATGTAAAGACCACCAAATTCACTACCAGTCCCTAGAACTTTCTCCTTTTTCAAATCCTGAATGTAACATTTAGTTTCATCAAAACCAACACACAGCTTACTATCTTTAATCATTTTATGAACAGATAGAAGACTAACAGAATATTCAGGAATAACCAAAACATCAAACAACACCACATTATTATTTAATCTCAAATTTCCCACATGGGTAATTTTGGCCAAAGTACCATTAGGGTGTCCAACAGTCATTTTTAAATCAGAAATATCAACAACCCCAAACATTTTATCAATATTATTAGTCATATGCTGGTTAGCACCTGAAGCAATAATCCCGCCCAAGTGATAACTCACACCATTAACCTTTAAATTGGCACAAAAGAACCTATAGAAATTTTGATTAAAAAACACATTGCAATTAAAAAAGGAACAAGAAGCACTACCTGCCATATGGGCATGTGCAGAGGTACTGGTTTTGTCATTCAAAAGACTCATCAACTTTAACACCTGTTCATTAGTGAAAGACAGAGTACTAACATTTTTACCATCACTATTAACATCAACATTATTGCTTTTATTAAACCCATTAACAGGTTTCAAGTTAGGGTTCCTTTTGAACCCAGGTGGATAACCTATTTGTTCAAAACATCTGTCAATAGCGTGACCTTTTAAACAACAATGCTTACAAATCAAATTATCATAATTCCCTCTATTACCATTCACATTGTTACTAGGCCAGTTGTTATTAAAATTTTTCTTATTATTCCCATTTGGTCTAGACACAAATGCAGAAACCTGAGCCTTCTCAGATTTCATAGAGGTACTAGGAATCCCTCTATGAGATTCATCCCTAGAAATTATGACAAAAGCATCTTTAACTTCAGGAAGGACTTCCCTAGTTAAAAGACTGCTCCTTATAGGTTGATAAATGTCATCAAGACACATAAGAAATTGCATAAGTTTTAACAGTTTAGCATGATCAAGTAATTCAACTCTAGCCTCACAAACACAATCAGGTAACTTGGTGAGAATATCAAACTCTCTCCATAAAGAATTTAACTTGTGATAATACTCAGAAACAGGTAAACCACCTTGTTTAAAGTTGTTAATCTTTTGAAGCAAATTAAACACTACAGAACCATCAATTCTATCATAAGTATCTTTTAAATCTTTCCACACAACAGAAGCATTATCAGAAAACACATGACCAAGATACGCATCTTGAGACAAAGAAGTTAATATCCAATTTAACACAACAGCATTACACCTATCCCATTGAGCTTCTAGCAAAGGACTAGCAACATAAGCATATCTAAGACAAGTACCATCAAGAAACCCCATTTTATTCTTAATTTGTATGGCCAATTTAATAGCACTAGCCCAAATCCTATAATTCTCAACTCCAGTCAATTTAACAGTCACTATAGAAGCACAATTAGAATCATTAGGATGAAGATGCAGAGGATTACTCTGATCTAAACTACTAATCATGATAGCCATAGAAAAAACAACAAGAAACAACCAGAAACCAACCAAGAAACAAATAAACCAACAAGAACAGCAACAAGCACCTAAACCAATTAAACAGATATAAACTCACACCCAAGAAGACCAAGAATCCAGCAGAGCAGACTAGGACAGATCAGAGCAGGTTTCCGTACCAATCAGAGTTGGCAGGTCAAGATGTTAATCTGCCCGTTTGCACCCACTCTTACTAAGATAATGGTTTCTTCAGAGAAAAAGAAAGACTTACAGTGCTATACACCAAATGCAGCGGAAAAATCACAACAACTACTCTAGATTCACTTAGTCTAGAGTAACTGAATCAAGAACCAGCCCAAAATCACAGATCCACAAGATTCCACAAAAACCCCAAACAGTCAAAATAGGGCTTTCTAAGAATCAACAGAAAATTGTTAATTCTTCAAGAATCCACCACCAATAGCTCTTAATTGAATCAAGAACAAAAAACCCCAAAAATTAGGGTTTTAAGAAAAAACCCTAATTCCAGATCAAACCCTAAACCTCCACTAAAACCTTAACTGAATAAGATCCAACCACCAATTCGTTGAATCAACCACTACCAAACCAAAAATCGATCAAGAAGACCAAGAAACCAAAGTAACTAACTGATCAGAACCTAGGGCTCTGATACCATGTGAAAATGGTATCAAAACTACTAAACACCAGGTGTAATCACCCAACCAACCACCCCTTGGTGACTTATCTTTATTATAACAATATACACAGTATACTTGTCCCCAACACGGATTCAAGCCAAGTACAATACAACTGAAATCTAGTAGTCCCTCTAGCAGGTGCTACTTACAATACTCACACACTAAACCAAACCCAGTAAACCAAACTATACCAGAAACACAAACCTACAATCAAGAAGATCTTGATGTACAATTACTAAATCAAACTACTACTAAACCGAGATGCCAACCAATATTTGAGAGAGAAAGACTGCGTGAGAGATCAGAGAAACAAATGAGCAAAAAGATATGAAACCCTAGCTCCATCTCAATCCTTATATAGCCCAAAGTTACACATAAACCCCTGCACATACAAAACTAACAAAACTAACACCAAAGTTAAGTATTAGTAAATAAAGCTAAAAAACCTTTCATATTAGACCCTCAAGTTTAATAAGTTTGACATAAAAGATATTTTCCAATATAATGACAAAAATGGCATTTTTTATGTTCTTGTTTGCAGCTCTTTAAAGTTCGCTTTGATATTCAACAACATCAACGTGTTTAAACATAAACCAGTAAATTAAAAAGAAAAACGAAAAAAACATTTAACCCTTTATGTGCTTTTTTACACACACACGTTTGACATGTAGCAATCTGAATTGAATGACAATCATTAAAAATATTTCCTTTCCTTCATTGTTGGATTTGTTTTAGAAATATTTGTATTCGTTTAGCTTTTTTTCCTTTTTCTTTTCTTAGTTAAGGAAAAAAGTCAAGAAGCCAAAACAAGTGGAGTTCCGCCAACGAAACGAGAGTCGACACCATCGGTAAGTTGTCGATTACATCTTTGAGAGAATCTAACTTCAAAATTTTTTTTTATTGCATATCAAGTTAATAAAATTTTCGTATTTGATACACGGTTAATCTAACTTGAGATGGTTCCGCCAAATACCATTTTTTTATCACGGTTTTCAAATGATTAGTCATATGTGGGATCTTCTAATAAAAATACTTAAATTTGGTCAAAGGTGATTACTTTATAATATTTCTATATTGTTGTATTTTGTTATTTTATGTATGCCTAAGGGGTGTTTAGGTTAAGCTTGTTATGAGCTTACAAACAGCTCATGGCTTTGTTTTAGCTTTTTTGTGATGGGCATGTTTCATTGGATAACTAAAGATTTGTTTAAAAATACATGCTTTTCTGTTTGTGTTAAATTTTGGTCATGTATGTGGGTTGTTTACTTGATTCAAAGTTAATTATAAAAAAATTGTATTTTCATTGGTTGTTTTTGTTTAATTGCATTTTGCAACTCCAATTCATAAGTGTGATCATCCTAATTTGCCTAAAGATAATGAAGTTTGGTTAAAGGTGATTATTATATAATCTTTCTTATATTGTTGGATCTTGTTACTTTATGCTTAAGGGGTGTCTGTGTTACGCATGTTATGACCGTACAAATAACTGATCATGGCTTTGTTTTAGCTTCTTTTGTGATGGGCATGTTACATTGGATAATTAAAGAAGAGAAACGAGTATGGAAAGGTATCCTTTATTTTGATGTGTGCTTTAAACTCTTAAACGGATTCATACTCTTGTGTTCATTATGTTGTTGTGTTTCGTTTACATTTTCATGCCAAGGATAGTTTTCGGGTTATTTGAGGTGATAGTTAGTATTTTATTATTGAATTAACAAGTTGTCCTTTATTGCTTTACACCTATTTTAGGTCTAGAAAATAGAAACATTTCATTAGCTTAAAGGTTTCATTTATGCATATAAATTACTGAATAATGACTTTTAAACTAAAATTTTATAAATTTTTATCTGTGACGAAAAGCAGTAGACCTCCTCTACCTCCAGGGTTTGAGGAAAAATAGTCCAAACTTCCAGAGATCTTTGAGTTAAATGATGATGATGTTGTTGTTGAGATGATCACGGCGATTATGATATAATGGAAATGAACATAACTTCATAAAAAAAGTGGGTTTCATATCATATTAGAAGAGGTGACACTGATGATGATAATGCTAAATGTATTTCAGTTTTGAGAAGAAAAAGACAATGTCCATTCTTTGATAGCAGTTCAGATTCAGTTGATGGAAAAATCAAGATCAGTGATAAAATGGACTTACCCAAAAAAAGATGGGAAACAGAAGAAGATATGGTGAAAGAATGAAGTTAGTCCTTTTCTTTGGGTATGTCCATTTTATTACCGATGTTGTCTTTTTCATCATCTGAATCTAAACTGCTATTAAAGAATGGAGTTAGTCCTTTCTTCTCAAAACCGAAATATATTTACCATTATCATCACCAGCGCCACTTCTTTTAATTTAATGTGAAACATGCTTTATTTTTTATGAAGATATTTTTATTAAATCACAGTCATCGTGCTCATCATCGTCATCATCACCATCATCATCATCATTTCTCTCAATGATTTATGGAAGCTTGCATTCTTTTTCCTCATACCCTCGTGGTGGAGGAAGTCTACTTTTTGTCAGAGATAAATATTCATAAAATTAAAATTCTTGACCACTTTTCATGAAGGAGTTGAGCTCATATGGGGCGAGAGTTTGACTAACCAGGTTGGGCTTAGAAGTGAGTATAACTATTATGTAGTGCCTCTTTAAAAGTGAATATCATCACACCTTCCATATGCTATCCTGACTCTGAGAAGGCATGCACTAGCTTACAATTGAGTTTCAAAACCAGAAAAAACCAGAACTAAAGTAATTAGACTTATAATTGATAAAATATATCATCATGTAGAGGAGTAAATATGGGGGCGGGCAGATTATGCGGTTGTGGTTTCTTCTCACTCTTTTCATTTTAAATTTATTCATCATTTGAACTTAACTCTCACTTCAAATTTTTTTTTAACTAAAAGTAAGTATGTTATCTAATCTAAAAAATAAATAGCTAGGATTAAACCCTTGGTATGTAAATAAATTTCCGATACATATATGATAAATGAACTAAAATCTATATTATAGTATTCTAAAAAAATAAAAATTATAAAAAATATTAATTATGTGTACCATAAAAAATTGATAAAATACTAGTGTACTCTTTTTGAGTATATACTACCTCTGTCACTTATTATGACTTTTTTTATTTATATTCGACGTTAACATTAAATGCATTTGTTTGTGTTATATAATACTTACTGAAAATTATACAAATGAAAATACATTTAAAAAACTTAATCCATTCATATATTTTGCATCAATTATTATTTAACACGAATAAAAACATTTAAAGTCAAAGTTGAAGATAAAAAAATTTTAAAATGTTATGTGGACACTTAATGTCGGATGGAGGGATTACTTTTTTTTTTTTTGTTAACCAGAGGTTGTGTTTAAACATTCTATAATAAAAAAAAAATTAGCATTAAGTGAACTAGTGTATTCCATAATTATACACTTTTATTAATTTTAAATATGAAATGCGATGTTAAATATGAAATATATGATGTTCCTGGATTGTTAATTTTTTTAATTCTGGAATATTTAAACACAACCCTAATATGAAATGCGATGTTAAATATAGAATATTTGATGTTCATGGTTGTTAACAATACCCTTACTCATCATACAATCTACATAAACAAAACTTTACTAAAATAATAGTTATAATGTTGTACCTCTTGTTTAAAGAAATAATTCAACATAATCCACCTACTCATCGTACAATCTACAAGAAAATATAACATGTGTTTAACACTTATTATCTACCTTCATTTAAACCGTTAATTCTAGCATATATCAGAATGATATAAGAACAAACGATATGGGTGCGCCACAGGCCGAAAACACGACCTATGACGCGAGCCACCATAGGCTCTCGCGGCGTAACCACTGCGTGAGTTGTTGGTATTTTTTGTCTTTTATTTGACTGTTTGAGGGTATATGTGTTTGTGTTTGTTTAAACGAATTATGTTTTGTATGTGTTTCGAGTGTGTGTAGAGGGAGGGAGAGAGGAAGATGCGATGGGCAAGGAGGAAGATGTGGAATTTTTTTTAAATATTAATAAATACTTTTAGTTTACTTCCATTGTAATTATAACTTACTTGTCTTAGTCTCTAACACTATGTTCCGAGTTTTGAAATGAAAAAATGAATAAAAGAAAAGAAAAGAAGAGACAAAAATGGATAGAAGAAACGGATAAGAATGTTATTTTTTTGGGTAAAAGGGACTTTCCACCCTGGTAAAATATATTAACAAAAAAAAAAAAAAACCGTTTAAAGTACAATGGAATGTAGCTGAAATGTCACATTAACCTCAAGCAACCGTTTGAACAACCACTAGATCATTTATGACATGCCATAAATGAACAATTAGAACATCCACTAAACAACATAAAAAGCCAGCCAAGAAAATAAAAAAAAAAAAAAAAAAAAAAAAAAAAAACGTTTAAAGTACAATGGAATGTAGCTGAAATGTCACATTAACCTCAAGCAACCGTTTGAACAACCACTAGATCATTTATGACATGCCATAAATGACCAATTAGAACATCCACTAAACAACATAAAAAGCCAGCCAAGAAAATAAACAGATCAAATAAAAGACTATTTCCTCGAATGGCCTTGAAGCTTGAAATCAAACTGATTACTAAATTCAGCAAATTGCCCAGGTAAGTTGTAGACCTGAGCCACATAATCATCAAAAAGATAACATTCAAGCTCGTTATGACCTCCTGTTGATGAAAAATAATTGTCCATATGATCTTTTGGCTCGACACCTCATCATCATCATTATCTGAATCAACCACTTCACCCACCTTAGAGAATGGGTTGCCCTTCCTTTTACCATCACCCGCCTGAATAGGATTGCTCATCATAGTAGATGACGACAGAGTAGTGGAAGAACTAGGACTATTAGTAGGCTTACATGTAGTGTCAGTCACAGGTTCCAAAACCGAATCTTGCTCCGCGAGCACACCAAAATCATTCTTCAAATCAACAAGGTTAATATCATCCTTCCAATTATTATTCTCACCTTGAACATTCTGAGAAGGAGTCGTACTACTAGTAGGCCAAGTATTTGAGTTGTTACAAGGAGAACCAACATTAACTGTTGGTGAATCCCCATCATTAGTAGGTTTAGCTCCTCCAGTAGATTTAGTAACCGACCTATAGTAATATGAAACTTTAAGCTTTTGAAATCGCAGTCCATCAATCTTCCGATTCATAACTTATTGCTTACATTTACATTTCTTCTTATTAGCTTTAATGAAACCCTCATCATTTCTAACCAACGGTTTCTCAACCGGTATAACCCTTTTAGGACAGCCATCATCATTGTGGTCAAAAAATTTTGCATCTGCCACACCTTGAAGGTTTCCATTCGTATTCGATCTCTAATGTTTCCATGGAATGACCAGAACCATCGTGAAAAGGAATCACCACAACAAGATCAAGGCTGCCTTAGAAGAGACTTCAACAAGAGCACACACATAATAATTACGGCCCTAAGATTTGGGACACATAGAGCTAGTATACGCATCAAGCATAATTGGACGACCAATCTGCGTTGTAATTAAGCTCAAACCAACTTCCGAATATGCAACAGTCGGAACATTATGTATCTTAACCCAAACAGGCCAGTTGTAATTTCATCTTTTGTAAGTTTGGAATTAGGAGTCCAAACATTTAAGAAAATAGGAATAGATCAAATAAACCAAGGACCATTTTCCAATGCCGTATCCATGCCATATTTGGTTTCAAATTGGAACATAAAAAAGGCATTATTAAGCATAACCCTTTGTAAACCAAACTTTGCCCATATATTTCTCACATAATTTTCAACTGCTTCCAACGAAATGGCAACATTAGCACCAGCGACAAATTGCTCATTCCTTATCTCAGAAATCTTAACAATCTTTTTAGGCGTTCTATCCTTAAACACATCCGCAAAGGAAGTAGTAGTCGAACCAGCCACATTCAAGCTAGGTTTCACAACCTTATCACCTATACCTTCCATGTTCGATAACTTGAGTAATGAGAGAACCTCTTTTTGGGCTAAGTCATAAGTTATGAGTTATAGGATGAAAATCTGACGTGACATCATCTTTTGCTATAATACGAGCATATGGGTCGACACTGCACCTATTACTCTAACTACGAGGATGATTAGAAATCTAAAGTAATACTCCTTCGGTTCCAAAATTATTGTCCTCAGACAAAATGCATTTTGTCGTGGGACAGTCATTTTGGGATTGAGGGAGTATTTATCTTTTTGTGTCAATCAATCAAAAAAAAATTAATAAAGATAATGATATTTGATTGATTAAACTCACACGCTGAGATGTCATCAACTTATTGGTAGAATGAGAGAGAAGATAAAAAAAATTATAATAAAATTCATCAGTCAGTGGTTGACACTTTAACGTGGGTGATTTGTGTGAAATTTATGAGTGGACGTAGCATTGTAAATATATATCTCCTTGATTAAATTAGTTACCAAGTCGACCCGTGAAAGACATCGAACCTGGCATGAAATCCGGTCCACATAAGCCGGCCATTGACTTTTACCAAACAGTTTCCATTAGGGGAGGGGGGTAGGCCGGCATTTTCGTTCTTCTATTTTGTCATCTTTACATCATCATAATATAATAATATATCATTAATAACTAATTAATAATATTCCATATTTAAATAAATAAAATACCCAAATAAATAAATAAAATAGTGGATGAGATTAAAAAGAGACATATATTCATCATTTGTGTAAACCTTTATCTAAGAGGCATTTCGGGATTAGGTGAAAACTGCCCTAATCTTTTGTTGTTTGTTTTTCATATTCATCAATTGATTAGGGTTTACTAGGTATATTTTTATTCATTTCATATGTATGTTGATCATGTTTTTAATATTATTTTTTATATATGATGATCAGACTAAACATGCAAATGATTGTTTTGTTCTTGATGATTGAATTACATGTTTTTCTTTAATATGTTTTACATGATTTTTTTTTTTTTTTTTTTTTTTTTTTTGGGGGGGGTAATCATGGTTTTTGACTCGCGGCCACACAGACTCAAACCAGGTAAAGCCCTTCATTTTCGGGAAGTTGGCGTGATTAGTTTGTTAATTATGGATTAGGTTGGTAGATATGTTTTACATGATTTTGGTTTATTTGTGTTAAATAGTCTTTTTTTTTTGGGTAACCATGGTTTTCGACTTTTTGGCTGACTAATCTACGGGTTTTTTAAACCGGGTAAAGCCCTCCTTTTTCAGGAGGTTGGCGTGATTAGTCTGTTAATTATGGATTAGGTTGGTAGATATGTTTTTGATGTTTGGCTAACTTGGTGATATGGTTTGGTCTATGATTTTATCGCGATTACTTTAGCAAAATAAACGCGTTTTCTCTGAAGTGGCCACGCCAGCCTCCTGAAAAGGGAGGGCTTTACCCAATTTGAATCTGTCTGAGTGGATTAGTTGGCCAAAAGGTCAGAAACCATGGTTACCCGAAAAGAAAAACAAAAGACGTGTTTTCATTATTTTCAATATTAGACGAGATAATTTTGCTGGTGAAAATGGTGGGATTAGGTGGTGTTTGGGATTGCTTGCATATTGGAAATGGTTATATTGCTTTTCAAATAAGATAAGAATATAGGAATATAAGCAACTAGAGACTGCTTATTCGAAACACTTTTAGAAAAGTTTTTAATCAAAACACAATACGTTGATGGGTGTTTTTTAATAAGCATTTGTAAGCATTTTCTTAATTGACTTGCCCTGTTTTTTATATGGTTCATATATTTTGTGTTGAGAAGAATTATACTCCGTATGGTGATAAAACATGCTGATAATGCTAGATATGTGCATGTATGTTTATATAAAATAATGTTGGTTGAATTGCATAAGGATTGTATCGTTTTGTGATTTTATAGAGGTTTAGGCTGCAACAATTGAATATTGTGATCTGGTTTTGAAAATTTGGTCTATAGTTAGTTAGGGGCTAACGTATAAATGTTCAGCGTTTTCATAGCTTTTGCTATCAGACCAACACTTTTATTATATCAACTCTTTGACTTGAAACATAAGAATTCGATAAACCCTGATGGGTTCGAATATTCTAATAATAAGGTTTTGTGGCAGGTAAAGGTACTAAAATACACGGTTATATGGATGTGTATTCTAGTAAACGACCCGTTGGTGGGATTGCTGCCACAAAAAAGAAACCAGTCGCCGCTTTAAAAGATACCGCTGGCTCCCAAAGTGGACCTACTCAAGTATGCAGTCGAGTTGGTTGCTGTGGTGGCAGACTTGACAATGCTAAAGGTACTAAAAATAAATGCATAGAAAAGCCCAAGCCTTTGAAGCCTGCGTCCCGTTCATCATCTGGTAAAGAAGTAAGCACTGCTAGTTCTTCCAAAAATCCCACTCCAAATGTGAAAAAGCCTCTCGTTGAATTAGATAAAAAGTTGCCGATTAAGATAGGAACAGTCTCCACTGAATCCAAAAGTGTTTCAAACGAGTCTGCAATTTCAGAACGTAAATCCGTTAGAAGTCAAACCCAACTAAAGCTGAAATCTGGAAGTTCGATAGCTGATCAAAACAGTGAGATAAGCAATGTTAGGAAGAAGCGATTCACTCAAGGAGAAAGCAGCTCGTCTGGTAAAGGGAAGAAGATCGTTGGGGTATCACCGAATGAAGGGCGTGTTTCTGATTCCAAAATCTTAAGAAATATGACATCTGGCAAAGCAAGTAATGTTCCGTCAGCCAGGACTAAAAAGTCATCGACTCAGTTGCACGGGGATGATTTTTCAGTGGTTAAGTCTACTAATGTGATTCGCGAGATGCCACGTATTCAGGAATTAAGTGATAATGGTGGTGGAAGTAGCAGTGATACTTCTGTTAATTTTAGAAATCGTTCTGTTGTCCGCTTTATGAATGAGAACGGATCGCCACACTATAACATTGATGGGATTGCAGATGTAACGTCTCTTGAGTTTTTCACTAACCTTAATTTTTTTTTTAATATGTGCTGTATATTAATGTTGTGTTTTGTTATGTGGTGCTTTGCAGGTACTATTGGCACTTGATAGGATCGAACAAGATGAGGAGTTAACATATGAGGTAATTACTCAATTGTTTTTTGAACAAAAGAAATAGGTTTACGGGGTGTTTGGGTTTGCGTTTTGGAACATTATATGTGGTTTTTGCAACTTGTAGTTGCAATAATAATTTATTAGTACTTCATTCAGTATTGCATAATTGTTATCAAATCGCACATCCAAAGACCACCCCAAGTATGCATATCGTTTTTTTACTGTACTTTCTCCATTTGCAGCAATTACTGGCGCTTGAAACAAATTTATTCCTTGGTGGTCTGAACTTGTACGATCAACATAGGGATATGCGACTGGATATTGATAACATGTCATATGAGGTTTCTTTTCTTGTCTCTGATGTTATTAAGTATCCTTGTTAGTATCCAGAATACCAAAAAGAAGTTGTATACTAAACTTTATTGTCATCTGCTTTTACGTAAAGGAACTACTCGTGCTTGAAGAGAAAATGGGTACAGTGAGCACAGCATTATCTGAAGAGGAATTGTCTAAATGCATCAAAACAAGCGTATTTGAATCTGTGCAATTAGAGAAGGAAAGAACAGGGTGCAATTCGGGTGTAGATGATAGCAAATGCAGCATCTGTCAGGTGATCCTAGTTATTATTAATATTATCTGCTTACGTAGTTTAAAATCACTATGGTTCTGGTTTTGGTTAGCAACCAGTTTATGTACTCAGATTTGAATAATGCACTCATATGGTTTTGGTTAGAGTCGGTTATGGGTGGTCTGAACTTGTATTTAATTAACGGGTCAGATGGGTAGAATTATAACAAAATGGATATGAAAGGGAATGAGTCAATTGTGCCAGAACTTGGGATTCGTACAAAGTATATTCAAAATGCATAAAACATTGTTTTGTATTATTGAGATATCAGGCGTACAAGTTTAGCATTTCTGACACGAACCCACTCTCACCCGTTACCAGACCTACCCATTTACCACATTTAATCGTGCCCTTGTTTCATATAACAGTATATTAAGTATCTTTTACCAGAAAAGGTTGGATATTAGTAAAATCGGTAAAATTAATGTTCAGTTTACATTGTATTCATGAACTTGCCTAATATTTCAAGTATCTTTGCAGGAGGAGTTTGTGAGAGGAGATAAACTAGGAAGCCTGAAATGTGGACATGGGTACCATACTCCATGTATAAACCAGTGGCTGCAACTGAAGAACTGGTGCCCCATTTGCAAGGCGTCACCAAAACCTTCATCATCCTCACCTGCTTAAAAAGTTAGATGGTACAGATCCCATTTGCGTTTCTTTTCTTGTCATATGTACATACATAGGGGGTGGTTTGTTTTTTTGCATCAAACACTTGATGATATGGTCTAAAAATCTGATCAAGTCAGACATTTTACTGATTCCAGATTGTTTGCCAAAACATTGTACCCAGGCTTCTTAGCCTTGTGGACCCGATTCAATGGCAATTACTCTTTTCATAATTGGTTTCTATGTTTGTTGTTTGTGATTCCCTTTACTTTTTCATACCAGTTGGTTGTTTGCTTACCTGTTATACTGCGGGTTTTATGAGTACATGAAGGCAGTGTATCGAAATAGTGTTTTGTTGATAGCATAGATTTTTATAGATCAAGTCTACCGCACTACTAGAGAGTTGTGCTTTGTTTGTCAGACATGGTTGAGTGTCGGTTGGTATGCTAACTGTGGAGTTGAAGACACAATTGCATTAACGTATCTCGCGAGCAGTAAATTTTAGTTTCGTGAGACTTCATTCGACCTGCATACCTGCCCATTTTTAAACCGCAGGCCTATGCACGTATGTTATTTATCTTTTAAAGTTAATGGAGATAATATAAGTTGATTCATGCATGAACTAGAGGACGTAACTTTTAGATATGATGCCTCATTCCCGCTCTAGGACATTGCTACTTATCTTTCCCATGTTGGTCATATAAATCAATTACTACCAATCTAGTCAATGGAAGTTTTTACCGTAGAAAATCATATTAAGTTATGTTTGAATGTTGAAAAACATACGTGCTACTACATTTTTCTTTATTAATGAAACAAAATATCGGGTAAAAATGTAGTGTAAGTAGTATGTATATCCACAACTGTAGTGAAAACGATTCAAGCTATAAACTAGAGTGATAGCTCAATTAGGATTTGCAGTGATATTTTTCATTTAGTTTCTGAATGATGATTAGTTAAATTGCATTTTAAAATCTTTGTTGATTTCATCGAGGACGCACTACAGAAAGAAACTTTACCTGATATTATACCTGATATCTAAACGTAAGGCAAGGATAGATGTATCGGTGATCCATCAAAACAACCTCACTCACCGTTATCTCAGCATCAAATCACTACTTTTTTTTTTTTCTCTCTCTCTCTCTCTCTCTCTCTCTCTCTCTATCACTCACATTCTGGTAACACTTACTCACCATTTAATTATACCTGATATTCCTTTTTAAATGTTTAAATACATTAATACACACAAACACAACTTCTGTCACCCTTTTGGTAAGTCATGGTGATAACTTAAAAGGATGTAGTGGTGGAGACTTAAATTATGTTGGTCTCACGCATGAATTGCCTCTTCATTATAGCCAACCTAATCAAAACTAGAATATGTACATGCAAGTACTAACACTCCGCTTACAAGTTACAACAATCAAAATTCCGTTTTGCTTTTCTTGACTTCATGTGAAGACTTCTTGATAGGTCACCAATACAAGTATTACTTTCATATAAGCACGCTTAACTACAGAGTTCGAGAAAACTTTGCCCTGCTCGCAGTTGACCACAAAGCGATGATATGTTGTTATAAACTCATCATCTCTCAAGGCCACGGCTAACCCGGGATTTGTTTAAGGTGTTATGAGACAAAACGTTCAATTAACGATCAATGAAGCCTTTTGAATAAAATATGTCTCTGGGTTGAATCTCAACTACTAAACATCCAAAAAAAAATAAAAAATACATGTGGTTCATGTTTTCTATCGATTTAAACCAGTGTTGAAAAAAAGTCTACAAGGCCAATTAATAACTGCCTAAGCGTTAATCGGCTGCTAACTTGTTCGATTTGTGCAAAAATGTCAAACATATCGGTCAATGATGGTTAACGGTGGTCAAACTTATTGAAAACCTGCAAATCTTGTCGAAAATACCATAAACACGCGCCGAAAACTTGTTTTAATCATTTATAGTCCTTGTTTATATCTATTACAAGTTGTTAGTATAAGGCAAATTTTGTCGTAAATACCTAAAACTCACCATAACACTCTCAAAACTTACTAGAAATACCCAAAAACTTTATGAAAATGTCAATCATATTAATCACTAATTAATCTCGCTTTGATAGATTAGAGTGGGAGGTATGCTGGTGCCATGGGTGGCACCATGGCCACCAGCCCAAAAATGACGACAACGCACCGTACCGTGGGTGGCGCCATGGTCGCTCGCGCAGTGATGGCCAGCCCACGCGGTGGAGTTTGTTTCTAATTTATTTATTTATTTATTATTGTTATTATTATTATTGAATATGGACGTTTGGTAACGGCTATTAGGCTAAATAATTTTTATTTTTTATTATTTATTTATTTTATTTTATTTATTTATTTATTTTTCAAATTTACACATTAAAAACTTAAATTTTAACCCTCTAAAAACCCTTTATGAGAATCAAGCACTAAACACTCCACCAGAAGTTCTCTTTCTATCACCGGCATAACAATCAACCAGCAACCAATCAACCGGCAAACAATCCACCAGTTGACCTACAAAACAATCCGTTTGAGTTTTCAGAGGAATATCTCCGACAACTAGAGCAAGATATGGAAGTATTCATAGAATTTGAACAAGAACAAGCACATGAGGAAGCTGCTCGTAGGAAGCGTGAAAGAAGAGAAGCAGAATACCGTTGAGAAATGGGGCTTGGCCCTCAGCTATCAGAGACTTCAAGTGATGAGGAGGGCTGGGTCTCAGATGATTCATTTTATTAATGCGTAGTTTATTTTAATTATCATATTGTAGTTTAATATTTTAAATCGTAATTTGTATTAATGTATTGTGTTTTTTTTTAATTAAACAGGACGACGGCACCACATTTTTTGGTGCCAAGGGTTACAGCCAGAATGTGGTGCCATGAGATTTCTGGTGCCATAAAAATTTTTGCTGATGCGACAACACTTTTTCTTCACGGCGCTAAACCCATGGCACGAGCGTACCGAATGCTCTTGCAAGCTAAAATGGTTCAACCAATTGACTTTTGATTCACTTTTTCCTTGATTTTAACCAATAGCTAGTCATCTCGTAACGTCGAGTCGGAACCCAAATAAAAAATAAAATAAAACCGTTTGAATTGACCGATTGAACCCGGTTTGTTGCATGCAAATTACTATTAACTTCTTCACTTCACTTCAAATTTTTTAAAAAATGGCAACTTTATGTATTTCGCTACCCCTAAACTTGGCTCCTGGCTCCGCCACTGTTATCCTTCACCATCTCCCCCGTACTCTCACAAGCTCGTTCCAATAAACCCCGTAAAACCCCTAACCCTAACCCTAAAAAACCACCCACCACCATCTCCACCACCGCCACCGGCGGCCAAGCCACCACTTACACCCGCCTCCCTCCTATCGACCTCTCCGACTCCTTCCCCCAAATCAAGCTCTCCGACCTCCCAATCCCCCCTAACCCCAAAAACCCCAAAAACCCTAAAAACCCAAAATTAGACCATAATGCTGATGAGATTGATGAAATTGATGAAGTTGATGACGTGGCACCTTTTGATTACAGCCAATTTGAGCTATTTGAGTCCAATTATGGTAAAAATGTAAAAAGCCCCAATTTTGGTCAAATTGATGACGTGGCACATCTGGGTAACGGTCAATTTGATGAAAAAACAAAAAGGCCCAATTTTTATGAGGTTGATGACGTGGCAGATGAGATTGATGACGTGGCACATCTGGGTAACGGTCAATTTGAGGTGTACGAGGTTAATTCTGTTAAAAAAGTAAAAAGCCCCAAATTTGGTGAAACTGATGACGTGGCACCTTTTAATTCTGTTAAAAAGGTAAAAAATACTAATTTTAGTAATAAAGTGGAATTTGATGAGGATGAGGAGTTAGGTAGTGAGGATGAGGATTTTGAGGATGAGACGGTTGATTACGGTAAATTTGAGGTGTACGAGGTTAATTCGGATGACGAGGGGGAATTTGGTAGTGATGAGGAGGAGGTGAGGGAGAAGGAGAAAGGAGTACCGGCGGTGATGAGATGTTTTGACCGGGCGAAGATTTACGTACGGTCGGGTGACGGAGGGAACGGTGTGGTGGCGTTTCGGCGCGAGAAGTTTGTGCCGTTAGGTGGGCCGTCGGGTGGAGACGGAGGGAGGGGTGGGAATGTGTATCTACAAGTTGACGGGGCTATGAATTCGTTGTTGCCGTTTAGGAATAGTATTCATTTTAGGGCGGGGAGAGGGAGTCATGGACAAGGGAGTAAGATGAATGGGGCGAAAGGGGAGGATGTGGTGGTTAAGGTGCCGCCCGGGACGGTTGTTAGAGCGGTTGGGAAAGACGGGGTTGTTGGTGATGTGTTGTTGGAGTTGTTGTATAGTGGGGATAAGGCGTTGTTGTTGCCGGGTGGACGAGGTGGGAGAGGGAATGCTTCGTTTAAGTCGGGGACGAATAAGGTGCCCAGGATTGCGGAGAATGGTGAAGAGGGTCCCGAAATGTGAGTTTTTTTTTTTAGCTTTTACGATGTCATTTCGTTTTGTTATTGATTACAAGAGTTAGTTTACTGTACTTTGCGTGTTTGCTCACTTAGGTTACTAAACTTCCAAAAAACGGCATTTAAATCAATTCTCAAAAGAGTCAGTTTTATAAGTTCAGTGACTTGAGCATATAAATGTTATAACTTAAGTGAGCTACATATCGTGTTTTATATGTTCAGTGGCCTAAATGAACAAAAAACGTAATGTTTAGTAACCTTGGCGCGTATTACTCTTTGATTATAATAAGATAGGATAGTGTTGATGAGATAATATGTTTAAAATGCAATTCCGAACACTCCCTTAGAATTGGAAGGGTAGCTGCTTTTATTGTGTATGCTTTTTGTAATGATCGATAGTGATTGGTGTATTTTGCTAGGTGGTTGGAATTGGAGCTTAAGTTGGTTGCAGATATAGGAATAGTGGGTGCTCCGAATGCAGGAAAAAGCACTTTTCTGAGTGTTATTAGTGCTGCTCAACCGAACATTGCAAATTACCCCTTCACGACACTACTTCCCAATTTGGGTGTTGTTTCATTTGATTACGATGCTTCTATTGTGGTGGCGGATCTTCCAGGTTTACTTGAAGGAGCACACAGAGGTTTTGGTTTAGGTCACGAGTTTCTTCGGCATACAGAAAGATGTTCTGCTCTGGTATAATTCTTTATGCATTGACTGCACATCTTTTATTTTAAGTTGTAGATAGAATTTACGGAGCATATAATTATACTCTCCTGATTATGAGAAATAAATGGCCCTGTTGTATTTTTGTACTTTCGTAGGGGGTTAGATCTAATTTACCCTTAGATAAACCGTTTTTTTGTTAATTGCAATTGCTATGGATTTAAACTGATTATTGTGACTTGATATCGCAATTATCCTATAATTGAACTTAGAACGAAATTGCAAACACACCTAAGTCTATATATCTTTATGCATGCTCCACAGATAATACTAATGTTCTTATCCACATAAGTACTGTTATATTATTGCGAATTAATAGTGTTATTATCAAAATGGAGGCTTAGGTACACATTGTTGATGGTTCGTCTCAACAACCAGACTACGAATACGACGCAGTTCGTCTTGAGCTAGAAATGTTCAGTCCTGAAATTGCTGAAAAGCCATTTATAGTTGCATACAATAAAATGGATCTTCCTGATGCATATGAAAAGTGGGAATCATTCCGGGATTACCTTCGTTCACGTGGGATTGAACCTTTTTGCATCAGTGCAATTAATAGAGACGGGACCAGAGAATTGATCACCGCTGCTTATGAGCTTGTACGGCAAGGAATTAAAGATAGAAAAGATGAAAGTAAGCACGTTTCATCTTTTAACTAACATTAATGGCTATATGTGGTCTGTTACTTAGCTACGGCCACACTTGTCTCATGTAGGTTGGAGAGATCCTGTACAATTTAGTCATGTGGCAGAAATGGTGAAAAAGCAGCGAACTGCCCCCATTAACGAGTTTGAGATCTCTCATGATAGCTCTTCTGATACATGGCATATTGAAGGAGCGGGTTTGCAACGATTTGTTCAAATGACCAACTGGAAGTAAGTTTGAATGACTAACATGTAGTTAGGATAATATTGAGTTTGAAATCATATCACGTAATCAAACCATATCATCATGTATTGTCTCACAAGAGTAAGTTTGATGCATGCCATAATCTTGACATGGGGTTTTGATTTCAACTGACTTGCCATATCCATAACACTTACTGTAATCATATCATGTATATTTGCTTTTTTATATAATATATAATTATGATAATGTAAATTGCAACTGAACAATTGAAGCATTTATTTTAGTTTACACTTTTTGATATTTTAAAAGAATTTGAGCTTCTTTTTGCAACTAAATTCTTGTATTGATGGTTAATATTGTCTCTCTATGTTTTTTTTACATACCTGATATGATATTGACGTCTACTTTTTCTACAACAGATATATGGACTCTGACGTAAGGTTTCAGCATGTGCTAGAGGCATGCGGCGTTAACAAGTCTTTAATTAAACGTGGTGTGAAGGAAGGTGATACGGTCATCATAGGCGAGGTACGTTGCCTGGCTCTCAAACTATTACAAAAATGGATTTATTTTGGTCATATTTCTGCTAATATCAAGTTATTGGGTAAAAGTATAAAATTTAAAGGAAAAGAAAGAAACTAGTTGATCGATTTTAAGTCACCCGAACTATGCATAAGTAGTCAAGTGCTTACAACCTCAAAGTTATTAAAAAAAGGTGTGGTATGAAACTCAAGAAAGAATGGTGGGTCAACCCAACCTATTTTGAATTTTTGACATGCCTCTAAGGCCCCAATAGTATCCCTGTATTGACCCAAACCCGTCGCGTAACTTTGCCGATTTCGTGTCCTATATATATTATATATATGTTCGCATGTATTACAATCTTGGACTAATTGCAAGTCTTTTCGTTAATGCTAGATGGAGATGGTATGGCATGATTCTGCAACCACTTCTGGCCCCAACAGGAAGCTCTCAACAGAATCTGTGAAGTGGGCTAATTGGAAATGATCTATTTGGGAATATAAAAAATATAGATTACATGCTAGTTAACAATAGGCGCTGGTTATTTATGAAGGTATACATCGTCAAGCTACATATTTCTTGAGTTTATTTATTAATTCTTGCACAAGTCCTGGAACAATACATATAGTTCACTTGCTATTTTTGAAATCATACCCATGATGCTGAAACTTTTGGCTCATCATTATCAAAAAGCATATAGTTCACTTGCTATTTTGCAATACATAAAGAACATATACTAACCAGGACTTTTATATGATCTTAGAGGTGGAAATTCTGGCCCTTTTACTTATGAGTTTGTTGATTTGGTAAAGGTTTGTCCCTAATGGGTCACATGAAAAGTTTAGCGAAAATGGAAATGGGTCAAAATGGTAGACATGTTGAAAGATAATCAAAGTGTCCTTAATGCCCACAATCTAAGTCGATTTACTTTAAGAAATTAATACTATAAAATTTTTAATGAAAATCTTCACGGCTTGACCCGACCCGGACCATCGGTCAACCACATATACCCGCCTGTTTTGCCACCTCTAGGTTATTGTGAAAGACTAAACCACTTGATCAAGTGTAACTGGGCATTCTTGGCTTTTACGTTATAATTATGCTCATTGTTGCAGCTTTCGCTAGCTTAAAATATGTTCTATATCGAGCATGAGCATATTCTGTTATCACTTTGTTGAACCTAATATGTCTGCATTATTGCACAGTATGTGGCAGATGGTTGGTTGCAGAAAAAGGATCATCTGCAGCAGATGATCAGAGCAGCAGTTCATATGTAAGTTAATGGAGCAAGGTTGTTCCTGTGTTTGTAGTGTGTTAGTTGATGTATTTTAGTCTTTCAATAGGATGACACTATTTATGTATGTATCATGTTAAGTCATGTTAAGTTACATACAAGTTTTGATTGTTTCTGGGAATAAACATCCAATCTTGAAACTAAGAGCAAATCAGACAGGTCAGCCTTTTGTAGGTTGATAATTATTCTGTAGAAAATTCAATAAAAGGGTAAACTACTATATACTAATTTCATTTCAGGTGTACTTTATTTTATTTTCAATACGACACGTGTTTACTTAGATTTTCTTACTCTCTAGTTATCTTTTATTGACCCGTTGAATTGTCACATCCTTGTTTAGTTGGTGCATTGTATTCCATATTTTAGTCGTAGGGTGGTGCCTAGTTCCCTAACTCTATGAATGTATTGGTCTCCTCTAGAACACCCGGGATCGCCAAGTACCGAAGTATCTCCCGCGAATATCCTAGTATCAACAGCCGCAATTCACGCAATAAATACAAGGGAATCCTACTAGTGCACTCTAGGGCATATAATCGTTATTTAGGATGTTCAAGCTCGCAACAATGAAAGAAGAAGCCAGTTTTCCTTAATCTAACGTGACAACCAATTAAACAAGAGACAACCTATCAATAATTAATAACTAGGTTTCATTAGATTTAAACAAAAACTATGTTAATCTAGCTAGACTTGTTAAAAGATGAAGAACACATGTAAACAATCAAGCAAGAATTAAACATAATGATAGAAGAGATAATTAAACTTTCGATGATTAATATATGTGGTACTTGAGTTATTCATTCATATATTAATTGTGTCATGTATTTGCATGTTTAATCCATAAGTAATTTATTACTTTAAAGTGTCCATTGTCGATCAATGATATGAGAGTACCGTTGAATTAAGGCAAATGTGAGAGACTGGTTATATTTTTTGAATACTAAGGATGTGTCCGCCAAACTCACATGTTATCCACGTGCTATGGATATTAGATTTCCCCAAAACTACGGATATTAGATTTCCCCAAAACTACGAGTCATCACTTTATGGATTGGCGTCATTAAGTGATATCTCACAAATGGTTATTTTTATTTGTCCTTTGGCTTGAGATGCAAGCAGGTCTTGCATGTGTGGATCTTTCTTCTTGACTATAGTCAAACGCTATCCTGAACAAGGTGGTTATAAAGGCTATTCTCAGAAGTTGGTTGAAGCGCATGAATGGCACGTGTAGTTAAAATAGAATTTGTTCCTCCGCCTGTCTTTTAGAGTATGATACTATTGTGCCCCTCGCTGAATTAATCAGATGTTTGCATGGCCGTGCCCAAAGTGTAAATCAAGATGATACTTGTTTTACGTTTGGTAATCTTGATTAATTTCTAAAACGAGAAACATAATAGTTGAACAATATGAAATGACTTTGATCCATATCCATAGTTCAACAAGTATCTGAAACAAAAGGATAATTTAAAATTGTAAACCATTTACTTAGTTGTTTTATGAAACCACACTCAGGTATTCTGGGAGCAATGCGGTGTTGCTAGACACTTAGCATTGTTAATATACATTATTGATTGTTACAATCGCAAGTGGGAACTGTTGGTTATGCGCTCATAAATCAATAGTTATATATACGGCCGGATTACGTGAGCCTATTGGAGCACACATGTATATACTTAGAGAACGTTTTAGTTAATGTAGTTAATATATTAGATGTATTAATTATATTAAGTAATGTTTACGAAATTATTTAATAGTCGATAGTTAACCGTTAGACGATTATTTTAACTGACTGGCTAAATTAATTATTTGTAGTGTACTAATAATTTATGATAGGGCAATGGACAGAAAGAATATTGTTAAACATTAAGAAGATTGTGTCTAACTTGTATAGAAAGCTAAGATGTTAATATATACATTAAATGCCTTGGTTCTTTGGTTATTCATGCATTGATATCTCAATATCATAACAAACGACACATTGAAAAACATCTCCACAAACTGATCGGACTTCTTATTTCTTTGAAGAATTCGATCCAAGTACTAGCATCCTAACGTTCTTGCTAGACGTGTAGTATGTGCACCAATAGAGATCAACTCACTATAGTTGATTGGTTCGTGTGTTCGTGATCAAGATCAAGACTTGGTGTTTATCTATTTTTTCAATAGATTCGAGGTTAGTATTTTTATGTGTTTTAATTCATAACATTAAACTAGAATCCGCTGTGTACTCGTGGTATTGATGGTTTTATCAATATGAATTCCCAACACGTCTTCACTTCGGTCTTACAGAAAATCAATTGACAGGTAAGGTTGGAAAGTATGGTTGATATTTTGAACAAGCTAAAAGAGATAGCCGAATATGACAGGAAGCAAAGAGGAGGAGGGCGAGAGATCAAGAAACCCGAAGCTGAAGGGTGTGCTTTATTTCATGGGTATAATAATCTTCTTTATTATGATAAGTAGGAAGTATTGCTTTTTTGAATGGGATTCTCTAAACATTGGTTTCAACATGAGATGTGTTATTAAGAATATCAATTAACTTTATGAATGATATGGTTTTATGAAGAACTTATGCTTTGTTTTATGTATATAATATTTATTATGATAAGTATTGTTTTTATGAATGATATGGTTTTATGAAGAAGCTGTACGTGCTTTGTTTCATGTGTATAAATATTTGTGCGCATAATTTTTATGATGATATGACTAAAAGACCAAAGGATTAAACTGAAAAAAGATGTTAGGAGGGAGGGTATATATTTTGACAATTTCTACTTTTCAAATTAGCTTCGTGTTATTTGTATAATTACTAGCTAGGCATCTCTTTTAGATTGATGTGCGTTCTCTAACTCAGCTCTTTAGCACCAACTCAACTTTAAACCAAGTGATCATGTCTCAACAAAGCCATTGTTTTTTTGCGTGATCTCAACAATTTCAACGTTGGACACCTTTTAAGTGCGCAGTACTACAACGCCATTCTTGGCCCACACTGTAACAAATACTACATGTAATCAAGCCTCAACTTGTATTCAGTGCAGATATAGGAGATAATGGTATATGGAAGTTCCAACTGGTTTTCTACAAAAATAAATATATTGGGAATAGATCAAACTAATAAAGACTTTCTCTTTTATATCCAAAGTCAAATAGAAAAAGGAAATGCATCTGATAGCTCATAACAAGGGTTTTCCGGTTCTAAAGAGTTATTATTGACGAGCTACCGCAATTGCGCCGATTAACGCAACTAAAAGAATTAGTGAAATAAATTCAAACGGAATAAAAAAATCTGTTGATAAATGAATCCCAATTTGTTGACTATTACTTATCAGATCTTGCTCTATAATCTGGCTTGCTTTTGTAGAACAAACATTGTCACTGCAATTCCAATACAAACCCTACGTGCGTGTCTTGCACAATTCATAATCTTTGACCCCCCCCTCCCCCCCCCCCCCGAAAATTAATAACAGTTCCTTCTTAAAGCAAGTGTAAACCGCAGAGCATTAGTGCCAAACTCTCTAAGGGATCTATGACGTTTCCCGAAGTTTGACATTTTTGGTACCTGAAATAGTTTCATTATATATACAATTAGAAACATTTCTATACAAATAAATTATATAAATGATAGGCTAAGTGTCTGATGCTCGCTTGAGAATCCCGAATAAGTCCATGCAGATAGACATGCGTAAATGGGACAGTCCCAATGAACTCAATGCCCATCATCACCATACGAGCTACCCAAAAAAATAATAATATCATGCCTGTTCACATATAGTAAAACTTATAAACTCTTAGAGTGCGCTTAGTTTAGGGAAAACACACTTGTTTTTCACAAAATGTTTTATAAAAACAAAAAAAACAGAGATCGCGTTCAAATTAGTGCTTTCTAATATAATTCTCTACAAAACACAAAATTCTTATTTCCAACTTTAATACACAAAACTAGAAAACACTTTTTTTTTTTTTTTTTTTTTTTTTTTTTTTTTTTGTTTTCACCTATTTTCCTTTAGGGTAAATTGCAAAAATGGTCCTTAACGTTCCACAAAATTGCAAAAACGGGACCGAGACAAAAAGTAGCGCAAAAAAGCCACCCACGTTCCACATTTTCGCAAAATCGCCACTGAGAGCCATTTTCCGTTAACTCCCGTTAGTTTTCCCGTCAGTCAAGGGTATAATCGCATGAAATGACAAATATACCCCTTTAACTTCAGATACAACCCTAATTGTTGCCGCCAAATCTTTACCAGTGCATTTTCCGCTTAATTTCCCTCCTGTTTTGTGAGTTTTATTTTTTATTTTATTTTTTTTATTTTTATTTTTATTTTATTTTTTGTTAAAAGGTGTAATTGTTAATGTTATGGACTTACAATTGTAGGTGGTCAGATGGGAAATGTGAAAGTAGTAGAGGTAGATAATGAAACAGAAGAACAGAGTGGCGGGAGTGATTCAGAGGATTTGGAGTATAATCGAAATGATGATGAAGTGTTTGATGACGATGATCAGGTAATTGAAGATGTTCCCGTAAGTAAGTCTGATTTGCTATGCCATAAAGCTTGTGAAATTCAATCAGGTATACCTGTTTTTACCAAACATTATGCACTCATTAGAGAGTATGCCCAAGAGTTGGTTAATCAAAATCC
The DNA here is from genome assembly GCA_030686995.1 of Artemisia argyi. Taxonomy (NCBI): domain Eukaryota; kingdom Viridiplantae; phylum Streptophyta; class Magnoliopsida; order Asterales; family Asteraceae; genus Artemisia; species Artemisia argyi. Next base: position 200,087,457 of record CM060685.1, on the reverse strand, counting down.
AGGCACTACTGTTAGGATTGATGTACAGCTAGAACCAAATCCAGCTAGTTCAACAAGAACTTTTAAAAGGGTGTATGTGTGTTTGGGAGCTATGAAACAAGGTTTCAAAGCTTGTGGTAGAGAATTCTTAGGATTAGATGGATTCTCCATGGCAGGTCCTTTTCCAGGTCAATTACTAACAGCAGTTGGGATTGATGCAAACAATGGGATTTATCCAGTAGCATATGCTGTAGTTGATGCACTAAATAAGGCAACTTGGTGTTGGTTTTTGAAACTACTAGGAGAGGATCTTGGGATAGAAACCAACTGCAAGTTCACTTTCATTTCTGATAGGCAAAAGGTGCACATTTCTATTGTATAATTAATCATGTGTTTTATGCACAATGAGAACATGTAAAGTTTTAACACCATCCATAACCTTACCTGTTCACAGAGATTGATACAAGCTGTTGCTAGTGTGTTTCCAAATGCTGCACATAGGTTTTGTGTTAAGCATATTCATGAGGAAATGAAGTCACATTTGAAAGGAGGTGTTTACAAGGACATGCTTTGGAAGGCTGCAAGAGCCACAACTATTGTTGAATTCAACAAAGAGATGGATCATCTGAAGAATAACAATGCTGCAGCTTATGATTGGTTGCTGAAGATTCCAGCTGAACAATGGAGCCGATCACATTTTTCAGGTAATTCATTAAGTGGCAGTGGAAAAAAGCATACTGATAATTGATCATATATTAATACATAATGTGTGATTTGTTCAACAGGCAAAGCCCTATGTGGACTACTCTTAAACAACATATGTGAGGTGTTCTGTAGCCAGCTAAATGATGTCAGAGATAAATCCATCATCGTTTGTCTTGAATATATCAGGGAGTACTTGGTGAAGAGGATTGTGGTAGTTCAGCAAATAATAGAAAGGAGTGTTGGACAACTTACTCCTGCTGTGCAAGCCATGGTTGATAGAAACAAAAAAGAAGCTACTGATTGTGTTGTTGAATGGATTGCAGCTTCGTTATATAAAGTATATGTGCTTAACGAGGATCATTGTGTTGCTAACATGGATAGGAAGGAGTGTGGTTGTAGGATGTGGGAGCTGACTGGAATACCATGTAAACATGCTGTGGCTGCAATAAACTATATGAATGAGGATGGAAAAGGAGTTGCTGTACCTGAAGAGTGGGTGCATGCCGCTTACAGCCTAGAAACATGGGCGCGTATGTACTCATTCAAGATCAATGGGTGTTCAAGCCGTAGATACTGGCCAAGAATTGAGTCTACAACAGTCATAGTACCACCCAATCACAGACCTCAGGTTGACAGGCCAACTAAAAAGATGAAGTCAAATGATGAGCATGCACTTCCAACTTCTTCATGTGTTACCCACTGATCTTTGAACAATATGTTAAACGTTATTGTCTGTTGGATTCTATATTTGTAATCTTTGTTTAACTTGATTGTCTTTAGAATAGTATGTTTGAACCCATTGCAGTTGGACTTTCAAAAGTCAAACTTGCAAAAATGTTTATGTTTCTGAATGTAATGGATTCTATATTCTATGTTTGTTTGCACCCATTGCATTTAGACTTTCAAAAGTCAAACTGCAAATGTTGAATTGCATAAAGTCAACTGTCATTTATTTTGGTTCACACATGAAGACTACACAGTACGTGGCAATCTTTTATAAGCCCTTTTATAGGCAAACACATGAAGGCTACTAAATACGCATCTCTTAAAACACACACTTGCAAAACACAACTCTCTATTTCCTTAACCATGAACAACTCTGAATGTGATATTAATCTAAGGGTTGTCTGTAACTCGTATGTGCTAACTGAACTAATGCTTGGCCCTTACCACACCGAGATTCTTGATGCGTGGGAATCGCACCTTGCTTTACCTCTCGAGGGATCTCGAGAAGCTTACAACCCCCACCAGGCAGTGTACCTGATCGTTGTAGTATAGTATAGTGACAAGTACCGGGGGATTGATCGTTCAGCTTAGGAATAGTGTCGCTAGGATTAGAAAACCTAATTAATAGTTCTAAAGGTGAGAGATGATTATTTTTGTATTTTTATATTTTTATGAAAGCAAGTAAAATCTCGGGTTTTGGAAGAGTGGGCGGAATTAGTTGCTATTCAACTAACCCAAAGCTAATATATAATTAAAATAAAATACTGAAAATGAAATTAAACTAAATTACACTAAAGTTGTGAGCAGTAATTGGAGAAATTGTGTTTACTTAGACTTCACTACTCCCTAGATATCTTTTACACGTTAATTACTTGTTACACTTGTATGGATGACGGATTGTATTCCTTAATACCATTCGTGGGGTGGCATACATAACTCCCCAACTCTATGAGCTCTTATCTCCTCCTACACCATGACCCAGCACAACTATAGGGATTGTAAACAGTGGCTCATGCATTAAATACAACCAATAAAGACCTAGTACGCCTCGGTTCATGTTTCTTAAGACGTTCAAGCATGTTACCATTTGGAGATCTGCCAGTTTTCTTAAGCCTAACATATAAATCATTCATCCAAAACAAGAATAGACAATTAATCAACACATAATCAACATCTAGGTTTCATTAGATCTAAGCAAACACAAAAGAGATCTAGCCTAGCATAGTGGAATTGAGACAAGAACAAGATATAAACAACCAACACATAGACATATTGATTGAATTGGAAGAACACTTATCTCAATTACAATGCAAGGTCTCAAGGGTTTGGAACCCTTGAAAAACCTGTAAAAGATACACCAAAATCGTCTTTAGGGTTTCACCAAAACTTCTCTCTTTTTTAATGAAAAAACTAGAAAACTATATATAGGAAAAGCAGGCTGACGGCGTCAAGAGTTACATGTGACGCCGTCACCTCGCCGCCAAATACTTCCTCGGACGGCCTTGATCTACTTATGACGGCCTATATGACGCCGTCACCGACCACGGTATTTTATTCTTGCCACTTTGACGCCGTCATGAAGGCGTTTGACGCCGTCACCACCTACGGTATTTTAATCATCATGTCTGACGCCGTCAAGATATTACTCTTGACGCCGTCACCTTGTATCTTCAGCATGGAAATTTGGTACTTAGCCGTTTTCTTCACTTTTATGCTCCAAAAACGTCCAAAATAGCTTCTTTTCCAGAATTCACTCTCCAAACACCTAAAATCACAAAAGGAACGATTTAGGGCAATATTTGATCAAATAAATTCGGATTCGGGCTTAAATGACCCCCTAAAAACGGATCATTTTTCGCCTCATCAATTCTTCAAGACTTGCAGCAGGCACACGATTTGGAGTACAAGTCCAAAAAAATTACTGAAAGGGTCGAACGTAGGGGGGATGTGATTGGTAGACTTCGAAACTGCTCACGTGCAAGAACTGCAAGGAGCAATACAAAGAAGCTTAGGAGGCTACAAACAATTGATAAGCGTTGGGCGAATGCACTGTTGATGATGTCCAGGCAAGTCAAGGACAAAATGTTTAAAAAGATTGAGTTTGTTGTAAAGATGAAATATCCATGAGGGGGTTGATTGTTTTGAGATTAGTGATGGTTAATGAATGTAATGGATCTCATGATCCAGATTTTGTATGAATAATGTCTTCACATATGTTTATACTTCGTTATTGTATTTGATAGGTATCACAAACATAAACAAGAAGCTGACATTAATGAAACATTAAAACATAGACTAAACATAGTGATTCAGTTTGTGGTTTGGACATGCCCAAAACTACATCCTAGAAACACAGACTAAACATAATGATTCAGTTTGTGGTGTTATTTTTAATGAACTTTCTTGGCTTCTTTTTCCTCTTCTTCTTTGCTTCAGTTGATTGAGTTGCATCTGCAGAACCCCCTACACTTATGTTTCTACTTGTAATACCCAAACCAATGACACCACCACGGCACCACTTACTACCTCTGCCGTTGCACAACCTGCCTGTTTAAGTATCACAACTCTATGCCTCCAACACTTAACATCCCCACACTAGATGAAGCATCTTTCGTCCAACACCTCTATCTTTGCACCACCCCCTCCTGTTTTGTTCCCACTTCTGATACCGAGACCAATTACACAACCACTTACTTTCTCTACCTGTGTATTATTACGACTCATTTTCTGCCATATGTATGTTTTTGATAAAGTTGGACAGGAGACTTTACTATACTAGTTGGTTGGATAATTTACTTCATTTTGTGTGGTAGGTCAAGGAGTATTAACTTCTTACTAGTGCTAGTCAATAAACCAAGTGAATTTTACCCGTTTGACTTTCACCTGTTTGACTTTCATGCAAAACATCAACTATCTAATGCTTTCTGCATAAGCTGCATAGGAAGTACCCTTATATTTCAAAAATGAAACACAAACATAAAGAAATGAAAATCGAAACACAAACATATCAGTAACATAAACATTACAACTTTCATTGATCATAGGAGTTCACAACCATTGCAAATTTCCAACAGATATCTAAACAAATACTTGTTTAGTAGTTTGAACAGCTGCCCTCCGCGTTACCCCTTTTCTTCTTTTTCTTCAATTCTTTTTCTTTCTTGTCCTTCTTCTCCTTTAGATACTTGAACACCTTTTCAAGATTGGAAATCTTCTGTTCCAACTCATCAAACTTGGGTAAAACGGTATCCACAGGCTCTTGCTTGTCCTCCTCCTCCTCCTCATCATTACTCAAAAGCGCTTTATAGTAGTGTAGAATACTAACTATGTTGGAAACATGATCAAGTGGTAATGAGTGAGGCGTAGAAATGAGGAGGAGGGAGGAAAGGAGAGAAAGAGTGGAACCTTGAAAGAAAAAGAAAAGATTAGATTAAAAATGAATGAAGGTCCAACCCTCTCCACATGTGGAGAGGGGTATTTATAGTTACAATATTACGCCCACTCCCGGGCTGTGGATCAAGCATACAGTGGGTAAAGACCCGTTCCTTCTTCCACGGTGTTACTTAAACTAAACTAACTAATACATATAATTAACTAACTACGAGCTAAATAAAATGCTATTACATCAATTAGGTGACCGAGACTTTTATAGGAATATTTGTATTCCTAACAATCTCCCCCTAAGCGAGGTCACCTTTGAAATTAAGCTCTTTGGTCTTTAAGCATTCTTTTGACTCTTTAGCTCGTAGGATCTGATTTTTCACTTTACTTCACGCTTTGTACTTCAAGCAAGCAAACTTGTGATTTGAATTCCTTTGAGATATGTGATCTTTGCGCTTCCTTTGAGATCATCAGCCAAACTAAATCTCCAAGCTCATCCATAGTTGTATTGCCATCATGTGATGTAGTGACTAAGGACCATCATGCTCACACCCTTCTTTATCTGGAGACGTTGCATAAGAGTTGTAGATTAGGAGACTTTTTCATCAGAGTTGCGGAAACGTTGTTGGTAGTCTCTCAACATTTGTTGTAGGAAGTCTCTCATCTTTATTGATAGTGTGGAGGATGTGTGAGCATGAGGTATGGATTGACCCGATTCAGCTGAAAACTGGAGCCATCAACGCCATCTTTATATGTGTCCCTGAAATAAAACAGTTAGCAATAAAGATAGAGAACGAACATGGCTTTGTCATTCGTTCTGCGGGGCCAGACTACCCTCCGGTTTTGTGAAAACCGACCTGTGATCAGGTAGAGTCTCTTTTAAAGAGGACTCTCCTTGACAGGAATTTCCAGCTTGTAGTAATGAAAGTTCCAAGGAATCCACTTTGGAAACTTCATACTTAGCATGTTCTCATACCGGAACGTCTCAAAGCAGACAGCACGATAGAGTGAATCGGTGAATTGATATTCACGGATTTGATGAGAAATTGATTTATAGAAATCACTCGCGTGTCCTATGATAAACATTTTTGAGACACGACGAGAGTTTTATACTTTTAATCACATTTCCATCAAAAATACTTTTGTTTAAAAGATGTTACACAATCAATGTGCTCGAAAGATTAGTTGGTGAGCACATTGAGAGGTTTTAGCAAAAGTATCCGTCAATCCATATCCTGGAACAAGTTTGATTCAATGTTGAATCGCACCATCGTTGCTTTCCAGTTGTCACTTGATCATTGATCCAAGATGGATCTCACATGTCACCTACCAAGGGCTTGAGTGATGTTCGCTCTAGAAGGATTTCCATCTTCATTGTGAATATTTTCATATCACTCGGATGTTCTGGCAATACCCCAAGGATAATGCGTAGGACTCTAAATATTTTATCTTATTTTCCACATTGTGTGAAACAATAAGCATATTTGGAATGTGTCCTATCGAGATTTATGGATGATCTCATGGCTCTAGACTCAATAGTGCGTTTTGATCCGCTCCTGGAGACTGGGGAGGCGTCTCCTGTTTAGGTATCAACATAGCTCGCAATGAGCGGTCGATACATTGCACAGGGTTCCCCGTGAGAATGAAACAAGCTCTTTTAAGAGAACTTGAGTAGTTGGGAAGTTTTGGTGCAGTGCGTCACTGGGTCCATGACGTCTTGTCTTCAATACCGGGGTTACCTTAGTAACCACCAGTAGCATATGTATTGAACCCGGTTTCTGCCCTAAGGTTGAATAATTGGAGGGCTATTTCTTTTCACCCTTTCTCATTATATTTCTTTTTCATTCTTCAACCCCTTCAGTGCTTACGGAGACTTCACCACTAGAACCTTGTTGGGTTTGTTCCAGTCCTAGCTCTATCTCAGTCCGCACTCTTCCCTTTCTCACTTTACTCCTTTTTTTCCAATCATTCCTAAGGACTTCTAATTTATCTAGAGGATTGTCCCTGGGAAGATCCTTCCGGTTCTGGTGGATCATGGGAACTCATTCCTAACCTTAACCAACCTTATAACTCCATGCATAAAGATAAATGGTCGGTCTTTGGTATAACTTCCACAAACGCCTTTTGCTCCCCCTCAATATGTGCATCGATATTCGAAAGTGTTTAGCACATATGCGGGAGCCTATTATTGAGTACAAACGATCACTTTTGATTATCAGATTTCATATTTAAATCACATTCTCTCCCCCGATCAAAAATTTTAAATCTTTCAAGATTTTTTATCTCAATTGATTTAAATAATTTAGAAAGCGTTTTTGGGAGAGAAATGCGGTCAAGTTTAATATTTTCTGATACAAGGAACTTTTTCTTGCTCCCCCTCAAACTGTGAGGGAGGTTGTTATGTGTCAGATTTGAAGAGTTTGCAAAAGATTCGAAGTTTTAATGAAAAACTCTTTGAAAAATTTACTCATTCTGACACATAACCATCACAAATCGGATTGTTGTTTTTGTTTTGTACAAAGTGTGGGGAGTTTTGATGATACATAAAATTTTGAGAAATCACTCTCCCCCTCAATCAATGACGGATGTAAAAGCATAAATATTTTCATAAACTATTAACGTCATTGATTGAGTGAAAATGTTATCAAACTTTTGAGTTCAATTTGATTGTCATTCAAAATTTCATGGTACCACCAAGTTTTGCACAAACACTTTCCGGAAAAATCATAGAAGAGAAAGTATTTGGCGATAAAAAGAAGATTTCTCTTCTTTATCAAGAAATAATGCACTGAAGCGTACATTAGATCGAGGGTGCATGAATATAAAGTAATTCACGCTCGGATGAACGGCACCCTTTGCTAGGAACAACCGTCTTTTTGGCGACGTGTTTTCCTTATTTTGAAAACCGGGTTGCTATCTGAAGTAATAGCAAACCATTTTTTTTTTTTTTTTTTTTTTTTTTTTTAAGAACGTTTTGAGACACGACATGTTTTTGAAAAGAACTTTATTTGAAACCGAAAAACTCTTGCTCAAGCATATGTATGATTCCGTGTCATTATTGAATGACATTTCTGGAAACGTACATAATATCGATTATACAAGAGACATGTCGAGAGAAGAATATTTTTGAGTTTTTGTGATTTTTCAGATTTTTTTTTTTTTTTTTTTTTTTTTTTTTTTTTTTTTTTTTTTAATTAGGTACTGTACAAGGATATGTGAAGCAACCCCTTTACTCCTCTTGATCTTCCTGAAGACATCTGAGATCCTCAGGTGTGAGACTCTTCATACCAAGGCGTGGGAGGATGAAGTGAAACCGTTCCCTAGAAAGTGCTTTGGTGAAGATATCGGCTAGTTGGAACTCAGTCCTCACAAAGTAAAGTTCCACAATTCCTTTCTCAACTTGTTCCCTGATGAAGTGATGTCGAATGTCAATGTGTTTAGTTCTTGAATGCTGGACATTGTTGCAGCAGAGTGCAATTGCACTTTTGTTGTCACAGTACATAGGAATCTTATTGCAAATGAAGCCATAGTCAGAAAGTTGAGATCGCATCCAGAGGATCTGAGCACAGCATGATGACATGGCAATGTATTCAGCTTCAGTGGAGGAGATGGATGTACTCATTTGTTTCTTTGAAGACCAACTGACTAGCTTATTTCCTAAAAACTGTGCGCCCCCAGATGTACTGCGACGAGTGTCTTGACATCCAGCATGATCAGCATCCGAATATGCTGTGAGAGCCATAGAAGTTTCTTTAGGGTACCAGAGGCCCAAGTGGATTGTTCCTTTAACGTATCGAAAGACTCTCTTGACAGCTTCCAAATGTTTCTTGGTGGGTTTGGATTGATACCGGGCACAAATGCAAACTGCAAACAGAAGGTCGGGTCTGCTAGCAGTAAGGTACATTAAGGAGCCAATCATGCTTCGATACATGGTTTGATCGACCGGAATTCCCACATCATCTTCGTCAAGCTTTGAACGTTCAATCATGGGAGTATCAACTGAATCACTGGAGTCGAATCCAAATTTCTTCAAAGTTTCATTGGCGTATTTGGATTGATTGATGAATATGCCATTGGGGTTTTGAGAAATTTGCAGTCCAAGAAAGAATGACATTTGACCCATCATAGACATTTGGAATTCGGAGCTCATCTCTTGAGAGAAACGATCACATTCTGAGGGATCAGATGAGGCAAAGATGATGTCATCGACGTAGATTTGTACATGTAGGAGGTTTTTGCCTGTTTTTCTGGTAAAGAGGGTAGGATCAACAACGCCTTTGGAGAATTTGTTGGCCAGAAGAAATTTAGACAAGGTGTCGTACCACGCCCTGGGTGCTTGTTTAAGCCCATATAGTGCCTTCTTTAATCGATACACGTGATTAGGGCGATCTGGATCCACAAAACCTTCGGGTTGAGATACGTACACCACCTCTTTCAGATCCCCATTTAAGAATGCGGTCTTGACATCCATTTGATAAACCACCATGTTTTGACTTGCAGCATTAGCGAGAAAGATCCTTATGGCTTCTATTCTAGCAACTGGGGTGAAGGATTCTTCAAAGTCAATACCTTCTTCTTGTCGATATCCTTTTGCCACAAGCCTAGCTTTGTTTTTCAGAACATCTCCATGCTCATCAAGTTTAACCTTGAATATCCATTTGAGAGCAATGATCATAGCACACTCGGGAGGTGGTACTAGTTCCCAGACATCCAGTCGGTCAAATTCATGAATTTCGTCCACCATTGCAGTGAACCATGAGTGTTTTGACATTGCATCCTTGACGCTTTTTGGTTCAGCTTTAGAGAGAACAGAATTGAAGAAGCACCATAAAGCGTCGGTTGCAAGTTGCTTGCGGGTTGATACTGGACGAGAAGGGTTCCCAATGATGTTGTCAATAGGATGATCATTGGTCCATTTTCGAAGGTATTCATGGGGTTGAGAGTGTGGAACTGAGGTAGCCGTGTTAGATTCATCAGAGGATGTCACATCATTTGATAGTTCAGGGGCAAAGATGTTAACAAATGGCTCATTATCAGGTGGAGCAAAAGGATTAACTTCAGATGAATTATCTACATTTGCCACTCGATGTGCAGGTGAAGGTTGGACATTGGACGTGCTAACCGATTGACTGATGGCGGGGGCTTCAGAATCCCATGACAATGAAGTGGATGGACCGTTATTGTTATCTTGATCATTCACCACCCCATCTGGTGGTTGAACCATTGTAGCTTCAGGAGCATTCATCAGTTGAGGTTCAAAGTATTCATCAAACATTGGGTCAAACAGTTTCTTCCAATCTTCACTCGTAGGAGGTACAAAAGGAGCAGCAGGGATGGGGTTCTGTACAAGCCTGGAACTAATTGGTCCAGGGGACAAAAGGTTAGGTACGGGTCCAGAACTTGATTGTCCAGGAACCGGTTGCTCAGTCAGCTCATCGAAAGTAACGTGGATTGTTTCCATTATATCTCTTGTACGTTTGTTGTAGATTCGGTACCCCTTTCGCTCTGGAGCATATCCAACGAAGAAACCAATGTCGGCCTTGGCCTTGAGTTTCCCAAGGTCTTCACTGTCATTAGTAGGATAGCACAGTGCACCAAACACTCGAAGAAACGAAAGGTCGGGTTTTCTGCCATGAACCAGTTCATAGGGAGTTTTGCAGTGGAGAGGATGTATCAAGGATCGGTTCTGAGTGTAACATGCGGTAGCAATTGCCTCAGCCCAAAGAAATAGAGGAGCTTTGGAAAAGATGAGCATAGTCCTTGCAGCTTCAACTAAGGTGCGATTGCGTCTTTCTACAACTCCATTTTGTTGAGGAGTTCTTGGTATGCTCTTTTGATGACTAATCCCGACACCTTCATAAAATAGAGTAAGTTGTCTGTTCACAAATTCTGTTCCATTATCGGTACGAACGACTCTAACTGTTTTGTTGAGACGGACTTGCAACATTTTGATGAGTTTGATGATGGTTTCAGGAGTTTCATCTTTAGATCGTAGAAACTTCACCCATGTGAATCGAGAGTAATCATCAACAAAAACCAGCACATATTTCTTTCCATTGATACTTTGAGTCCTCATTGGTCCACAAAGATCCATATGAAGGGTATGAAGAACTTCCATGATTGAATTGACGGTTTTGGGTTTATGGGTATGCTTTATGCTTTTGCCCATTTGACAGGCGGAACACAGATGATCTTTTTCATACTTGAGTCTGGGCAAGCCTCGAACAAGATCCTTACGTGTAAGTTCATTGATGGTACCGAAGTTCAAATGGTTTAAACGTCGATGCCACAACCATGACTTGTTCTTGGATGCTTTAGAGAGCAGACAAATTGGAGAGGACCGTAGCATATCTTCGATGGAGATGGTGTAAAGATTAGTGCCCCGACTCCCTTTGAGAAGATCAACACCATCTAATTCTCTAACAAAACAGGTGTGCTTTCTGAAGGCGACTTCGAGATCTGAGTCACAGAATTGACCAACAGAAAATAGATTGTGCCCAAGACCTTCCACGTAGTAGACTCTGGATATAATACTGTCTCCAAAGACATAATCACCATAACCCATTATAGACCCAAAATGGTCATTCCCAAACCTAACCGTACCAATAAATTTTTCCACGAAATTCTTGAGCCTTGAGCGATCACCAGTCATATGTTTTGAGCAGCCTGAGTCCAAATACCAAAGGACGATTTGTACGACCTGCATTTGAAACCAGACAATCGTGGATAACTGAAAAAGCTGGAGCCCCACACACCATTGGGGTCCGTTTGGTTAGAACACACAAATATTGGATTATCATAAGTAACATGTATCTCACTGGAGTATTCACATTTTGATGCACTAGAACTAGAAGTGGTATCTATTGCTTCTATAGGAAATAGTCTACCAGTAGGTCTCCACTTTCTAATAGGCATATCTCTAGAGTTAGTAGTCCTAGTCACTGGGCACATTTTCCTCGGAGTGAATTTCCTTCCAGTATGTCTCCATTGATAACCAACATTAGTGAACACTTTTCCTGTTTTATTCCATACTTGTTTTGCTCGTTTAACACTAGAAACATTCATATCTGGTGATCGTATAATAGATTTAAGAAAAGGCACATCACATGCATCATGATTACCATAAAATAAGCGTTTGTTACATGTCTTACAAATAGCATCAGAATTCGAATTAATTACATCATTGTTCACACAAATGTTTGAAATAACTCGATTCTTTTCACTAAGCAACACTTTATTGTTCCTAGATGATTCTTCTACTTCCTTCATAAGTGAGCTCTTAGCCGGCAAAGTCCTATCATTCTTTGTATTGCCCTTAGGCTGTGACTTGCTAGCATTAGATACACCTTTTACTCCTGTAGAAGCAATGATGGGAACATTAGTCTGATTAGTTGCTACTTGTTTACTGGTGATCAAGATGGAGGATCGTGGCATGATTTGGGGAAAGTCAACTGTGACATGCTTGTTGCCACTGAGAGGGTGCAATGCAGTTGTCCTGTCCGACTTGGTATCATTCTTGGGGCATGATCCTATGGCATATTCTAATAATTCCTGGGCCCTATTAGTGAGGAAGCACGCACCAATAATAACATCATCAAGTGGTTTAGCAATCCTCTCATCTTCAATGGTTTCTCTAAGTATGGCCAGACAATCCTTAAGATTTCTAAGATAGTTATTATGAACTAACTTATTGTTCCTAAGGGGAAGAGAAACATTCACAGCATCGCACGCATATTTATTACAAGCATGTACATTGGAAATTGCATGATCACATGAAACAACGGGCATTTTACCCTTTACCATGGTCTTTAGATTCTCAATTTCATTTAACAAAGAAGTGACTTTCTCATTGTTTTGGTCACGTGTTGTTTTGATAGACTCAAACAATTCTTTATACCGTTGTTTAGCGTTGGACATTTCAGCACGAAGCCACTCATTTTCATGTTGTAACTCATTGATAATGCCCTGTTTTTGAAAATTTTGAGAATCCATAGACTTCTGGTAATTGGTATTGATCACATCGCTTCTGTTCGATTTTAATTGTGCAATTTGGACCTTCAACTTCCGAATCGTGTTTGAGTGAGCTTGAATTACTTCATCCTTTTTGGCTAATTCAAAACATGTATCAAATTCAGGAACATCCGAAGATATCTTGGCATTTGATATTTTTATACTTTCTTCTAGATGTTGATATTTTAATTGTAGGTTCAGATTATCAACTTCTAGTTTTGAGAAATTCCTGACCATGTTATCATGATCATCGTTTTGAATTTTTTTAATAAGTTTGTAATTCTCCCCCTCAAGCTCAATCACACGATTTTGGAAGACATTTAAAGTAACCGACATTTCATGAAATTGTCGAGCAGATAGCGCAGAGTCGGTAACAGTATAAAACACATCTTTAGCAATGCAGTTAGCAATCAAATTATCATTCATGATGAGAATGTTTTTCCTGTCAATTTCACTGTGTTTGAGATCAATAGCAAGTTGGTTACCCTCACTTTCCACTTCATCAAAAACCTTTTTCATTTGAGTCACATCATCATTAATGGTGTTTTTAAGTCCCTCAAAATGTTCTTTTAGAAGTTTAAAAAATGGCATAACTTCAGTTAGGTAACACTGTTTTGTTTGCTCAAAACCCCTTTCCCCTTCTGTAATCCCTGTAGGTGTAATTCTTATTTTACAGGTTTTCTCAAAGTCATTGAACAATTGACCAAGCACATACAGCCCAATTAGAGTATTACATTGTGTGGGAAGAGTGAAAGGGACAAGGTGCCTGGGTGTGTTCAGGGGATAGGCAGTTGGGTGAGCAATTCTAAACATAGTGCGTATGTTGCCTACAACTCTTTCAGCTTGCATTTTCTCAATGTCAATATTCCAAAACACTTTTTCAGGAAAAATTCTCTTTTGAGGAACAAAAATTGCAGTATGATTGTCATTTGCATAATCATAGTGAAACACGAGATTCTTAGCAATGCATTTAGGATCCTTTAACCGTTCAGCAAGTTTTTCCCTAGTTCTATCCTCTGCCTCATTGATGTGGTCATAGGATCGAGTATCAGGAGGTGCATGGTTAGGTTCAAGCATAGTTTTTGCATCATATAATGCAGGTTGTGCACCTAGTCCTATTTTAAGGAATCTTGCTTTGGGTTTGGAGGTATCATGTTCACTAAATTCATCACTTAACTTCCTGTGGCTTACCATCATTTGAGCAGATTGAATGGTTTGGCCCTGTGTGTACAACTTATCTTCCAATTTATTTTTCAACGTTTTTAATTTTGAGAAGTCATTTAGAAGTTTAGTTTCTTTATCCTTGAATTCTTGTTTGATTGTAGTCAAACCTTTTTGAACCTCAAGTTTTTGTTTGACGGTTTGATTCAATTGGTTCTTTAAAGAAACTAGTTCCCTTTTTAATGATTCTTGTTTAGAATTATTTTCAGATATGTAAGTACGCAGTTGCCATTCCATTTTCTGCTCACGTTCATTCAACTCAAACTTAGCACGCTGCTTATAAATGTTTACTTGATCCTTAAGGGCGTTAATTCTAGTGATCAGAGAATCATCAGGGTTGTATATAGAGTGCTCATATATCTCATGCTTACTAGAATCAATAGACGGCATGTCACTCGGTACAACTTGGGTTCCATTGTCATTCACATACATTTCATATGGGATATTATTGGTATTACCCATATTAGTGATGTCTGTGTTGACAATATTCTTGAGTTGTGCAGAGCCACATGCCCCCTGTACAGGTGCAGAATTATTCAGATCATGTTTAGAAGATGTTGGTACCTCAGAGATAGCAGACGTGATGGATAAATCAGGATGCTGTGAAGAAGATGCTGCTGCAGACAGATTAGCCATGAAGATTGTTTGAGCAGTTGGTTCATCATCCACGTCTGAGTCGAATGCATCACACTCTTCAACTTGAAAGATATTTGGATCATTAAGAGCCATGTCCTGAACAGGTTGATCATCCACATCAGCATCAAAGGTGTTCCCATCATTACCAGCCAGAAAGAGCAAAGCTTCTTCATCCAACACAGTCCCATTTTCTTGTGCCTGCATCAGCAGCATCTTGTCTTTGAAGTACTCAGAGTTTTGGGGACGTTTTGGGAGAGTGCAATTCCTAGCAATATGGCCCAACCCTCCGCAGTTGTAGCATTTCGGTTGCTTAGCTTGTGCTTGAAGAGCATTCCCAACTCTGTACTGCCCATTCTCTCTACCAGCATTTCTTTGGTTGAAGTTCTGTCTTCCCTGCACATTCTGCACCACTACCCGACCATCTTCAATGACTGCCTGATTACGTGGATTAGATGAGATTCTGAGCTGGTTGTTAGTAGATGGGAGTGCAGCCCTGAACTGTTGGACCAGTAAGGACACTTGGTTGGAGAGATTATCAATCATCATGTCAGTGTGAGAATACCCAGAATCAAGTTGAGTATTCAATGCAGATGGTGCGGGAGTTGATGATTGACTAATGGTTGGGGTAGACCTGGAGGATGATTGTGATGGTTGAACTTGATCTTTAGAGGTTTGATTAGGTTGTTGAACATTGGAGACAAAAGCAAGAGATTCATTTGTTGCAGACGGATTGAGCTTTTCTCGCATTAACCGATCGTAAGCTGCATGTTTCTCATGTTGCTGGAGATACGCATACAGCTGTTCATGATTGGTATGCCTGAGACCCTTGTTGAGCTTAACAGCCATGACAAACCTATCCCATTCCGGTGCCATGTTGTTCACGAATTTGGAATTGAGCTGTATGTTGGGCATTGTCATCTTGATAGCTCTCATGTCATTGACCAGCTTGTGAAATCTGACGTAATAGTCAGTGATGCTTTCACTTGGATTCATTTTGAAATGCTCAAATTCATCGTATAGCTGTGACTCACGATCTTCTTTAGTTAACTCAGACCCTGCAAGAAGCATTTTGACATTATCCCAGACCGCCTTTGCTTCAGTGTTGAAGTTGATCAGTTTGTAGACATCTTTGGGAAGGCCTTGAATGATGATATTAGATGCTCTGATGTCTGCATCATAGCGTTTCTTTTCTTCTTCAGACAACTCATTGTAAGTGCGAGGTCTATCAGGACCAAACACGGCCGGTAGTTGATCAGTTGCTTCTGAAATCGTGTCTCTAGTAGTACCCACTTGAAAGGGTCCCTCATCGATGGATTTCAGGATGTTAACCCCATTATCTTTACCTAGACAGTACAGCCGTATCCTTTGAGCCCATGATTCATAGTCAGTTCTGTCCAACATCGGAGGTCGGGTGTCAGACCCCGCAGCTTGAATGTCATCGGAAAAAGTCGACATCACAAATAAGTTAACCACAACTTAACCACAATAAAATCCAACCGCAACTTAACCACAACTTGACCAAACCGCAGAACACAATCCAACCGCAATATGAGCTAACCGCAACCAGAGCAAACCGCAGGCCAAAGAAACTAACCGCAGAGTACTAACCGCAAGTTATACCAAACCGCAACAAAATCTAGTCGCAGTATGAACTAACCGCAACCTAAGCGAACCGCAGGCCAAAAATACTAACCGCAAGACACTAACCGCAGATTATAACTAACCGCAGAAAATAACCAACCGCAGAAACAGTTAACCGCAAGTGATTAACCGCAGAAAACTTAAACGCAGGCAGACAACTAATCGCAGTGATAATGGTCCAAAAGTGTCACTGTCGTTGCGTTTTGTTTGTATTCCCGAAATAGTAAACGCAGAAAGTTAATCGCAGCTCGCAGGACTTAACCGCAACCAAGCAATGAAACAGTAGACTTAACCGCAACTAAGAAAAACGCCTAAAATCAATTCCAAACTTCAAATAGCTTGATGATATTGTAACACACTCTACACTACAATGTTCCACAAACACTAATGAACATAAAAGGACATCACAAACATGTATAACAACACTAGAGGGATAAAACCAAGATGTTTTCCAAGAAAGTGACACCAAACTCTCAAAACCACTCAAAACATCATCAAATTCGATTCTACAAGGCCCTAAGATGAAACCTTGGCTCTTGATACCAATTGTAGAATACTAACTATGTTGGAAACATGATCAAGTGGTAATGAGTGAGGCGTAGAAATGAGGAGGAGGGAGGAAAGGAGAGAAAGAGTGGAACCTTGAAAGAAAAAGAAAAGATTAGATTAAAAATGAATGAAGGTCCAACCCTCTCCACATGTGGAGAGGGGTATTTATAGTTACAATATTACGCCCACTCCCGGGCTGTGGATCAGGCATACAGTGGGTAAAGACCCGTTCCTTCTTCCACGGTGTTACTTAAACTAAACTAACTAATACATATAATTAACTAACTACGAGCTAAATAAAATGCTATTACATCAATTAGGTGACCGAGACTTTTATATGAATATTTGTATTCCTAACAAGTAGCCATCTTGTTTCCTCAGATGGGTCAGAATCTTAGTTCTTAACTCCTTAGGTATCTTCCTATAAGAACCATACTCATCAATTGGTTCTCCGCCAAATGCATCAAGAAGTAAATCGTTTAGATAATAGGTTCTTAAAACTTTATCAAATTCCTCTTCCTCGGTACCAATGTAGATACTCTTCCCTTTTCCATTGTTTGCCATCGTCGGTTGTAAAGATCATTGGGATTGTGTGTGTTATGGTTGAATAATCGGGATAAACATGGACTTTATAGTCCTATGCAATCGCTTGGGTTGCCGAGTTACACAAAAAAAGAGGGAAGGTTAATCGCCAAGTGTGCCTCCAAAATTAAGTTTTATAACTTTGCAAATTTGGTCATTGAAATAAAGTTGGGGTAGTCAAAGGCGGGAAGCGAGTGAAATGGCGATTATACCCTTGACTGACGGGAAAACTAACGGGAGTTAATGGAAAATGGCTCTCAGTGGCGATTTTGCGAAAATGTGGAACGTGGGTGGCTTTTTTGCGCTACTTTTTGTCTCGGTCCCGTTTTTGCAATTTTGTGGAACGTTAAGGACTATTTTTTCAATTTACCATTTCCTTTAAAATTCCCCAATCCGTTTTCTTCCGTTTTTTCAGTTTTCGTTCGATTTTTTGCGTTTTGGGCCATTTTTTTACGTTTTTGTCCGTTTTTTACGTTTTCATCTGATTTTTATGTTTTCTTCTGATTTTTTATGTTTTCGTCCGTTTTTTTACGGTTTCATCGTATTTTTTACGTTTTCGTCCGATTTTTTTCGTTTTTGTCACATTTTTTCCATTTTCGACTGATTTTTTACGTTTTCGTCCATTTTTTTTTATTTTTTCGTCAAATTTTATACGTTTTCGTCCGTTTTTGTACGTTTTCGTCATATTTTTTAACGTTTTCATCCATTTTTTAATGTTTTTGTCACGTTTTTTATGTTTTCATCAATTTTTCACGTTTTCGTCGGATTTTTTACGTTTCTTTTATTCAGATTTTTTACGTTTTCGTCTGTTTTTTACGTTTTCATCTGATTTTTTCCGTTTTCGTCTGGTTTTTTACGTTTTCGTCTACTTTTTTTATGTTCTTATCCGATTTTTTATGTTTTTGTCTGTTTTTTTACGTTTTCATCTGTTTTTTTTATGTTTTCGTAAGATTTTTTACGTTTTCGTCTATTTTTTACGTTTTTGTCCGATTTTTACGTTTTCGTCTGTTTTTTACGTTTTTGTCTGTCTTTTTTTTTACGTTTTTGTCTATATTTACGTTTTTGTCAGATTTTTAACGTTTTCGTCTTTTTTTTTACGTTTTCGTCTTGTTTTTTTACGTTTTGTCAGATTTTTTACGTTTTCGTCAGATTTTTTATGTTTTCGTCCGTTTTTGTACGTTGCGTTACGTTGTCGTCCATTTTCGTCTATTTTTTACGTTTTCGTGGGTTTTTTTACAATGTCATCCGTTTCGCTCGTTTTATTATGTTTTTTTTAAGTATTCGTCCATTTTTTACGTTTTACTCACTTTATTTACACTTTCGCCTGTTTTTTTACGTTTTCGTCAGACGAAACCTAAAAAAACGTGGATCAAAGATAAAAACGAAAAATCAGACCAAAACGGACAAAAACGTAAAAAATGGAAGAAAACGTAAAAATCAGAAGAAATCATAGAACATTAAAACATTAAAAAATGGACAAAATCGTAAAATGTGGACGAAAACGTAAAGAAATGGACGAAAAGGTAAAAAAATCGGACGAAAACGTAAAAAATCTGACAAAAAGATAAAAAATGGATGAAACTTAAAAATCTGTCGAAAACGTAAAAAAACTGACGAAAATGTAAAAAAACGGACGAAAATATTAAAAATGGAAAAAAAAACGTAAAAAAAATATGACAAAAATGTAAAAAAAAGGAACATAAAATCAGACGAAAATGTAAAAAACAGATAAAAACGTAAAAAGACTGGCGAAAACATGAAGAAACTGACGAAAATTAAAAAAAACGGAGAAAAACATAAAAAAACAGTCAAAAACATAAAAAAAACAGACGATAGTGTAAAAAAAACAAACGAAAACGTAAAAAATCAGACGAAAACTTAAAAAACGAAAGAAAACCTAAAAATCTGACGAAATTGTAAAAAACAGACGAAAACGTAAAAAATCAGACGAAAACGTAAAATAACAGACGAAAACATAAAATAAGAGACAAAAACGTAAAAGATCGGACGAAAACGTTATTTGATGTTATATTTTACTTTTTTAATTTTTTATTTTCTCGTGTTAGATTTGTTTAGTTATTTTATAATTTAGTTGGTTAGTTTATAATATTTGTTTTTGTGTTTTGAAGATGTTTTTATAATATTACTAATGTGAATAGTGAATTGAGATATAAAATAACAACATTTAAATATGTTTTCAAGTTTTGCAAAATGAAAAACAAAAACATATGTTTCTTAGACTAAATGCGTTTTCTAAATTTTCCATTGTTTTGTGAAAATCAAACTCCCCTCCCTTTTCCTACAAAACAAGAAATAGGAAATGAAAGAAAATATTTTCCAACTAAACGCCACCTTAGTTCACCAACCTTTGGACCCATGCTCTTTTCAGAGCAGAAAATCTAGTTCACAATGAACAACTCTTCCAGTGACAAAAAAAACTTAATAACAGATTTTACACACATAATTTACCCCTTTGTAATATAAGACTACGAGGGTGTTTACTAAATTAAGTGGTGTGAATCTTTGTCTATATTAACCACTTATTCAAGAGAGATGAGTTTTCTGCAAGTCTCTCCCATTAAGATGATCTAAGGGGTTGAGCTCACTCAATAAGTGGAAAAGAAACAAGGCCTGCCGTAGAGCATACTTCATTTACATCAGAGACGAGACAAGCTTGATCGTAATTACATTTTGTAAAAAAGAATCAGAAATATAAAGTAGTTTATTACAAGCCAGTGTACTACAGAGATCAACAAACAACATAAAAACCACACACAAAGAAATAATGATAATCCGCAAAAGGTCATCACTGTAAGCAACCAAAAGCTATTTTCATATGCTAAAATTTATAGGAAACGGAAGAAGCAGATACACATACTGTAACAATTCGCAATTTCAGGTTAATTACTTTTCCCGGAAAATTTCACTATTCACTTTTACTATTCATTTTTCCCGAAAATTTTCCCGAAATTTGATTTTTATTTCTTGGGCTAAAGTGATAAATCATTTCCATGGCAAATTAAAAGTTTGACATTCATAAGCTCATTTTCGTGAAAGTTATTAAAGAATTACACGGAATTACACGTTTTAAGGTAAAACGTCATTCAGAAATTCTACGCACAACGAAATTCGGTCGCGTTAATTTTCCCCGTATCAGAAAAATGTTTGACACACTCATGATTTATTTGAGAATAAATCATGACTGAGAAAAACATGACCAAAATAAGCCTCGGCCGTGAAAAACTGGAATTTTTAGTTTTTAAGCGTTTTTACTCAGCCGTAACCTTAGCCTATACCTGCACCGCGTTTCTAATACGATTTGAGTTTTCAACTTATTAGAAAAAGTCAACATATTTTTCCCTCTTCCTTTGACCAAAAATCACTCCTTGATTTTATATGTCATTCCTTGATTTTTAGGCTTACGGTTTGATGTCTAAAAGACATTTAATACCAACCGACACTAGACTGAGCCCAGTCTAGACATTATAAGTCATTTTAAATCATTTTTATCACATTAGAAAAGTAACATTTTACTTTTCTCAATTTTACGCAATATTCGTACATTTTACGTATTACGCGTTTTAGACCCGTATTTCCAGTTTTTAGCAGGGTTTTACA
This sequence comes from Artemisia argyi, assembly GCA_030686995.1. Lineage (NCBI taxonomy): Eukaryota > Viridiplantae > Streptophyta > Magnoliopsida > Asterales > Asteraceae > Artemisia > Artemisia argyi. The sequence continues at coordinate 200,066,409 of CM060685.1, read as the reverse complement.
CCCAAATGGAACCTACCACTCATTTTATATTTTATTATGGAGTATAATGACATGTTTAACCATTCTTCCAAGTTTCGTATTTTTACGATACCCGATTTTACGTTTCGTGACGTAACAACTTACGGTTTGCATTTTACGGGGTCGAAACTAGTTACATAAGCTTGGATAATATCATCAAAAGCCAATAATTGCTCTCCAAGCTCATGAACCGACTTGGGGGGGGGGGGATTTCAGCCCATAGGTGGCTTAATCTCATGCTAGGAAGCTTAGATTACATGCATGTGTCCAACTTGGTCTCCAAGTGTTGACAAGTCAACATTGTAACCTCCTCATTAGCATATAAATACCCCTCCTCCCCCTCCTTGGCCATTTGAACGACCCACACACACAACACACTTCATTTTACTAGTTTACTTCAAGTTTTATCCAAGAGATTAAGAGCATAACAACACATAAACACTAGTTTGGTTTTGATTCATCAAAACTACTTCCAATCTTTAGAACTTTGGTGATTTCTCTTGAGTTTGAATCCACTCAAGTCACCTCAACTTTCATCATCCATCTTTCAAGATTACAAGAGTAGAAAGATTGCATGAAGTGAAGTGGGTTGAAGCAAGTCTATCAAAGTCCTATCCTTACATGTTAACTTCCTTTCATCTTTGAAAGCCAAAGGTTGTGAGCCAAACCCTAACATGCTTCTTGTTAATTAATCTTGTTCATATCATTTACATGTTATTCTTGCTATATTATGTCTTGTATGAATGTCCATGATGTATAAAAATGAGTAAAACATGTTGTTGTAATTGATTGTTAAGATAAGTTACTAAAACAAGCAAACTAGTGACTTTCTTGGTAAGACCTGATCAAAATGGTAAAAATTTGATATTGGATTATTACATATTACAGTAGAGGGCTTAACAAGGAAACCGTAGCAATTTGAACCACCTAAAAAGAGTATACGAGTCAAAAGTTATGGCGATTTGAAGTTACTAAAACTTTCCGGCAAAACTGCCAAAATAGTTTCTGTGACAGAACCTAAAACACGCAAAAAGAGGACTTTCTGGTCCGTTTCATGAAAAAGTTAAAACACGAAAGTTGTCCGGAATCACGTTTTCGTTCAGGAATTAAGAAGCTCGAGCCTTGAAAACGCTTTCTGAGTGAGATATTTCTCAGTTTCTTAACAGCTATTTACATATATATAAGTCACTATATTATGGTTATACTTTAAAAGGAACAAGAGGTCTTATGACCTATAATCAAGACCACCACCATGGCTAGAGCCAAGGTTGTGTCTCATGACCTTGGAACAATGACCAAAGGTCATGGCAAAGCCATGGCTAAAGACCATATATACATACCAAGGCGAAAACATGAGTTAAGACCATATATACATACCAAGGCGAAAACATGAGTTAAGACCATATATACCTACCAAGGCGAAAACATGAGCTAACAACCATATAAACTTACCAAGACAAATACATGAACAAGAGTTGGCGATAACTTGAACATACAATTTGGATCTACTTCATCTAAAGAACCATGAAATATTATGAGTATTTGTTATACAAGTTATAAGAACTTACCCTAATAACAATCTTCATGTACTAATAAACTTTCCTAAGTTTATTCAAATATCGGACATGTAACTTTTCGGATCAAAACTTATATCTATATATGTTATCAACTACTACAATAGTAGGGAGCCTCATGTGAGGAGTTCATTATGTAAGCCGTCGAGATGAGTTGTGGATTTACGAATTAAAGTGTCCTGGCTCCTCGAACGCTTACTAACATGACTTCTGAATTATGTCGGCCCGAACGGTAGTAAACGATATATAAACATACATGTTTCATGAATCTTTTCTTTCTAAGACTTACAATATACATCATACCACATCATGGACTAAATGCAAGATATATATATTGGCACTACTTCATATTCTTTACTCAAATCCTAAGTCGCAACATTCGATTATAGGTTGCTCGTAGAAACCTTCACGATTCAACCGTTACATTCATTACTTGCTATCTTACTTAAGGTGAGTTCATAGCCCCACTTTCTATTGTTTATCTATTTTACAAACCCTTGGGGGGAATACATGCTATTATTTTTCTACTCGAACACAATGCTTTCTACTGTATGCTATTCGACTATGTTTTATTATCACTAAGTAACATCCTTGCCAAACCAAGATCCCTTATTATGAACCATTTAATCACTTGCGAGGGTTACTTGCAAGTGAGCGCGAATATTGTGAATAGGCCTATTGGGATTGACGAATCCCATTTGTTTTGACTAAGTTCAAACAAATGCATTAATATTTGAGACATTAGGTATGACGGCAAAGTACCTACCGGGATAAATCTGCCAATCGATATTGGTACACGTTAACGTTTTGGTTTCATAAGCTTAGTGTATAATACATTTTATGGGCGTATAATAACGTAGCCTACCTGTTTTGTTTTCCAAACATTGGTGTGAGTCTACAGCTCACACTACGATTATTGTGTTCAAACGATTTAACTACAAACACTACGATTATTGTGTTCAAACGATTTAACTACAAACACTACGATTATAGTGTTCAAACGATTTAACTACGAACACTACGATTATTGTGTTCAAACGATTTAACTACAAACACTACGATTATAGTGTTCAAACGATTTAACTACAAACACTACGATTATTGTGTTCAACGATTTAACTACCAACACATTGTGTTCAAACATTTAACAAACTCTATGAATATCACTCAACCTTTGTGTTGACCTCTCAAGCATGTATTTCAGGTTCATGACGATCAAGGATGGCACGGAAGGGCATGGATACTCAAGAGGGCTATAAATTTTCTTATCATTCAAAAACTCACTTAATGTGATTTGTAAACATGGAACCAATTGGGACCTCATTTTGTAATCTCTGATATTTATATAATTTGAATGATAAATCTTCAAAAAACGACTCAATTGGAGTTCGTTTTCTATTATTGTGACTATTGTGCCGTCGAGTAACACCCAGTTTGAATTCCGTTGCAACCATGAATTGGGGGTGTTACAGATTGGTATCAGAGCCATGGTTATAGAGAAACGGGTCTAATTGAGACCTAAACTATAACTACAATCACAAGCAAAAACATTTTTATAGCCTTCCGCTCTCCGTGTCTTCCATCCTCCAGACGATTATGGACTTAATAAGCATGTTATGATACACAAACATATTAGTATATTCATATATACCCATTTTGAGCATTTCCCCGTAGACATTTTTATGCTACACAAACATAATTGCATATTAATATATGTACCCTAAACATAATTGAGCATTTCCCCGTAAGCATTTTATATACTACATGAACATATTAGTATATTGATATATAAACTCGGTTTATTTTCAATCATTTATCTAAACAATGGACTAAACACATCTGCGTATGCCTATTCTAGGGCATTACGACACAACCAGATTCTCCCAATGATGTTCCTACTCCAACATTTTATGTCCAAGACATTGTAACTGATTGCAATGGTCTTTCCTATTTTCCAAGACATTGTATTATACAATGGTCTTAATCATTTCTCAAATGTTCTGAGTCACACAATGGTTTAACCTACTTCCCAGACATTGTGAATTGCACAATGGTCTAACCTACTTCCGAGACATTATGAATTGCACAATGGTCTAACCTACTTCCGAGACATTGTGTTTTCTGCAATGGTCTCTGGAATTATTCCATCACATCATCAATATCATTTCATATGATATCAAAAACCCGTCACAACCTATCGATTTCTAAACAAGAAATATGAGATTTCTAAAGGACAAACTAACCCATCATCGACAAAAGCTGAACTTTCTCTACATTCATCAAAGTTTTCTTATGAAACCTTCATTATTAAAAGTTCGTGATCCTGGCCAAGTATGTTCTATTTTAGAACTACTTAAAACTTCCTTTCCATACGTACCTACCCTTACTATCTTCTATGCAATGGAATATGAAAACATACGTTACAAGTCTTGTATGGACAGGACTTGCAACTTAAAGGTTTGACATCGCCTTTGTTTAGTGGACAGTTTCCCGAAAGCAACGGACATATCACAAGTATACCTAATTTAGGTATTTGAAAATTTTATCGAACCTCGGCTAAATATAGACTAGTCATCTATATTTAACCTAGGGACAGTGGAATATAGTCTGACTAACTATATTCGACTTAAAATTTTCAAATACTGAGAATAGTTGTACTAGGGTTATGTTTAGATTGATTTCCTACATGAACACGATAAACCACCAGAATACATTAAAACAATCTAGAGACACGATAGTGCCTTACCACTCAGCGAAATCTTAACACCTTATTTGTACTACCTAAATTCATTCTTGAAAATTTTCATTTATGAGATAATCCAAACTACTATCTTGGGATAGTTATCAATTATTCTCTTCATCCTGTAGGAGTACTATCCTGTTTAGGTCCTAAGGATACCATTCCATCATAAACTTTTAAAATCTCTTAAGATTTTTAAAGCAAACTCAACATCTATACCTAAGAATATTAATGTTAAGCATACACTACACACTTTTGTTCATCAACATATCACAACATTACCTTCACATCCGTGGCAAACACAAGCTCATTAACAGATCTTAATGCACTTTTAAAGCTCAAATCATCCATAGTTACACCACAAGCACGCTCATCAACTTTACAAGATTGAATATTCATCTTGCACTTTTGGAACACCAGTATCATCTCGTAATACACTACCTTGTAACTCACCGGCTAAGTATGAATGTTGTGTTGGGAATTATTAAGTAGGATGATTTATAATTATTTGAATGGATTGGGATGCCTTTTCATTTAAATAAAGAAATTGTAAATCACCGAACCATAAGTTTATATTTCCCTATTTACATTGTTTGGGATGCCTCTCTATGTAAATAAAGAATTATAAACAAGTGGGCTTATTTGTATCCGAAATAAAATAAGTATGAAGTCAATAAACACTAGGTACAACAACCGATTACCTACTAGGCTATGATTGCAATTACTATCTCAATTCCTATTAATATTCGATTGCTATATCAATTTCCTTTGATATTCGACTATTACCATACCTTTCCTACATAAAAGTAAGCCTCATCCTACACCATACACTGAAACGACAAATCAAACTACATCACCGGTAATCCCAGACTTTAGTCCTCATAAGTAACCACACCTCTTCATCGACACCACTCCAACATATAACACACAAAGAACTTCGGGACAAAGTTCCCCGTAAGGGGTAGAGACTGTAACAATTCGCAATTTCAGGTTAATTATTTTTCCCGGAAAATTTCACTATTCACTTTTACTATTCATTTTTCCCGAAAATTTTCCCGAAATTTGATTTTTATTTCTTGGGCTAAAGTGATAAATCATTTCCATGGCAAATTAAAAGTTTGACATTCATAAGCTCATTTTCGTGAAAGTTATTAAGGAATTGGACGGAATTACACGTTTTAAGGTAAAACGTCATTCAGAAATTCTACGCACAACGAAATTCGGTCGCGTTAATTTTCCCCGTATCAGAAAAATGTTTGACACACTCATGATTTATTTGAGAATAAATCATGACTGAGAAAAACATGACCAAAATAAGCCTCGGCCGTGAAAACTGGAATTTTCAGTTTTTAAGCGTTTTTACTCAGCCGTAACCTTAGCCTATACCTGCACCGCGTTTCTAATACGATTTGAGTTTTCAACTTATTAGAAAAAGTCAACATATTTTTCCCTCATCCTTTGACCAAAAATCACTCCTTGATTTTATATGTCATTCCTTGATTTTTAGGCTTACGGTTTGATGTCTAAAAGACATTTAATACCAACCGACACTAGACTGAGCCCAGTCTAGACATTATAAGTCATTTTAAATCATTTTTATCACATTAGAAAAGTAACATTTTACTTTTCTCAATTTTACGCAATATTCGTACATTTTACGTATTACGCGTTTTAGACCCGTATTTCCAGTTTTTAGCAGGGTTTTACACCCAAATGGAACCTACCACTCATTTTATATTTTATTATGGAGTATAATGACATGTTTAACCATTCTTCCAAGTTTCGTATTTTTACGATACCCGATTTTACGTTTCGTGACGTAACAACTTACGGTTTGCATTTTACGGGGTCGAAACTAGTTACATAAGCTTGGATAATATCATCAAAAGCCAATAATTGCTCTCCAAGCTCATGAACCGACTTGGGGGGGGGGGGATTTCAGCCCATAGGTGGCTTAATCTCATGCTAGGAAGCTTAGATTACATGCATGTGTCCAACTTGGTCTCCAAGTGTTGACAAGTCAACATTGTAACCTCCTCATTAGCATATAAATACCCCTCCTCCCCCTCCTTGGCCATTTGAACGACCCACACACACAACACACTTCATTTTACTAGTTTACTTCAAGTTTTATCCAAGAGATTAAGAGCATAACAACACATAAACACTAGTTTGGTTTTGATTCATCAAAACTACTTCCAATCTTTAGAACTTTGGTGATTTCTCTTGAGTTTGAATCCACTCAAGTCACCTCAACTTTCATCATCCATCTTTCAAGATTACAAGAGTAGAAAGATTGCATGAAGTGAAGTGGGTTGAAGCAAGTCTATCAAAGTCCTATCCTTACATGTTAACTTCCTTTCATCTTTGAAAGCCAAAGGTTGTGAGCCAAACCCTAACATGCTTCTTGTTAATTAATCTTGTTCATATCATTTACATGTTATTCTTGCTATATTATGTCTTGTATGAATGTCCATGATGTATAAAAATGAGTAAAACATGTTGTTGTAATTGATTGTTAAGATAAGTTACTAAAACAAGCAAACTAGTGACTTTCTTGGTAAGACCTGATCAAAATGGTAAAAATTTGATATTGGATTATTACATATTACAGTAGAGGGCTTAACAAGGAAACCGTAGCAATTTGAACCACCTAAAAAGAGTATACGAGTCAAAAGTTATGGCGATTTGAAGTTACTAAAACTTTCCGGCAAAACTGCCAAAATAGTTTCTGTGACAGAACCTAAAACACGCAAAAAGAGGACTTTCTGGTCCGTTTCATGAAAAAGTTAAAACACGAAAGTTGTCCGGAATCACGTTTTCGTTCAGGAATTAAGAAGCTCGAGCCTTGAAAACGCTTTCTGAGTGAGATATTTCTCAGTTTCTTAACAGCTATTTACATATATATAAGTCACTATATTATGGTTATACTTTAAAAGGAACAAGAGGTCTTATGACCTATAATCAAGACCACCACCATGGCTAGAGCCAAGGTTGTGTCTCATGACCTTGGAACAATGACCAAAGGTCATGGCAAAGCCATGGCTAAAGACCATATATACATACCAAGGCGAAAACATGAGTTAAGACCATATATACATACCAAGGCGAAAACATGAGTTAAGACCATATATACCTACCAAGGCGAAAACATGAGCTAACAACCATATAAACTTACCAAGACAAATACATGAACAAGAGTTGGCGATAACTTGAACATACAATTTGGATCTACTTCATCTAAAGAACCATGAAATATTATGAGTATTTGTTATACAAGTTATAAGAACTTACCCTAATAACAATCTTCATGTACTAATAAACTTTCCTAAGTTTATTCAAATATCGGACATGTAACTTTTCGGATCAAAACTTATATCTATATATGTTATCAACTACTACAATAGTAGGGAGCCTCATGTGAGGAGTTCATTATGTAAGCCGTCGAGATGAGTTGTGGATTTACGAATTAAAGTGTCCTGGCTCCTCGAACGCTTACTAACATGACTTCTGAATTATGTCGGCCCGAACGGTAGTAAACGATATATAAACATACATGTTTCATGAATCTTTTCTTTCTAAGACTTACAATATACATCATACCACATCATGGACTAAATGCAAGATATATATATTGGCACTACTTCATATTCTTTACTCAAATCCTAAGTCGCAACATTCGATTATAGGTTGCTCGTAGAAACCTTCACGATTCAACCGTTACATTCATTACTTGCTATCTTACTTAAGGTGAGTTCATAGCCCCACTTTCTATTGTTTATCTATTTTACAAACCCTTGGGGGGAATACATGCTATTATTTTTCTACTCGAACACAATGCTTTCTACTGTATGCTATTCGACTATGTTTTATTATCACTAAGTAACATCCTTGCCAAACCAAGATCCCTTATTATGAACCATTTAATCACTTGCGAGGGTTACTTGCAAGTGAGCGCGAATATTGTGAATAGGCCTATTGGGATTGACGAATCCCATTTGTTTTGACTAAGTTCAAACAAATGCATTAATATTTGAGACATTAGGTATGACGGCAAAGTACCTACCGGGATAAATCTGCCAATCGATATTGGTACACGTTAACGTTTTGGTTTCATAAGCTTAGTGTATAATACATTTTATGGGCGTATAATAACGTAGCCTACCTGTTTTGTTTTCCAAACATTGGTGTGAGTCTACAGCTCACACTACGATTATTGTGTTCAAACGATTTAACTACAAACACTACGATTATTGTGTTCAAACGATTTAACTACAAACACTACGATTATAGTGTTCAAACGATTTAACTACAAACACTACGATCATTGTGTTCAAACGATTTAACTACAAACACTACGATTATAGTGTTCAAACGATTTAACTACAAACACTACGATTATTGTGTTCAACGATTTAACTACCAACACATTGTGTTCAAACATTTAACAAACTCTATGAATATCACTCAACCTTTGTGTTGACCTCTCAAGCATGTATTTCAGGTTCATGACGATCAAGGATGGCACGGAAGGGCACGGATACTCAAGAGGGCTATAAATTTTCTTATCATTCAAAAACTCACTTAATGTGATTTGTAAACATGGAACCAATTGGGACCTCATTTTGTAATATCTGATATTTATATAATTTGAATGATAAATCTTCAAAAAACGACTCAATTGGAGTTCGTTTTCTATTATTGTGACTATTGTGCCGTCAAGTAACACCCAGTTTGAATTCCGCTGCAACCATGAATTGGGGGTGTTACACATACCCTGTTTTTTTTTTTTTTTTTGGTAAAACCGTTTCAAGCATTGATGTTGGGTAGAATCGTTTAAAATCATCTGCAGATACATCAGGCCATCCCAAAGTACTGAAGGGCCATAAAGCACTACAAAGATTGCCAACAAGACATACTGTTAGGCATGTCAGAATGCTCAGAGTAAGTATTGACATAAAATACAAATCTAATAAAAGAAAATAATAAAAACAAGATATAAATAGTGTTTAATTTTTAAACTTTTATCATTTTTCATTTTTTATGCATAGACTTTTTTTCTTGCAATGACTATAAATTGAACGTATAAGTGTTGCATCAAGGGTCATATTAGAACCATAACTTCGCAAGTATAGTTATTTGCAGCTAGTTTCAATAAATGGGTGGACTATTTGTAAAAAACTAAAAACTCAGGTGGACTCAGCATATATTATCCCTTACTCGACGAATACCCGTGCAAAGCGACGGCGTGTAGCAGCAAATAATTCTACATGCGACCTTGTGGTTTTAGTGTGACCCTTAATGCAATATTTATGAGTTTAATTTGTAGTCATTGCGAGAAAAAGAAAAGTAAGTATTTTAAAAACGAAAAATAATAAAATTTTGAACATGAAACAAAATTTTGTTGTGAACAATAAATAAAAATGACAAGAATACAAAGAACAAGAGCATAAAGAATGGAGAAAATTATTATTGATCATCTCTCAAAGGAGGCATGTATATATAGTTACAAAGGTGGAGTATTCCATAAGATACATTACTCTACGCTAACTACTAACATTAAGAGATATGGACATCCATTCCATATTTATCCATAACACTCCCCCTTGAATGTCCATTTGAAGATTATGCCTCGTTAAAACCTTACTAGACAAAACCCAATGGGACAAAAATCTAGTGAGGGAAAAGAGTACATAATTCCTTTTTACGCTCGCGGATGTTGTCTCATTAAAAACCTTGCCGGAAACCCTGTGGGGACAAAACCGTGGTCAAGGGAAAAAGAGTGCAACGTGTATCTTCTCTTCCCCTGATGATCACATCACTTAAGCTCATTTAATCAGTGAAATGCACCTTAATGTGTTTTGATAGAATCACATAAATAAATATTCTCTACATGTTGTTCGCATATCCAATTTAAGGATTAAGATACGTCATACATCTCATCTAAGTACATCCTTGTACTTCACATACACACATTTTAGTATGGCACATGTAAATTGATATTGTGATCATCATCTTTATAAGTCTAGGGGTCTTTTCAACATCATGTGACCTCATAAAAATGCGTGTCGTTTATCCATATAAAAACAATTAGCATCTTTCTTTAGTTGATGCACACATATTTCATCCTTCTGATGTTCAATTCCTAATCTAAGACAAAATGTGTCTTTTGTTTCAAAATTCAATTTTTATACATTCACTTGCCTTTATATTCATAAAATCAAACTGTATGAAACTTAACCAATATTCAAATCAAGATCTCTTTAATGAGTTTCGTAGGAAAACATAACTCTTTATTTGGCACAATACAGTACGTTAATGAGATTATAAAACATATGCCAAAAATATGATTAATTCAATATAATCAAGTAGTGTTCTCGAGAACTTTTCTTATATGCTTTAAGCATTAAAAATCACTATCATGCTTCATGCATTTTATATCATAGAATGTCAAAATCACATGAGCTTTATTCATTTATCTTTTAGACGCATATCGATTAGTCATATCACCAGACTTATAAATATTAGATAGATTATCGGATCCACCACATGAGATCATGTCTCTATATGCAAAGTCTTTGCGAAAATATTTGTATGCCATCAATTATGCCTTAAATATAATAGTTTCAATACTTTAATTTCGCTCTCTCATATGACCAATGCATATCCAATAATATTACACATCCATATGTACGGACTTCAAGTCCTAGTAACCATGTCTCGTCACAAGAGACTTAAATCTTTCATTAGTTCTTTGCGTCTTTTTCTTTTGGCCATTCATTTTTACATCTGCACTTCTTGCAGGTATGCTTCCATGATCCTCACCATTATTATAGCGCTATCTTATTTATTTACATAATCATTACCATATCGACGTTGATTCATTACTTTTCGATTCCATACTTTACTAGACATTGCATTATATCATTTATTGAGATTTCACAGTTTTCACGTACCTGGCATTTTTTCCAATTACCTTCATGTTTAGTATCTCTTTAGGAGACTGTGGGGTCTTTATTACTTCAATTCAACCATCTTAATTTTCTTGCTCCATTTCATTTATTCATTCGAGGACTTGTACTTGGAATCAATTTGTCTATCATGCTGCAGCCATACCATATACTCATTACCAATCATTGATTGTCATGTTGGGACATACATTATAATTGGAGCACTAGTAGCGTATATATGATCTAGTTACTTTCTTTAGGTCACTAAACATGTCTGGAAATTACTAGATCTGGAATATAAATTGTCCCTTGAACTTTAAATTCATGTTTATTAGTGTAAGGATCAACATTTATATCATAATTCATTCCATATCCCTTGCTACTCATTCTCTCCCTTGAATGAATTATCCATTTCAACATCTCATTGTTGTGCGTTGTGGTGGATTTACAATACAAATTCCGCACATTATAGAGAACTTTATATGAGAAACATATGGTTCGTGACCAAAACCATTCTATTGGGGAGAATTCATTATATCTTATTCATGATGCGAATTCTTGTTAAATCTTCGAATAAACATGCCCCATAGTACTTATAGTTTTGTTCTCACAATTACTGGCTTTGCAATCAACTGAAGACGTTCTATAAATGTTTCAACAAAAGCAATTTGCGTATGAACATTGGCTACTTTTATGTTAAACACTTCTTCCAATAATTGCCCAATACTTGGAAGTATTTACCATCATTTCCAGAGATACAATATGGAAAACCATGCTCGCATTTTATAAGCCGAGCCATTAGTTACGCTAACCTTATGTTACGTCCTTGGTGATCATTTTGACAAATGCATTGATTTTAAAACTCAAAATGATCCACATGGCGGATGTATAGGCCTACATACATGATAAGACGAAAAGTGTTATACTTTTAGGAGGTCATTTAAGCCCTAGGTCGTGATTATTTGATCAAATATTGCCTTAAATCGTTCTTTTTGTTATTTTAGGTACTTTGGAGAAGAAATCTGGAAAAGGAAGCGTTTTGGACGTTTTTGGAGCGAAAAGTGAAGAAAACGGCAAAGTCTCCAAATCAAGCTGGAAATAGTACCTGACGGCGTCAAGAGTTGCATGTGACGGCGTCACGTATTGGCAAAGAGGTAGATAAAAAGTTACACGAGACGCGCCAGAATGTTTTTGGGAGTTAAAGAGTGACGGCGTCACCAAGGCCGTCAAAAGCAAAATTACACGTGACGGCCATATGATGATTTATACATGACGGCGTCAGATCTGGATTTAGGAAATCCGAGGGAAGTATTGGCGGCAGGTTGACGACGTCAGGATTACAACGTGACGCCGTCAGACATGTATTCTCTATATATAGTTTTCTAATTTTCATTCATTAAGGAGAGAACTTTTGGAAGAACTTTACCACAAACCCTGGGTCGAATTTTACAGGGTTTTTCACCCTTCTTTTATCCATGTTTCAATAAAGATAAGTCTTCCAATAATCATTCAATATGTCTATGTGTTGTTTGATTCTATCTTATGCTTGTGTTTACTTTAACATGCTAGGCTAGGTTTGTTTGTGTTTGCTTAGATGTAATGAAACCTATTGATTGTTTGTTATTAATTGTATTGAATGAATGATATTGATGTTAGGCTTAAGAAAACTGGCAGACTTCCAATTGGTAACATGCTTGAACGTCTTAAGAAACATGAATCGAATATGTACTACGATTTTAATGGTTGTATTTAATGCATGAGTGACTACTAAGGAGACCATGTTAGGAGCTAGTTGTCGGCTCGACATAGGAAGAGGTAGAAGCTTAAAGAGTTAGGGAAGATTGTACACGGCCCTACAAATGATATTAAAGAATATAACCCGTCATCCACGCAATTGTAAGAAACTAATCAATTAATGAAAGATATCTAGGGAGTAGTGAAATCTAAGTAAACACGTTTCTCTTATTATTGTTTTTCTCAACATTTTATTTTCTTGTTATTTTATTTTCATTGCATTTGTAGTTATTTAGGTTAGTTGACTAGCAACTAATTCCGCCCATTCTTCCAATACCCAAGATTTTTACTTGCTTTCTAAAAAATCATAAAAATACAAAAAGAATCATCCCTCACCTCTAGACCTAGTTTAATTAAGTTTTGATCCTAGCGAACACTATTCCCTGTGGAGAACGATCAATCCCCCGTACTTGCCACTACACTATACTGCATCGGTCAGGTACACTGCCTGGTGGGATTGCAAGCTTCTCGAGATCCCTTGAGAGGTAAAACATTTTGCAAGGTTGCAAAACCGTGCATCAATACATTGCCTTTCTATTCTTTAAAAATTTAAGGGACAAAGTCCTTACTTTAATTTTGTGGATAACCCGTGGTTCTTGTATATAGTTCGCATCATCATTGACCAGGATGATCCAACCGGTCATGTCAATAAATTATCATGGCTCATAAACTATGGTTTATGACCAACCCTGCTTCACTTGCACTTAACTTTATGTGAAAATCGAATAATATAAAAAGGTTAATACATCATCACATTCTCCAATCAAATAAGTTATTTTATGACTTTCACATAGTTCAATATAATATTCGCATTTGCCTATAAAATTATCATAAAATACGATATAATCTATACTAGTAAAGTATGCCATTAATCAATTAATCGACTACATGCGAACAAATAAAATTACATAATAAATAACTCATGCATAAATGTCAAACTCAACTGCACAATTAGAACAACCAAGAAAGTTTATATTTACCTCTAATAATATCCTTTAACAACATTCACAATAAGTTATGGCTTTGCATATTTTTGTTCATTCATAATCCAACATTTGTATAAAAATTATTCTAGTGTAAATCAAGAAAGTGTATAAGTAAATTATCTCTTGTGTTAGTCATAGATTCAAGATCTTTTCACATAAGCAAGTAATAATAGCACTCATTAATTTATTTAAGCAACCTATTAAAACATATAATTTATGACCACATGTGCTTCAATAGTGTCACATATTAGTGTACCTAAACTTTTCGAAAGCTAATACTCTTTATTGTGGAAGCGAAACTTGATCCGCTAATAAACATTCAAAATTATATATCGAAGGAGTAAATCATGTCTAGATTTGTCACCAAGCCACATATCACATTCGTAGGCATCAAGCACAGACATATAGAACACATAGCCATTTTAGCTTCCATGCATTTCATAATATTGCATACTAAGCAACAAACACATGAGATTATTAGAGAATATGGTGTTTCTAAGTTCACATAAATCAATTTTGTCATTTTTGTCATAAGAACTCAAATCGAGGGATTACTACTTTTAAATGCATATCATAGTAAACATTTTTTTTTCCAGCAACACGAGTTTTTAGTTTAAATCAATTTTATTAAGCTACAAATTTAATAGTCAGTAAAATTTAAAGGCCTTTTAAAATTAGAGGTAAAGCTAAAGATACGCAATATATTTCTACAAATAAACACAAGTACGCAACATTTTTAGTAAAATATCAAACGTACGCAACATATTTTCAAAAAATCGTCGATCTACGCAATATGACCTGCTGGCAGCAGGTTACCAGGTCAACTAACTTTAAAAGTTACACCTTTGGTCCCTAAACTGTCTCATATCTCGCGTACATGATCCTATTTTGGTAACGGTCGCTAAAAAAGTTTTTAAAAAAACTTTTTAACATTTTTTTTAAATCGAGATAAAATCTTTTTTTTTAACAAAAATTTAGAAAAAAAAAAGTTAAAAAAACTTAAAATTAAAAAAAATATTAAAATTTTAATTTTTTTAAAAGTTAATATTTAAAAAAATCTAAATTTTTTTAAAAAATTAATATTTGCGAAAAAAAATTAATTTTTTTTTTATAAGTACGCATTTTTTTTTAAAAATAAAAAAAAGATTAATTTTTTTAAAGTTAATATTTAAAAAAAAATCAAAATTTTTTTAAAAAAATAATATTTGCGAAAAACAAATTAAATTTTTTTTTTCATAAAAAATTAAATTTTTTTAAAAAAATTAATTTTTATAAAAAAAATTATTATTTTTTAAAATACGCATTTTTTAATAAAAAATAATTTTTAAAAAAATGCGCATTTCTTAAAAAAAATAATTTTTTTCTCAAATATTAATTGTTTTTAAAAAATTTTGATTTTTTTTTAATATTAACCTTAAAAAAATTATTTTTTTAATTTTTTTCCTTATTTTTATTTTTTTTTAAAATGCGTATTTATAAAAAAATTAATTTTATTTTCGCAAATATTAATTTTTTTTGTTAATATTAACTTTAAAAAAATTAATTATATAAATTTTTTTCCTATTTTTTTTTTTTTTTTTTTTTTTTTAAATTTTAGCTTTTTTTTTAATTTTTAATTTTTTTAACTTTTTTTTTCATAATTTTAGTTAAAAAAAAGATTTTATCTCGATTTTAAAAAAATGTTAAAAAGTTTTTTTTTAAACTTTTTTAACGATCGTTACCAAAATAGGATCATGTACGCGAGATATGAGACAGTTTAGGGACCAAAGGTGTAACTTTGAAAGTTAGGTGACCTGGTAACCTGCTGCCAGCAGGTCATATTGCGTAGATCGACGATTTTTTGAAAATATGTTGCGTACGTTTGACACTTTACTAAGTATGTTGCGTACTTGTGCTTATTTGTAGAAATATGTGTTGGAAAAATGGTTTACAAAATGAGTTTTTGTAAAACTTTGGACATAATTTAATGTATGTATATGTTACATATATTTATGTTTCTTGGTGGCGTTTTGTTCTCCTCCAAGAGAGCTTTGCAACGAGCTAAAGTATGTCCAAAATAGAGCTAAGATGAATGAGATATCGTGTCTCAAAGTGGAACACAAAATATAGAAAATGGAAGTATCCCACATCGCTTAGAAAAGGAAGTGAAGACTAGTTTATAAGGTAATCCTTGTACTAGCTTTCAAAATCCTTTAGGTGAGCTATGCTCCCACTCCTACGTGCGCGCGCGCAGGGGGGGTGCAGATTGTGGGATTTCTGGGCCAAAATGAGTTCGAAGCTATTGAACTCATGCGAGCCCGCGCGACCTGCGGACACGAATGCAGCTCCGAAACCTCGCATACGTGCGTATCTTTTTGCTGCAGATTCGGGTTGCTTAATTTCCAGTTTTCTGTGAATCTATTTTTAGAATAGATTAATTTCGTGTTACAAGATATATACAAATATTATGGCATATATTTTTCGTGTGTCAAAAGCTATGCAAATCAGTTTTGTAAATAACTGATTTGTATAATTCTGGAAGATATATTATCTTGGAGGACAAGATAATTTTTCAGTATAAATATAGTCATAGCCTCGTTCAGTTTGACACATCCAGAATAACGCAGCTCTTACCAGACGATTTTCCAGCAGCTCTTCGATCAGAAGCACACAAGTTTTCGTGATCTTTCAGGCAAGGTTAGTCAGGTCCGGCTGTACAACAACTTAGTACGTTGTACCCTGGGAAACAGACGGCGAATCTGTTTTAAGAGAATCGTGTCTAACACGAGCCTCGTGCTTTTACTGCTTTCATTTAATTTACGTTATATAGTGTCTGTCTTCTGCTTCTACTCCATTTTGTCTGTATTTTATTTTCTGTTATTTACATTCTGTTAATTTTATTATTTATTGTAATCTGATTTATTAATAAAAGTGTACACCGTTTTCTACAATATGTTGCGTATTTTTAGCTTTACTCTTAAAATTTATTCCAATATAAAGGCCTTTGGATAACAATTGATGTTATCCTTGTCAAACTAAAATTATTGACTTACCTCTCATGTTATAAAATACAAGTAGATTAACAATAAAAAGTCATAAATGGTTATGTAGTATGTATTCAAAATTCCGTAAAAGAATGAAAACTAGGCATACTAGTTTTGTTTTGTTTTATTAGTAACAATTCTTATTATTGAGTTACAATTCTTTTATTATAGTGTAGTCGTCACATGATTTAGCATCATGAGACTAATAGAGACTTTCAAAGTTTCAACACTATCAAAACATCTTAGAGGCACATTCTACGATTTGACAACATATAAACAAAATCAAGAATTTTAATTAGTGGCAAACAGTGTAGATATTATTACTAAGCTTCAATTCACATAGGTGCGAGTAATTCCTTTTCCAATATGACATTAACATTATAGAATATATATATTACAAGTCATAGATTGATTTAAACAAATTATACTACAATAAAGTCATACCAATTAAGATTCACTTATGTAACAAATTTACGGTTTTTTGTGCGTGTCATCCTTGCGCAGGGGCCATGCTAATCTTCTCTGTATCGTTCCAATTTTATCGGATGTCCCCGAAGGGACTGTAACAAATTTACGGTAGTACCCATCGCACCGTGTTTCTCAATTATCATGACCCAATATTTTTCCTATCTTTACACGTTATAGTTTAATGAACTTTATCACTATAGAACAATTAAGATGTAGCAAAGAGCAACATATATACCAGGATTTATGAGCGTAATCTTAACTACTTATAATGGATAAATGGTCAAATGTGAAAAGTGGAAAACTGATTTTTGGGTCAATCCTTATAATACCCTTGTCAAACTATGGAAATCCAATGCCCTTTAAATGTGAAAAATATATATTTGGTAACCATATCAAACGAATGAAACTATTTTAGTTGACATCTCTTTACACAAAATCACACACACAAATAGGCTCTTTTTCACCAGCACACAAACACAACCACCATCCGACGCCACCACCACCTGATGCCACCACCACCGGACTCCACCACCACAAAAACCAACACACCATGGAAATCCACCATCCACCATTCCTCCTCCGCCGCCGGAACTGCCACGAACCACGACAACCAAACGGGTTTTTCATGTTTTGAGGTATTTTTACGAGTTTTTTTTTAATAGATCTACGTATATTAAACATGTTTTGAAGGTTTTTTTTTTTTTTTTTTTTTTTTTTTTTTTTTTTTTTTTAGATATATAGATTTTATTTATAGATGTTATCTTGCTGGAAAAATTCGTCGTCGCGGCCGCCGCTGTCGCCGGATATTGTTGATGCCGCCGCCGGAATTCGTTGCTATCGCTGGAGCCGAATATCACCAGACCACTTCCATGCACGATTTTAAGGTTTTTTGAGGTACGTTTTGAAATTTTTAATAGATCTATATTTTTTGGTTGAACAATTAATAGATCTATATGATTCGGTAAGTTTTGAGGGTTTTTTTTTTTCACTTACATCTATATTTTTTGAAAGGATGATTAATAGATTCCATCGTCGCCGCTGCCAACCTATGCCGAAATCTGTTGCCCCCGCCGCATTTATGCCGGAACTTGTATGGTTTGTATAAAATTTGTTGTTTGAATTTGATTGTATAAATTTATTTTTTGTTAATTTGTTTGAATTTGATGTGAAAAAAGTGAAAAGTCAAAGTTTGTGAAATGTTGAAAAACTTAAACACATGGTTCTATAAGAGTTGACTTCATTCGTGATTAAGGAACATTGAAACTGATTTGTGATTGTGAGAAGAAAACAATAATTTTTATTTAGGTAACCGTTTGACAAATAGTTTATTCTTGATGTGTTTCCTTAAAGCACTTAAAATCGTGCATTAAATAGGAAGGGATGCTTGCTGTGTTTCCTTAAATAAATTAATTTCATTTAGGCAACCGTTTGACAAATAGTTTATGAGAGTATTAGAGGTATTAAATCATTTGCACGTTTTATTTTAGTTAATATTGATAAGTTTGTAAAGATTTTAATTAGTCCATGTATGATTACGGAATTGATCGAAAATGGTCATTTGAAAATGGATTGATATATACCGCATATCCTTCTTAAACACTCTAATTTGATATGTTCACCATATCATGCGTAAATATATAACGCATATCCTTCTTAGTGTCCTCTCAATCATCTAATTCATCAAAATCATCTTCTCGAAAACAATTAACAAATAAGTCAAAATGGAAAAATAAAAGATCCTATGAATCAACCTTCTTATACGATTTTCGTTTTGATTTATTATTTTAATAAAGTTTTTGCTGAGATGTAATCATTCTTCTACTCTTGCAGATTCCCCCATGATCTATTGATCCATCCAATTTCTTTGTGCTATATATAGTAACTCATTGTTTGTCACATATATTGCAAGGTAAGATCTTGATTTTTATAATATTTCATTTGAGTCTTGATATCAATTTGGTTTTTTTTATGGTTTCTACTTGGTTAATGTGAGGTTGCATGCACAGATTCTTGGCATGAGAGAGAACTCAAAGTTTATTTCTAGCTCGATTAGCTTTGGAGGTGACCAGGACAATTTTTTTACATGTTTAGTTATGATTTCAAACTTTATTTTTGGTATTCTATCTTGTAGTATGTGATTTATGTATTTTCTTTAATCTCCAATAAATGTAATCATGTGGTCAACCGATCTTATATACAATATATATCACTTTCGTATAACATCTCATGTAGTTGAAAAAGTTCAGTGTATTTGTTGTAAGGATTGTTCATATCTTCAAGATATACTGTTTCTTATTGTGCATCATGAGTTTAATATGATAGAAATTTTTATATTTCATTTACAAAAGAGTAAAAAAAAGGAAAAGAGATGACAACAAAAAATTAAATATAATCATTCATGGTTATTCGAAATTTGATGGCAGTGCATAGTACTTTGTCACAAAAGGTGGACAAAATTTGATAGTATCTCATGGGGCATGGCCATTCAAAATTTGATAGTATTCAAGTATAAATGGTTTCCATATCTTTACTATATACTCCTTATATAAACAAAATTGCATGTTTAATATACTAGACGAGTACCAATGCATACTAACAGGGTTTTATAGCAGCAGATAGTTATAAGGTTATTTTGGTTACACAAAACGTTACACAACACTTAAACCAAAATATCATTATTATTGTATGTCGCTATAAAATCTCGTTGCTATACACGGGTACTCGTCTAGTAATATAAAAGCATGTGATAATGATTTATAAATAGTATACATAATAAATACAAAACATAAACAATTAATACGTTAACCATGTATATAATGGGGTATGCTACATCCACATAAAATCCCCACAAAAAACTCACTCGCTAACATGTCATCCTACAAAAAACCAATCACCCGCTGACACGTCAGCGAGTGGGAGTTTTTTGTAGGGGTTTTATGTGGATGTATATATAATGACTATAGCAGTTTAGTTTATATATATATAGTATATATATATAATGCTTTATTAATAGTATACATAATAAATACAAAAGATAAACAATTAGTTAACCATCTTTTATTTATCGACAAAAACCCTAACTGCACTTCTATCTATTCAATGGCTCAAGAACGCTGCCCTAGTATATCAGCCAACACAACCTCGGTACGTTCTTTTTATTCATATCTTAACAACTTTTTCTTTTGTTTTATATGTAGTAGGGTTTACGAATGATCATTATGTTCGTAAACAGGTTATCACCAAAACATTACTCGATGATGCGCAAAGGGGCTTCATGAATGGAAATTTTGTTTGTTCACCGTTGTCACTTGATATCGTATTGGGAATGATGACTGTTGGAGCCGTAGGGTATACGTTGAAACAATTGTTAGGGTTTCTTAGATATGGAAGCATCGACCAATTTTTTTCGCAGTCACCGAGTGCTAAACTTTTAGCGCAGAGTTTGTCGAACCAGAAGAGTGATGGTCTTGAATTCGTTTTAGCGAATGGTGTTTGGGTAGAGAAATATGTAAACCTTGAATCTAGTTACGAAAGGATTATTGAAGATTTTTATAAAACACAAGTCAAACATGTGGACTTTAAAGACAAGGTAAATTTAAATCAAGTGTTTATTAGCTTTCTTTCTTTGAAATCTATATAGTTAAAAAATTCATTCTTAGGGGGTGTTTGTTCCGGCTTATATAGTAGGCTTATGGCTTATACAGTTTTCAGCTTATGTTTCAAAATCATAAGCTCACTTTTGTGGCTTATTTTGAAACTTTTCGACACTCATCGACATATATATAAGCTTTTAAGCTTATATACATCGAAAGGTTTCAAAATAAGCCACACAAAGTGGTTTATGAAACATAAGCTCAATATCTAATAAGCCATTAGCCTACTATATAAGCCGAAACAAACACCCACTTATTAATCAATATGTTTTTTTAGGTGAAGCTTAATGAAGTAGTTGGAGAAATTAATTCATGGATAAAGAAGGAAACTAAGGGTTTGATACCCTCAGTTGTTAATACGAGTGATTTTAAGGAAAATGACTTTCTGGTGTTGGCGAATGTTTTGTATTTTAAAGGCGATTGGCATAAACAATTTGAAGCACAATTGACAACTACTTATGCCTTTGGTCTCATCAATGGGGACACAGTTAATTCAGTCCCCTACATGACACTTCGTGAACCAAGTTTCGATTATGGTTGCTTCCAGGGCTTCAAGATGATCAAACTTCCGTATAAAATTAACGACCAATCAAACAAATTCTCCATGTATATCTTTCTCCCAGACAGGCAAGATGGATTGCAGGATCTGCTTAAACTTTTTCATTCTAATGACGCTTTGTTTCATGGAGATTTTAACCTTAAGTGGACGAAATTTCGTCACCTATGGATACCAAAGTTTAAAATATCTACTACATTTGATCCTGAAGATGTTATGAAACAAATGGGATTAACATTGCCTTTTCTAAAAACAAATACAGAGTTTAGTGGGATAGTAAAGAACGAAATGATCTATGTGTCGAAGATACTTCATAAATCCATCATTGAAGTTGACGAAAAAGGAACAGTAGCTGCTTGTTTTAGTAGGGTTATGAGAGCTTTTGGTGGGTGTGCAAGTGCACCGGAAATTGATTTTGTGGCTGACCATCCATTCATGTTCATGATAAGAGAAGACACTTCTAAAGGTGTTTTGTTTGTCGGAGTTGTCCTCAACCCTAGTCTTAACTAGCTATTTTCTTAACACTCTACTTTATATTCCAGTAATGAATTGAATTCATGTACATTTTATGTTTATTCTTAATATTTGTATATTTTGTTTCCATCTAGATTTTTTTTTCCTTCATATTTGGATACTTTTGTTTCCCTTTTCAACTCGATGTCGCCATGGAAGTTCTTAATAAGAAGAACAACGCCCATGTTAATATGCGCTTTGATTTGTCATTTACATATTCATTATTCGAGTCTCGTTTGATATGACATCGTGCTAATTAAGAGACGATAGCCTTAAGCTATTATATTGAACTTGATTAAAAACACATGGAAGCTGTTAAATTGTTTATACTTCACCAGTAAAAGCCCTTCATTAAATTTTTTTCAAAATTAACCACACCAGCATAAAAAGCACCACATTGTACTGGTTCTGAACTTCTGGTTCTTCATTGTCAATGGTGGAGATCAGTTCATTATAAACGTATTTATATCTGGTATCTTGTGGCTCTACTAACATATATATTGGGTTATAAATTTTGAGGTGAGATCAACATATATCACAAATTCTCTAAAAATTAAATGAGAAAATCTTGGCATTCATTTTTTTCATAAAAACTAATATATATATATATATATATATATATATATATATATATATATATATATATATATATATATATATATATATATATATATATATATATATATAGTTTTCAACATTTTTTTGAAAATAAAATATTTTGTAAACGGTAAATCGTCAAGTGAAAAAAATATACATATCGCGACGATAATATTTTTATCTTTCAGTAGACAGACACTTTGATATATTATTTTCGATGAACTTTTTTTTATAGTGTTGAAATTTTCGACATTAAAAATCGCAGGTGATTTGCAAAATACTTGTGATTTTATTCTATAAATTACGTGTAACTTCACAAATCACATGTGATAAAAGTTAGTCATTTGTAATATGGTTTTGGCATGTGTTGAAACACAGAATATACCACGGACCTAGGATTTTGAAATGGGTGTTGCACAAATTTTTTTTTCATAGGTACCAATAAAAAGTTTTCAACGTCTTTTTACTCCAACTATCAAACCCCTGTACCGTAAAAGCATCACTGGCACCATGATCTCTAAACAAATAACAACACATATAATATGTTTTGTCTTTTTTACACTATATTCTAACCAACGAAACTCATTAAACCAAGTGACAACAAAACTTCTTTTCTTAGTCCCGACCATTTTTGTTGGAAACTTGTGGCCCCTTGGTCGACAAGGACCTCTATCCCAATACATTCACCTTATTTGGTCATAACTATAGATGATTGGCCTATCTGATGGACCCATGGAAGATCATCTAGTTTCATATTAATGGGTGCTAAAGGAGTTGGAGTAGGTTGTGAAATAGGTAGTGGAGTAGGTTTTGGAACTCGATCTCCACCTTCACCACGATTAAGAACATTTTCCCAAAGCTTTCTATATTTTCCTTAGTTCCTAAAAAATGTTTAAACACAAATAAGCAAATAATCATACAATTAAACCTTTTGATCATTTAAATGGTTATGATATACACTAGTATAAGTACTCATGAAAGTGTGAAAAAAGGCTCTTAAGTCTTAACATGCTTGTAGTATTCAAAACCCTAAAATAAAAAATGACATTAAATAATAAATCTAAATTGTATTCTATGTAAATTTTACTCCTTTTCAAGCAATAATAAAAATATTTTTTTTGATAGAATGATAGCTACCTTTTGATCTTGAATTATGGTGGAACTTGGAAGTTGAATACTTGAATCGTATGAATAAGGTCCCACAAACGAATAGAGAAACAATTGAGTCGACAGTATTAGGTGGTAACTTGTATGGTGTATGATAGATTTAATTAATGGGTTTACTAGTCATTGGGCTTTGTGTTTTTTTTTTACAATTATATTATTGGACTAAATAAAAAGTGAATTATAAAGAATTGTCAAACTAAATAAAGTTGCACCAAACAAATGAAAGTAGCAAATATATATATATATATATATATATATATATATATATATATATATATATATATATATATATATATATATATATATATATATATATATATATATAAAAAATCGAAGGTTGCAAATATCAAGAAATGACTGACAGTTTTCAAAAAAAAATTCGCACTTGGTGACCTAAAAAAGGGTATAGCCTGTGTCACACCTGGCACCAATGTGGGTCCGTCCATGCACATTACCACCCTAAAACATTCAAGCTGTTCCTAGTTGAGCCATAATCAATACGCAAATAAAGCTCATAGGCAAACGAGGCAAAATCTACACCAATAAAGTTTATTATATATTCAATGCGTGCCAAGTTTGTCAATATTAATATTTTTCTTCTACGTATTTTGGGTACTAGAAATCTTTTAACCAATGACGAGAAACAATTTCAAGCTAAATAGGTAAATGAAAAGTGTTGAATGAATAAAAGGCAACCTTATAAATTGATTGTTTTTATGAAGTTAGCTGCGTGATGTTGGGCATGCATGTAAAAATGGTAAAGAACACAAGATCAACCCACGGCTACACCCAACCAACCACCCCTTGGTGTATTTTATTATCACTAATAGTTCAAGAAGATAAGTCTTCAACTGGATGCTTACCAGTACAAATACAAAGAGAAAATATGTGATCTCCTTCGGAAGGACACCACAAGAGCCTCACTACAATAACACTCAACACTCAGACTAACAATCAATCAAAGAGATTGATACTAAACACTAATCAACACTAGCAGATATCAAAGATTGATATCAACTAAGACTTAAACGAATACAGAACAATAAGAGAGAGCTATGTGAAAACAATGAGAGAATGATATGAGTTATCAAACCCTAGACCCGGACTTGAGCTTATATAACCCATATTTACACTTTAGTCCTTCATCTAACACTCTTTAGTCAAACAGCTTCCAAAGCTCTTAAAAACACAAATAGACTTTTCATCATGTCAACTTAAGTCCCTGAAGTAATATATCTTTTAACACCCCTCCTCAAGCTGATGAACTGACACTGCTACTTTCTTCAAGTTTATCCAGCTTGTTATTCTGTATACCTGCAAACATATCAAACATACCAAGATTTTTGCAAAACAAACTATGTTGAATCTGTCCAAGACATTTTGTAAAAATGTCACCAACCTGCAAATCAATATGAATCTTGACAGTTTTAATAACACCTGATGCCACTTTCTCTCTAACCAAATGCACATCTAACTCAAAATGCTTAGTTCTTTCATGAAACACAAGATTTGCAGCAATTTGAATAGATGCACTGTTATCATAAAAAATTTCCACAGGTAACAAATTCTTAAGCCCAAGACTATGCAACAAATTACTCAACCATATAACCTCACATGTAGTAGAAGCAAGACTTCTATATACAGCTTCAGCTGAGCTTTTAGATAATGTAACTTGTTTCTTACTTTTCCAAGATATAAGAGAATTACCCAGGAAAACACAAAATCCAGTAACAGACTTTCTAGTTTTTGGACACTTAGCCCAATCAGAATCAGCATAAGCTCTCAGTTTAAGATCAGAACTTTTATTAAACTGTAAACCAAGTCTAGGAGATTTTTTCAAATATTTTAAAACTCTTAAAGCAGCTTTAATATGAGATTGTAAAGGACTATGCATATGCTGACTCAAACAATGCACAGCATAACTAATATCAGGTCTGGTGTTTGTCAAATAAATCAATTTTCCAACCAATTTCTGATAATTAGTTATATTGTTCAACCATTTATCTTTATCTATTTCATCACAACTCAAAATAGTATTCTCAGGTAAGGGAGTATCAACAGGCTTAGCAGCAAGCAAACCATACACATGTAACAATTCTAAATAATACTTCCTTTGAGACATACATATACCTTTCTCATTTCTTAACACCTCAATACCAAGAAAATATTTCAACTCTCCCAAGTCTTTAATCATGAACTTAGAGTTTAAAAACTTTTTGAAATTATTAATCTCAGTTTCATCATTACGAGTAATAACAATATCATCCACATAAACCAACAAGTAAATAGACACAGTACCACTTTGTTTGATATATAAAGAATAGTCAAATTTACTTTGAGTAAACCCATGCTCAACCAGAGCAATAGTAAGCTTAGCATTCCATTGTCTTGGAGCTTGCTTAAGCCCATACAATGATTTGTTAAGCTTACAAACTTTGGAATCATCACCACCATTAAAACCCTTAGGCAAAAGCATATAAACATCTTCATCAAGATCACCATACAAAAAAGCATTATTAACATTTAACTGATACAAAGACCAGCCCTTATTAACAGCAATGCTAATCAAACACCTAACAGTGACCATTTTAACAACAGGACTAAAAGTTTCATCATAATAAAATCCTTCTCTTTGATTGAAACCCTTAGCAACTAATCTAGCTTTATACCTATCAATTTCACCAGTGGATTTATATTTAATTTTCCAAATCCACTTATACCCAATAGCATGTCTACCAACAGGTAATTCACACTCAGTCCAAGTATTGTTTCTAATTAAAGCCTCAACTTCATTATTCATAGCATCATTCCAATTAGGATTTTTAACAGCTTCTTCATAACTTTTAGGTTCTACAGATTTATTCAAAGTAGAAGCAAAACACTTGTTAACCCTATCAAGACCAGCATAGCAAACATATTTTTCAATACCATATCTAATCTTAGAATGCATAACATAATCATTAAACCTAATAGGAGTTTTTGACTCTCTATTGGACCTTCTTACAACATGTGTATGCACATCTTGACTAAGGTTTTCAGACTGAGTTGATACAGAATCATGATTTTCAACATTGGGACTGCCCTCAGACCAGTTTTGGTCACCAAAGTGGGTTGCAGTCTGCCTACCTTCATGATGCAAATGAGTAGTATCAGTCTCAACATCTGTTGCATCAATTGATGGTGGCAAACTACCATCCTCAACCGGTGATTCTTTCCCTTCATCATTGGGACTTTGAGACAAAAGACTATCAAAAAACTTCAAGTGATGTGCTTCACTTGTACTTTCTACATCAGCAATATCACAAGTTTTCATTTTTAACGGAAAAATGTTTTGATAAAACTTCACATCTCTAGCAAAGAATACATTTCTAGAATCCAAACTCAAAAGTTTATAAGCCTTTTTACTAGTAGAATAACCAATTAAAATACATTTTTCAGATCTATAAGACATTTTATCATGATTGTTTAAGATAGTTGCAAAGCATAGACAGCCAAAAGATCTCAAATGGGAAAGATTAGGTTTAGTTTCATATATCAACTCATATGGACATTTACCTTTTAACACAGAAGATGGCAGCCTGTTTATAAGATAGACAACAGTTAGAATGCAATCAGACCAAAATCTTAAAGGAATCCCCCTTGAAACATAAGACTCCTAGCAACATTGAGTAGGTGTCTATGTTTCCTTTCAGCAATGCAATTTTGCTGAGGAGTATGAGCACAAGATGTTTGATGTATTATTCCAAGTTCAGAAAACATGTTATTCATTTTCTTATTAACCAACTCAGTTCCATTATCAGATCTAACCACTTTAATTTTAACTTCAAATTGATTACCAATTAAGTGAATAAAAGAACAGAACACATCAAACACCTCATCTTTGGTTTTAATCAAATAAACCCAAACAACCCTAGAAAAATCATCAACAATGGTAAGAAAATACTTGTATCCTTCTCTGCTTGCAACTCTGTAAGGACCCCATAAGTCAAGATGAACAAGTTCACCAAGTTTCTCAGACTTATGTTCAGATAAAGGAAAGGGCTCCCTTGTCTGCTTAGCCCTATGGCAGATATCACAAACAGGAATAGAAGAATTCTTGGAAATACCAAGATCAGATTGAAGAACAGACAATACAGGATCAGCAGGGTGACCCAATCTATTGTGCCACACAAGTTTAGAGACATTATAAGACATAGTCATGTTACACTTACCCAAATTACTACTAGAATGCATGTCAAACAAGTAAAGACAATCAGATTGACTACCAGTCCCCAGAACATTCTCACTTTTCAAATCCTGAATATAACAGTTATCTTCATCAAAACCAACAAACATCTTACTATCTCTAATAAGCTTGTTAACAGACAAAAGACTCACACAATAACCAGGAACAACCAAGACATCATATAAAGTAACATTATCAGTTAACTTTAAGTTTCCAACATGATTTATAGTAGCAAGAGTACCATTAGGATGACCAACAGTAATTTTAAGACTAGTAATGTCAACAACATTAAACATTCCAACAGTGGAAACAGTCAGATGCTGATTAGCACCTGGATCTATAATCCACCCTAAAGACACATGACTAACAGCAATACTAGAATTGGCATAAAAATACTTAGAGAAATTAATATTGAACCAAACATTTCCATTAAAGAATGAAGCTCTACTTGCCATGTTAGCATGTATGCTCCCAGTAGGAGTATCATTGATCAAGGACAACAACTTCTTTATCTGCTCAGAAGTAAAACTACAAGAATTGCCAGCAGATGGAGTAGGAGATTTGTTTTCAGCATGTTTAACCTCAATATTAGCATTGTAACTTTGTTTGAAACCATTTTGTTTACCAAAATTATTAGGTTTTACAAAACCAGGAGGAAAACCAATGATTTCATAACACCTTTCAATAGTATGTCCAATCTTACCACAATTTTTACAATTTAGATTAGGATTAGGACCTCTATTCACAGTATTATTATTAGAATTATTACCTCTAGTGTTATTGTTGTTAAAAACTCTTCTATTGTTATTGAAAGATTTAGCAGCAAAAGAAGTAGCATTAACTTTAGATTCAGTAACACTAGGAGATTCAGGAATCCCTCTGTGAGATTCCTCTCTAGAAACAGTGATGTAAGCATCTTTAACCTCAGGGAGAGGATCCCTGGTTAAAAGAGCTGTTCTCACAAGCTGATAACAATCATCAAGGCCCATGAGAAACTGCATCAACTTCATAAGTTGCTTATGCAACCCTAACTCTTTACTGGCATCACAAGAACATTTAACTTCACAAACACAAACATGTAACTTGGTTAAAGCATCAAACTCTCTCCATAAAGAATTCAACCTATGATAGTAATCAGCCACAAATGTACCACCTTGTTTAACACAATTAATTTTCTGAAGCAGATTATACACAACAGAACCATCAACTTTATCATATGTTTCTTGCAATTCTTTCCAACACAAGCAGCATTATCAGAATAAATAAGACACATATAAACATCTTGAGAAACATAATTCATCAACCAAGTTAAGACAATAGCATTGCACCTATCCCATTGAGCAGACAGAACATCACTAGTAGAATAAGTCTCTTTCAGACAAGATCCATCAACAAAACTAAACTTATTCCTAGCTTGTAATGCTAATTTCATTGCACCTGACCATATTCTATAGTTTTCAGTCCCTAAAAGTTTAAATGGAATAAGAGCAGTACCACTATTATCATTAGTTTGTATATGAAGAGGATTACCAGCATCGATCAAGATTATTAATCAAAATCTGACTAGTCTCACCAGGAGCCATAATGCACAGAACAGATAACAGAAACATAAAACAAATAATCAACAAAGTACCAAGAACAAGCAGATAACAACCAGATAACAGAAAAACAGCTAATCAACAACCAATCAATCTCAACCAACTTCCAATAATCCCAAATCCTATCCTCCTTCGACTTAGACTCAACAAAACAGTAAAATAAAGAAAAAACTAGTAAAGAACCTATACTCACACCCAAGAACAACAAAATACCAGCCAGAAGACTGGAGATAGCCAGAGCAGGTTTTCGTACCAATCTAGTTGGCAGATCAAGATGTTAGCTATCTCGTTTGCACCTTCTAAACTAAGTAAGTGTTGTCTTAAAGTAAAGAAGATACTTACAGTGCATAAATAGCGGAAGAACAATCACAAGAACACCAGATTCACTTAGTCTAGTGCAAAAGTGATCAAGAACGGGCCCAATAGAACCAAGAACCAACCAGAACACAAACCCCCAAATCTCCAAATTAGGGTTTAAAAAACCCTAACCAAGAAACCCACAAAGAACCACCAGATTTATCCTGAACAGATCAAATCAACAACGGCCGTTAAGAAAATAGCCACAACAAGTCGAATCAACCTCCAATTGCAAAAAACCCCAATAAATCTTCGAAACCCTAGAAACCCTAGAATCTCACATCACCACCAGATCAGAACCTTCGCTCTAATACCATGTAAAAATGGTAAAGAACACAAGATCAACGCACGGCTACACCCAACCAACCACCCCTTGGTGTATTTTATTATCACTAATAGTTCAAGAAGATAAGTCTCCAACTGGATGCTTACTAGTACAAATACAAAGAGAAAAGATGTGATCTCCTTCAGAAGGACACCACAAGAGCCTCACTACAATAACACTCAACACTCAGACTAACAATCAATCAAAGAGATTGATACTAAACACTAATCAACACTAGCAGATATCAAAGATTGATATCAACTAAGACTTAAACGAATACAGAACAATAAGAGAGAGCTATGTGAAAACAATGAGAGAATGATATGAGTTATCAAACCCTAGACCCGGACTTGAGCTTATATAACCCATATTTACACTTTAGTCCTTCATCTAACACTCTTTAGTCAAACAGCTTCCAAAGCTCTTAAAAACACAAATAGACTTTTCATCATGTCAACTTAAGTCCCTGAAGTAATATATCTTTTAACAATGCAGATAGATGATTCTCCTTAATCAAAGTGTGCAAATGTTCATTTACATGACTTGTATTGTGCTCGCATTTTGGTTACCTTTCTGCCCCTTTGGTGCCTTTGCCAGGGGGTTCCGTGTTAATACACACTATAAATTACACAAGATATTAGTTAAGATTAGCTATAACGCGCCACCATCTCTAACTTTTAGGCTTTTGGAGGGCCAATACCACAATGTAAGAAATTTAACCCTTTATACTACCTTTTCAATTTGATAAATCATGTTCAATTTGAAGGTCTTGAGTAGTCGAGATCTATTAAGCTTGCAATTATTATTTTTTTTTTGCTCGGTAGAGAGAAAATATTTGTTAAACATATTTTTTATAGAAGAAGTGTATAAACTTATAACTATCCGACACCAAATGGAATTTGCTCAATGTACCGGACTCCTACATTTATCAAATGCACATATAATTCGGTTGTACAATAAAAGGTGCAGAAATGATATTCAGGAAAACACATTCAATTCGTTGCTGAATGATACTCATAAGACATTCAATTTAAGTAAACTCAATTACCCAAATTAGATATATCATATTAAATCATCAAACTATCAAAGTACAATAAATGACATACTTATTTGGTCATTCTAAACATAGAATCGTCAATTATAAAAAGGGATGTGATATGTACACCACTAAAAATGATGTGTACACCACTAAATTACACTCATGATGCACACAACATCCAAATGCAGAATTAGTGGTGTGCACACCACTTTTAGTGATATACATATCACCTCCCTTCATCTGCAATACATTTAATTGTAATCAGGTATTCTACACGACACAAAAACCCTTCTTAAATTTGATCAAATGAACTATTTTAATTGTCATAACCCTCTTAAGCATCTAATGTTTTTTTGATAACTTTTCACAGTCTAACTATTTGTAACTTGTAAGTAATATCTATGAATAACCGTAAACTTGGAGATATACTCATAGAATGGGTATATCGCAAGGTATCACATATCAACTATATACTCGATAACCAATGGAGCGCATTAGTCTAATGGTTGGAGCATTTGT
Source organism: Artemisia argyi (assembly GCA_030686995.1). Classification (NCBI taxonomy): domain Eukaryota; kingdom Viridiplantae; phylum Streptophyta; class Magnoliopsida; order Asterales; family Asteraceae; genus Artemisia; species Artemisia argyi. Next base: position 200,034,307 of record CM060685.1, on the reverse strand, counting down.
GCTTTAGTCAATAGACCAAGGTTCAAGTCCCATCCTTGGCATTTGCTTCATATAGGTACCCACCTCCGCAAAATCTATGGGCACACTGGAGAGACTTTGTGGAATAAGAACTGAGAGTCTGAGTCTTGGCTCGTGCTCACTCCAGTTGGTGCCCCACTAGGCCAGGAGAGTTGCCGGAGCTATTATTTGTGGGTGGACAATGGCTGGTGCCAAAAGGCACCCGGGGTCAGGGTGTTCCCGCCAATCTACACCTTTTGTGGAACTATATACTCGATAATTTAACTGGTCATAGTTCAAGCATAAAGCACGCCAAGGCAAAGCATTTCATAAATTCAAAATATGTACTGTTTCAAACAGAATGTTAACAATTTGCTAAATAAAATGAGGTACACGTACCTAAAATTCAAATTTTGTTAGTATTTTCATGTATGTATCACTACAGGAATGGGGGAACGGGTGGGGAAACTTTTGGTGAGGACATCATGTCGTCACCAAAAGTCACTAAATGTTGACTTTGTCAAAGTGTTTGGGAAATCTGACTAAAATCATTGGTGACGACATGCCCTCGCCAAAACCTTTCAGCGAGTAAATGTCCTTACCAAAAGCTTAAAAAAGTCCTCACCATTTGGCCCGTTTGTTGTAGTGATATATAACCATATTCCTGAAGAATATCTTTATACCCAGAAACATCTTAGATATAAACGAGTGGGGAAACCCGCGCGTTGCGGCGGGAGTGTTTAGATATGTGTTTTATGTTGTATGTTTTGTGTTTTGCGAATAATAGGTTTTACGGTTTTAAAACTTCGTCGATTTTCTAATATTGGTTTGTCACAGTATTAGAAAGAAAGGGTCTATTGCAAGATAGACTCTTCAATCTTATGCTTTGTGAGCAAAATCTTCCCTTGATTGATCCAGCACAACCTAGAAAACTCGAATCGTATTGCACTTGCCAAATTATTTGAATTATTTTGAGTTTGAGAAAAACTCTGAAGTTTATGCTTAATTTTATTGGAAAAATTATTTCGTGAACAATGGTGCAAGTTTCGTAATTTTTCGAGTCCGTTTCCTATGTCGTTTGGACCCCGAAGCGTTTATCGTGAGAAGTTTAATGTGTTGGCAGTTTTGGTCCCTTGACTTATCTTTTTATTTCACCCTACACTTCCATGATATTCAAAAACTACCCCATACTTTTATTTCATATAAATACCCCCATTACCCCCACTTTCTCTCATTTCCACTCAAATAAAACACACACACCTCACAAACTCTCTCTCCCTTTCTTGATTTTTCCGGCCGCCGCCCATCGCCGGACACCAGCAGAATCCGGCCACCATCGTCGGAAAACTTTCCGACCACCTCACTTTTTTACACCAACTTGTAGATCGTGATATCCCCGACACCATCGTACCACCCACGGACCACCAATCACCCCCGTTTTCTCCCACGCGCCTCCCACCACCGCGACACCACCACCGAACACCACCACCACCACTTTTACATCATTTTTCGACGGTAAATGGCGTGCCACGCGCTTTTCTTTCTCATTTTCTTTTAACTATTGGCCCGTTTGTGTCTCCCACGCTGTCCGTTTGGCCCGTTTGTCTCAACAGCCGACAACCACCACCACCACCGCGACTTGGGTGGTGGTGGTGGAGGAGGGGAGTAGTATTATTATTTTTGTTGTTGTTGTAGTTGTAAAAAAAATGTAAAAAAAAATATTGTAGAAATCATTGTAGCAGCTACAGTTGTTGCTACAGTAACCTCTTACCCTTTAGTATATATATATATAATACATAACACAAATGGTTATAATTTACCCGATTGGTGTTGTTAAAATGTCTACACCTAAAAGTGTGATAAACTTGTAAAAAATGTTCAAAAATAAAAGTGTGGAGATATTTGCTACACTTATAAGTGTAGCTTTATTGTAATTGTTCACACTTATATATGTAGATTATTTTTTAAATATTTGTGACACTTATAAATATAGCAAAATTATTATTCACATAAAAAAAAGTTCACATCTGTTTATACCGTGGCAAAATAAATGTGGAGAATAACACTATTTTTTAGTGACGAACACCTCTTTAACCTATGTTCTACCGTAATTAACTGTAGATTAACTAAGAAAACATCACTTCATGATTACGAGTTCTTGTAGTTCTCAATTTTTGTTATGGAAAGTGATACTTACACCACTTTTTTTTATGCATACACCACAATGTTACATCATTAATGCACATGTTACAACATGCTATATCTATAATTGTGGTGTGTGCATAAAAAAAGTGGTGTAAGTATCACTTCCCTTTTGTTATGCTTCATTTCAACCAATTCTAGTTATTTGCCCATAAGAAATCCTTGGCCGTTTCGTAACCATCTTACGTTGTTAATTTTTGGTTCTTGTACAAATGTTTACAAACTTTTATCTCCAATACTGGATCCTAAATCTTCAACCTTTTTAAGTTCAGACTTTTTGCAGCCTGATCGATTTATAGTTTAAAACCACTAGCATCCCTTAAAGTCAATTTTCATATTGTTAATAGTAGTTGATGAGAACTTGAGAAGCTTTGTATCTTATTGATGATGTTTGAGACAAATTCAAATTACTATCTGTTAAGTTTGATGTTTTGGTATTTGGTTAATTATGTTAAAACGTATTATACTTGTCAAGAAAATCACTTTAGCGCAGCGAACAAAAAAAAAATACTTATCTGAGAACTAATGTTGACATTTTTGTCCTTATGTGAGTAATAAAGATAATTTTTTTGTAATGACCATTTTACCTTTGAATTTTTGTAATTTGCATCAAACGTCCCTTTTTTTTTAAATATTTTTTTTCGAAAATATTTTTTATTTTTCAAAAATATTTTTTTTCAAGAATATTTTTTTTTCGAAAATATTTTTTTTCAAAAATACTTTTTCTTCGAAAATATTATTTTTTCCAAAATTTTTTTTGAAAATATATATTTTTTTTCGATAAATATTATTTTTTTCGAAAATATTTTTTTTTTCAAAAATATTTTTTTTCGAAAATATTTTAATTTTTCAAAAAAAAAATTTTGAATTTTTTTTTTTGGAAAAATAATTTTTTTCCGTAAATATTTTTTTCCGAAAATATATTTTTTTTTCAAAATTTTTGGAAATTTTCACGAATTTTTTTCGAAATTATTTAAATAAAATTGAAAAAAAAGAATTAAAAAATCAGAAAAATAAGAATTTCGAAAAAACTAATTTGGAAAAAAATAATAGGGACGGTGGATGCAATTTTTTCCAAACGACATGGACCATTTATATAATTTAGCCTAAGGACGGTGGATGCAATTTTCGCAAACCAACAGGGATCATTTATGTAATTTGGAAGGGTAAAATTGTCATAATACTTAAAGAAAAACAAAAGTGTCAACATTAGTGCTCAGATAAGTATTTTTTTGTTCGTTACGCATAAGTGATTTTCTTGATAAGTATAGTACGTTTTGCAAGAATTAACCCTTGTTATTTATCTTCAAACGTCAAATTGTTTACTGAAAAGGAAGTTTCCCATACGCTAGATACAATTTGTTTAATCTTGATGATCAAAAAGCCAATAGTCTATTAATATTACTCCGTATTAATCAATTTTTTGAACAGATATTATTATTATCATCATTGTTATAATAAACATCACTTTATTAGAAATTTTTAAGATTTAAAAGAAATTAATGAAAAGCCGAGATATTATTTGAGCCTCACCATCCATTAAATATGCAAAACACATCTACTTACACTCGTTTACTACCACCACTTGTTTAGAGGCTTATATACTTAAACGGGTTCACAAGTTGACCTGTTTAATACTACTCAACCTAAACGTGTTTATCCTCAACCAAAACCTGTTTAACTTCGTGTCGGGTTCGTGTCGTGTCGAAAATTGACGCCCTTAGTTAATAGGCATAAGCTAATACATGCTTAAGCTTTATTAAGCTAACTCCAAGGTAATCGACATATACATTCCTTTGCGGCAATCTTTGTATTAGTATCATAGCATTTTTATGTTCATACTAAAGTTTTGTAGCTTACACGAAGAGGATTGTTTGTATTATGCCATCTCCTTCTTTGGATGTAGGCTGAAGCTGAAACATCATGAAGTGAAAGGCAATCATATCTATCCCACTCATTAACTTTATTCTTAGTCAATAAAACAAAGTTGTGAAGCAACTTAAGCATCTCGTAACAGTTTATAACATGTTTTTGAGCTTGTTTAATTCAGTTGCTCATGATAGTTCATTACTTTTTCTTTTTGGGGTATATACTAAGGTGGTGTTTGAAATTTACTAATTCTCTTAACAAGTAAAAAACATAATTTATAAAGTGATGTAAAACGCTGTTTGTTTTAGGTTTAGTTAAAATACATTGGTTAAAATGAAAAATTATTAAATAGAGGATCTCACGGTTAAGTCATGTGTTATTTAAACAAGACTTAACGAAAAAATAAAATAAACAAGACCTAAATCGATTATATATAACAGGTGGGCCTTTCTAAGCGATAGCATTGGGTCACATCTCTTATTCTCTTGTGTGTATTTCATTTATATAGATTGGATTGTTTGGATGTGAAAACATATAGACAAAAACACATCGTTGGTCCCTAAACTTTCCACGAAACATCATAGGGCACCTTAACTTTTAAAAAACGTCATGTGGCGTCCAAAACTTGGGATTTGAGGCCGATTGCGTCCCTCGGCCCGTAATAGGAACAACAACGTATTCTTGGTGAGGGCAAAATCGTCATTTACTGTAGCGATCTAGTTTCTAGCCGTTGTACATTATCCCGGTTCCCTATATTACTCTGAGTCAAAATTGTATTGTCACTCATCATCCTTTAATCTTTCCCCCAAAACCTTTCCTCCTTCAACATGGTACGCTGCTGGTGTGGTAAGCAAGCTATAACACGCACTTCGTGGACATCGGCCAACCCAGGGCGTCGATTCTATGCTTGTCCTGATGAAGTAAGTGCATTTTAAGATTGATTGTATTACCTTGCTTTCACAAGTAGCAAAGTACATTGTAACAATGGTGGTTCATTAATGAAATATCATATTAATTATTAGGGGTCTTCTTGTCAGTAGATAGGATGGTATGATCCTCAAATATGTGCTCGTTCAAGAATGATCATACCAGGCCTTTTGAGGGGGAGAAATGAGCTCGAGGAAAGATTAGAAGTTGCTCAAGGTGATGTGTGGAAGTGGAAGATTTACCTGGTGCTCAGTTGGATATTGTTCTTAATTGTTTATGCACTTGGTTAAGTTTTTAGCTTTAAAGTATGATGGCTGTGTTTTGCGTTTTGTGGAAAATGTAATTACTTTTTAGGCCACCTTACTAGTATACTTTAAATTTAGATTGTATTGAATGGTAGTAACATTGTCTCCAACATGGATATGAAGTTTGGTTCTTTTTCTGAGTTTACGTTATGGGTATATATGCAGATGCATAGAAATTGGGTTATAATTGACTTTGAATAGTCAACATTCTTTTAAAGTTTTAGTTTTGGTTAGTTTTGCATGCATCAATTTGCAGTAGCATATTATGCAGTCATACAGTTAGATATAACATACGTTGCACACACACATACATATTTTGGACAAAATTACAATTCAGAAACATAACATGGTTATGTAGATAATGCAATTCGATATAATTCCAAATGCATAAAATTTAATACTTTTCGAAGCATGATAATTAAAGTACATAACTTGTTCATAGTTAATATAAATAAATATTGTCTACTTCATTAGCATAACATAAAGAAAGCCCTATGGTGAGGGCATCATTCTATCCATTAAAGCCTGCTGCCTAGTCACTCTTCTGGTAGTATGTTGAGATGAAATAGAAACTGCTTGCACATTACTTGAATGGACCTGAGATTGAGACTGTGATTGATCTTGCTGTTGGGATTGACACTGGGATTCATCAATAAGTTGATCTTGACTCTGAGATTGAACACCTGCAATTTCATCTTATTTCTCTGTTGCAACATCCTGAGTACATTGATCTTGAATTCCAGGTTGCACACAAGTTCCTTCAACTGCAACATCTTGACTTTCATCAACACCTGTACCTTCAGCTTGTTTATCTGCTGCAACTTTGTTCCCTGTAAGATGTGTCTTCTTTGATGCAACCTTTTGAGTCACTTGTTTACCTTTTCCCTTAGAACTTGAACTATTTTGTTTTTTACTGCCAATTTGACTACTTTGTGTTCCACCATAGCCAATACATGTTTTTTTTTGTCCAGCATTGCCACAAACACTACACCTTACACTCTTCTAAGCCTTAGACAGTTTACCATTCTTGACAATCTCTTCAGTTTCAGGAGCTATCCTTACTCATTTTTTACTAGTTGAGTTAGCTGCATTTGCTTGAGTCTTTGGTGGAACAATAGTTGTTGGCACAGACGATTTTTCCCAATGCTTATTGCTAGTTATGGGGGAGACATTGTATTTGTACGTTGCTTCCCAAGTGTTGAGATAGTAACAAGGATGCGCCCATGTTTCAACAGCTCCTACTTGTTGTCCATTTAAAGCCATATTCCAATTGGTAATGACAACATGTTTACATGGTAAACTTGTAATCTCCCATCTTCTGCAAGTACAAGACTTCTCTACAACATTAACTACACATTGGTCTGCCCATGGTCCACTTACATGAAACTAATTATCTCCCCCATTCCATAAAACATTATACCTAACCGCCTCTTTCTTAATACCTTGTAACATGTGTTGTGCAGTAGGTGTTAGTGGCCCATCACTCTTCACAATGACCTTTGCAACATGTATTATCCATTTCATACATTATTCCTGATGTATTCTAATGCTGTAATAATTGGTTTGTTTACACCCTCAATTATTTTCTCATAAAATACTTGACACATGTTATTAAGTAACACATCAGAATGGGGTCACCCTAAAACAAGAAAAATAAAGTTGTATTACTTATACATTTCATACTACTTTACCATATACCACTAAATTTACACAGTTAGATGACTTACATGAGAAATGTGACCTTGACCAATGGATTAGTGGTATCTGACTTAACCAAGCATGGGCAACTTGACTAAATGTCTTTAAAGCATCCATAGATTTCTTAAACTGTATAACAGTTGAGGCTGTTGCACATCTCCAAAGATGGTCTTTGAAGGCCCTACCTTGCCAATTAACTTTCATTTGCTCATGAATGCTTCTAAGACAAAATATATTTGGGAAAACTTCTCTTAATGCTGATGTTATCCTACACAAAAACAGATATATTTACTGTCTGTTTAAAAAATTAGGAAATTCAATTCATTTATAGTTTATAGGAGTACCTTATTCATGTCAGTAACAAAATTGAAGATTGAATTTGGCTCAAGTTCAAGATCATCAGATAAACAATGAAGAAACTAAGTCCAAGCTATTGTGTTTGTTGATTCAGCAAAAGCATAAGCTACTGGGCACCTAAACAATTCCCACAGCTGTTAGAAGTTGACCCTTCAAAGGACCATCAATTGGAAAAGCATTTATCCCAAACAACCGTCTCTGACAGGCTTTAAATCCTTCCTTCAAGGCACCTAAACAAACATAGAGTCTCTTGAATTCTCTTGTTGGAAGACTATCCTCAGCAGGCCGTTCCACATGAATCACAATTGTTGTATCAGGGTTCCTCTTCTGCAACTCTTGAACATAGTCTCTCAACATGGTAAATTGGAGCTTGAATTCCTTCCTAACTCTGACTGCTATTCTTTTAGCTCTTAAAACCTTCTACATTGAGACTTCAAGCTCAAATTGGTTGGTAAGCTGATTATGTACCGACTTGACTGGAATCCTTGGATTGGTTTGAATCGTATCTTTAATTTTCTTTGAGATAAAGTTGAGGTCAAAATGTTTGAGCGCCCTTGATTGCAAACACGTGTGTTTATCATTATATCTTCTCACTGTCCAAGCACCTTTTTTAGTACCATCCCTGCCGACAAGCAACAACCCTGGGCAGAGTATTTGGGAAGGGTCATTTTTACCAGCAATTAATGCTTCCAAACCCCTTCTTGTTAATGGACCTCTAATTGGGCCTATACCCAGTCCAGCAGTAGCAATTGGGCCAGATAGGGGAACACAACCCACACATCTGACTCTTATTCTTTCTTTCTTTTTTGTCATTGTTTAGAAATAGCAGCTCCCTTCTTGTTTCTATGGAATGCTCTCTTACCCTCTCTTTCACATCTTTTGCAGTATCAAAGGATTGATCACAATAAAAGAAAGTTTCAAGAACATCATCATCAACAAAATCTGTCCTAACCCTTGGCACCCCAGAGTGACCTATGCCTGATTCAAAAGCATAAGTAGTGTAAAATGCATCATCATCCAAAACAGGTAATTGAGTTTCCAAATTCAAGTCATCACTTTTATTAGTAGATGTTCCTGCGTTGCCTAACTCATGACTCTGACTCTGTTGGAACAAAGCAACCTGTACATGATTCTCCTCAGTAACATTATTTTCATTTGCCTGAATTGTGTCATCACCTACATTGCCTAAGTGACTAGTATCACTCTGTTGGAACAGAGTGATATCAACATCACCATCATCTTCCATGTTATTGCCACTAACAGGTTCTCCTCCTACATTCTCTAACTGGTTATCCTGATTGACTTGGAATAGAGTAACTTCCACATCAGGTTCCTCAAAGGTGTTATTGCCATCAACTAGTGGTCTCTCTACTTTCTCCAACGGCTTATCCTTAGTCACTCTGAACAGACTAACATCAAAACAATCAAGGTCCTGAAAACTATTTTCCTTATCAATAATAACTAATGCACCATCACTGTTATCAACAGGTTGGCTGGCAAAGGTAGACATGTTAAGACTTGAAAAACCGGGCTCAATGTGTGGCAAGTCACTAGATTCCCCAACATATGAGACATCTACAGGTAGTTGCGTAAGTTGCATAAATGGGTTAAGGTCTGGGTCATTATCTATGTCATCTAGAACCAAACGTCTGCAACACGAGCTATTTTTCTACTAGGTTCATCCATCTCCAAAAATACAGTCTTAAAAGATTGTGGGGACATCTCAGACAACTCTAACCTAGTCTTACCTATTTCAACATACACATCTATCAGCTTATGTTCTTCCACGATTTCTTTCAACAGCTTAAGATTGACAGCTTCACAAAAACTATATAAGCCATCGTCCAATGTCATGTCAGGTTTAAGAAAATAGTAGTAATTGGTTTGGACTTCAGCATAACCGATTTGGGTCATCAGAGCATCAAGTTCATCAATAGAAATCTCATTAATACTAACATAATCAACCTGACATTCCTGACCTCCTTCCTAGATCCTGTCTAGCCAGTTTTTGAATAAGCCATTATGGTGAACTCTTATGCTAAAATCACCATGTCGATCTGCTATTCAAAAAGTAAACAAAACACTATTACGACTCTCTAACAAAAAAGGGGAATACCATTAAACAATGTAAGATACATAAGCTAGTAAAAGATCATCAACAAAAACACTAACCATATTGCCTCATTGCCCAATTTCTCTCGACTTCATGGCTATCAAAGTAAGGTGCATCACTGATTTGCAATAATGTAAATCCAAGGTTTGAGATTCTTGATTTTTTACTTAAATTATTAGATTTGGTGGGTGACATTGCATTAGGGTTTTTTTTGGTAGGCTTCCAAAACAAGTTTGGGGATGAGCAATGAGTACTTGTGTTACTTATATTAGTCATAATGGCGGGAAAAAGGATTAGACATCTGCTGGGAAGTACACAGAGAGAGAGAAAAATGCGACTATGTAAAAAGACAGGAATACCCTCCAAAGTAAACATGTAACGGGGTTTTGGGAACTATAACGGGACGTTACTGTTCCTATTACGGTCCGAGGGACGCAATCGGTCTCAAAATCCCAAGTTTTGGACGCCATACGATGTTTTTTAAAAGTTAAGGTGCCCTGTGATGTTTCGTGGAAAGTTTAAGGACCAACGGTGTATTTTTGTCAAACATATATTATGATTTTCTTTTTGGTGTAAAAGATAGATAATTTAGGTATGGTTTTTCTTGGCAATTGATAATGGGGAAGGGATTGTTTGTAATGTTGTTGTGCTTAACTTATTACTACATAGCTTCTTATCCATCTTTAGGTATTCCATTTATATGTGGTTAATTTTTTAATGGTCGTTGTGAATTACATTTTAAAGAGCATCTCTAATGTTTGAAGTAATGTAACAAAACTATATATAATACCAAAGGCCTCTTGCTCTAGCGGTATGTGAATAACACATCAACCTAAAGGTTGCGGGTTCAAGTCTCGTTTGGGACATGTGAGAAAGAATTTGTGATATAAATGTTGTATGTTGTACAAATTTGTAATGGTTTAGCTCGGTTAATATATTCAAGTTACGCTTCAATTTATGCCTCAAAAGAGTTTGAGATGACCTTACTTGTATTATTATTTTAGTTTAATGGAGGAAATTTAATTTCATATCATAGATTTTCCAGTAGATATGTTCCTACAAATTTGACATAATATAAAATGTAACTTAAATATTGTCTTACCTATTGATATAAAAACGCGCTTCATTAATATACGCCTGCTATTTTTGTGTTCTAAGAAATTCTTTCACAAACTAAGCCTACATGTTCTAAGAAATTGTTCGTTTATTTATCTTATAGTGCAAATTTTAACAACTAGTTTTAGCTAAACATGATTTTCAGCAACTTTATTTTCTTGTCAATTCATGAATATTATTTCATTTTATGGGTTTGTTAGATTGTCTTTATCTTTTATATAATACAACAAAACCCCTATTGGGAATTTTTCATTTCAAAAAAATGCATTCATACCTTATTTAGTAATAATTTTATTTTTAAAAAAAATATTTTCTTATTAGGTAATATTTTATATTTATCCATAACACAAGTAGAAGATAAATACAAAAAATATAGATAAGATGCAATTAATAATATGATTAAAATTTTAAATAATTATCTTTAATAATAAAAAAAGTATATAATTAAACATCATAAATCAAACAAAACAAATATTTAATTATTTGTTTTTTAATAAATAAAAATATATGATTAAATTTTTTTTAAAAAAAACCGCGCATGCGCGGGTATTATAACTAGTAAGAGAACTACATCATTTTGAAAAGAAAAAAAAATTGTCTAAACATTTTATTGAAAAGAAAACCCAATTTGTTTTATAAGGCATTTACATCTATATCCTTGCAAAACTTAACAATTACATCAATATCCTTTCAAATTGCATAATTACTTCAATATCTTTTTAAAATTTAATAATACACATATATATCCGAAAATATATTTAAATAGAATTAACCTAACATGTTTTTATAAAAAAGAAATTTAAAATGTCTTATTACCTTTTTACCCTACTTCCTCAATTAAACAAAATCAAATCAGGAAGAATTTTGTTGCAATTGATATTGCCATTAAAAACAACCATTCTTTGTAGATGTTACAAGTCATTTATTATGACATAAGCCAAATGTGGCAGGATATTAGTGTAATTTGGTGATATAATTAGGCATACTTTTAGAAAAGAAAAATGTGAAAGATATATGTCATTTGATGATATGATTAGGCATGTTTTTAGCCTAATTTTTTAGGCATCCGGTAGTGATATGGATGACTAAAAATTTGGCCTAAAAACATGCCTAATATCACCAAATGACACATGTCTTTCACATTTTCTCTTTCTTTATCCTCACTTTTGATCTTGCCACATATCGTAATCTTATACTTAGGCATATCTTTAAGCATATGGTTTAAGCACATAAATTATTTCCCTTAATTTAATTAAGCAATGTACAAGCTCATTGAGGAAAAAAGTGAAAGCCACCTGACTCCTTCGTATTTGACACTTAGATTAATATTAAAGGAAATTGGAGTAATGAAAGGGTGTGTATAAGAATATGAAAGCTCGATACTACAATTTGATTGAAGATAATGGTGTCCAACTGTCCATGAACCGTATATAAGAGTTTCAATGAACATATACACTGAGTAATGTGTTATGTTATTAAGACCCTCTATGATGTGACAATAGATGGTTTTGGTCAAAATGTACAAATTACGATGCATATCGTACAAATTCGAAATGCACAGGGTCTCACGAAACCCTCTTTATGAGAGAGTCCGTATAAACTCGCCCGAGTAATTTACATATGTACTAGAATTAATTTTTCTATTACTTGTTACAAGTGGGTAAAAAGGTAATATAACAATTGAAATAATACTTATATAACATCTTTTAATATTAAGTTGATTTAAATATAATAAAAATGCGATTTTCGATACAAGTGTGTATTACAAAGTTATATAAGGATATATAAGTAAATACAAAATTTGAAAGAATATTGATATAATTTAAAGATTTTGCAAGTATATCAATGTAATTATTCTTTGTTTTATTTTGTCAAATGATTAATAATGATACTTGTAAAAGCATGTAGAATAGAGTATTGATTAAAGTGTTATGTATGGTCATTCAGTGGCAGAATTTTAGGTGTTATTTATTGATTGAGAGGATCTGAATCTTAATTTGATTCGCACATTTGAATCTGAATATGCGGTAGAAAAGTCTGAATCTGATTCCCATCTTAATATGAATAAGTTATTGAGAAATCTGAATCTGACTCAAATAAAACTGTTTGTTTTCTAAAAATGTCCGAATGTGTTAAACTATTAGTTTTTACAATTTAAATATAAAACCAATGCATTCGCACAATAAATAAATTTTATTAAATATAGGAAACCAAATTTAATAATATAATCAATTTAAAGTTAAAAGTATTTTAAATAAAACATGCAATTTCATGTTTACTTGACAAAAATAAACGTGTCATAGTTTAAATTGAACTTTTTAAAACGATTAACTATATGGATCGCATTAGAGTTGAGATATATGAGTCTGAAACCGAATCCTTCAACTTGAAAAAAATATGAATTGTCACATATCATATTATACATTATTTATCTAACAAAACATATGCAGTTGTTCTATTTAATACGAAAATAAAGGTGAAACAAGAAAAAAAATGAAAAAAATAAAAATAAATAAGAATAACAAAAAATAAAGTAAAAAATAAATAAAATAAAAAAGAAAAAATATTAAGAATAAAAAAAGAGTCATTAAGAGGTGTTTATAAACCCCCTTCACATCTAGTTCAATAACAGGTTTATGCTTGTTAATAGTCAAAAAAAAAAAAAAAAAAAAAAAAAAAACATTGTTAACAAAGATTGCCTCTTACCGCCTCTGAATGACACGAAAAAAAAAAAAGCAATGTTAATGACGTAAATATCTGACCGCGACTGAATAAATTAGGTTAATATGTTGTTAAGGGACATTTAAAAAAAAAATAAACACCACTTGGCAAAAGCATGTAAAGGATCTCACTTAAACAATAAACTAAGACCATAAAGACCTATTGTTGAGAAAGTGTCGTATTGTTTTTGTTGTTTTGTTAAAGGGTTGGCAACACTTGTGCCACCACACCACCATCTCTCACTCCCAACCAATCTCTTTATGTCATATCACTCACCCATTTTTTCCATCCCTCACCCATTTTTTTGTTGGCATCACTTGTAGCACTACACCCCCATCCCTCACTTCATTTTTTTTTCTTTTTTTTTTAAATTCCATTAAAAAAAAAAAAAAAAAAAATTCCATTAAAATTAATAAAACATTACATAATATTCCTATAAAACCATAAAATAACTAAATTTCAATTAAAAACTTAAAAAACATTAAATCCTACAAACTACACGGCCAACCGTATCTCGCGCATATCTCGCGTTTCCTTTTGATGACAAAGTCCTTAAAAACCGGGTCTGGGATATTGTCGTGCGGGTCCATAACGAATTTCATGTCACGATTGTAGGTCTCCCTATCAAGAAACTTCAAATATTCTTCGTCCTTCTTCTTTTGAACCTCCATCTGCGCCTGCAATAAACTTTGTTTTTCGGCCGTGTAACTTGCAAGGGTATCACGAATCGAACTTCAGCTTGACTCTTCAGAATTCGCCTTTTTTTTTTTGCCTCTCGATGGTCGTGATGGAGTTGGGTTCTCGTTGAGGTTCGGTAAGTCACAGTTGAAATCTTCCACGTTTATTGGCGTCTCGTTTGTTGGCGTTTGAGCGCTACTTGACTCCGACGACTTTCTTTTCTTGCTCGATCCCGTGGATTCTTGAGTCTGACTAGCCGACGCTTGTGCTTTCCACTTTTCTTGATCTTTGAGAATGCGCCACGCTTTAGTATGCGCAAAAGCTTTCCTAAATTGTTTTTCAAAATCAAGTTGGGCTCTCTCGTAAACTTGAAGATCGTCGCACCCACTTTCTTTCAAGCGCACCAAAAAAAAATATAAACGTACGTAAGAAAAATATATATAAACGTATGTAAAAAAAATAAACTTATGTACAAAATTATATATATACGTATGTAAAAAAAATAAACTTGTGTACAAAATTATATATATACGTATGTAAAAATATATATATATATACATATGTAAAAAAATATATATATATACGTATGTAAAAAAAATAAACTTATGTAAAAAAATATATACCGCTTGTATGTAGTATGCGTTGAACGCCGTGATATGCGCATTCATAGGAGTCCACTTCGAGTTCAATTGATCTTTGGTGCGTTCGGTTATTGGAATAAGGCTTTTAAAATGCTTTAGAACTCGTCTCCAAAAACCTTCCTTTGTTTGACGGTCCCCAACTTCTCGGTCCACCGAAATTTTAATCCAAGCCTTAGCTAACGCCTCCTCCTCATCAGGCGTCCAAATCATAGCGGGTTTTCTTTGACTTTGACGCGGTACCTTAACCTCTTCGACCTCTTCATGCTGTACGGCTTCCTCATTCATCGGTTGTGTCTCGGGCACCAAATTAACATGATCATAATCTTCATCATCCTCGCTATCATCACGAACGGGTAACGGACCGCTCTCCGGTTCACGCCTTTTTTGTTGGGTATATCTCGGCTCAAACGGGTTGAAATTTTGAGGCAATTGTGGGAGGGGTTGTTGGGGAACGAAAAATGGTGGAGATGGAGCTTGGACAAATTCGGGGCGGTAAACATCTTGTGATTGAGAAAATGATTGAACTCGAGGACGACTTGCACCCCTCGCTACTCGGTTTCCTTTTCTTGAATCTCTATTTCTTTTTGGCTCCATATGTTTTCTTGGCTCGGTACTTTTTTTTTGGGGGCAGAATACGTTTTTTTTTTTTTTTTTTTTTTTTTTTTTTTTTTTTTTTTGGCAGAATACTATAGATTGTTGTTGTTGAGTGTTTATTGTTGATTGATGGTTCCACTTATATACATAAAAAGCAACGGTAAAAAAAAAATTTCTACCTCCCAAACGGTCAAAAAGCAACGGTCCAAATGCCTCCAAAGTTCGAAATTTCATTCCTTACCGTGCGTGAAGACTTCCCGTGCGTGGAGCTTGCCGTGCAGTACCGTGGGCAAGGCGGCGGTGTTCCCGCACAGTAGCATGGTACCGTGCTTCCCTTGTCGTGACCATTGCCGAGAGCCTTACTAGTATTTATTATACTATTCAAACTTTGAATTATTCAATAAAAGTTGCCTATGCCCCGTAGACAATTTGTGTAATGTTAATGGTCAAAAAGTCAATAGTCTACTAGTAGTACAAATTATCCTATATTACATTCATAAGGACTTTACTGTAGCAATGCAGCTACAGTTGCTTTGTGAGAGGAGCTACAGTAACTAACGGTCGTTAAGTACTTAACGGCCGTTAAGGTTAAGTACTTAACGACCGTTAACTTTTTTTTTTTTTTTTTTAAATAAATTTCCGCTTTGTGAGAGGAGCTACAGTAACTAACGGTCGTTAAGTACTTAACGGCCGTTAAGGTTAAGTATTTAACGACCGTTAACTTTTTTTTTTTTTTTTTTTTTTTTTTTTTTTTAAATTTCACCTGCAATGGGTCCTTCGTCTTAGAGGTTCGTTCCAAGTTTAGTCCTTATAACTAACGATCGTTAAGTGCACTAACTACTTTGGCAAAACACCCCGCAACCCCACACACTTGTGACTTGTCCACATCTTCTATATACACATATCGAACACGTTTATGCACCTTTTCTTCTTTTCTTGTGACCCAAACACCTTTTTTTGTTCACATTAAAAAAGAGATACATACATGATGTCTTCAGTCAATGCAGGATCAAGTAATGGTTTAGCTTGGTCGATATATTTAAGTTAAGCTTCCGTTTATGCCTCCAAAGAGTTTGAGATATTCTCACTTGTAGAGGTGAGTTATTTTAGAGCCTAATTTTTTTTTTACAAACTAAGGGACTAATTCCACCATCCATCTAGTTTGATATAATAGTCGGGATTAACCTAATATTTAATAGGACAACCTAAGTCCATGTTTTTTTTCTTGTCTTTTTGTCTTTCTTATTTATTCTCCTTTTTTTTTTTTCCTTTTTTTTTTCTTTAATTTTTAATTCATGTTTTTTTCGCTCTTTTTTAAATAGTGCGTTTTTTTCCTTTTTTTTACGTTTTTATATGTTTTTCATATATATTCGTCGTTTTTTTACGCTTTCATTCGTTTTCGTCATTTTTTATGTTTTCGTCTGTTTTCTTACGTTTTCGCCAATTTCCATACGTTTTCCTCCGTTTTTATACGTTTTCGTTAGTTTTTATACAATTTCGTCCATTTTCTTACGTTTTCATCTATTTTCGTCTGTCTTCATGCGTTTTCGTCCGTTTTCATACGTTTTTGTCCGATTTCTTACGTTTTCGCCCGTTTTCGTCTGTTTTCTTACATTTTCGCCCGTTTTCATACGTTTTCGTCCGTTTTCATACGTCTTCCTTCGTTTTTATACGTTTTCGTCCGTTTTTATACGTTTTTGTTCGTTTTCTTACGTTTTCATCTATTTTCGTCCGTTTTCATACGATTTTGTTCGTTTTCTTAGGTTTTTATCTATTTTCGTCCGTTTTCATACGTTTTCGTCCATTTTCATATGTTTTTGCCTGTTTTCTAATGTTTTTGCCCGTTCTCGTCCGTTTTCATACATATTCGTCCATTTTCATACGTTTCGTCCATTTTCATATGTTTTGGTCAGTTTTCATATGTTTTCGTCCATTTTTATACGTTTTCGTCTGTTTTCATACGTTTTCATCTGTTTTCTTCTATTTTCATTCATTTTAGTCCATTTTCATTCGTTTTCATTTATTTTTAAATGTTTTCGACTGTTTTCAGACGTTTTCATACATTTCTGAATATCACAAGTGATATTCTGTGATATTCAGTATATCACTCGTGATATTCTATTGCAAGTGATATTCTGAATATCACAAGTGATATTTTGAATATCAAAAGAAAATAGTAGTCCAAATATTGCACTAGTCCAAATATCAAGTACTTACAAAGATATAACTCTCATGTTGCACTAGTCCAAATATCAAGTGATATTCTGTGATATTCAGAATATCACTTGTGATATTCTATCGCAAGTGATATTCTGAATATCACAAGTGATTTGTTTAGTTTGCGTTAGTTAGTAGCCTGATTTGATGTTTAGGTGTTTGTTAAGATGTGATAGCGTCGTGTAATGTAGCGGCGATAAAATGTATTATTGATCTTATATAAAAGAAAACTGCTACTTGGATGAAATATAAAACTATAAAAGTTATTAGGTAAATCAACTCTCCACCGGTTTTAAAGTTATTTCACCATACAAATAATCCCACATCAGTTAAAGTTAACAATCTCATTACATTTCATGACGCTATCACATCTTAACAAACACCCAAACAACAAATCAGGCCACTAATGTAACACCCCCAATTCATGATGCAGCGGAATTCAACTTGGGTGTTACTCGACGGCACAACAGTCATAATAATAGAAAACGATCTCTAAACGAATCGTAATAAAAAGAGTTGTCATTCATATTTATTCAAATATATCAGAGTTTACATAGTAAGGTCCCAAAATGATCCATTGTTTCAAAACACATCAATATAAAGTCTATGATGTTTTTATTGAATGACATAATAGTTTATAGCCTTCTTCCTTCGGTACGTGCCCTTCCGCTCCATTCTTGATTATCATGGACCTGAAATACATGCTTAAGAGGTCAACACAAAGGTTGAGTGATATTCATAGAGTTTGTTTAATGGTTGAACACAATATGTTGGTAGTAAGAGTTAATTAGACTCATACTCATGTTAGAAATCAAAACAGTTATTATTATATACTAAGCTCATGCAACCAATACGTTAACGGGTACCAATATCAATCGGCGGTTATGTTGCCCCGGTAAGTACTTTGCCGTCATACTTAATGTTCAAATATAGTGCATTCGTTTGAACTAACTGCTCAAACAAATGGGATTCGTCAATCCCAATAGGCCTATTCACAATACTCGCGCTCACTAATACTAGTGATTAAATGGTTCATGATGGGGCCTAGAATTGGCAAGGTAGGTACTTAGTAATAATAAAACAATCAGGCAGCATACAGTTTCAAAGCATTGTGTTCGGTTTAGAAATAGCATGTATTCCCCCCAAGGGTTTATAAAACATTGAAGTAATGTAAAGTGGGGCTATGAACTCACCTTAAGTACGATAGCAAGTAATGAAGGTGATGGTTGGATCGTGTAGGTTTCTACGAGCAACCTATAATAGAATGTTGCGACTTAGGATTTGTGTAAAGAATATAACGGAGTGCCTATATATATATCTTGCATTTAGTCCATGATGAGGTATGATGTATATTTGTAAGTCTTTGAAAGAAAAGATTTATGAACATGTATGTTTTGTATATCGTTTACTACCGTTCGGGCTAACATATTTCAGAAGTCATGTTAGTAAGCGTTCGAGGAGCCAGGACACTTTAACTCGTAAATCCACAACTCATCTCGACGGCTTACATAATGAACTCCTCACATGAAGCTCCCTACTATTGTAGTAGTTGATAAAGTATATAGATATAAGTTTTGATCCGAAAAAGTTACATGTCCGATATTTGGATAAACTTAGGAAAGTTTATAGTACATGAAGATTGTTATTAGGGTATGATTCATAAGTTTTGTATGACCATTTATCTTGGTAAAATCTCATGGTTTCCTTTTAAGTGAAGTAGATCCAAATTGCTTGTTCATGTTATCGCCTAATTCATTGTTTCATGTTTACGCCTTTGTAAGTTTACTTGGTCATTTCGTCATGGCCTAGCCATGACCTTTGGTCCTTGTTCCAAGGTCATGAGACCCAACCTTAGCTCTAGCCATGGTGGTGGTCTTGTTTATAGGTCATAATAACTCTTGTTCCTTTGAAAGTATAACAATAGTATAGTGACTTAAAATATGTAAATAGCTGTTAAGAAACTGAGAAATATCTCACTCAGAAGGCGTTTTCAAGGCTCGAGCCTCTTTGTTCCTGAAGGAAAACGTGATTCCGGACAACTTTCGTGTTTTAACTTTTTCATGAATCGGACCAGAAAGACCTCTTTTTGCGTGTTTTAGGTTCTGTCACAGAAGCTTTTTAGGCAGTTTTGCCGGAAATCTTTGGTAACTTCAAATCGCCATAACTTTTGACTCGTTTACTCTTTTTAGGTGGTTCAAATTGCTATGGTTTCCTTGTTAGGTCCTCTACCACAATATGTAATAATCAAGTATCATATTTTTACCATTTTGATCAGGTCTTACCAAGAAATTTACTAGTTTGCTTGTTTTAGTAACTTGTTTCAATAATTCATTACAACAACATCTTTTACTCATCTTTATACACCATGGACATTCATACAAGATATAATATAGCAAGAATAACATGTAAATGATATGAACATGAGAAATTAACAAGTAGCATGTTAGGTTTAGGCTTACAACTTTTGGCTTTCTAATTAAAGAAATGAGTAACAAGTAAGGAAATGGACTTTGATAGACTTGCTTCAACCCTTTTCACTTCATGCAACCTTTCTACCCTTGGTATTCTTGAAAGATGGATGATGAAGATTGAGGTGTATTGAGTGGATTTAAACTCAAGAGAAAACACCAAGTATTCTAGGGTTTGGAAGATTTTTGGTAACTTATAATCAAACTAGGGTTTCTATCTTGAACTAACTCTTGAACCTTGCAAGAACTTTGAAAGAAATAAGCTAAGTGTGAGATGTTGTGGTGTGTTGTGATGGCCGGCCAAGGAAGAGGGGGAGAGGGAGTATATATAGTCTCATGAGGAGGTTACATTACTAAGATATTTTTGCCAAAAATCACACATGTATGCATCCTAGATCACAAGGCACAAGATCAAGCCACACAATGGTGTGACTCCCCCCCTATGGCGGTTCACAAGGATAAGGGGGGTGAGTTGGCTTGGCTTGATGAAAATATCTAGATATTAGATGAATTTTGACTCCGGGAAATGCCAACCGTAAATGATTAGGCCTCAAAACGTAAAACCGGGTGTCGTAAAATTATGAAACTTTAAAGTATTGTTAGAAATGTCCATATGTCCCATAATAAAATATAAAATGGGTGATAAGTTCCATTTGGGTGGTAAAACCTGCTAAAAGCTGGAAACACGGGTCTAAAACGCGTAATACGTAAAATGTACGAATATTGCGTAAAACTGAGAAAAGTAAAATGTTACTTTTCTAATATGCTAAAAATGATTTAAAATGATTTATAATGTCTAGACTGGGCTCAGTCTGGTGTCGGTTGGTCTTAAATGTCTTTTAGACATCAAACCGTAAACCTAAAAATCAAGGAATGACTTATAAAATCAAGGAATGATTTTTAGTCAATGGAGGAGGGAAAAATATGTTGACTTATTTTAATAAGTTGAAAGCTCAAATCATCTTAGAAACGCGGTGCAGGTATAGGCTAAGGTTACGGCTGGGTAAAAACGCTTAAAACTGAAAATTCCAGTTTTTCACGGCCGAAGTTTATTTGGGCCATGATTTTTCTCAGTCATGATTTATTCTCAAATAAATCATGAGTGTGTTAAACATTTTTCTGATGTGGGGTCACCTGACGGGGTCAAATTTCGTTGTGCGTAGAATTTCTGATTGTCGTTTTACCCTAAAACGTGTAATTCTGTGTAATTCCTTAATAACTTTCACGAAAATGATCTGACGAGTGTCAAACATTTAATTTGCCATGAAAATGATTTATCACTAGAGAATATGAAATAAAAATCAACTTTCGGGAAAATTTCAGAAAGAAATGAATAGTAAAAATGAATAGTAACATGAATAGTAAAATTTTCCAAAAATAGAAATTAACCTGAAATTGCGAATTGTTACAGTCTCCACCCCATATGAGAGCTCCGTCCCGGAGATCAATTTACGTTGGAGGTAGAAGCTTCGTTGGTAAAAAGATGTGGGTATTTCTTACGTATCTGGTCCTCTCGTTCCCATGTGTATTCAGGACCACGTCGTGAGTTCCAACGAACTTTGATAATCGGTATACGGCTTTGTTTGAGTTGTTTGACCTCTCGGTCCATGATTTCTACGGGTTCCTCAACAAATTGAAGATCGTCATTGAGTTGAATTTCATCGAGTGGAATCACGAGTGATTCATCCGACAAGCATTTCTTTAGGTTAGATACATGGAAAGTGGGGTGTACACTACTGAGTTCTGATGGAAGCTCAAGTCTGTACGCCACAGGGCCAACCCTGGCTAGGATTTTGAATGGTCCAATGTATCTTGGGTTTAGTTTTCCTCGTTTACCGAATCGTATCAAGCCCTTCCAAGGCGATACCTTTAGCATAACCCTATCTCCGACTTGGAATTCTAGGGGTCTGCGTCGTGTGTCAGCATAACTTTTCTGTCGATCTCTTGCGGTTTGTAGTCGACTTCTGATTTGTACAATCTTTTCCGTTGTTTCTCGTATGAGTTCTGGTCCAGTGAGTTGAACTTCTCCCACTTCAGCCCAACAAGCAGGTGAACGACACTTTCGACCGTAAAGTGCTTCAAATGGAGCTGCTTTAATACTTGTATGATAGCTATTGTTGTAGGAAAATTCGACTAATGGTAAATGAGTATCCCATCTTTTTCCAAAATCTATTATACAAGCTCGAAGCATGTCTTCAAGTGTTTGAATAGTTCATTCACTCTGACCATCGGTCTGAGGATGGTACGCTGTACTCATGTCTAGATTTGTTCCAAAGGCGTCTTGGAGTGACTGCCAGAAATTGGAAGTAAATCTACCATCTCTGTCGGATATGATGGATATTGGTGCACCATGTCTTGAGACTATTTCTTTGACGTATAGTCAGGTTAGTTGTTCCATTTTGTAAGTCTCTTTGATTGGTATAAAGTGTGCGGATTTTGTGAGACGATCAACTATGACCCAGATGGAGTCATAGCCACTTGATGTCTTTGGGAGTTTGGTAATGAAGTCCATAGTAATTCTTTCCCATTTCCACATAGGAATCTCTGGTTGTTGCAATGGACCGGATGGTTTTTGATGTTCGGCTTTTACTTTGGAGCAGGTAAGACACTTGCTAACGTATGTTGCAATGTCGGCTTTCATGTTCGGCCACCAATAAAGTAACTTAAGATCATGATACATTTTATCAGACCCTGGATGTATGGAGTATTTAGACTTGTGTGATTCATGCATGATCAAGTCTCGTAGGCCACCATAAAGTGGTAACCAACTTTGACCTTGGAAGCATAGAGTTCCATCTGAACGGGTTTCGAATTTCTTCTGCATCATGCCATCCAACCTTTCCTTTTGGATGTCTTCTTGTTTCACCGCCTCAGCTTGAGCGTGAAGGATTTGAGTAGGAAAGTTTGAATTTATGGTTAAAACTAAGGCTCGGACTCGTAGTGGTTTAACCCGTTCCTTTCGGCTTAGGGCGTCGGCTACTACGTTTGCTTTTCCTGGGTGATAACGAATGTCGCAGTCATAATCACTAAGTAATTCCAACCAACGACGTTGTCTCATGTTTAGTTCTTTTTGGTTTAAAATGTGTTGCAGACTTTTATGATCGGTGTACACAGTACATCTAGTACCGTATAGATAGTGCCTCCAGATTTTTAGTGCAAAGACTACAGCTCCTAACTCTAAGTCATGAGTGGTGTAATTTTCCTCATGAACCTTGAGTTGTCTTGATGCATAAGCCATGACCTTATCGCGTTGCATCAACACGGCACCTAAACCTTGGTATGATGCATCACAATAGACTACAAAATCTTCGATCCCATCTGGCAATGCTAGGATAGGAGCACTACAAAGTTTTTGTTTAAGGGTTTGGAAAGCATTTTCTTCGTCTTCATCCCACACGTATTTCTTGTTTTTCTGAGTTAGCTTGGTCAAAGATTTTGCTATTGAAGAAAATCCTTCAATAAACCTTCGGTAATACCCGGCTAAACCTAGAAATTGACGAATTTCTGTAGGTGTGGTAGGTGTTGGCCAATTTTTGATAGCTTCAATTTTAGCGGGATCGACATGTAAACCGGTTTTGTCAATCACATGCCCAAGGAATTGTACGGATTGAATCCAAAATTCGCATTTGGAAAACTTTGCATACAATTTCTCTTCCTTGAGTAGTCCTAAAATTGTTCTCAGGTGTTCTTTGTGTTCTTCTTCGTTTTTGGAATATATGAGAATGTCGTCTATGAATACAATCACGAATTTGTCCAAATATGGCTTACACACCCGATTCATGAGATCCATGAATACTGCCGGTGCATTAGTTAACCCAAAGGGCATCACTTGGAATTCATGGTGACCATATCGTGTCCTAAAGGCTGTTTTTGGAATGTCTTCATCACGAACTCTAACTTGGTGGTAACCTGACCGTAGGTCAATTTTTGAGTAATAGGTTGAACCTTGTAATTGATCGAATAAATCATCAATTCTTGGTAATGGGTAACGGTTCTTTATGGTTAGTTTGTTTAGCTCACGATAGTCAATACACATTCGTAATGACCCATCTTTCTTCTTCACGAATAAAACCGGAGCTCCCCAAGGTGAGGAACTGGGTCGAATAAATCCCTTGTCCGCAAGTTCCTGTAATTGATTTGATAGCTCTTGCATCTCTGAAGGTGCTAGCCGGTATGGTGCGCGGGCAACTGGCGCCGCTCCTGGTACTAAATCAATTCTGAACTCTATTTGACGATTTGGTGGTAGTCCGGGTAAGTCTTCTGGAAAGACTTCAGGAAACTCACGGGCCATAGGAACATCTTCGAGACGTTTTTCATCGGTTTTCTTTTCTGTTACGTAGGCTAAGAAAGCATAACATCCTTTCTCAATGTACTTCATGGTTTTGATACATGAGATGATGTTTATTCGAGTTCCACTTTGATCACCACGAATGATCAAAGTTTCATTGTCACATGGAATGTGCACAACTCTTTCACCACAAATAATGTTAGCTTGATGTTTAGACAACCAATCCATGCCAATAACTACATCAAAACTTCTGAGTTCAATTGGCATAAGATTGATGTCAAAGGGGTGGTCTAAGAGATTAAGGGTACAGTTTGGGATTACGGTATTGGTATTTACTAAGTCACCGGTAGCTAGCTCAACATTATAACTAGTGGTTAAAGTGATTGATGGAATATCAAGTAAAGGCGCAATTCTAGCAGATATAAAGCTCATATCAGCACCAGAATCGAATAATACTTTAACAGGAATATTATTGAGTAAGAACGTACCGGTAACCACGTTCGGGTCCTGGTGTGGTTCTTCCTTTCCTATGACATAGGCTCTACCACGAGCACCTCCGCCTTGGGGTCCTTGGTTTTGAGGACAGTTGTTCTTATAGTGTCCCCTTTCACCACACCCGAAACATGTAACTATGGGCTGTGTGTTAGCCCCAGTAGCTATACCCTTGCCTCTACAATCCTTGGCAAGATGTCCGGGCTTTTGGCACTTGTGGCATTTGGCCGGGCAAGGACCTTCGTGATGGTAATTGCACTTGGTACATTGTGGTTGATTACCCACGTACCTACCACCAGCTGGTGCAGCAACATAAGCCGTCGCGGCTTCCTGTCTCTTGTTCTGTTGATTGTGATGGTTGTTGTTTCGGGTTTGGTTGTTGTTGTTGTTGTTGTTGTGGTTGTTATTCCCACGGTTACCATCATATGGTCGTTTGTTGTTGTTGTTGTTGTTGTTGTTACGGTAGTTGGAGTTGTTGGGGTTGTTGGCATTGCTGTTGTTGGTGTTGTTGTTGTTGGTGTTGAGGTTGTTTTGCTTGCGGGCTTCCGACATACGTACCACTTGATCCATGAGGCTACGGGACATCCGCATAGCCTCATCAAGTTCTTTGGGATTTGCCGAAGTCACATTCCCCTATATGCTTGATGGTAGTCCCCAAATATACCTTTCCAACAATTTTTCCTTTGGGGAAACCATTGCTGGACAAAGTATCCTCAGTTCCTGGAATCTACGGTTGTAGGTCATGATATCATTTCCCTTAACCGTATGATCCCAGAACTCAACTTCCAACTTTTGTATCTCACTGCGTGGACAGTATTCCTTGATCATCATTTGTTTCAAATTAGTCCAAGTAATTTTGTAGGCATTCTCAATGCCCATGGGTTGAGCAATTGAGTTCCACCAGGACAAGGCCTCATTCAACAGAGTACTTGTGGCATACTGAACTTTATCCCCCTCGATACATTTACTAACCAAGAACACCGACTCCGCCTTTTCGAACCAACGGGTCAAACCTACAGCCCCTTCAGTACCCTTGAATTTGATGGGTTCACATTTCAGGTAGGAAATGAACGAGCAACCCTTTGGTACTGTAGTAACATTGGTCACCGGAGGGGTAGGTCCTCCAAGGTTAAGACTGGCAATTCTTGCAGCCTCTGCAGCTATTGCAGCTTCCGCAGCAGTGGCGGCTTCTGCGGCTGCTGCAGCATCAGCAGCTACTGCAGCATCAGCGGCTGCTGCAGCATCAGCAGCAGTGGCGGTTTCGGCAGCTGCTGCAGCTACGGCTGCTCGTTCCGCGATAAGTCCTGCATTGACACTATCCTTTACCAGTTTGCGGATGGCGGCTTGCGTCATCGTTGGTGGGGTCTTTTTCTTTGGCGCCATGATTCTATTGTTCAAAAGATACGTTGTAATTAGAGAGTTGTGAAATGAGCACAATTTGATAGGAATGATAGGATAATAATGTTGAAACTTAAAAGCAACACATGATAGTATATAAAACAAGAGTTTTATTTATATAACGTTGATTACAAAATCGAACTTATTACAAGTTCATTCAAAACTTACTAACTGATACTTTCAGTTAGTAATTACAACGTTGTACAAAAGCTAACTAGTACTATAACACTAGTCTATCGTCGGTTGGGAGGTTGTTGTGGTCCGGTCGGATTATTATTTCCGCGAGTTGCTAACACATCTACACTTTCGTTCGGACGGTATTCTTTGACATCCTTTCGGTATAGCCTTTGTTGTATGGCACTCATTTGAGTTTGCATGCCACACAAATCATTCTTAAGTTGATACCTGTCAAAGTTTGCAACATCTAACCGGATTTCGGCGGTATTTAGGCGGTTAAGTAGTTTGTGAATTTGAGCCGCATCCTGTTCTTGGGCCTTCTCAACCAAAGTGAGTCTATCCTTGACATTATCCAAGCCTGTCAAAGGATTTAAGACTACTTCCCCAACATGAGTCGAGTCACTCTTCACGTAGCTCATGTCAAGCTTAAACCAATATAGGTCGTCTCGAGCATTCATGGCATCTATTCTGGCAGAATTTACCTTAGATATATAGTCGTTCATTTGACTTGCCATACTTTGAACTTTGAGTTGGGTTAGATTGAGAGCTTGTTTCAAAGAGTAGATTTCGTATTGAGCTGAGTTCACGAACATATGTGAAGATGTAGATGTTCCGCCGGTTTGGTGAGTAGAATTCGGAACTTGAGCTGGAGTGGTACGGTTAGATTCAGATGAAATTGGTGAAACCGGAGGTGGAGATGTTAATGGTGATAGATGTGGCACCACTAATAGTTCCTCCGCTTCCTCATCGATGCCTTCGATGTCAACATCCATTTCAGGATCCTCTTCGTACTCATCGATGTTTATGTCCAAATCCATTTCAGGTTCTTCGTCCGAATCTATTTCATTGTCTAGATCCTCATAAGGTTCTTCCTCATCGTCGTAATCAATTGCCTCAAAGTAAGGATCACCGGGTCCGGGAAGAATTGGTAAATATTCAGGCATAGCAGGAAGATGATCGGGAGATGGAGGTGCGGACATGATGTCTACAATTTATGATGTAAAAAATAATCAAATGTTTATGGAAAATGCTCAAACTAAGGAAATGTGCATATGACAATATACAAATATGTTCATGTAGGATAACATGTGTAATAAGTCCATAATCTTCTGGAGGACGGAAGGCACGAAGATCGGAAGGCTATAAAAAATGTTTTTGCTTGTTATTGTAGTTATAGTTTAGGTCTCACTTAGACCCGTTTCTCTATAACCATGGCTCTGGTACCAATCTGTAACACCCCCAATTCATGATGCAGCGGAATTCAACTTGGGTGTTACTCGACGGCACAACAGTCATAATAATAGAAAACGATCTCTAAACGAATCGTAATAAAAAGAGTTGTCATTCATATTTATTCAAATATATCAGAGTTTACATAGTAAGGTCCCAAAATGATCCATTGTTTCAAAACACATCAATATAAAGTCTATGATGTTTTTATTGAATGACATAATAGTTTATAGCCTTCTTCCTTCGGTACGTGCCCTTCCGCTCCATTCTTGATTATCATGGACCTGAAATACATGCTTAAGAGGTCAACACAAAGGTTGAGTGATATTCATAGAGTTTGTTTAATGGTTGAACACAATATGTTGGTAGTAAGAGTTAATTAGACTCATACTCATGTTAGAAATCAAAACAGTTATTATTATATACTAAGCTCATGCAACCAATACGTTAACGGGTACCAATATCAATCGGCGGTTATGTTGCCCCGGTAAGTACTTTGCCGTCATACTTAATGTTCAAATATAGTGCATTCGTTTGAACTAACTGCTCAAACAAATGGGATTCGTCAATCCCAATAGGCCTATTCACAATACTCGCGCTCACTAATACTAGTGATTAAATGGTTCATGATGGGGCCTAGAATTGGCAAGGTAGGTACTTAGTAATAATAAAACAATCAGGCAGCATACAGTTTCAAAGCATTGTGTTCGGTTTAGAAATAGCATGTATTCCCCCCAAGGGTTTATAAAACATTGAAGTAATGTAAAGTGGGGCTATGAACTCACCTTAAGTACGATAGCAAGTAATGAAGGTGATGGTTGGATCGTGTAGGTTTCTACGAGCAACCTATAATAGAATGTTGCGACTTAGGATTTGTGTAAAGAATATAACGGAGTGCCTATATATATATCTTGCATTTAGTCCATGATGAGGTATGATGTATATTTGTAAGTCTTTGAAAGAAAAGATTTATGAACATGTATGTTTTGTATATCGTTTACTACCGTTCGGGCTAACATATTTCAGAAGTCATGTTAGTAAGCGTTCGAGGAGCCAGGACACTTTAACTCGTAAATCCACAACTCATCTCGACGGCTTACATAATGAACTCCTCACATGAAGCTCCCTACTATTGTAGTAGTTGATAAAGTATATAGATATAAGTTTTGATCCGAAAAAGTTACATGTCCGATATTTGGATAAACTTAGGAAAGTTTATAGTACATGAAGATTGTTATTAGGGTATGATTCATAAGTTTTGTATGACCATTTGTCTTGGTAAAATCTCATGGTTTCCTTTTAAGTGAAGTAGATCCAAATTGCTTGTTCATGTTATCGCCTAATTCATTGTTTCATGTTTACGCCTTTGTAAGTTTACTTGGTCATTTCGTCATGGCCTAGCCATGACCTTTGGTCCTTGTTCCAAGGTCATGAGACCCAACCTTAGCTCTAGCCATGGTGGTGGTCTTGTTTATAGGTCATAATAACTCTTGTTCCTTTGAAAGTATAACAATAGTATAGTGACTTAAAATATGTAAATAGCTGTTAAGAAACTGAGAAATATCTCACTCAGAAGGCGTTTTCAAGGCTCGAGCCTCTTTGTTCCTGAAGGAAAACGTGATTCCGGACAACTTTCGTGTTTTAACTTTTTCATGAATCGGACCAGAAAGGCCTCTTTTTGCGTGTTTTAGGTTCTGTCACAGAAGCTTTTTAGGCAGTTTTGCCGGAAATCTTTGGTAACTTCAAATCGCCATAACTTTTGACTCGTTTACTCTTTTTAGGTGGTTCAAATTGCTATGGTTTCCTTGTTAGGTCCTCTACCACAATATGTAATAATCAAGTATCATATTTTTACCATTTTGATCAGGTCTTACCAAGAAATTTACTAGTTTGCTTGTTTTAGTAACTTGTTTCAATAATTCATTACAACAACATCTTTTACTCATCTTTATACACTATGGACATTCATACAAGATATAATATAGCAAGAATAACATGTAAATGATATGAACATGAGAAATTAACAAGTAGCATGTTAGGTTTAGGCTTACAACTTTTGGCTTTCTAATTAAAGAAAGGAGTAACAAGTAAGGAAATGGACTTTGATAGACTTGCTTCAACCCTTTTCACTTCATGCAACCTTTCTACCCTTGGTATTCTTGAAAGATGGATGATGAAGATTGAGGTGTATTGAGTGGATTTAAACTCAAGAGAAAACACCAAGTATTCTAGGGTTTGGAAGATTTTTGGTAACTTATAATCAAACTAGGGTTTCTATCTTGAACTAACTCTTGAACCTTGCAAGAACTTTGAAAGAAATAAGCTAAGTGTGAGATGTTGTGGTGTGTTGTGATGGCCGGCCAAGGAAGAGGGGGAAAGGGAGTATATTTAGTCTCATGAGGAGGTTACATTACTAAGATATTTTTGCCAAAAATCACACATGTATGCATCCTAGATCACAAGGCACAAGATCAAGCCACACAAGGGTGTGACTCCCCCCCCTATGGCGGTTCACAAGGATAAGGGGGGTGAGTTGGCTTGGCTTGATGAAAATATCTAGATATTAGATGAATTTTGACTCCGGGAAATGCCAACCGTAAATGATTAGGCCTCAAAACGTAAAACCGGGTGTCGTAAAATTATGAAACTTTAAAGTATTGTTAGAAATGTCCATATGTCCCATAATAAAATATAAAATGGGTGATAAGTTCCATTTGGGTGGTAAAACCTGCTAAAAGCTGGAAACACGGGTCTAAAACGCGTAATACGTAAAATGTACGAATATTGCGTAAAACTGAGAAAAGTAAAATGTTACTTTTCTAATATGCTAAAAATGATTTATAATGTCTAGACTGGGCTCAGTCTGGTGTCGGTTGGTCTTAAATGTCTTTTAGACATCAAACCGTAAACCTAAAAATCAAGGAATGACTTATAAAATTAAGGAATGATTTTTAGTCAATGGAGGAGGGAAAAATATGTTGACTTATTTTAATAAGTTGAAAGCTCAAATCATCTTAGAAACGCGGTGCAGGTATAGGCTAAGGTTACGGCTGGGTAAAAACGCTTAAAACTGAAAATTCCAGTTTTTCACGGCCGAAGTTTATTTGGGCCATGATTTTTCTCAGTCATGATTTATTCTCAAATAAATCATGAGTGTGTTAAACATTTTTCTGATGTGGGGTCACCTGACGGGGTCAAATTTCGTTGTGCGTAGAATTTCTGATTGTCGTTTTACCCTAAAACGTGTAATTCTGTGTAATTCCTTAATAACTTTCACGAAAATGATCTGACGAGTGTCAAACATTTAATTTGCCATGGAAATGATTTATCACTCGAGAATATGAAATAAAAATCAACTTTCGGGAAAATTTCAGAAAGAAATGAATAGTAAAAATGAATAGTAACATGAATAGTAAAATTTTCCAAAAATAGAAATTAACCTGAAATTGCGAATTGTTACAACTAACTAACGCAAACTAAACAAATCACGATACTAAAACTATTCTGAACAAGTGATACTAAAACACCATTGTGTGTTTGAATATCACAAGTGATTTTCAACAAACGTTTTGTAACATGAAAATCACAAATGATATTCTGAATATCACAAGTGATATTCTGAATATCACAAGTGATTTTCAACAAATGTTTTGTAACATGAAAATCGCAAGTGATATTCTGAATATCACAAGTGATATTCAGAATATCACAAGTGATTTCACATTTTTTTTAATTCACGTTTTTTTTCACTTTTTAACGTTTTTGTCCGTATTCATACATTTTCGTCCGTTTTCATACGTTTCTGAATAACACAACTGATATTCTTAATATCACAAGTGATATTATGTCATATTCTAAATATCACTTGTGATATTAAGAATGTCAATTGTGATATTTAGAAACGCATGAAAACATACGAAAACAAACGAATACGTATGAAAGTGTAAAAACACGTTTGAAAACGGATGAAAACGTATAAAAATGGACGAAAGCGAAGTAAACACACGAAAATGGAGAAAAACGTATGAAAACAAACGAAACCTATGAAAACGTGTAAAAACTGCCAAAAATGTATTAAAACAGATGAAAATGTCTAAAAACAAACAACAATGTATAAAAAAACGAAAGAAAACAGACAAAAACGTATATTAACGTATGAAAACAAACACAAACAGACGAAATCGTATAAAAACAAACGAAAACGTATAAAAACTGACGAAAACAGACAAAAACGTATGAAAACAGACAAAAACGTATGAAAACAGACAAAAACGTATGAAAACAGACGAAAACGTAAAAAATGGATGAATACATATAAAAACAGATGAAGAAGTATGAAAACGAACAAAAACATCTAAAAACGTTTGAAAAGGGACGAAAACGCATGAAAACGGACAAAAACGTAAGAAAACAGATGAAAGCATACGAAAACTTCTGAAAACAGACGAAAATGTACAAAAATGGACAAAGATGTCTGAAAACGTATAAAAACTGCCAAAAACGTCTGAAAAGGGACAAGAATGTATAAAACGGACGAAAACGTATGAAAACGGACAAAAACGTTTGAAAACGGACGAAAACTTATAAAAATGGACGAAAACGTATAAAATCGGACGAAAGCGTATAAAATTGGATGAACATCTAAAAGCAGATGAAAACGTCTAAAAATTAATTAAAAACATAAAAAAATAGACGAAAACGTATAAAAAGGATGAAAACGGACGAAAATGTGTATAAACGTTTGAAAATGGACAAAAACAGACGAAAACGAATGAAAACGGACGAAAACGTAAGAAAGTGAAAAAAAATATGAATTTTAAAAAAATACACATGAATTTAAAAAAAAAAAAGCGTGATTTTTTTTTAAAGTAAAAAAGATGAATAGAAAACGTTCATTAAAAAAAGCAAAACAAGTGCTGAAAAAAAAAGAAAAAAAAAAAGAAAGAAAGCTTGAAAAAAAAATGAAAAAAAGCTTGAAAAAAAAGTGAACAAAAAAGGAAGACAAAAAAAGAGAAAAAGAAAAAACGTAAGGTAGGGAGAAAAAAAAGGAAAAAAAGAAAAATAAAATGAATAAATAAGAAAGATAAAAGGACAAGAAAAAAAAACATGGACTTATGTTCTATTTTTAAATCTTACGTTAATCTCACCATTAGATCAAACTAAATAGATGGTGGGAATTTGTCCATCAGTTTATAGCAAAAAACTGGTTTGCAAAAAAACTTTTCTCCTTACTTTGTATTATTATTTTAGTTGTATTTTAGTTTAATGAAGGAAATTTAACTTCATATCATTGATTTTCCAGTTGATATGTTCAAACAAATTTGACACAACATAAAATGTAACTTATATTGTCTTACTTACTGATATTGATATAAAAACCGACTTCATTTTTCTATGCGTGCTACTTTTGTTTCTTACGAGTGGAGGTACCCGCGCGTTGCTGCGGAAATGCCGTGCTATATATTTTTTTTTTTTTTACACCTTAGGACTCAGGGACTAAATTGCAAAAGACTACTCTTGCTTCCACTGTGTCACTCTAAATGAATTTTGTTAATGGATTTTCCAAATCTTATAAAAAATGTATCTTCATGAAAATTTTTAATAATCAAAATATCATTTTTTTTTTTTGTCAAATATTACAAAAAAAAAAAAAAAAAAAAAAAAAAATGCTACAGTAACTGCTACAGTACCGTAATAAAAAATGTGTGTTACTGTAGCTACTCACAAAAGGTACTGTAGCAGAAGTGGAACAGTAAATCCACGGTAAATGTACTATTGTATAATTTCTTTCACAAACTAAGCCTACATCTTCTATAATCTATAATTTATAAAATCTGTAAATTCATTGTATTCTCAATTTTTAGTTATGCATTAATTGTTGGGAAAATTACACAGATATGTAACGAACTTTGAAAAATTTTCAATGTTAGGTAACGAACTTTGAAAAATACTAAGTTAACCAACGAGACTTGTTGAAACCGTCAAAGTTATGCAATATATGTTACTTTTGCAACCGGTCACCAGTTGCATCGGTCACCACTAAAAAAAAGCCATTTTTTTTATTAAAGCATGTTATATCAGTATTGTACAGGCTATGGTCCCTAACTCTCTCCCTCTCTCTTGATATTGCCGCCGCCGTCACCATCAATCACCACCGTCACCATCACGACACCGCCACTCCCACAACCAAAACAACACCACACCTAACCTTAAATCTTCTTTGTGAGCATTATTTTGAAGTCCACGCGTGTGAATCATCACCACACGCGCCACCACCACCACCATTTTTTCTAGATCTAAAGGTAAAGTTAACAACCACATCATCATGTGTCGCGTTTTATTTCCTTGGGTTGTGTACCGAGAGCTCAAACTCTCGTACGAGTTCTCTTGGTTGGTCTCGAGCTCATTTTGGTTATATTTTGGTTATATTTTGAGCTTATTTGGTAACATACGGGCTTATTTGGGTGGTAGTGAATAGGAACAGATTTTTAACGACTCGACAACAAAAAGTGTTTAAATGTGCTTGTGCGTTGTGATGTCTGAAGTTGTGATAGTCACATGTTAGAGTGCTTGAAAAAGTCTAATTTAAAATAAATTAGTAGATACAGTGACATAAAATGATATATTTGAGAAAAGATGTTGGATGGTTTGAAGTTGGAAATAAAAATCAACAGAACCAGAACCTGTTTATCCAAATATTATATACTGATTATTTTGATTTTTAAGTCATAGTTATGGGATAATCATTTCCGAAATGCAATTCCAAAAACCTCCACCATGCATATGATTTGGCAATTTGATTATTTTATTCATTTTCAGGCTAGTGTTTTGGCGGGAGTGACTTAATAGTCAAATAGACGATTTTTGTGGTTACACGTGGCCCAATAAGCTTAAACGGTCATATAGCATAATATTAAAGGTTTCAACAAGTTTCGTAGGTTATATTAGTATTTTTGAAAGTTTGTTACCTAACATTGAAATTTTTTCAAAGTTCATTACCTATCCGTGTAATTTTCCCTTAATTGTTATATACTGCCCGTAATATCCAAAGGTTCAAAAAGTCAACAGTATTTTTTTTAAGTCAATAGTCTTTCAATAATGCAAAAAAGAGACATCCATCCATTAAAGATAACACGCTCATATCCACAGCCATAAATATACAAGCACTCACTAAACACATTTATATCACAACCAACTACCTCAACCATCTGCCACCACCATTCCTTGACATCCTTTTGTAACCCAAACGCCTTTTTTTTTTTTTTTTTTTTTTTTTCATCAGTTAACAGATACAAACATGATGTCTTCAGTCAATCATGACGACTTTGCTCACTTAAAAATCCCCCTTGAAAATATACTCTCCGCCACAAACAACTTCGCTGACAAAAATATCATCGGAAGAACTGAATTTGGAAACTATTACAAGGGAGATCTCTCTTGGTCCGGTCAGTTTATTAACATCTCTGCTCGGAGGTTAAATAAAGAAAGGTTTGATGGAGAAGAAGAGTTTTGGATGGAGATTTCATTGCTATCAAGTCTCAAACACAAAAATTTGGTTTCTCTTGTTGGGTTTTGTGATGAAAATGATGAGAAGATCATCATTATCAAGCGCGTGAGTAGCTGGTCAAGTCTTGAAAACCATTTAAGTGACTTTATGCGGTTGACATGGGTCCGAAGATTGGAGATATCTGTCGGTCTTGCGAATTCTTTGAGCTACATTCATTATGATGAGCCACGCGATTTCAGCGTTATACTCCGGAACATCAGCAGCGGAACAATTCTATTAGATGATGAATTGAAACCCAAGTTATTTGATTATGATGATTCCATGAAGATCGAAGCATCTCAAAGGCACCATTCTAATTTCCATGGCGAAACACTTCAGTATATGGATGGGTATGGAGACCCAACATATATTGAGACTAAAAGTGTGAACCACAGTTCAGATACGTATTCCTTTGGGATACTGTTGTTTGAACTATTGTGTGGTAGGAAAGCAGTTATTGATGGCCAAGATAATAAGTATTTGGCTTCGCTAGCCATTGCTCATTATAGAGAGAAAACATTATATGATATAATTGATCCAGATCTCTGGAAACAAATGGATCTGCAATCATTCAACGTTTTCGCAGAAATAGCATATGACTGCCTAAATGAAGACCGATCTCAACGGCCAAATATTGATGACATTGTCACCAGGCTTGAAAAAGCTTTGAGTCTTCAATTGGAACGTGAAAATTCTGTAAGACTTTTTTTTTTTTTTTTTTTTTTTCATAGTAAATACTCTTTATTTATTGATCTAATTAGTTGTATTAGTTTATTCGTCCAAAAAAAAAAATCTTCTAAAAATAAGTATTTACTTACATTTTAACAAATCAAATAACTGAATAAGTCGTTAATGATTTGGGATGGAGGAAAGTTGGTTTTTTTTTTTTTTTTTTTCATCCAATAATAATGCAAGTTTTTTACTTGATCTTGTGGTTGTTGGTAAGTAGATATAATTATTAAAAGAGAGAAAAAACGTCACCTAGTTTAGAACAAACATTTTGGCATGTACGAGGAAATATTATTTCTTTTTTAGTATTAAAAAATAAATAAATAAATTGTTATTAAATCTTATTTGCTCATTATACTCGAAATGATATTCGTCAAAACAACTAAACAAGATAAAATTCAAGGATAAATCAAGATTAATGATTAGATTCTAAAAAGGGGGAAATTGTATAGAATAATTTTTGCATATGTCTCACCTAAGAAATATACAATCATGAGTAGATTCTAAGAAACATAGCATATGAGTAGATTATGTTATCATGTTTACAACTTTTCATGTGAAAGATTAATGATTATATTCTAACATACCACATGAGTAATTAACCTCACTATAGTGCAAGGTTGCAAAAATCGCGAATCGGTAGTGAGGCGGTCGACCACCTTGTAGCTTGTAATCTGTATAGGCGGGATTAATCGGTGATTAATCGGATTAGCATTTATGGCAAATTTTGGGTATTTCCGGAAAGTTTTGGGTATTTTCGGCGAGTTTTAGGTATTTCCGGCAATATTTTTGCTAAAAAACAACATGTAATAGATTTAAAAAGTTACTATAAGTGATCAAAATAAGTTTACGGTTAGTTTTGGGTACTTCCGACAAGATTTTTAGGTTTCCGGAAAGTTTGACCACCATTGACCGCCATTGATTGCCGTTGACCATAGTTGACCTTTTTGTTAGACCCAGTTACATAAATCGGCAAGGTTGGTGGCCCTGTAGCGCCTAGGCGGTGATTAATCGGCCTTGTAGACCTTTTTTTGCAACACTGAGTATAGTGTTTAACCCTCTGAATCTGCTCACTTGATAGGAATCAGTGAGCTTCATATCTGCAGGTGTTGAATCCCATGTCACCAAAAATAAAAAAAGAGTAGACGCAAAATATAAAAAGACCGGCGGTGTGACCCACAAGTCAAATGTGTATTCGATTCGTGTTGTATTATCCGAAGCCATGAGCGGAAGGAGTGCATTTCTTCCAGATAAAAAGTTGGAAGGGAGGTTACTAAGTCAACTGAAAAAATCTCATTTGGATCGTCCATTTACACGTCAGGTTGTCAAAAGATTTGATATGGTGTCGCAACTGCAATCGATATATGAAAATCCGGTAAGCTAATCAACTTGCTTATCAACTCTATGTGCTAATAATTGTTATATTTATAAACTCAATTCCTCCTCTTTTGCAAATTTCTTTTAGGAACTTCCGATGAATGCAGTTGACGGTACATCATCCAATTACAATCACCTAACGGTAATTAATTTATAGTTTTAGTTTGAGGCTGGTCATCCTAATTAACAAAAAAAAGAGTAAAATCTGTTAAGCACGTTTCACGTCTTTGTTACGAAGAAATTAGACAAGAGATTTCTGATGTCACATTCGCTGGCACCTTCTCCCCCCCCCCCCTTCAATTTCCTTGTAGCCACCAACCACTTACTGGCCACCACACAATCATCACCCAAAATCAGAAAATAAAACACCATCTGCGCCAAACATGCACCATAACTGATATCCAAGAATAAATTTGGGATTTTTAGTTTGTTGTATAACTTTGTAAGCCATATAATCATTTTATTCTAATGTGTGTATTAATATCACAATAACTACCGATTCTGAATCATTTATGTCACCATGTCAGTACATTGTTACTTTTCCTGTATCTTACTAGTTTTTATTGGGTGCAGCATGGCTCCAATATGTTGCAGTGGAAGAACTTGAAACACTTGAAGATTGCACTTAATGATATCGAGTTGGCAACCGAGAATTTTGCCGAAAAATATTGCATCGGGTCAGGCGGATATGGTAACGTATACAAGGCACAACTCGAACATTTTGATAGCAGTAATTGGTCTTTGATAGAAGGGGTGAATAAGTGTGATCTTCCCAAGAGACGAAGCACGGTAGCCATAAAACACATTTTTAATCCAGAAGGAAAGCAAGGGTTCATTACAGAGATTGAAACTTTGAGTAGCTGTAAACATGACAATATAATCTCCCTTCTTGGCTTTTGTGATGAAGGTCCTGGTCACATGATCCTTATATACGAGTTTGCTTCTAACGGAAGTCTGGAAAATTATATGGAAAGCTATGATAAAATGACTAATCTTACTTGGGTGCAACGTCTAAAAATATGTCTTGATATTGCACATGGCATGAATTACATTCACACCAACACAGATCATGGCAAACAAAAGATAATACACCGTGACGTCAAGAGCGCGAATATTCTATTGGGCGATAACTGGGAGGCGAAGATTTCTGACTTTGGCCTCTCCTTTATCCACCCAGCAGATCAAGACACCGACACACTCATTGTCGATACGATTGCAGGTACAATTGTGTATTTGGATCCAGAATATCCGAAGTTTGGAAGATTAAGTACAAAATCAGACATTTACTCTTTTGGAGTAGTGTTATTCGAGATCTTAACCGGGAGGCTGGCCTATGATCGTATTTACACCAAGGTCAATAAGAAAGGGATTGCACCCATTGCACGACATCATTTTGAGAACGGAACACTAATGGAAATTGTTGATCACAAGATACAGGAAGCAATCGCAGGACATGTCTTTTCTCTTAGTAAAGGACCCAATAAAGAGCCTTTGGACATATTTTCAGAACTCGCGTTTCGATGTGTGGCAAAAACTCAAGCGCAACGTCCAACAATCAAAGTTGTCATCAATGAACTTAAAAAGGCGTTATACTGTCAGGTAAGTCTATGCTTTAAAGATATAACTTTGACTAATATACGCAGATGTCCATGTGGTCAAATTACAAATAGGAATTTTAATTTATCTTTTTCACTTTTGACACCTATATTTCATGCCAGTAACACAAGTAATCTCTAATTCGGGAGTATATTAAAATATTAAAGAATGCCGCGATCAAGCAATTTTCACAGAATGAGTTGCATGTTAATTTGTACATTTTCATAGAAGAGAGAATGTATATGAGTTTTTTCTTGACATATAAACTATGACAACTCATTATGTGAAACTTTCTTAACATATAACACTATGACAACTCATTAACACTATATATATTTATGATGCAAAAAAGTATAGATTAATTATACACGATCAATATAAGTTTAGGCACATTTGTTGCTTATTCTTAATAAATGACACTTTCTATAATTATAAGTAAACGTTGACATATGGGTTGAAACTCGTCATAATTGGTAAGGGTCACAGTGGGATGGGGTTATGTTAAGTGGTAGCGGATCTATTAAAAAGGGAGTAAAGTTTAAAAAGTCTAAAAAGTTATATCAACCGTTGGATGAGTCAAGATCTAGACCCGGTAGGTTTCTAAAGGGCCTGTCACAAGGGTCTTATCGTTATATTTTATCCTACCCATCACTCATTTCTTCCCACCCTCCTTTTTTCCACTTTCTTCCATCACTGATCACTCCATCTTATTTCTTCAATCAAAATCTTCACTTAACCCCCACAATATCCTTCAATTTTATAAACCCTAACCATAGCTTTTCGCTTTTAACCATGGAAACCGATATCGATGACCGCAAACACCGTCGATCCTCTGACAAAGAATCAGAAGAACCGTCGAAACGTCATAAGCCGTATCATCGCCGCAAGCATCACCATCGTGATCACAACCGTAAACATGATGATAACAGTGACGAATAGGTGACTGAGATGCTGCCTCCGTCAACGGTGACGGGGAATATGTCGGCAAATATTCTGTTAAATACACCATTATTGATGTGCCGTTAATTACTACAAAAAGGTGTGATTGATTGATTAAATAACCTTTAAGTAAAACATGTAAAATGCTAAGGCTAATGTTTATTTGATATCTGTAATGTATATCGGATATGATTTGATATGAATTGATAATATCCTGATTTTGCTCTAAGATTAAGTTGATGAAAAATATACACATGTATTTTGCTTATAGATTTGCGGTTAATAATTGAAAATATAGTCTAGGCTGGTTGATTAAATTATCTGTAAGTAGAAGGTGTGAAAATATTTTATTTTATTTTTATAAGGTTCATCGTTCTATTAGGAGTTATATTTTATAAGGTTCATCAGTTATTTTTGATATTTTTTATAATATTTTTTATAAGGTTCATCAGTTATTAACCTGTATTATCATAGGTTCATCAGTTATTGATCACAGTTAATAAGGTTCATCAGTTAATAAGGTTCATTAATTAATAAGGTTAATAAGGTTCATCAGTTAATAAGGTTCATCAGTTAATATGGTTCATCAGTTAATAAGGTTAATAAGGTTCATCAGTTAATATGGTTCAACCAAAGTAACTGATGAACAAAATGTCTTTTTTAAAAATCAGTTAATAAAGTTCATCAGTTAATAAGGTTAATAAGGTTAATAAGGTTCATCAGTTAATAAGGTTCATCAGTTAATATGGTTCATCAGTTAATAAGGTTAATAAGGTTCATTAGTTAATATGGTTCATCAGTTAATAAGGTTAATAAAGTTCATCAGTTAATAAGGTTCATCAGTTAATAAGGTTCATTAATTAATAAGGTTAATAAGGTTCATCAGTTAATAAGGTTAATAAGGTTCATCAGTTAATATGGTTCAACCAAAGTAACTGATGAACAAAATATCTTTTTTAAAAATCAGTTAATAAAGTTCATCAGTTAATAAGGTTAATAAGGTTCATCAGTTAATAAGGTTAATAAGGTTCATCAGTTAATATGGTTCATCAGTTAATAAGGTTAATAAGGTTCATCAGTTAATATGGTTCAACCAAAGTAACTGATGAACAAAATGTCTTTTTTAAAAATCAGTTAATAAGGTTCATCAGTTAATAATATAGTTCATCAGTTAAAAAAAACAACAAAAAAACAAAAAAAACAAAACTTTTTGAATCTTACATTAATAAAATGACTAAAGGTGCATTGTTGTCAAAAATTAGTGCATTTAACTCGATTTTAAGACTAAAAATCTAAGCTAAACATTTCATCAAACACGTTGTGTGCAACAAATATGAGTAAAACGTCATCTTTAACATACGATATCTCACTCATATCATATTGGATTTGAGTGATTCAAATTTCTGGGTAAAGAATGGCCAAGAAGCTACAACTTTCGTGTTTTAAGTTTTGCAAAATTCGGCTTTTAAGCTAGACAAAATTATAGCCAAAAATACTAAAATTTTTAAGAAAATCATGACCCAATGAATATGTCAAAAAAAAAAAAAGTTTTGAAAAAATTAAAAAAATTTATACCAAATTAAAGAGGATTAAATTTTAAAAATTATGGTGAAATCGGTTTTACATAAAAGTTTATTGTTTGAAAGTTATTTATGTTTGAAGTTTTGGGGTGGAATAAAAAAAGAGGTTAAAAGGACCAAAATACCCCCTAACAGAATTTAATAAGAAAAAATGGAGGGAATGAGTGGAGGACACTTGTCACATTCTGAGTGGCTTTTTAACCTTTTTAATTTTGTTTACTTTGTAAGGGATCGCAACTCTATGTTAAGTTGATCGACATTCATTTTCTTGTGCATTCTTTTTTATATAAATAATGCACTGATTTATGACTATAAAATCATAATATTGCAATAATAGACTAAATCTTGGAATAAAAAATATTTAGAGGATCATATGCATATACAAAATACATTTGGAGATTAGCAACCCTTTTTGACCCATTTCTTTTGAATTATTCTTTTTCTTCTAATTTGGCCCATTTGAGATAAAAGAACAACCCAGCCCGTTGGTAGTAAATGGGTCAGTATTGCACCCTAAATTTTAACAATAATTTAGTATGAATACATAACCTAAGTCTGAAAGATAAAAGTTTAACCCCTAATCAACACCCTCTTGATTCCTTTGAGACATCTTGTGATTTTAAAGCCTTATAGTAATGCAGTCTGTCCTATATATATACACACTCGAACGATTATTGCATTTGATTTTTTACCCAAAAGATTGACAAATTAACACCTGAAACTTTAATGCATTCATAATATTAACTCCATACCTTTGAGTTCCCTTATGCGAATGTCTTTTAGCACTTTTCACTTTAATTATACAGTTAATAAACTATAATTAGTCACCCGTTAGCCTTTGCAATACACAACCACACCCCTGTACCACTAACAACCAAGTATCCCTATACAACTCACCAAAGCAGACAACACCCCTATTTTCTACACTTGACTAGTAAATAACTCCTATTTTCTATACTTGATTTGCAAAAAGTGATACTAAAAATGATCTTTCTTGGAAATTGTATCAACGTAAAATGTGGGCAATTGAACATTTTAATATAGATAATTGAAATGTTATTTAGGTCTTCTATCTCTCGAGCCAGATTTATGTAATTTGCATTGCTTACTCTTTTTGCAAGTACCCAATGTGCTTTCCTTGTACGGCACCACACTAGAGTTCCTATGTACTTGGAAACATATCAACAAATCACAAAAAAAAAAAAAAAAAAAAAAAAAAAAAAAAAAAAAAAAAAATTGACTATTTTATAAACATATGTTTGACTAATCAAGATTATGACGTACTACCAAGTTGGAATCATAATTGCAATATTTAATAATAAAATCCAATATGAACATGCATTTCAAAGATGTTTTTTTTTTTAATCATATATTTTACCAGGTGGAAGACACTTTACCAAAAAAAAAAAAAAAAAAAAAAAAGTTCCAATGTATCTAACCTAAAAGCCTGAGCACTAGAATTGATTTAATTTTGAAATTGGTAGTCATTTTGGTTTTAACACAAATTCCATTTTGTAAATATGAATAAAAAGGTTCCTCTAACAATGCAAACATCTTTATCTGACATATTAATTATTTAAGACAACATCCAACAAAATTGTTGGATCTTACAACCAATCATGGGTTGGTTGGATGTGCATTCACAATGTGGCACCATTGCTTAATAAACCAATTTGACATATTTTGGCAAATGATATCAAGTTAAAAATCTATACGGCACGTAATTATAACATTGTAGTTGGAAACGTGTTAGGAATTTACTTTAAAACCAAAACTCATATCTTGACATCTAGCATATCTATGTAGTTACGTATCTAATACTCTCACAGTGACAATAAGCAACAAATTTCAACATCAGCAAGCCCAAGCCTACAACATCATTAGTAACTTATATTTACATGATATGTATCTTCGTAACGAAGTACACACCCAACACTAGCTCATCTAGGAGTTCCATTTACTACAACAATTAACTCAAGCATACACCTTTCCTTTTAGTTATGTGAAGAACACCTTTCAATATCACTATGCAGAAATCCCTGTAGAAACAATCACAACACTATTTGGATGCCTAAAATCTATACCTAAAATTAGATCTAAAGATGTGACTGGCACATTTGAAAAATTGATTATTGAAAAATGATGAAAGAGAAAATATATCACACTTGTCAAAAGGTGAATAGAGTAGTATATTGTTAGGTCTCATTGTTAGGCCTATATATCACTACTCTTTCAGCAAATTGTCTGTTTCACTCAATATGGAAATCTAAAGTTATGCCATCCGGAAATTGTATAAACATAAAAGCTTAAAACTACTTAGGAACTCTAGGGGATGTTTGGTAGGGTGGAATGGAAAGATGAGAAAAGGGTGGAGAATGATATCCCGTGTTTATTGGACAAAATAATGAAACTCAGAGATTAAAAATTGATTCTCCTTTCCTAAATATCATTCTTCTAAAAAAGTCAAGAATTGGGGGAATGGAACATTTTAATGCTTCTTATTCTCTCAAATCATTCTCGATAGGGATCCTCACCAAAAAAAAAAAAAAAAAAAAAAAAAAACGGGGCATTAACTCATACAAATCACAGTTAAATAGTGAAGGCTCCTCTTTCTAAACCCCGCATAATTTCTGAATCCTAATCTGTTCGTTTTGTTCTTCATCCAACAAAGGTAATTGTTACTATATACCTCCTTTTCAAGTTTTAGTTTTTCATAATCCAATGTTATTTTAGCTTAAATCACTAAAAACGATGGTGTGCCTGCTATTTTGCTTTGGGGCTGCAATGTTCATCTTTATATTAGCAATATAATATTTTGGTTTTATGATAAAGTGTTCTATAAAACTAATGAGTAAAAAAATATTACCTTTCAATTGATGAAAGACAATAAACTGATGGCGTAAAACTATTTAGAAAATTAGACAAAATGGAACAAGATTGCAATAATCAAATAATAAGGATGGTGAATATTTGACATCTTAGACCATACTCAAGACTGATTCTCTATCATACCGAATGGAAGAATCAATTCTCGGGCA
Organism: Artemisia argyi; assembly: GCA_030686995.1. NCBI lineage: Eukaryota > Viridiplantae > Streptophyta > Magnoliopsida > Asterales > Asteraceae > Artemisia > Artemisia argyi. Next base: position 199,990,014 of record CM060685.1, on the reverse strand, counting down.
CATTCCAATGCTCAATTCCCTACTCACGCCAAACAATAGAATTCACTCCCAGACTTCAAAGTCATTCCTTTTCTCAGCAATTGCAATTTCTGTTGCGTTTCCATTCTTTGCGATTCAGTCCTACCAAACGTCCCCCTAGTGGGTATGTATCACATCTTAAATTTGTGATAAGTTTAAATATAAGAAACAATCTATCTTCATTAATAGAAAATTTAATTAAAACAAATCGAAAAGTTCAAACCAAACAAAAAATTTTAAATTTTATCTTTGTATGAATGAATGAATAATCTATCGTTGTTGAATCTATTTTGGGGCATAAGAATCGATAATGTAGGCATTATCTTTTTAAAGCGGTTGTTTTCATCACACTAGTGTGATTAGATACGGGAATTGTGGCTTTTTTTTTTTCTTTTTTTGTTTTCCTTCTTTAGACTTGTGTTAAAGAGGATGAATTTTAAGTTTCATTTATTTCTAAAAAACTTTACTTTTTGGCACTAAAGTATGAAATTAGGGTACATGTGTATTATTGGTTTTTTTATACATAAATGAATTTTCAAATTTTTTGACTAATTAAAGAAATAGTTTGGGTTTTCATAACTGAAAATAATTTATTTTTTTTAAAATAACAACAATTAAATTAGTACTTAATAAGCGAAGTTTCAAAAAACTCTATGTCAAAAACGTTTCCTTAATTACTATATAAAAGATATTGTACCTAAACTTATATCATTGAACTATTTGTTATAAAAGTTGATTAGTTTTCATTTTCTTGAAAATTAATTATATGTTATAATTAATCTTTGTGAATAAAAGATATTATTAAAAGAACTTAATGAAAATATAGCTAACTTACTATATAAAACCTACCATTTACATTAATTACTATGTGAACCCACTCAAACAACAAGGTGAGGTATTGTGTTATACGTATGAGTTATATGTATATGTCATAACTAAAAATGTTATCAAGTTAGCTCTTTTAAGTGTAACACGGATTCTTTAATGTAATACAAAGGTAATATTCCTTATAACTTGGGGTTATGGGTACACCCGAGACTCACAATTTTTTTTATTTTTATTTTTTTTAATTTTTTTTGACTAAATAAATAGTGCATTAAAAATAAAAAGAACAAAGTGCAAATAAAGAAAATTCAAATTTTAACCCAATATCTATACATAATGCATACACACATCACTTTTATATTATTTTGTGTATTAATTCAATATTGTCTCACATCCTTTTGTAACTGAAAACTATCTTTTTGTAACTCACGTTCTACTTGATAATTAAACAGATAATGTCTTTGTCCAGCAACGACTTTGCTCACTTATATATTCCTGTTGAGATTATACTATCCGCTACCAACAACTTTGCTGATGAAAATCTCACCCGTGAAGATGAATTTGCAAAAGAATACAGGGGACAACTCTCGTGGTCCGGTGAGTTGATTAATATCGCTGCTCGGAGGTTAAATAAAGAATGTGATGGAGGAGAACAACAGTTTTGGATGGAGCTTTCCATGCTATATAATCTCAAGCATAAAAACCTGGTTTCATTTGTTGGGTTTTGTGATGAAAATGGTGAAAAGATCATAGTTAACAAGCATCAGACCAGGGGAAGTCTCAGGGACTATCTAAGTGACCCGATGCTGACATGGGTGCGAAGATTGGAGATATCTGTCGGTCTTGTGCATGCATTGAGCTACATTCATTATGATCAATCACGTGATTATAGTTTAATACATCGGAACATCAGCAGTTATTCAGTTCTATTAAATGATAATTGGGAATCCAAGTTATGTGATTTTCAACTTTCCATGAAGATTAAATCATCACAAAGGCACCTTTCATTCAATGATACTCTTTGTGGTACGAAGGGGTATACAGACCCAGCATATATAAATACTCATAGTGTGAGCCATAAGTCGGATTTGTACTCATTTGGGATAGTATTGTTTGAACTGCTGTGTAGTAGGAAATCAGTATCTGACTATGGTGATAATAAGTATTTAGCTCCGGTGGCCACTTTCCATTATAAAGAGAAAACACTCGATGATATAATCGATGTGGGTCTATTGAAAAAAATGGATCCGCAATCACTCAATGTTTTTGCTGAAACAGCGTATGTGTGTCTGAATGAAGAACCATCTCAACGCCCGAATATAGATGAGATAGTTACAAGACTTGAGAACGCGTTGAAACTTCAACTGGAATGTCAAAAAACGGTAAGACAGTTGTTCTTTTTCATCTTTTTATCTTAACAAGTACTCTATATTTATTATTCTTGATTAATAATAATTACTTATTAGTGTTTTATGATTATGATGTTAAAGGAACACTCCATAGCTGCAGCGGAAGTTAAAGATACATCATCCGGTCATGACAAGGTAATTATTTTCTTTTAACTCTTGCTGTAAGTCACTGAAATTTTTAAAACAGACGTCATCAGGAGTTTGTAACATTTTACCAATTAAGTAACATATCATTTATTTTCTTTTTGATAAATGTTGAAATTGCGTAACTAAACTTGCTAAAGTGTTTCACCCTGTGAATCTGCACACATGGTAATTTTTTCTTGTTTAATACATATAGGGATCATTGAACTTCGTATCCACGAGCGTAGTATACGGAAAAAAGACAATGTCTTCCCGCGAAGATCTTTCTCACTTGAAACTCAGCAGGCAAGATATGTCATCCACAACTGACGGACTTGCTCCTGAAGATATCATCATAAAATCTGAGCGTAGAATAATTTACAAAGGCCGTCTCTTGCATCCCAAACAGTTTGATATTATTGGAAAGGTTCTCCTTTCTGATTCTGTAAAAGATGAGAGCAAAATGTTTTGGACGGAGATTTTGATGCTTTCTAGTCTGAAACATAAGAATCTTGTGTCTCTTATTGGGTTTTATGATGAGGAGGGCGAGAAGATTATCATATACAAGAGGGAGGCCAATGAAAGTCTTTCAAAACATCTAGGTAACCAAACCCTCACATGGATGCAAAGGTTGAAGATATGTGTTGGTGTTGCGAAAGCATTGAGTTACATTCTCTATGACGCTGAACGCGATTTTAGTGTCCTACATTGCAACATCAAGAGCTCGAAGATTTTACTAGATGACAAATGGGAACCCAAGTTATCTGGTTTTGAACGTTCGTTGAAAAATACAGTAGCTCGGAGGCATCATCTTCTCTTTACTCGTGATATTGTTGAGAATGTATATCTGGACCCAAAATATAAAAAGGCCGGCGGTTTGACCCACAAGTCAGCTGTGTATTCATTCGGTGTTGTATTATTCGAAGTCTTGTGTGGTAGGAGTGCGGTTCTCCGAGATGAAGATGAGTTGGGAGAGGGGTTATTAAGTCAACTGACAAAAACTCATTTGGATGCTATGATTGATCCGCATTTAAAAAATCAGATGGACGCAGGATCATTAAAAATCTTCTCAGAGACAGCATATTGCTGCATAAAAGAGGAAAGAGCAGATCGTCCATATATAGATCAGGTTGTCAAAGGACTTGAGAAAGCGTTGAAACTTCAATCAACATATGAAAAACCGGTAAGAAAATTAACTTGCTTATCAACTTAATGTATATTGTAATACGGAGTACCTGTTAGCATATTTATTAACTCATTTCCTATTCTTTTGCAAATATTATTTTTAGGAACTTCCAAGAAATGTAATTGATGGCGCATCCTCCAGTCACTTGAAGGTAATTCATGATTTCATAAACTCTTAGTTTGAGACCATTTGTTCTAATTAATAAACAAAAGAGTAAATTACACGAATGGTCCATGTGGTCTTTACATTTGATCCCTGTTACAAAGAAATTAGACAAGACATTTCTGATGTCTCATATTGCATAACCCTGGCAGTCTAAAATGATAAGGACCATTAAAAAGTTGAGTTAACTACATAAATGGTCCCTGTGGTTTACCGGGTTTTACGGGTTCAGTCCATTTTTAAATTTCGTTACGGGTCCAGTCACTGTGGTTTTGACATGTTACGGATCCAGTCCATTTTGCTCAAATCTGTTAGTTTGACTTAGTTTGACCGTTAAATGAGGGGGTATCTTTGTCATTTCAAGTACATATATATGATTACATGAGTAAACTACATTTTTGGTCCTTGTGGTTGTATCAAAATTCCACTTTCAGTCCAATTTGCAAAAAGTGAAAAATTCTAAAAAAAATTTTAATAAAAAATATTCTTAAAAATTACTAAAAAAATTATTTTTTTCGAAAATTTTTTGAATTTTTTATTTCCAAAAAAAATAATTTGAAAAAAAAATTCTAATAAAAAATTTTCTTCAAAATTACTAAAAACATTTTTTTTTTGGAAATTTTTTTTTTCCAAAAAAAAATTTTGAAAAATTCGAAAAAAATTCTAAAAAAAATAATTTGAAAAAAAAATTTCTAATAAAAATTTTTCTTAAAAAATTATTTTTTTCCAAAAAAAATAATTTGAAAAATTCGAAAAAAAAAAATAATTTTGTCGAATTTTTTTTTTCCAAAAAAAACATTTTGAAAAAAATTTCCAAAAAAAAATATTTTGTTTAGAAATTTTTCGAATTTCCAATAAAAAAAATTTTTCCAAAAAAAAATAATTTTTTTAGTAATTTTTTAAGAAAATTTTTTTTTTTGGAAAAAAAATTTCGTCAAAAAAATTTTTAGGATTTTTTTTGAATTTTTGAATTTTTTTTTTTTGGAAAAAAAATTTTCCAAAAAAAATAATTTTTTTAGTAATTTTTAAGAAAATTTTTTATTAGAAATTTTTTTTTCAAATCTTTTTTTTGGAAATAAAAAATTCGAAAAAATTTCTAAAAAAATATTTTTTTTAGTAATTTTTAAGAATTTTTTTTATTAAAAGTAAATATAAATGAAAAAAAAGATGAAAGTGGGGGTATTTTCGTCATTTTATTCGACTTAACATCAAAAACTAACAGATTTGGGCAAAATGGACTAGATCCGTAACATGTTCAAACCACAGTGACTGGACCCGTAACGAAATTGAAAAATGGACTGAACCCGTAAAACCCGGCAAACCATAAGGACCATTTATGTAGTTAACTCTAAAAAGTTTGTTGAATATGGGGTCAGCTTTTATCTAGTGGTTAAATTTAATGAGATGCTTAAAACAAGTAAACAACATCTGCGCCAACTATCATGGACCTGCACACTGATCACACTAACAAATCACAAATCATTTTTAAGCTTAGAGCCTAACTGATATTTAAGCTTACGGAAACCATTGGCTGAGAATAAATAATTGGAGATTTCGAGTTTGTTGTATTACTATGTACGTTCTATTAACATTACAATTAGTACAGGATTCTGAATCTTTTCTATTTCATTCATTATATTTCATTACGTTATCCACAATGTTGCAGTGGAAGAACTTGGAACACTTGAAGATTGCACTTAGTGATATCGAGTTGGCAACTGAGAATTTTCACAAAAATTATCACATTGGGTCAGGCGCATTTGGTACAGTATACGAAGCACAACTCGAACATTTTGATAGCAGCAATTCATCGTCGATAGAAGGGGAAAACAAATGTGATATTCCCAAGAAACGAAGCACTGTAGCCATAAAACGCATCAATAATCCAAAGGGAGAAAAAGGGTTCAATGTTGAAATTGAAACATTGTCTAGTTGTAAACATAAAAATATAATCTCTCTTCTTGGCTTTTGTTATCAAGGTTCTGATCACATGATCCTTGTCTACGAGCATGCCTCTAATGGAAGTCTGGAAGATTATTTAGGAAATAGTGACAAAATGACTAATCTTACTTGGATGCAACGCTTGAAAATATCTCTTGATATCGCACATGGCTTGAAGTACATTCACACCAACACAGATCAGGAAAAACAAAAGATAATCCACCGTGACATCAAGAGCGCGAACATTCTTTTGGGCGATAATTGGGTGGCGAAGATTGCTGACTTCGGGCTCTCCATCTTCCAGCCAGCAGAAGACGTTAGTACTTTCAATGCCAGTACGATTGCAGGTACACCTATGTACTTAGATCCGGATTATGAGAACTCGAAGTCTGGCAAGTTAAATAAGAAATCAGACATTTACTCTTTTGGAGTGGTGTTATTCGAGATCTTGACTGGGAGGTTGGCCTATGATCGTTTTTTCACCGAGATCGATGAGATGGGGATTGCACCCATTGCACGACGTCATTTTAAGGAGGGAACAATAACGGAAATTGTTGATCACAAGATAAAGGAAGAAACAGATGAACATGTCTTTTCTCTGAGTAAAGGACCCAATAAAGAGTCTTTGGACATATTTACAGAAATCGCATTTAAATGTCTAGCAATGACTCAAGTCGAACGCCCATCAATAGATGATGTCATCAACGAACTTGAAAAAGCGTTATCCTGTCAAGTAAGTAATTTATTTGCCCTTTATTTGATATAAAACTTTACAATTTCCTCATATTCTTCATCGTAATATTCTATATTAACACATTTACCGTACCCTACGACGTCGAATTATTAGTTGTGAAGTTAGGGATAAGCAATATTGGTTTCTCTTATAAAATAAACTATATTATATACCGTAACTATATTAATATTAAAGTTCATTACAAAAGAATTATAAAAATTAAGCCATTAAATAATTTGTGGCTAAAAAGGGAATAACAAAACCGGGGTTTCAAAATAACAAATATTACAACCACACAATTTTCGGCACAATGTACACAAAACTACAAATTATCATGCCATATTGCCATGGTAATGACAAAGATATTATTACAAGTATAATTTTAAGGGTTAATTACTTAAAAATACATCAAACTTGACACTTTTTACTGTTGTATGTAGCCATATATTTTTTTTCCCTAATGTGTGACCTAGTCACAAAATACACATAATGTACCAAATTCAAAAGTTTAGTCACACATTAGAAAAAAATATATTGCTACATACAACGATAAAAAGTGTCAAATTTGATAATGTACATTTTTAAATAATTAGCCCTACTTTTAATTTAACTACTATTAAAAATAAAACAAAATATTTAGTTTTTAAAAAGTCTACAAACGAAGAGATTAATAAAATACAATCAAATCACAATGCTAATGATATCTCTATGATTTTATAATTCAAATAAAAATATAAAAACCGCTACAATATGCTGACTTATCAAGTAAGCCGTTTTGTTTCGTTGATGGGTTTAGAGGATTTGGGAAATGTGTGAAAGAAAAATAAGATGTATGATTGTAATAAAAGTTGTTTGGTTTGATTTATTGATATTGAAAATAATATTAAAATTTATTACTATATAAAAATGAAATATGTGGTTAGAACTAGCTAGTTCCATAAAAAAAAGTAAAAACAATAAAAATAGAATATACTAATCCCTTACTTAAAGTTATTTAACCACTAAAAAACCTATGTATCATTGCACACTATTTCAATATATATTTGTTGACTGTGAAGTTCCATAAAGAAAGGCAAGCAAGGCAGAAAATTGGTAAAGCTAGATGACATTAGCTGATTTGTTTGGAAATTATAAAAATTGATCTAAGATAGAAATAAGTTTTCACATACAAACTACACATTTTTTTAACTATAAATTCACAGACATATAAAAAAGAGTCCATATCTTTACAGTAAAAAAACCTCAATTTCACAGTAACATATATGAGGAACATCATGTACAAAATTAGGCAAATTCAACCATACATAAGAACACAAAGAAAAAACAAAAACTTTATTGAAATTAAAACAATAAAGAACAAATTATACTTAAAACCACAAAAATGAAGGGCAAAGCCGTGCAGATCTTCCAACTATAACCAAAGGATGTTAAATCCGGTGACTGTGGCGGCAACGACGGCGGTTCTTTCTTCTTGGTGTGTTGTCGACTTGAAATTATTGCAAACCCCTAACAATAGATCGAAGAAACATTTAATCATTTAAAACCTTAAATATTGAAGTAATTAAAATAGTACATACAGTGACCTTCTTGAATACGGGTGAGGTTGTCTAACCTCTGATAATACACAATGGTGACGATTAGGTGAGCACGGTTGTATTGAGGAAACAGATGTAGTGGTGTTTTTTTGTGTTAGGAGAATAAGAGGAAAAGAGTCTTTATGTTAGGGATCTTGGGTAATTGAAAATTTGAAATACATAAGAGTGAAATGTGAAAAATATTTGGCGCTCAAGAGTCTCAAAATTTTTGGGTTATAGACCTGTGTTTAAATGACTAACCGGCCCAATTGAGTTACATTTAGACATGTGAAGATGAAATGAACGGGTCTATATAAAACTTCATATTTAGACCAGGGTTTATTATTTGTACTTCTAAATGAGTTTGAGTGGGTGAAAAATCACTTAAACACATGCGGTTATCATAGAAGGTCTATATGGGGAGGTCTAAAAGACCTAGTTTGTAGAAGTCTAGTTTGAAAATGCAAGGTAGCACAAAGTTGTGAGTAACACCAAGTGTTTTCTTAAAACCCACCACATGAGCCCGGATTGAGTTTTGCAATCATTTCATTACTTGATTACCCAATCCGTGTACCAAACTTGTTTTATTTGGGCCCATATATTCCATTCTTTTAGGTCAAAACTTACATAACAACCTAAATTTTATTGTATCTAGTTTTAACCTTTGACTATTCATTAATAACAAAAAAGTTATACTAATGTTATCTTAGGGCGTGTTTTGTATGCAAATGCAATTATTACTTTATTTGAATGATTGTAAGGGTTTTTCAAAGAAGTCACAACACGATCGGTAAAACCCCAACCTGATTGGAGATAAGAATCAAAATTAAAATGAAACATTTTTTATGAATTTTGAACTATCATGACCACGTACTTTCAGTAGTCTTTTAATTGTATTGGTTTTACTACATATTAAATAGGCCCCACGTCAACAACTTAGGGAGTGTTTGTTTCGGCTTATATAGCCGGCTTATGGCTTATTTGATTTTGGGCTTATGTTTCATAAGCTTACTATTTGTGCCTTATCATGAATCTTTTGGGCTTATATTAGTTTCTTATGTTATAATAAGCTTATATAAGCCAAAAAGTTTCAAAAATAAGACACAAAAAGTGATCTTATGAAACATAAGCTCAAAACCGAATAAGCTATAAGCCGGCTATATAAGCTGAAACAAAACAACCCCTTACCTTTTAATTTTAAAATAATAATATGGGAAGGGATTAAAAAAAACTAAAATGAGAAAAATAAGAATGATTTCTAGTCACACATTTTAAATAAAAATGAGATTTTTAAGGGGATATGCATCTATTTTTATAGATGCATATGAAATATGTGGTTATGATTTTTCTCACCCTTCCTATTTTAATTTTTCTTTCTCATTTGATTCTACTTCATAATAATATATCTTCAAATCCAATTTGTATTCCAAACCATATAACTAACCCAACGCACTCTTAGTTTAAGCCATACGAAACATGTTACCGATCTTACTACGCTTTACTTTATTTTTTAAAACGCCATTGTGACATGATAAAACTTTTAAATTCAAATATTAACTCGGTATGGATTTTACACATGAATTTAATAACACATGTGTTCTAACTCTTGCAATATAAACACTACGAAATACAAATGTTTGTAGCAACATGCGACCAACATTAAACTTATTAAAAACTAATCGTAAAATGCATGTGGTGGTAGTATAATTGCAAAACACCTTATGAATCCAGAGCCTTTAGAAGTAATGTATTAAAAAAAACAAATATGACCTACCTTAGAATATAGTCAAGAACCACCTTAGATCCGAAACTAAGAAGAAAGAAAGAAAAAAAGAAACCATTGAAGAAGGAAAACAGAAAGCAAATCTCATGTTACTTTAGTGGAGGTCTAAGTTTCCTGGCGAAGAAGAAGACACGAAATTCAATCTGTATATTATCTTAAGGTTTAATTTCATTATGACCCTATTTTTATGATTAATTTCATATATACCCAAAGTGCAAGTATTGAATGTATAATATACAATGTTTTTAATTCATGTTTGGGTATATATGAAATTTCCAACTAAAAGGAGGGGAATTGAGTATTATCAAAGGTAACATGTCTCAAAATGATGATCTTATTAGTAGATAAATCAAAACAACGATACCGACAATGATAGCCAGGAAATCCTTAGAATACATGGAGTCACACACGGGGCTAAATTATGTGGATAGATAAGATGAGGGTAGCAAAGACATCCAAATATACGAAGAAAGTCATAACCGGCCGACTTGTTGTAGAGTTTGGGGATTTCATTGTTAATGGAGGGAATTAACCTCCAAGTAATGTAAATGGGCTAGGATTTATAATAAATACATAATGGGCCATATCTCCAAAATACTGCCGGCTAACATAATTAAGATAAATACGATGCAGCCCAACATCATCACTGGCCAAAATCTTTGTTACAATTTTTGGTCTTCTTACATTAAAACATGACTAAAGACATCAGATACATTTTTCGCTTATACAACTAATAAATGAAATGCATTTCAATTGTATTTAAGAAATAATAGAAGTTAACAACTAGTTTAGGGATGAATTATGCAATTTACTCTAATATTTATAAGAGTAAACTACACCGTTCGTCCTTGTGGTTTGCGTTGACCGCAGCCTGTGGTCCTTTAACCAAAAAAATTGCACCGTTCATCCTTAACTCAGAAACGTTATGCACCATTAGTCCCTCCCTCTAACAGGGTGGACTAACGCTCGTTAACTTGTTTGCTTATGAGGGTATAATCGTCATTTCGCACTATAAGGACGAACGGTGCAATTTTTCGCATTTAGTCCCTTTTTTCACGCTTTCTTCCGTTTTTTTTACGTTTTCGCCCGTTTTTCTCATTTTTTTACGTTTTCGCCCGTTTTCGTCCGTTTTCATCCGTTTTTTTTACGTTTTCATCCAGTTTTTTATGCTTCGATCCATTTTTTTACGTTTTCGCCTGTTTATTTTACGTTTTCATCCGGTTTTTACGTTTTCATCAGTTATTTTTGTTTTCGCCCGTCCATTTTACGTTTTTTTTACGTTTTCGTCTGTTTATTTCACGTTTTCGCCCCTTTTTTTATGTTTTCGTCCGTTTTTTTACGCTTTCTTTCGTTTTTTTACGTTTTCGCCCGTTTTTGTCCTTTTTTTACGTTTTCGCCCATTTTCGTCCGTTTTCATCCGTTTTTTACGTTTTCATCCCGTTTTTTACGTTTCCATCCATTTTTTTATGTTTTCGCCTGTTTATTTTAGGTTTTCATCCGGTTTTTACGTTTTCACCAGTTTTTTTATGTTTTCGCCCGTTTATTTTACGTTTTTTTTACGTTTTCGCCCGTTTATTTTACTTTTTTTTACGTTTTCGCCCATTATTTTTACGTTTTTGTCCATTTTTCATACATTTTTATTTTTTCTTATCTGTTTTTATACGTTTTCATCCGTTTTTTTTACGTTTTCGTCCATTTTTTACGTTTTCGCCTGTTTTTTTACGTTTTGGTCCATTTGTTTATGTTGTCTGTTTTTTTACATTTTCGTCTGTTTTTTACGTTTTCATCCGTCGGCTTCTTTTACGTTTTCATCCCTTTTTTTATGTTTCCATCCGTTTTCATCTTTTACGTTTTCATCCTTTTTTACGTTTTTGTCCGTTTTTCTTACGTTTTTATATATTCTTATCCATTTTCGTCTTTTTTATCCCTTTTTTTATGTTTACAAAAACATGAAAACGTAAAAAAAAATGGATAAAAAAAGGTGAAAACGGATAAAAATATATAAAAACGTAAGAAAAACGGACAAAAACGTAAAAAAGGATGAAAACGTGAAAAGATGAAAACGGATGGAAACGTAAAAGATGAAAACGAAAGAAAACGGATAAAAACGTAAAAAGGGATAAAACGTAAAAAACGGGCGAAAAACGGATGAAAACTTAAAAAACAGACGACAACATAAAAAAACGGACCAAAACGTAAAAAAAAACAGGCGAAAACGTAAAAAAACAGACGAAAACGTAAAAATACAGACGGAAACGTAAAAAACGGGCGAAAACGTAAAAAATGGACGAAAACTTAGAAAAACGGATGAAAACGTATAAAAACGGATAAGAAAAAATAAAAAACGGATGAAAATGGATACGTATGGATAAAAACGTAAGAAAAACGGACAAAAACATAAAAATAATAGGCGAAAACGTGAAAAAATAGACAAAAAGGTAAAAAAAAATGACGAAAACGTAAAAAAATGGACGAAAACGTAAAAAATGGACGAAAACGTAAAAAAATGGACGAAAACGTAAAAAAGGGGCGAAAACGTGAAACAAACAGACGAAAACGTAAAAAACATAAAATAAATGGGCGAAAACGTAAAAAAAACTGATGAAAACGTAAAATAAACAGGCGAAAACGTAAAAAAATGGATGGAAACGTAAAAAACGGGATGAAAACGTAAAAAAAAACGGACGAAAACGTAAAAGGATGAGAAAAACAGGCGAAAACGTAAAAAAACAGAAGAAAGCGTGAAAAAAAGGGACTAAAAGCGAAAAATTGCACCGTTCGTCCTTTTAGTGCAAAATGACGATTATACCCTCATAAGTAAACAAGTTAACGAGCGTTAGTCCACCCCGTTAGAGGGAGGGACTAATGGTACATAACGTTTCTGAGTTAAGGATGAATGGTGCAATTTTTTTGGTCATAGGACCACAGGCTGCGGTCAACGCAAAGCACAAGGACGAACGGTGTAGTTTACTCTACTTATAATTATGGTGTAGCTGTAATTACTAGTCGGATGGACTTTATTTTTGATAAATATTTTTTTTTTTTTTTTTTTTTTTTTTTAATCTTTATTAATATGAGCAATACAGTTACAATACCCGATTTTACTAGTTTGCGTAAGAGGTAAGAAATAGAGACAATGATGAAACTAAGATTATATAAATAAGTTTTATTTAGGATAATTATTGATTCTTTCGAAGTGGGTTTTAATCTTAATTTAGTAGGTAGTATAAAACATTGATTAATAGTATTGAAATCAGTTAGTTGAATCAATGTCTAAATAGGAATGGCGTTTGATTTGAAAAGATAAAAGAGTATTTGAAGAAAAAGTTAGAGGTTCAAGATGAAGTTGGTAAATGACCAAAACACCCTCAAAAAGTTATGTAATGACTATTATGCCATTGAGTTAACGGCCACATTAACAGAGTTAACGGCGGATGGACCGGATCCGTAACGAGATTACATGACCCGACAAAAAAAAGTACAATGACTGAACCCGTAAAACCCGACAAACCATAGTGACCGTTTATGTAATTAACTCTATTAATTAAGGAGAAGAATATTAAGGGGAGATTTATCTAAGTTTTAGGTGCATTTTAAATGTGTAGTTATGATTTTTTTCTCATCTTTTTTATTTTAATTTTTTTTTTTTCTCATTTAATCCTAGCTTTTGCTAAATAATCTAAAGATTTTTTTTTTTCTTTTCTAATTTGCTTGCCGTTGTGTCGCTTTAATTTTGATAAAAGTTCTATATGTTTAAGTATGATTTTGTCTTACTATTCTTAAAAATTTATTATCATGTAATTCAATTATCCAGTATTTAGTTAAATATTGAAGAAATGGATCAAATACACACTAGGAGTTTTTAAATAAACTTTTTTGTAACTCGAGTAAATAAAAGACTATTTATAAGATTATAAATTATAGGGATTTGATTATGAACTCGCAAAAAAGGGCGGCATCATCTTACTCGTATAAAACATTAGGCATAGCATACGATGACATTTTAAACATAGTAATAAAAAAAAAAAAAAATCTTTAGCTTAAAATAAAATAGAATAAAGGATAAACAATAAAGATCACTTATATAATAAGAGAACATACAAAACATGAACTCAAATCTTTTCAAGATGTTTCAATTGGACTAAAATGATAGCTCAATTTTGTCAAAATGGAGCTATCTCATTGAACAATAGCCAAAGCTGAAGCAATTTAGTCAAACTAATTTAAATTTCATAAAAAAAAAAATGTGTAAAAGCAATTGTGTGGATTTTTTAAAAAAAAAAAAAAAAAAAAAAAAAAAAAAAAAAAAAAAAAAAAAGAGAAAGAAAAAAAAGGTAATTAGGAAGACTTTAATTGTTAACTTTTAATAAATTATACAGATTTATGTAAAACTTATTAATTTTCATATTTTTAATAACTTTATTAATTTAATAAATAATACCATATACTTTATACTCCTTATACTCATATGTTGTTATTATTTTGTAAATTTCAAAATGAGAGCACGAGTTACTATGATATGTAAATGAATACATGAGTTTATACATATACGAACGACTCGTGTTATTACTCTTTATGAGATTAAGGATGTCCGGAAAACATTTTCTTTACTATTCATGTTCATTAATGACTCATGTCATTTCTCTTTATAAGTTTAACCTGCGTGTACATGTGTTTATAAGTTAAATACGACTAAAATTATTATTAACAATAATATAAATATCAAAATGAAAGCACGGCCCCACAGGTTACTATGAGATGAAAATAAATAAATAATATTGTACATATAACAACATGCAGTTACTAATTAAAGTTTAAATAAGACTATCAGGAAAAACAATTTATCAAGGTCATTATGTGCTATTAATCACGCACTATGTCTTGAACATTATATAAATATTTAATTTAACCAACATCAACCTCAACACCATGTCAAATTAACAAATTCCTTCGCCCAACATAAATCTATACATAATATTAATCCTTCTCAATACATAAATGAAAATTTTATGTAAAGACCCATTGCGCGTACGAGTATTATAACTAAATAAGTATAAAATATTTTATATGATATTATAGATAAAACTTATTTAACAACCGTGTTTGCACTAGACATGCTTTAGCATGCCAAGATAGAACTTTACATTCTTAACCGATTGTATTTTTAAATTAGATAATATATAATTTTTATGCACACATACTTAAAATTTAGAGATATTGTGACTTAAGTTAAAACACATTATGCAAGATTTAACAATAAAGTGCTACTAGATATAATGGCAAATTTTATTTCATATTGACAAAAATACCTAGGTTCGATTCCTATGGAACATTTTTTTAAATAATTTCTAGACCCATAACCAATGCTCCATTTAGGCCCTATCCTAATTTTTGTTTTATCTTTAATTTGTTTTTTACTAATTAGAATCCTATACGAATTTGGATGATAAACAGAACAAAAAGATTACTACTCTCGTCTCTTAAAAAAACTGAATAAACATTATATTTGTATGTTATTGGAAAATTTAAAAAAATGTAATGATTAAATTTTGTTTGAAACTTACCCTTGATAAATAATTTTGGAGATTTGTCTTAAACTTTTAGGGATAATATATTGAGAAGCCATCAAATTTTTAAGTTTTTCTCATATAGGACACTCATATTTTGAAGGTAATTTATAGGCCACCAAATTATGTATTTTTATTTTTATTTTTTTTGAAAAGCCACCAAATTATGTATTTATCTTCGTTTACATAAATTCCAATCAAATTTAATCCGGATAATTATCAAATGGCAAGAATAAACTAATACTAACGTACTAAACTAATACGAATAAAAAAAGTCATGAAATTTCAATTTTATTCTTCTAAAATACACAATTAATATAAATTCGAGCTTAAAATAAGGGTATAATCGGTATTTTACATCAAACTTTTCATTCGTCTTCTTTGGATAAGTTAGAGGTTTGTTTTCCTATTTCTATTTTATAGTTTTCGGGCATAAATTTGGCCAAAATTAATGTAAACAAAAACATACATAGTTGAGCGGCTTATAAGTTCATTTTTATAAATAGGTGGCATATATGTTAAAAGTTGAAAACTTTGATGAACTCCTACATCATCCCTAAACTTTATTAACTTAGTGATTGAACCAGTTTATGACATGCTACCGATCAGCCGTAAATTAACTTCCTCACTTCCGCACCATTGGGGCATTGGTCCAGTGGGTGGGGCTTTCATTCTTAAGTCAATAGACTCGGGTTCGATCTCATCCTTGACACTTTGTTCCTAGATAGGTAACCACCTCTGCCAAACCTATGGGCTCACTGGAGAGACTTTGTGGATGAGAGCTCAAGAGTCCAAGAGTCTCGGCTCACTCTATTTATTCCTTGTGGGGTGGACAATGGCTAGTGCCAAAAGGCACCCGGGGTCAAGACGTCCCCGCCAATCTACACCTTTTGTGGAACTTCCTCACTTCCGCCTCGTCATGATGCATATCAGTACACATAACTTTTTCTTTAATTTTATTGTTGGTAATTCAAAGACGAAAAAAACAAACAAATCCAAACAAATGAACGCGGAAGCTTTATTCAAATACCAAACCAAATTACAAAACCAAATTCAAAGACAAATTCTAATTCAAAGATACCAAACCCTAATTCAAAAGGTAAAACTATTATTTAAAAGGTACAAAGGAAACTAATACAATCAAAATCCCTATTTATTGGCTAAACAAACTTGCAGGACAAGTAACACAAATTACCAAATAACCCCTAAAGTTTAAGTCACTTTTCTAACAATAATGCTACAACTAACCTTGATTTCTAATTTTAGATGGCAAGATGTTTAAATTTGTTTTCCACTTATCAAATCAACTCTCTCCCATGATTCACAGATGAACCACAAGGACAACCTCAAAATTTCAATTGAATACATCAAACAGGCCACACAGAACTTCAGGGATGACAGTCTCGTTGGATATGGAGTTTCTGGGAAAGTATACAAGCGAGTAGCTGCTCACACTGTTGGACAAAACAATATTGCCGCCAAGCGGTTGAATCGGGAATCTGGTCATGGAGAAGCTGAATTTATGGCAGAGTTGGACATCCTTATGGAGTATAAACATGACAATGTCATTGGTCTTGTAGGCTATTGTGATGAAGAAGAAGAAAAAGAAAAAATTATTGTTTTAGAGTTTGCATCCAGAGGAAGTCTTGATAGGTACTTGAGTGATGTTAGTCTTACGTGGGTGATGCGGCTAAAAATATGCATCGATATTGCAAACGGGTTGGAGTTCCTCCATACAAGTGCTTCAAGTCAACAAGTGGTGATACATAGAGATATCAGCAGCAGTAACATTCTGCTATTTGATGATTGGAAAGCAAAAATTACTGATTTTGGGATTTCCTTAGTATGTCCAATAAATCAGGATGTGGACTATGTCATCGACGATGTTACCGGCACAATCGGATATTGTGACCCACTATACTTGACAACAGGCTTCTTAACAAAAGAATCTGATATATTTTCCCTTGGTGCGGTTTTATTTGACATATTGTGCGGGAAATTATCATCTGTAAAACTAGATGATGAATATCAATTTTTACCCTTTTTGGCTAAACACCACTATCAAGTAGGAAAACTTGACGAGTTAGTGTTTGAGGGTATAAAAGAAGAAATTGTGCCACAATCATTTAGTATATTTACAAAGATTGCCTTTCAATGCTTACATCATAGGAGAGAAAGACGGCCAACGGCAGGTGAAGTAATAATACAACTTAAGGAAGCATTGAAATTCCAGGTAAGTCTTTTTTCTTTAATTATTGCAGAATTGGTTACCATTCGTGTCATATACATATCTAAACTATATTATGTAAAAATTCAT
Source organism: Artemisia argyi (assembly GCA_030686995.1). NCBI lineage: Eukaryota > Viridiplantae > Streptophyta > Magnoliopsida > Asterales > Asteraceae > Artemisia > Artemisia argyi. The sequence goes on along the minus strand of CM060685.1, from coordinate 199,972,376 downwards.
TTGTATCAAGAAATGAATAACAAAGAAGCTGTACAATTTGTTTGAAATCATAGAACAAATGATGAAAGAACACATGACGTTGAAAGACAGTTTTTATATTATGCGTCAATAAGAAAAAAAGACAAGAAGCTTACAAGATCCAGAATGAACATGTTGGATTGTTGCCATGTTTAATATAAGGTCTTTAGTAGTTTCTTTAACGGTAAAAGCGTAATTGTATGAAATAAGAGTTTATTAACTTTTTTAATTAATGTACAGGAGGATTATGAGAAATGGGAGCCCAAATTGCCTAAAGACTACAAAGAAATAATCAAGATGTCAAAGTGCCCTGAAATCTATTCTAGCATCAAGAAAGAGGATCTTTACAACACTTTTACTAAGGGAATACTTCTTCAACATGACAAAGTGGTAATCAGTTCATTCTCATATCTCGATTATTTTGTGTTTCCTTTATTGCTTGTATCTTCTACTTTTTGAGGGATAGTTCAAAATCGCACATGCATTTACAAATCATTGAAAATGCGTCTGAATTGTTTTCCTTATTGTTGTATAACAGTTGTTGTCAATTGATGGTGATGGAAGAAGAAATGAATTGGTATCAGCAACGTTTACAACAACGTTTACATATGTAAACAGTTGTGCACATAAGTGGCAATCTCTTACGGAATCAAGGTTCCTCTGTCTTTCACTCTACCTCTCTTAGAACATATGTGTACACATGCATTGCTGTTAGATGTAAATATTTTGGCTTAAATTTACAAACTAATATGACCCACAACTTAAAAATATAAAATCGTAAACAAACTGAGTTTCATAAACAGATCTAATGAGTGCATTTATTTTTAATCAAATGCCTGATAAACATGAAGAACAGTAAGGGTATATTAGAGAATAGTGATAACCTTTATTAATATGTTAAAGGTATCGGCCGAGATTAACTGAATATCAACCCTGATTAGAAGGTGAAAGTAATGATCACAACTATGTGTAAGTTGTGTGTTGGTAGGTGAAGAATAAGAATCAAGCTTATGTTTGCATTAGACTATGTAATTCCTACAATTTTATCTAATTTATATGTTAAATTCAGTTATTGTTGCCTTTAACAAGAATATGTTAAATTCAGTTACATTACAGTTTTATAATGACAAGTTCTTTAGTATAGCATAATAGGAGTATTACGTTGGCAACATACAGTAACTATGCATTTTGATATGGCATTATGGTTATTATTATGCATGATAGGTACGTATTGCCTGGAGTCTTTAGCTTGATTATGTAGTTATTTTTTCTAAAAATGTGGTTGAGGTAATGGTATGCCCCTGTTTTCAGTCCTCTGTTCTCACGTCATGAATCAAATTTGGTTAAGGGTATTTTGGTCATTTGGTGACTTGCTCCCCTCTTCAGAGAATTGGGTATATATATCGAGGAATGCTAGAGCCACAAACAAACTTTCACAAAAACATCCACAAAGGCACAAACTGACGTATTAGATGATGATTGGTGTACTTTGTTACAGTTTCTCTCCCATCTCTTTGATTAAACCATCCTATGACACGTCAGTTTGTGGATATTTTTTTGGAAGTTTGTTTGTTGCCCTAGCATTCCTCATATATGTCATTCCAAAGCCTAACAATGCATATGTATCCAAAGTTAAAATCATAATTGCATACATATCCTTCCAAAGCATTAAAAATAACACATATATATCCAACTATTTATAACAGCCATTTATACATTTGTATATACCATTGATTTTAATTTAACTCATATGTTTATTGATACATTAATTTATATGTTTATCGATATTTTTAACCAAAATATCCTTATTATTAGAGGCAAAGTCAAGTTGAACGTCTAAAATGAAATTTGTACAAGTCCAATACTGGTTAAATACTAATGGAAACAAGAAAAGAAATTGCATTCAACACCAATACCATCTATATATATGACATTATCACAGTCAATGAGGATGTCCAACTGTTCATATATCTCACTATTATCAGCATATCCTATAAAATTGATAACAATAGAAACGATGTCAACAAACTCAATTTTATCATGTTATCACTTAAAATTGATAAATATTTATAATGTGTGCAGGTTTGAGACAGTAGTAGAGATGTCGGACATTTCTAACTTGAACATCGAAACTAAAATAAACACCCGGTTGTTATCTCCGAATGTTGTTTATGGGGTCTATTTCGTCTTCAAACTCTGTAATTCAAGAAACCTTACAACAGGACCGATGTATGTTAACCTAAAGTATAGTGTGGGCCGCGAAAGACTACAAGCATATTTTGCAACAGTAAGAGACAAAGAGTGGATGATGATTGAGCTGTACCAATTCTTGAATCAGAACACATATATCGATTTTGAGTTTCTACTAGATAGCTTTTCATCATACGTTTGTGGAGATGGTGCAATTTATGTTGAAGGAATTGAATTTCGAGCCATTGACAAAGTAAGTTTATAGGGATAATGATTTCTAAATGTATCCAACTTGACACGTTTTACCAATTAGTGTATGGAACTTTTAATTTTGCTATCTTGTGTAATAAACTTACTAATCTTTGCAAATTTGTGTACTCGTCCCACATGGCAATGAGATTAGCTTGCCAAGTCAGCTTGCCAAGTCAACTAATCTCATTGCCAAGTCAGCTAATCTCATTGCCATGTGGGACGAGTACACAAATTTGCAAAGATTAGTAAGTTTATTACACAAGATAGCAAAATTAAAAGTTCCATACACTAATTGGTAAAACGTGTCAAGTTTGATACATTTAGAAATCATTATCCCAAGTTTATAAATATCCCTTGGCTCCGTTTAATATTCTTTTATATATATTGCAGAGGGGTTGGGTGCATGGCCGAAAAAAACCATGTTCTATGTTGCATATTTAACATGATTTGTGTACAGGTGGAATCTGAAGAATTTAGAGAGTTGAAGGAAGTCCAACAAGTCTTGAAATCAAACTTCAATGTGGATCAGGTGCAACATTTGCCAACTAACTTCGAAGAAATATTCAAGATAAGCAAAAACTACGACGAGTTATTCTGGTTGGGTGAAGTCGATGAAAAGAAACTTCTTGTGCTTTCGGCAAAGGCATCTCTATACAAATTTTCTAATGTGGATCTTTTTACTTCAAAACCGTCAGCCCGGTCCAGGTTTGCTTTTATGAACTAATTTCGCTACAGTTTCTTTAACTAGACCGTGTCTACTACTCTACTCGTACATGTACAATGTGCTCGTCTATGCTTACCTAATATATGAAAATGTCTCATAAAAAACTAGGTTTTATAATTCTAGCCTTCTAGGTCCTAATCTTCTTAACTTCTTTGTTTTATATTAAAATGCCGAATTAAGATTCGTGAATATATGGTTGAGAATAGTTTCACTTGGATTTGGTTTTTTGTCTTCAAATTTTACTTTGTTTCTATGAAGTATGTAATCATATTATACATTGTACATGCAGATTTCAAGAGGTGATTGAGCTTTTGCCACAACAAGTATTTTATCTCAAATCCATGATTAAAAGTCAAATGTTGTCACCAGATACAGAATACACGTGTTATCTTTTGTTCAAGCTTTCAGAAAAATGTCAGGGGATGCATAATCCAGTGAAAGTACGAGATTTACTCCATCAAGAAAACAAAGAAGCTGACTTTTTTATTTATTTTATAACCCCAAGCCAATTAAATATACATGATTTTACTGGGGTTCCAAAACAAAGGGAAGATGGATGGATGGAGATTCAAGTTTGGAAGTTTAACTCAACTCATGAATTTAAGGATGACTCTCTTTCTATTGATATGAAATTTACAAGTCCTGAAGGGATGCTGTCTGGCCTCATTGTATGTGGCCTTGAGTTTCGGCCAATGTAAGAAACATTTTCCTGTACTTATTTGAATTTGTTTATATTTAGTATCGGTGGAAGGCTCTTATAGTACATACCGAGTATTTTACAAGACCGCATTTCTCTGCGGATGAATGAAGCTTCCGCTTTTCGTCCATTGAGCTTTAAAACGTAAGTAATCAAAAGATTCCGTAAAAAGAATTGGTTTGTTTAGATCGAAGAACTTAAATTATAAATAGTTTCTACTCGTACTTCTACCTATTATATATGGACTTAGTTAATTTCAGAGTATACATCAAAATAAAATAGTTAGTTGAATTATTAAAAGGATTACGTAAACAATCTTATAAAAAGGTGTCAAATTTCTATCATAATTTATACAAAACTAAAATACTAAAGCTTAATAACAGTTTATAAAAATGCTACGTACTGTTTTCTGACTTCCTCACTTTCTTAAAAATTTTAAAGTTATTAATATTTGATTAAGAAGATAAGTAGAACTATCAGCATCTACAAATCATAATAGAATGTAACCAAAATATCTTATACACATATAAGAGAATATACAAAGTGTGAAATGGATATTTTGATTAACTATTGGGAAAACTCGATTTTGAAATCGAGCCTTCTAATTGACCAATATAATGTTGGTAATTTAGTGTTATTAACTATTTTAGGTGATTGTGTTTTATTTGAGACCAACGGGTCTTATACAAGTTTAGCTCAAGACAAGTTAGAAGGTACGGAGTGCGCACTCGTTATCGTTAGCTTGATAACGCCACGACAAAGACTCAGGGAGTCAGGGGTCCAAGGGCAGCACCCCTAAACGGTTTTTTCTAATTGCTGTTACAATTTTTACCCGCCAAAACCCAACAGACGCATCTTTTACTAACCAACACAATGGTTGGTAGATAACCGAAATGACTATAGAAGGAGATTTTGATCCAATCCACCAGACATGGATCGTTTTGGGTTAGTTTTATTTCTTACCTTGTGACGTTAAACTTTTAAAACTGGGTGACGACTGAATGTGGTAGATCATACGGGTCATCATTAGTTTTTTTATTGATCCCGACCCAACCTAGTAATGACCCGTTTCTCAAAAGTAACCTGACCCGCCCTTTTTTTTCCACCTCTAGCATCTCAAGAGAATGAGTTGTTGTCTCAAACAACTTATTTAACAACACTCAAAATTAATATAGTGTTTCTATCTGAAACTGCAAACAAAATCAGTTGCATACTACCATTTCTGCAGCTGATTCAATGGCAGAATAGTATATAGGTGACCATTTTTTTTAACATCTAAAACTTACATGTGTGAGTGTAAGTATGTGCTCGTCAATAATCATACAATTGCTAAGAGACAAAGAGGTTAGTTGATACCAAAATCATAAGCTTTAGCGGAGTATATTGCAAAATTACATATCAAAAAAAGATGCAAAAGGTTTATAATACAAAATAAAGATGACAATAATGACTAATGGGGTTAGCTACCTAGGACCAACTTGGTTCAATCCAAGTATGAGGGTAGGTGTTATAACGGCTCATTCTGCTAAAATGTTCTTCACTGCCCATGGGATCGAATGTGTCATACTTGCATGTTTCGAGTGAATAGAAGACTATCATCTTGTTCTTGGAATGCAATTCTGGAAAATAGATCTTGTTCTCCATATGTTGAGATTTGGCTTCAATGCAAAAACATGTTGTACTGCAAATATAAATCATGTTCCTTCCTAAACTATCTAACTTCTCCCATTCTTTTGTAGAATCGTTCATCTTGAATACCTCAACCGACTCTCCGGACAGCCCCTACAATTACTAGTAAAAGATGTTGATGGCATTTCGTAAGGAAATGTTGTGCTCTCGAAGTGCAACAACTTCTTGGGGTTTCGGCTATAACTGCCTCCCAATAGAAATCATCTTCACCTAAATCCAAATTTTTGAACACATCAAGCTCTCCTTCATCAGACAAGGCATAAAGATCCCGACCATAAAATGTTGGAAAACGAAAGGTATATGAATAATAATGAAGGTCAATCCTGTTAGTCGTATAATAATATATCTAGCCCAACATGTATTTGTACGGGCTACGGCCCATGTCTAGAATATTCGTTGTATGGTATTTATATACCACGATTCTTATGAATGGGGGATATACAATTTACAAATAATATACTTACCTACATGGTATCAGAGACGATAAGTGTCAGGTTCACAGCCAATCGACAATAAGTGTTTGTTTGTTAGAGACGATCGTTGGTCCGTTTGTTTACCAGTCGTCTAAGTCTGATTCTCTTGTTTGTTGGTGTTTCTTTATCACCTGCTTAATTGTTTATCACCTGTTTGTTGTTGGTGTTTCTTCTCAAGTCGAAGCTATGACAGGATCTACTGCTCCTCCTACTCTTCTATTGTCTGACAAGCTCATGGCCCTTAACAACCTGTCTACTCGTGTCCCGGTTGTCCTCGATGTGGATGAGATGAATTATGCCTCCTGGACGTATTTCTTTCAGAACCTGGTTCGTGGCTACAACTTGCTGGACCACCTTCTTGGTGACTCTTCTACTGATGGAGTTAGCTCCAAACCTCCGCCCACAGCCGAATGGCTTGCCCTTGACGCCATTATACTTTCGTGGATCTTCTCCACATCGTCTAAAAATCTTCAACAAAGACTGGTCGTTGACAACCCTAAAACTGCAAAGGAAGCATGGGATATTCTTGTGTTGATTTTCAACGATAACAAACGTTCTCGTTCGATAGCTTTGAAGGCGGATTTAAGATCCATCAAGCTCGGTGACCTCTCCATCGATGCATACTTCCGGAAAATTGAAAACATTGCTATTGTGCTTTCTAGTCTTGGCTCTCCAATCAGTGATGACGATGTGGTTAATATTGCATTAGATGGGCTACCTGAAAAATATCACCATGTGTCCGATATCATTATTCATTGTGAACCTTTTCCCGATCTTAAGACGGTTCGATCCATGCTCACGACGGCCGAGATGCGTTTGAAGTCCCGTACCATCACCACCTCTAGTTATGGTACTGCATCTTCTCCTATGGTGTTATTGGCAAATAATCGTGATAACTCTCGACGGTCCACCACTATGCCTGATAAGATTTACAAGCCATGCAATAACTTTGCTAGCGGATCGTGTCGATTTGGGGTGAAGTGCAAGTTCCTACATGACGGGGTACATGGCAATCCAAATAGTCGACCTTCTACAGCTTCTATTACTACTTGCAATACTTTATCACAACCTGATCTACTAACTCTACAAAGTCTCTTGGCCAAACTTGGATGTAGTGGAAATAACAATATTTTTAATTCCAACAGTAGCTTGGGTTCTGTTTCACAAACACACCCTGTTGCACTCCACACGTATCCAGGGCAATCTCCACCGGGCTTTTCTTTTCCCTCGGCCCAACAATTTCAGCCCATGCCTTATCCTAACTTGGCTTTGCACTCGGGTCAGTTTGGTCCAATGTCAGGTCAGTTTGGACAAGGGGGGTTCAATGGACTAAGTGGTTCATTGGTAGGTCAGTCTGGTCAAGGGGGTTCAGTTGGTCAAATGACAGGTTCACAGGTTCAACAGGTTGGATTGACAAGTTCAGTTTTGGCTGGTCAACATCAAGGTCAATCACAGTCCCTTGGTAACGGTTCGAGACAACTCCCGGGTCAGGAAACTGTTTTACCTCGTACTTTTGCTGCTGGTACACTTCAGGATCCTGCTCCAGGAAACTGGAATATGGATACAGGTGCGTCGTCTCATCTTAATGATTCTGTTGACTGTCTTAGTGATGTTTTTAATTCGTGCATTTACCCATCTGTTGCAGTTGGTGACGGGCATTCAATTCCCGTTATCAACTCTGGACATAGTATTTTGCCTACTCCTAACCGACCACTTCATTTAAATAATGTCTTAATTGCTCCTAATATTGTCAAAAATTTGATCTCTGTTCGTCAGTTTGTTCGGGATAATTATTGTACTGTTGAGTTTGACCCTTTTGGTTTTTCTGTTAAGGAGTTTCAAACGCGTCGGGTGCTGCTCCGCTGTGATAGCAATGGAGACCTCTACCCAGTCACTCAGCCTTCCACCATTCCGCATGCTTTTCTCGCGAGTCAGTATACGTGGCATCAACGACTTGGACATCCAGGAAGTGAAGTGTTACGTCGTGTCCTTTCTAGTAATTCTATTTCATGTAATAAAGAGCAGTCTCCCATGCTTTGTCATGCTTGTCAGCTTGGCAAACATGTGAAACTTCCATTTGTTAGTTCTAGTAGTTTGGTTCAGTCTTCGTTTGATATTGTACACTCGGACTGGTGGACTTCCCCAATTCCGAGTCTTTCTGGTTTCAAATACTATGTCTTATTTTTGGATCATTATTCTCAGTTTGTTTGGGTTTATCCTTTAGTTAATAAATCTGATGTTTTGTCTAAATTTATGTTGTTTCGTACCTTTGTTCGTACTCAATTTAAATGTGAAATTAAGGCTTTTCAGTGTGACCATGGTGGGGAATTTGACAACCAAGTCTTTCATAAGCTCTTTTTAGATAATGGGATTCAATTTAGATTTTCTTGTCCTCGCACCTCTCAAAAAAACGGGAAATCCGAACGGATGATTAGAACTATCAATAACCTTATCCGTACCTTGTTGTTTCAAGCACATCTTCCTCCTAATTATTGGACTGAGGCTCTTAATATGGTTGTTTATCTTTTAAATATATTACCATCCCGTGCCATTGATAATGAAGTTCCATTTACTCGCCTTTTTGGTTTAAACCTGACTATAGTCTTTTACGTACCTTTGGGTGTCTTTGTTATCCTCACATCGATACTAATAACAAACTTGGTGCACGGGCCACACCTTCCCTTTTCTTAGGTCATGCCACCAATCATCGTGGTTATCGTTGTTTAGATTTGAACACCAATAAAATTATTCTTTCACGACATGTTACCTTTGATGAGACTATTTTCCCGTTTGCTACAAAAACATCAAATATCACCACTCCCACTACCAGTTCTTCTTATGAATTTTTGGATGACTCATCTAATGTCATCTCTAATCTTCTAAGATTATCTCCCACCACTACACCTACTGTTCCTACACCTGATGCACCTGTTGAGCCTCTTAGTCCATCTCCTACACCTACACCAACTACACAAACGCCACAACCGCCACCAAGTCCATCTCCTACACCTACACCAACTACACAAACGCCACAACCGCCACCAAGTCCATCTCCTGCACCTACACCAACTCCACAAACGCCACAACTGCCACCAATGCCACAAACGCCTGTTGTTTCTCATGAATCACCTCCTTCTATAATTACCCAGCCTACCGGTTCGATTCACCCCATGGTCACACGTGCTCGTGTCGGGATTTCTCGTCCCAATCCTCGTTATGTTGGTCATGTGTCTACGATTTCTCCTTTACCTCGTTCTCCTAGTGATGCGTTTCGTAATCCAAATTGGCGAAATGCTATGTGTGATGAGCATGGTGCACTTATTAAAAACAAAACTTGGACTCTTGTACCAAAACCCCCGGATGTGAATATTATTCGCAGTATGTGGTTGTTTCATCACAAGTATTTAGCAGATGGGACTCTTAGTCGCTACAAGGCTCGTCTTGTTGCGAATGGTAGTAATCAGATAGAGGGTATTGATGTTGATGAGACGTTTAGTCCGGTTGTCAAACCCAGTACTATTCGGACTGTTCTTAGTTTAGCTATTTCTCGACATTGGTCGGTTCATCAGTTGGATGTCAAGAATGCTTTTTTACATGGGGATTTGGCTGAAACTGTTTATATGTATCAGCCACCTGGGTTTCGTGATCCTGTTCATCCTGACTATGTATGTTTATTGCAGCGTTCCCTGTATGGTCTTAAGCAGGCTCCTCGGGCATGGTTTCAGCGCTTTGCTAACTACATCACTACTGTTGGCTTTTCTTCTAGTTGTTGTGACTCCTCTTTATTTATTTATAAACAGGGTGATGATACTGCATTTTTGTTACTCTATGTGGATGATATTGTGCTCACTGCTTCGTCTGATGGTTTACTACAGCAGATCATTGCTTCTTTACATAAGGAGTTTGCTATGACAGATTTGGGTGCTCTTAATTATTTTTTGGGTGTTTCAGTTACGCGTGACTCTTCTGGGATGTTTTTGTCACAACGAAAGTATGCTCTGGAAATATTGGAACGTGCACATATGGTCAATTGTAACTCTTCTCGGACTCCTATTGACACAGAGTCTAAATTGGGTGATGATGGTGATCCAGTTTCTGATCCTAAGTTATATCGGAGTCTTGCTGGTTCTTTGCAGTATCTTACCTTTACTAGACCTGATATTTCCTATGCCGTGCAGCAGGTTTGTTTATATATGCATGATCCTCGAGAGCCACATTTCAATGCTCTCAAGCGGGTTTTGAGGTATGTTCGGGGCACATTAGACTATGGTTTGCAATTGTTTTCATCCTCTACTTCCTCATTGGTTGCTTATTCGGATGCCGATTGGGCTGGTTCTCCTACTACAAGGCGATCTACTTCTGGCTATTGTGTTTTCCTTGGCAACAATCTCCTCTCCTGGTCCTCAAAGCGTCAGCCGACACTTTCTCATTCTAGTGCAGAGGCAGAGTACCGTGGTGTTGCCAATGCTGTTGTTGAGACCTGTTGGTTGCGAAACCTGCTACGTGAGTTGCATACACCTTTGTCTTCCGCTACGCTTGTCTATTGTGATAATGTTAGTGCTATATACTTATCTTCTAATCCGGTTCAGCATCAACGTACAAAGCATATCGAGATTGATATTCATTTTGTAAGGGATTTGGTTGCTGCTGGTCAGGTCAGAGTGCTTCACGTACCGTCACGTTATCAATATGCAGATATTTTTACCAAAGGCTTACCATCAGTTTTGTTTGACGAGTTTCTTTCCAGTTTGAGTGTTCGGTGTCCTCCCGCTCAAACTGCGGGGGAGTGTTAGTCGTATAATAATATGTCTAGCCCAACATGTATTTGTACGGGCTACGACCCATGTCTAGAATATTCGTTGTATGGTATTTATATACCACGATTCTTATGAATGAGGGATATACAATTCACAAATAATATACTTACCTACAAATCCTACGCCAGGATGGCTCCCCGCCTACAAAGTGGATGTAAGCATATTGGTCACCTTTTGGAAGTAAAACAACCATACAACCGGGGGGAAGTAGGTGGTGCTGAGAAACAAAAGCTTCCATCAATATAACCTAAATATGGAAGCTCGCGAATATCATTTGTGAAGGGGTTATAGAAAACCAGTGTCTTCCAGGAACCGAGGTAAAACAACAACCAACCAAACCTGGAATAACATATTCTGTCAAGATAGATTGGTAAATCTAATTTCTTCATAAAGAGCATGTAACCAGACATGGGATTAGTAAAAGTGAATATGCCTTGTTCTTTGTCAACCTCCATTAGCCAGGAGGGTGAAAGTAACAATTTTTCACTCCATTTTATTGTAGGTGCTGCTAAATGACAATACTTGCATGTAGCACGAAAGTTCATGTATTCCAAACCAACACAATATTCGATGATCGTCTCCAAAATATGAAGTGGAAGATTGAGTAGGTGTGATTCGCTAAACTGCTCATCATCCGTTGATCTTCTTACCACCATTACATTGTCCCTGTCCTGTAGTTTTGGATAAGAAGTATACTCTCCAGCCTACACAGCAAAAGGTTCTTCTATAAGAAAATGTTTCCGTAGTTTTAATTAACGATATAATAGACAAACACAAATTAAAGCAATACCTGCATTCCCACATGGCAGGAGTGTATCATTTTGCCCGTTTCACCACGGATGTGTATATAACCCGCTAACTCTTGCAAGAGTTCAGGGCTAAAAAAGAAAGAGTAATCTTGAGCAGGATCCGTGGAAAGTGCAGGGCTATAAAAGACAGAGTAATCACGAGTAGGATCAACAAAAAAGCTAGCGCCCTTGAGGTCTAATATATCTTCCCACATCGAACCAGTCATGCTCAAGTATTTGAGCTCTTCCTCTTGCATTACTTCACAAGTAATATTAGGCATGTCCCATTCTTTAAGGCATTGATATTCTTCCCACTTAATTCCAGTCATATCCAGTTTATGCAGAGATACAGCAGCAAGTGTTTTCTTTTTTTTTCTCGTTATACGCCATTACAATGCAAAATAGTATTGAGCCAGATCCTTTTAGAAAATAATTTTTCTCGTCGAAAGAAAATAAGTAATGACCGGTAGGACATGCCCCAAATAACATTAGTTCTATCTTAACTTCTCTATCCTTAACAACAATGTCAACGTATATGACAAAAGGAGCAATATTACCATCTGTATTCAACGCAAATACTTTACCATCGCAACAAGCTAGGCTATGTATCAAACTTCCACCACCAGTTGTTCTTACGAGTTGGTCAATGTATGACAGTTCGGTCCATCTTAACCGCGATTGGTTACGCTCAATATGACAAAAAACCAAAGTTAGGAACTGTGGCTCTTGTTAACAAGAGAACTGAACTTGGATCATTAGGAGCAGACAACAAACAACAATGGCTGACATCGTCACGATTTCCATAATTCAATGGGGGAAGATGAATGATCTCACCAGTTTCTGGATTCCAAAGAGACCACATGACTTTGTTGGAGAGAATTACCCAGCCATAGAAACGCCCTCTAATGCGTCTCCCATGCAACTCATGGATTCTATAACGAGAACTAAACGTTGGGTCGTTTATGTTGCAGAAAATCTGGCCGTCTTCGCCTGGGCTTTGAGAAATCAACCATGGATACTTTGCAGATAAGTCAGGCAATCCATCATATACGAAAACACAGTCTTGCACCATCTAATAATGTTATAACAGTATTAAGAGCTTACGTAATGAACTAGTAGTTTATAGTTGTCAACATAAAACTGTTGGAAAACACGAGGGCCTTTTAGGCTTACGAAGAGATGAAGAGAGGAATACTTAGAGAGCTTTTACAATGGAACTTTATTCCTTGAACTTTTTTCATGGTACATACAAATGCATCACTACACCTATTTATACTTCTCCATGGAAGGTTCTAGAACCCAGATATTTTCCATGGATGATTACTTACATCATCATCCTAATCTTAATTCTAGATGATTCTTGATACATTATTATCCTTATCAACATATCTAGTTCTAGATACTTCCTACTAGATATTTCTAGTATCATTCTAGATATTTCACAAATATATTTTCTATGAGTATTCTACGAGTTTCTAGAAGCTTCCATACCATTCTACGACTTTCTAGAAACTTCCATACCATTCTCGGGCTAAATCAAGTTTATGATCCAACACCCCCCCCCCCTTTAAACTTGATTTACCGACTCCAAGCATCATTCGTTGTCTTGAGAACTCTTTCTCGTTGAGCGGTTTGGTGAAGATATCTGCAACTTGATCTTCAGACCTCGTATGTATCACTCGGACATCCTTTCTTGCAATGCACTCTCTAATAAAGTGATAACGAGTGTTGATATGCTTACTTCGATCATGGTAGACTGGATTTTTTGCTAAGTCGATTGCTGACTTGTTATCCACGTAGATCTCAGTCGCATCTTCTTGCTCCATGTGTAGCTCCTTTAGCATACTTCTTAGCCAAATTGCGTGGCATACACATGATGTTGTAGCTACGTACTCCGCTTCACAACTGGATAAGGTAACAATAGGTTGCTTCTTTGAAGACCATGTAAAGGCATTGTTACCCAGGAAGAACAGGAATCCTGTTGTACTTCTTCCATCGTCTTTATTTCCAGCCCAGTCACTATCACTATATCCAACTAGCTTGAAGTCTTCACTTGTTAAGTAAAACATACCATAATCTACGGTACCTTTGATATAATGGAGGATCCTCTTTGCAATCTCCAAATGTTTTGTTGTAGGCTCTTCCATGAAACGACTAACCAATCCAACCGCAAAGAGGATGTCGGGTCTTGTACATGTCAAATAGCGCAAACTTCCAATGAGACTCTTGAATAGAGTTGAGTCTACTGCTTCTCCTCCGTCATGCTTAGAAGGCTTTGCCTTATGTTCTATGGGGGTGCTAACGGGATTACATTTCTCCATGCCGAATTTCTTTAATATCTCCTTGGCATATCCTTCCTGACTTATGAAAATTCCATCATCCATCTGCTTCACCTCAATGCCAAGATAATAAGACATAAGTCCTATGTCTGTCATCTCGAACTCTTTCATCATTGACTTCTTGAGCTCATCCATCATACTTTGAGATTTTCCTGTAAAGATCAAATCATCCACGTACAAGCAGACGAGCATTATACCTCCACTTTCAAATTTCACGTAAAGTGCATATTCAATTAGGCATTTTGTAAAACCATGTTCTTGGAAATACTTGTCAATTCTAGTATTCCAAGCACATGGTGCCTGCTTTAGACCATATAAGGCCTTTTTCAACCTTAGCACTTTACCTTCATGCCCTTTGGCAACATATCCCTCCGGTTGCTCCACATAAACTTCTTCTTCGAAAAGTCCATTTAGAAATGCAGACTTCACATCCATTTGGTGGATTTTCCACCTATGTTGAGCTGCAATAGCAATAATCATTCTAATAGTTTCTAAACGAGCAACAGGAGCAAATACCTCTTCGTAGTCGATCCCATGCTTCTGCTTGTAACCTTTTGCCACAAGTCTTGCCTTGTACTTCTTCGCTTCGCCTTTGGCGTTTTTCTTGGTCTTGTATACCCACTTAACTCCAATAGCCTTTTGGCCTTTCGGAAGGGTCGTCAACTCCCACGTATCATTCTTCACTATTGAATTTATCTCCTCGTCCATGGCTTGTCTCCATTTCTTACTTTTCATAGCCTCCTCAAAAACTAAAGGTTCACAATCAGCATATAAACAAAGAAGGGGTATCTCGTCAGTTACCTCGTACAGCTCCTACAAACTTCTTGTCTTTGGTTCTCCTTCACTTGAACTTGAAGGTGAGTCTTGGGTTGGAGTTGGACTTTGAGGTTGTTGGACTTCTTCACTTGATTCACCCATCTCTTCTTCAATCATAGGAAGAAAGTCATACCTTTCATTTTCTTTAATGCTCCAATCCCATGCTTCTTCTTCATCGAACTCCACATCTCTACTCACTACCACCTTCCTTGTGATTGGATTATAGAGCTTGTAGCCTTTTGACTGCTTGTCGTAGCCAACGAACACATGCTTCTTACTTCTATCATCAAGCTTGGATCGCCTTTGGCTTGGAACGTGAACATACACTATGCTTTCGAATACCCTTAGGTGTGAGACGGTAGGCTTCATCCCATTCCATGCTTCTTATGGAGTCTTGTTTTCTAAACTCTTTGACGGACACCGGTTCAATAGATATACCGCACAGTCAACCGCTTCGGCCCAAAACTCCTTTGGCATTTTCTTATTTTTCAACATGCTTCGGACCATATTGAGAATGGTTCTATTCTTTCTCTCCACCACTCCATTTTGTTGTGGGAAGTAAGGAGCCGTTAGAAATCTCCGGATCCCATTATCCTCACAAAATTTGTTAAATTCTTTTGACAAAAATTCTCCACCTCTATCGGATCGCATGGATTTAATTTTTAAACCTTTCTCTTTTTCTACCATAGCTTTAAATGTCTTAAAAGCTTCAAAAGCTTGGGATTTTTCTTTTAGAAAATATACCCAAGTTTTTCTTGAAAAGTCATCAATAAAAAGCATGAAGTAAAGATTCTTACCATGAGAGGGTGGAGTAATGGGACCGCACAAATCCGTGTGAATTAGTTGCAAAGGCTCCTTAGCTCTTGATGTCGCTTCTTTCGGGAACGAACTTCTAGCATGCTTTCCAAGAAGACATCCTTCACACACTTGATTGGGATGATCAATTTGATCTAACCCTTTCACCATTCCCTTTAATGATAATAACTTTAAGTCACCAAAGTTTAAGTGCCCATACCTCATATGCCAAAGCCACGAATGATCCTTCAAACAACTCTTTAAGCACTTAGCTTCATCATGTTGAATGTTTAGAAGGAACATTCGGTTTTTAGTCATAGGGACTTTAGCTATGAGCTTTCCTTCGGGATTTCTTATTGTAGCACTACGATCTTTGAAATGAATATCGTAGTTTTTCTCTAAAAGTTGTCCCACACTTAAAATGTTACTTTTAAGGTTGGGCACATTGTATACGTCCGAAATATATTGGTGCCTTCCATCTTTAGCTCGGATAAGTATCTTACCTTTTCCTTTCACCGGTGCCTTTGATTCATCTCCAAAGGTGACGTTACCTTTACTTTCCTCCATATCCACGAACAAGTCTTCTTCACCCGTCATATGGTTACTCGCAGCGGAATCTATATGCCATGGTTCTATCCTCTCTTCTTGTTCGTCACGTCTTGCCATTGGCAAGGTAAGCTCATCTTTGTCTTCTACCTCCACAAGATTAGCTTTTTCTTCCACTTGTCTTAAGCTACTACACTCACTGGAATAATGACCATATTTGCGATAATTATAACATTGTATTTGTGGCTTACCTCCTCTTTGAGATTGAAAGCCTCTCCCACGACCTCTTCGATATGAAAACCATTGGTTTTCATCTTCTTTGTTGACATGTTCTCTTCCTCGTCCTCGGCCTTGGAAACCACCACGACCTCGAAAAGTACCGCGTCCTCGTCCTTGCTCCTTTCCATGTAGAAAGCTCTTTTCTCTTTCTTTGAAAGAGACCTTCAAGTATAAAGCTTGCTCCAAGGGTTCTTTCCCCCTTCTTTTCTTCAATTTTTCTTCATGGGCTTGTAAAGATCCCATGAGTTGATCAGTGGTCATAGAGTCTATGTCTTTTGGCTCCTCCATGGCCACGACAATGTAATCAAAGCTTGGTGGCAAAGAGCGAAGAATCTTTTCTATCACCCTTGTGTCACTCAAGCTTTCACCATTTCTCTTCGTTTCATTTGAAATGGTCAAGACACGAGTGAAATAATCTGAAATGGTTTTGGATTCCTCCATTTGGAGCTTTTCGAACTCTCCTCTAAGAGTTTGAAGACGTACCTTTTTCACCTTGTCAATTCCTTTGAAAGCATTTTGAAGGATCTCCCACGCTTCCTTAGAAGTGGTTGCATTTGCAACTTTCTCAAACATCGCATCATCAAGACATTGATAGATGAGTGTAAGAGCACTTTGATCCTTCTTTCTTGCCTTTTGCAACTCGACCCTTTGGGCGGCATTCAACGAACTTTCATCATCAACTTTCTCAACACCTTTTTCGACTATCTCCCACACATCATGTGAACCGAGTAACACCTTCATTCGAATACACCAACTACCATAGTTGTCTTTAGTAAGACGAGGAAATTGGAACAAGTTCATTGCACTTGACATCTCGATCTTCTAGCTCTGATACCAGTTTGTTGAAGAGATGAAGAGAGGAATACTTAGAGAGCTTTTACAATGGAACTTTATTCCTTGAACTTTTTTCATGGTACATACAAATGCATCACTACACCTATTTATACTTCTCCATGGAAGGTTCTAGAACCCAGATATTTTCCATGGATAATTACTTACATCATCATCCTAATCTTAATTCTAGATGATTCTTGATACATCATTATCCTTATCAACATATCTAGTTCTAGATACTTCCTACTAGATATTTCTAGTATCATTCTAGATATTTCACAAAGATATTTTCTATGAGTATTCTACGAGTTTCTAGAAGCTTCCATACCATTCTACGACTTTCTAGAAACTTCCATACCATTCTCGGGCTAAATCAAGTTTATGATCCAACAAAAACTACATATCATGAGAACAGATTTAATGAATGAATCACTCAGTTAAACACTTTAAACTCATAAAAAAACAACTTTTAAAGAATTGTACAAGTAAACATATTTCACAAAAAATGACGTAGTAATATGTGTAATACTTATACAACCAACAAACCTGAAGAGTTGTGCACATACTTACTCTGTGGCATTTTTTTGAACGAACACTCGTCACATTAAATAAACAGAAAATCAGCAATTGTGGACATATCTTCAAAGAAACTAACAAGGCTCCTTTATACCAAAGGCCTTTAGCCGAACGGCATGTGAGCGGCACATGTTGAAAGAGAACTCTATCAACTAAGAGGTCGTGGGTTCAAGTCTCAGGTCTCATACGAGACATATGTAAGATAGTATATGTGCGATATGTGGTGTAGATTGTAAATATAATTTCCTTTTATCAGCTTTTTCATCTAATCGACACACATAATGTCTTAAACAGAATAAAAAAAATCAAGTTGAGTAAAAACGATATCAACCAATGTTTTGAAAACCGGGTCTCTAATCGACCAGGTCAGTCAATGGGTCACTAGGTTACCGGTTCAACCGGTTCGACAACCGGGTCAACCCGGTCTTCCAAAAAAAAAATTCCAATGATAAAGTATATATATAAATCACGACTATTCCATATATTGAGCCTAAAAACCATTTACTAACAAATATAACATGTAAAACTACAATTAAGTCGCAAATATATATGATTCACTCACTTTATTTGTAAAAAAAAAAAAAAAAAAAAAAAAGACCAGGTCTCGAGAACCGGGTCGTCTTAAACCCGGCCGGTCTAACTGAGTTTTGAAAATGAAATAACGGTTTAATTTGACCCCTCTTTTGGCCGGAACCGGTTCAACCAGTCAAACCGGGTTTCAAAACATTGATATTAACAACAGCAACAAAACTTTGCATCCATGCTTCTTAAACAATTGTAAAGCAACCACATATACAAGAGCAAATGGCTAAGATGTATGTCAACTAACAAACTGAGCAGAAAATATAATAGTATTTGCAGCAAAAGAATACACATATTTAAACTAATAATTTAGCATTAACAACTTTGCAAAACATAACAATGTTGTATAATCAGTTATAATATTTTTTTTTTGAACGGCGAGTTATAATACTTATTAACACATCATCAAACCAAATATAGACTTTATAAACGTTTCTAATACTAAGGGAGTAAATATTTTGGAGAAAGATTTACCTTAGAATTCACTTGAGGTTCTTTAGGGTTTTTATGGTCGATTTTTGCATGGTGAATGTAGTGACATCGTTCCCCTTAAATATAAGGCTTATTGTCTTTACACATTGTAAGAACAACCCTATTTACCTTATTTATAATTTTAGTTTGTGGAACAACCCCTTAATCACGTTTCATATTTCATCATATTTCATTGTAGACATTCAAAAGGCTTAAAAAAGATTAAAAATGTTTTTTCTTCTCACTTGGGTCATTAAGCAAATAACATCGGTTATAAATGAGTTGATTCAAGCTTTAGCGTAAAGCTTGATTTAGTAACTCGACAAGTTCGAATTATAAATAAATTTTTTTACTTAATATTTTTACTTTTAATACTCTACATTTGTCTACCTTTTCTTTTTCAATAAATCTTACATAAATAAAACTTTACGCATAATATAAGTATATATTTTTACCACAACATGTGGACAATAAATTCCTTGTTACCTTACTGCCTTATAAATTGTATTATATATACGTATATATAGGGACGGAGCCAGGATTAAATATGACCGAGTGCACAAAAAAATTTGAAAACTAATACTAGAAACACATTTCGATGGACCGGATGCATTTAAGATGACTTTAGAAAAATCGATGTTTTTTTCAAAAATTAACACTATATCGAAAAATTCCATGGGGTGCACGGGCACCCGTGGGAACCCCCTTGGCTCCGTCGGTATATATTTAGGCTCATGAGCTTAATCGATCTTTACATATAAAGTTTGATTATTAAATGAGCCCAAATTTAGGCCTCGACTTTTTCAAAGTTTTTATCAATCTGATCTGGAGTTTTCTATGAGCTGGCTCAGCTCGTTTCCACACTGAAATGAATAAGTACTATCTTTAGACTATGAGGGTGGTGAAATAGAATTCTATTGAATATTTATTGGCCCAAATATAATGGGCTTATAAAACCAAGTCTTATGTCCAAAAATCTTGAAAAAAAACCCAAAAAGCAATTACCTTTATCACCAATTTCACAAATTAATAGATACCCATTAAGGAATCTTGAAATGGGTATGGCCCAATTTGATTAAACTTTCATTTCCCCAATTAAATTTCAGTTTCAATAATCAAGAAAATATTAGGGTTTAAGCAAAAAAAAATAAAAATAAAAATAAAATTAAAAAAATGTAGTGTTTGAAATTATTATCAGTATTGAAAAGGTGGAAATGTAATAACAGTCATTGTTTTTACACTACTTCGGCCGCTCAACGTGAACTAAATCATTTCCAAGATGAGGTATATTTATATATAAATCTTGATTTTTTTTAAA
Source organism: Artemisia argyi (assembly GCA_030686995.1). Taxonomy (NCBI): domain Eukaryota; kingdom Viridiplantae; phylum Streptophyta; class Magnoliopsida; order Asterales; family Asteraceae; genus Artemisia; species Artemisia argyi. The sequence continues at coordinate 199,952,172 of CM060685.1, read as the reverse complement.
GAAAAATGTTTAGTTTAAAGTTTGTGATGTTTGATATGTATGATTATTAAGGGGTTAAGGGGGTGTTTTGGATTATCTTGTTTTTTGGGCTAATGAGCTTGTTTGAAGTTGGAAAAACTCACAAGCTTGGTTTTCTCGCCTTATGAGGTTCAGCTTATGGACTTGAGAAGCTCAAGTAGTTCATAAGTCCAAAAAATTAGCTAATCCAGACAATGGGTATGATTTATGGGTGGTTTGGATTAGCTTATTTTTCGGACTCAAGAGCTTATTTGAAGTTGGAAAAACTCGTAAGCTCGGTTTTCTCGGCATCTGAAGTTGAGCTTATGGACTTGATAAGTCCATAAGCTCAGGTTGATAAGGGCGTAAGCCAGAAAAATGAGCTTATGAGTTTTTCCATTTTCAAATGATTCAAATGTTTGTGATGTTTGATGATTTAAGGGGTGAATGGATCAACTTGTTTTCCTGGTTTATGGGCTTATCTGAAATTGGAAAAGCTTGTAAGCCCATTTTTTTGGGCTTATGGAGTTGAGCTTATGTACTTGAGAAGCTCAAGTCTATAAGGTCATAAGCCCTGATTTATTCAAGGAGAAAGTTTACCTCTCCTGTGAGATATATTGACAATGGCTTTATACCTAGCATCTTTTTGAAAAGCTCATTTTCGGTGGGAAACTTTTCGAAAAGGCAAACTATGAACAACAGGGATGGAACTATGGGGGTTCCCGCGGGTTCTCAGGAACCCCATTGATTTTCCAATATAGTGTTAATTTTTGAAACTAACATAGATTTTTCCTAAATACAGTACATCTTAAATTTATCCGGTTCATCGAAATCTGTTTCTAATATTATTTAGTTAGTAAACTTACAAATGAAAAATACATAATTTGTTCACTAGGTGATTCACTTTTTAACTCTATTATATTGTGGTTCAAAAAAATTTGTGCACCCGAACATATATGGTATTGATTCCATCTCTGATGTACAAAGATTGTACACAGCTATGAAGTAACAAGTAAACTGATGCATATTTGCGCAAGTACCACAAATTAACCAAGTCTTATGTACCCAAAAATCTTCAAGGGTGGTAAAATAGAACTGTGTGTCTCTATTGAATATTTGTTGGGCCAAATATAATGGGCTTATCAAACCAATTCTTATGTCCAAAAAATCTTGAAAAAAGAACCAAAAAGCAATCACCTTTATCATCAATTTCACAAATTAACAGAAACCCATTAAGGAATCTTGAAATGGGTATGGCCCAATTTGATTAAACTTTCATTTCCCCAATTCAATTTCTATTTCAAGAATCAAGAAAATATTATTAGGGTTTAAGCAAAAAAAATTTTTTTTTTTAAATGCAGCGTTTGAAATCATTATCAGTATTGAAAAGGTGGAAATGTAATAAGAGCAATTGTTTTTACACTACTTCTGCTGCTCAACGTGAACTTAATCATTTCCAAGATGAGGTATATTTATTTATATATAATCTTGATTTTTTTTTTTTTTTTTAATTTGAAGTTTGTGATGTTTGATATGTATGATTATTAAGGGTTTAAGTGGGTGTTTTGGATTATCTTGTTTTTTGGGCTAATGAGCTTATTTGAAGTTGGAAAAACTCATAAGCTTGGTTTTTTCGGCTTATGAAGTTGAGCTTATGGACTTGAGAAGCTCAAGTAGTTCATAAGCCGAAAGTTCTTAAGTCTGAAAAATTAGCTAATCCAGACAATGGGTATGATTTATGGGTGGTTTGGATTAGCTTATTTTTCGGACTCATGAGCTTATTTGAAGTTGGAAAAACTCTTAAGCTCGGTTTTCTCGGTTTATGAAGTTGAGCTTATGGACTTGATAAGTCCATAAGCTCAGTTTGATAAGGGCGTAAGCCGGAAAAAAAATTAGCTTATGAGCTTTTTCAATTTCAAATGAGCTCGTAAGACCGAATATTAAGATAATCCAAAGACCTCCTTATAAGGTTGTGATGTTTGATGGGTAACTTTTTAAGGGGTGTTTTGGATTAGCTTGTTTTACGGGCTTTAGAGCTTATTTGAAACTGGAAAAGCTAGTAAGCTCATGTTTTCGGCTTATGGACTTGAGACGTTTAAGTCGATAAGGTCATAAGCCGAAAAATGAACTTATGTGTTTTTCCAATAGTAAATAAGCTTGTAAGCCCGAAAAATAAGCTAATTCAAACACCCCTTTAAAGTTTGTGATGCTTTATGGTATGATTTAGCGGTGTTGGGATTAGCTTGTTTTTCGAGCTTATGAGCTTAATTGAAATTGAAAAAGCTCGTAAGCTCATTTCTTCCTCTTATGGACTTATAAGTTCAAGTCGATAAGGTCATAAGCCAAATAAATGAGCTTATGAGTTTTTCCAATATCAAATAAGTCGGAAATAAGCTGATCCAAACACCCCCTTAAAAGTTTGTGATGTTTGAATTTATGTAATGATGCAGGTTTTGGTGGAAGGAAGAGCTTTTTCAAGAGCTGCTATACTTAATAGACCATCTCAGCTCAATGCTATTACTACTTCTATGGTATCCCTTCTATCTCTTATGTTTTTTCGCAAATGTTTCATCGAATATACGCACTTTTGATATTTTTTACGAGTTTGAAGTTTTAGACTAGATTCAGTTTTTTGAATTTGTTTGAAATAGTGACCCACAAGTTATAATCACTGTTACCGATTAGTTTAGGATGTTACATAAGTTGATGTCGCGTGTGTTAGAAAGTTCCCTGTACATGGATTATGTGGTAATACATGTTACGGGTCATATTTTTGTCCACTCAAATTTCAGTGTTGATTCAATGTTATGCATTCTTATTGAACATTGAAACCACCCCCTATATTATCGATTAGAAATGTTGACGTGGTGTGATAAACGTGTAGTCCGTAATATATAAATATGATGGTGTGGCATCCATTCTACAATGGGCATCCGGGTAATACAAGTGGCGGGTGAATTTTTCTATAAGAATTCACAACATTTAACAAAATCGAAACTTGAGTGGTAAAAACAGTTGTTAAGAACCAAAATTGACCCATGTTTAATCATATATACGCTCTTGTTCTACGATGATTTTTTGTTACTGAGAAACATGTGAATGTTGTAATGTTTCTGAAAAATTGTACACAGGCTGGTCGGTTACAAAGACTTTACGAGTCATGGGAAGACAACTCACAGATTGGCTTTGTAACCATGAAGGTATTTCATATGCTTATATAATAACATCTATTCACTCTTTATACCATGCATTGTTTGTGTCTCTAAACGTCATTTGAATTTATTGAAGGGTAGTGGTAGGGCATTTTCTTCCGGCGGAGACATGGTAACCATCTATCGTTTGCTTCAAGAAGGTAGACATGCTAATTATTTATATTATATTTATAAATAGTTATATGTACATATACGAATGAAATTATTGTTTATAATGATTATCCGGTTGACATATGTACAGGCAAAGATGCAGAATGCAAAGAATTTTTCAGGACGCTATATCAGTTTATATACCTTGTAGGGACGTATTTGAAACCAAATGTGAGTTTCAAACTTTCTTCCTCTTTGATAATATAATAGGTCGGATGTTAAACTCCAACATATGTAACTTTGTCTTGCTGCAAGATAAATATTTTGCATATATCTCCGAACAATGGAATATTAGAGTGTTAGTGACGTGTATATTTATATTCTATTCTGTGATTCTGTACATCCATAGAGACACAATAGTGCCGAGATGATAATATCCACGATAATTGAAAGATTATACGAGTTTACTACATTGAAGTTATTGTCTATTCTTAACATACTTATTTCATAGTGTATGTAAAGGTTGGTGTTTGACTATTGACCTAATGACAGTTGACTATCTTGGATGGTATTACGATGGGTGGTGGTGCAGGGATAGCAGTTCCTGGCATGTTCCGCATTGCAACCGACAAAACTGTACGGAGTATCCTCTTTTCATCAGTCTTTGATAAAACTTGTTGACTTACAAAATAAAGTGACTATATGTTTGAACTACCCGCTTGCAGGTTTTTGCAACTCCAGAAGTTCAATTGGGCTTCCATCCGGATTCAGGGGCTTCATTTTATCTTTCTCGTCTCCCTGGTTATTTAGGTAATTTTTGTAATGTAAAATCTGTAGCTTTCACTTAGTTTTATAATAGTCGTCAAAGTTGATTATGGATCATCTGTTATCTTGTTTTGTGTAGGTGAATTCTTGGCCTTGACCGGAGAAAAGCTTAATGGGGCTGAATTGGTTGCATGTGGTTTGGCTACACATTATTCACTAAATGCGGTATGTACTGTTTACTCCTGAATGGTTCATGTTGTGTTGTATTCTATCCTTGGCGAGTCATATGGGTCAATCTGGTTGAAATTCACCCAAAAGTATATTTTTAATGCGTACAGCCTCATCAGTTTTATTTTAGAAAGTGCGATTATCATTGTTAAATCATGGTGTTCTTGTAATCATATTTAACACTTTTAACTATCTGAAAAAATTGCTCGCCCCGGCAATATGTCCACCTCTTTATGGCGTCCAAAATATTTTGTTGCGATCCATGATGATGTATTATTGTATTGATCTTGACAGAAACTTTCTTGGATTGAAGAACGCCTTGGACAATTGATGACAGATGACCCTTCTGTCATATCAGATTCTCTTGCTCAATATGGTGATCTTATCACAGTAGATAGACACAGTATTCTTCACAAGTAATGTTCTATTCCGCTCTCTATCTCACATTATCACTTGGTCCTTTCTATATGGTTCAATTAAAATTAATTTGTGTTTCAGGATTGACAGAATAGACAAATATTTCTGTCATGACACTGTTGAGGAAATTGTCGAGGCTTTAGTAAGTTCCCTCCCCCTCTCTATCTCTATACCGTCTTGGAAAATACGCGCTGACTTGTGCCATTATTGGGCAGACAGAAGGAGAGTCTCATGATGAATTGTGCTCAACCGCCCTGAAAAGACTGAAAGAAGCCTCTCCTTTGAGCTTGAAGATCACTTTGCAATCGGTGAGTCTGCTAATCTGATATTAGTTTTATATTCAATATTCAATATCGTACCAATAGGTTTTTATCAATTTTCTTCTAAACCAAACTGTGCAACTTAATGTGTCCAAATGCAGATACGGGAAGGTAGATTCCAACCCCTTGATGAGTGTCTAGCTCGTGAGTATCGTACATCATTGCATTGCATCTCCAAAGAGGTTTCTGGAGACTTTTGTGAGGTAGGACGGTTTCTTCTTTATCTATTGTGTCATATAAATAACTAATTAATTTGAGCATGTGTCCATGCATTTATTTAATAAATATTATTATTGTCCCCTTTTGCAGGGTATCCGAGCAAGACTAGTTGACAAGGACTTTGCTCCAAAGGTATGTACCCTGTGTGTTCGTCAACACTCCCAATATAGTGGTGGCCATTTTCACCCGTTTACTTGTGAAATTGGGTGATTCGGGCTATGTTTTGTAATTGACGGGTCAAATGAAAAGTATTAGCTAACAGTGAGTCGCAAAAAGTGTAATCGTATTTACCATGCTTGTTAATTGTAGTCTCTAGGAAATTTCGAAAACTTGAACAAGGTGTGGCGGGTCAACCCATGCCATCCTTCTTTAACTTGTCTTAAAACTAACCGTTTTGGCCCATCTACTTGTCCCACCACCCATTTTTCAACCTCGGCCTAGATATGATTATGAAGTTACATATAAAGGCAAAAAGAATGTACAAATTTTTATATTCTTCTTTTCATCTTTGGCAGTGGGATACTCCAAGTTTGAAAGCAGTATCCAAGGACATGGTTGACTGTTACTTTGCCCCGCTTCCTACTTCCGAGTCTGAATTGAACTTACCTACGGCCTTAAGAGAACCCTTCATGTGAAGGTTCTCGTGTGGTTGCGAATCAGCTTCATGCTCCTTTTCTCTTTTCAGTATATCTTCCTCCCATAAAAAGAGCAACGGAATTTTTGTTGGCAAAAATATTTCAACTTTACATTTATTATGTTAGATTTTTAATTACTGCCGGGATGTATTTCTAGATGCTGGGTGATTAGCTAGATTTTTGCTGAGGGATCAGTAGTTGATGTTGTTAAGTAAAATGTTGTCATCGGTGCATTCAAAACCGAGAGTCACTGATATCAAGTGTTACCATGCTAAAGTGGGTAAAATAAATCTAATTGCATCATAAAATATCTGAGTTTTGGTTTTTCATATATACATTTGAAATGTTCTTATCTTATATTGCGTTTTTTTAAGTTCGTAACTGCATGAAACAAGTGTATAAGTCATTGAATTAAGGTTGTCGATATGGTGAACAATCGATTTTGAATACAAGGCGATATGTTCACTAGAATAATACTTTTGATACGGCAAACTTAATATAATTGTTATAATCCAGTTTTGGTTAGGATCTGTTTCGATTTTTTTTTTTTTTTTTTTTCCTCAAAGAACACACTTAGTATACGAAGTTGCAATAATATTTGTAAAACTATGCTATCTTCATCAATGAAACCATAAAGTGGACAAATCTTTTATAAACCAAATAAAAAACTTAGCATCAATAACAAAATATTGTTCACAGCAGTAGACAGCAGCTACAGGTGCAAAAGGACTAAAGTTCCTGAACATAACATTGTTTCGTCTACGATATCATACAATCATACACCGAGGACTTTGTTTTAAATATGCATGATGTAAAAAGCATGGAATAACAAAGAAAGATTGCTAATGCCATAGAACAACTATGATTCTTGCAACATCAGCATCTAATTAAAGGGAACACAACAAAACTATGCAGCACTTGAGCAGTTCTCCCAGGTATCATATTATGAATCGAAGGTACTACTGTATTAGCATATACATATCATAAGGTACCACCCCCACTTTGCTGAGCATAATCAGAGATAACAGCACGAGCACACACATTCCAAGTCTTTGCCATCTCTTTAAGTGACATAGGTTGTGAAAGGCTTCAAAGAGAAATAATGAACCTTGACAATGTCTTTGTTGAAAGTTCTTCATACTCCTTGCTGTAAAAGCATACATACCTTGTCAAAAGATGGTATAATCCTCTAGTTTTTATATTTTACATGTACGCCTTTTTTTCTAAATCATGTTTATAAATGTGAACAAGCAACCCTTTATATATCATCCATAAAATGCCTAAATGTTCTCTCTATTTTATGTTTAGTGTATAACCAGATAATTTACACTATTGGTAATCAAAAAAGGAGCTTATGGACCAACATCAGTACCATGAATGGCCTGTAATGATATTAAAGGTGAAACAAACTTGACAATGGACAAATAGATAACTTTAGTTTGAAAAAATTCCCATCAAAACCACGTAATATTACCCGCACTTTGTAAAGTACATATGTAACGATATTATGTAATAACCCGCATTTTATAAAGTCTGACTTCTAAATCAAAATTTGGAAGCAAGGTTAAGGGAGAGAGCATACTCGTGTTGGTGTTGGCTTCGTGTTCGTGATCTTGTTGGCGTCGTGTTCCTATTGGCTTCCAGGTTGCGTTGTGTTCGAGTTCCTCCTCGCGATTGTGTGTGTGTTCTGTTTTTATTTTAAAGGTAACACGTAAACCTTGATCATATATTATATATTTGAAACATGAAATTCATAAGAATCTATCCATTTAAATTACTACATACTACGTAAATGGCTGAACGAATAATGGTTAGAGACTTATTATTCGGCCTATTTAGTTGTTCTTTTGAATAAATTTGTCGTGAAAACATAGTAATACATTTTAGTTTAGAATTATTGGGACACCTTATGATATATTTTTATTGGAGAATTTATCAGACATAGATTTTCACTGTGTTTATGAATCGTTTGTGTAGCCTCCGCTTAACTAAAAAAAGATACTTCATATATCTCAAACAACAACTATAGTGGTGGTTATTATTCAAACTCGTTTTCTTTTCTTTTTTTTCTTTTTTTTTTTTTTTTTTTTTTTTTTTTGGGAAGACTAAAGAACAACAAATAACATGCACGCTTTAAGAAAAACTTCTCACCTGACTTCAGCAGGGAGCTTATTCAAAAGTATAGGGGAGCAATTTGGATAATTTGCAGGAACAAGCAATTGTAATGGTTGAATAGGTGACTGCACATAAATCAAAGAAAATGTAAGTATGCAGAAAACTTCGCATAAGCCAAAACATAACATATCAGGTAACACACACCAATTGTGATGAAGCATATTGTGACTTTAACTTTGAACCAAGAGCCACAGCACTGAACGAGCATTTAACAACGGTTCCATCACCACCCTCTGAAGCTGCACCTGGATCAACATCTTCTTCGCTAATATTCACCACAATATCAGTGAGTTCCCTGTTAATCTCCTTTATTTCTTCCAAAAGGCCATGGTTGGTCTGCAATAAAGGATGCAAAGTTTTGACTCAGGTTAGCAAAGTTTGAATCAAAGGAGCATGCTTGTCAGTTGCTCCAAGGCTAGGTCAATGTCGATGGAGGACTATTTGGAGCCCAACTTAATCATGACTTAAGGAAAAGAAAATGAAATTCTACATATGTGACACAAGTTTGAACCATAACCATAGCCTGAGAGGACTATTTGTGCATGTGGCCTAGACCCTAGTGTTATCATGCCAAATGTCAAGCAACAATGAGAAATGCCTCTCTTCTCAGACACATATCCAGATACCTTAATCAAACATCTACATCGGACTAAACCTCTGGGAGAGGTTACACAAAGAAAAAGTTCATTTTTGTTACAGCCTAGATCATTATATTCTAGCTAGCATTTATAAAGTAGAAAAATAAAGGCATAAGCTGTTAAAAGATAGTACCTCAACCCGCCGCCTTTTGATTGCCGGTGATAGAACATCCAAGGGCGTTGCACAGTGTTTCATCTTCCTCACGCCATTGGTTCCATCTTGAGTGTCCGAAGTTCTTGCTTGAAGACAGCTTTTTGTCGTGGCAACCAGTTCCTCACCAACTGCAGCTCTTGATTCATTACCTGGTGCTGATCCTGCAATCCTATCTATCATATTGGAGTCCGGATGTAGCGTACCCATCCCACTATGAGACGACATTGGATTCATGTTTACTTGTTGGGGTCCACTCACTGCATTTTGCTGTAGAGATCTGCCAGAGACCTGCTGCAAGGAGTTCATTATGTTCTGTGGAGTATTTGAAGACCCTTGTAGAGAAGAGACAGAATTTTTCTGCATACTTACCATGTTATTCTGTTGCATTCCCCCTATAAAACCCTGCATATTTCCTGTTTGCATATGGGAACTCATCTGATTGTCATGCGATTGCACTTGTGTTAATTGAGAATGTGGTTGTTGTGACTGCATATGTTGTGGAGGAAGTGCTTGTCCTTGCTGCTGTGGGGCCCCAGGTCTCTGCTTATATGAGTTGATCACATTAGCAATCTGTTTCTCGTAAGTACCCAGCTTGTCCTTATAAGTAAGCAATATATTCTGCTTTGGGATTTGTAAGAACCCCATGAAACGCTCCACCATATTTTTATAGATTTTCAGCTTCTCAAGTTGCTCATTCTTTGGTTGCTGAGAAAGAGAATCATGCTGGACAACACAAGTCATTCATTAAATTCAAAATAAAATATTTCCTTCAGCAGTTTGCTTTTGCAACTCAACATCCTATCATCAAATACCCCGTACACGTATTGTTGTTGTTGTTGTAAACTATCATCAAATCATTCTACGTGATTTTAACCACAAGAAAATCCATAAACATCCTAATTAACAATTTTTCATTATCATCAAACATTAGAACATCCTAAATCGAACTGATTTTCCCTAGAACACCCTAATAAACAGTAACTCGCTATCACAACAACAACAACAACAATATTCAATCCTGCAGGAGCAGGTAAACAGTTATCCGCTATCGTAAAACATTAAAGAAGAGGGACACATAGCCAAGCGTAAAACACAATAGCATACATAACAATAGATAAATATTTAATACGAGCTACTAACTTACATGCTGCAATTTGCCAAGAATTTTCTGGTGCATCTCATTCAAATCAGGTAGATAGAGGTCCTTCATAGCTTTTATCTGTGATCGAAACAAGAAAAATCAGGTCTAAAAAATCTAGAATGTGAATTTATACATTCTTGAAGGGTATTTTATACATTCTAGAATCTGGACAATTGATTTGTATTTTAGCATCACTAATGAACTTTCTTACTCGTATAGAGAACATATTCTTTAAAATTAGATTGAAAAGAAGCAAGACTGAAATTTAGTTTAAAACAACCATGATAATTTTGTTCAACTAAAAGCAAACTGTGATGCCAAGCACTACCACTAGTTATATCGATATGTAATTTAATATAAAGTACCTTTTGAAACACTTCCTCTCTCCATAACTCATCCTGTTAAAGGAAAAAAAGTTAGCAAAGATTTCAAGTTATCAAACTTACTAAATAATTTAATACAGAATTTACATGTTTTTCGTACCTCTCTGTATTTCGCCAAAATTTCGTCTACAATAGAACCATTTGCTTTTGTATTATTGATAAACTGGAGGTTGGGTGTATCATGTGTTCCATAACCCCAATTTTTCATTCCAGCACAATCCTCTATCTCCACCTTTACCAAAGAAGGATATTTAATGATCGCATTCCGAGGGAAGAAGCTCTCAAGATTGTACAAACGATATAGGACAATCTTGACAAGGCAAGGGAGCACAATGTTCGTAGCAGGTACAACCTTATTGATTTCACCAATATTTGTTTCTTCATCCCCGTCCGAAATCACTTGCTTCAAACTTACACAGCTGTAAATTTTTAGCTTTTGCAGTTTGACAAGCCCTTGTGCTACACTAACAGTGAATAACTTTTCTAACTTGGGACAATTATTAATCACAAGGTTCACTAAGTTGATAAGGCTTATATATTGATCGGGACCATGCAATATCACATTCAAATTACTCAAATTAAGTAACTCGAGGTGTTCCACTTCTGAAAGAAACCTTCTATTCTCTTTCACCCCTTCTTGGGTTATCAATGGATGAAAAGTTTCCATCTCATCCAAAACCCCCGAGTCCAACAAACACAAAAGTTCATGACACTCACTTACATATATAAACTTCAAACCAGAACCCTCACAGTACATCATAGGCATTATATTATTATAATCATTCCTTCCTATAATGTTTAGTTTTATAACATTACTTACCTCAGTCAATTTTTTGACCTGCGATAAGTCTGAGATATCAATGTGTTGCTTTTCGAGAAGCAGAGTTTTTCTGTCACGTGAAATCATGTGAGAATTTACAACACCTTGACTTATTTGAATGTAAAATCCATTCAACTTTTCCAAAAAATCACCTCTGGGAGAAAGATATATATGTGGAACACATAATTTTAAAAATGCGCGCTTCGACAATTCATCTATCTCCCCAAGACCGTTACGGCTCCCCCTTTCCACTAGATGGTATCCAATATGCAACTCTTCCAACCAACGAAGCTCTGAAAGTACACCTGGTGCAATATGAGATAGACCAAGACAACATTCAGCATGAAACACCCTTAAATTGACTAGTTTGCCAATCTCTTGAGGAATTTCTGTAATTCCGGTATCATTAAGAATTAGAATTTCAAGGTGTGTGAGCTCCCCAAGTATAGAAACATCACGGAGAAATCTGTTTCCACCAAGATTAAGCATACGCAATCTTGTGAGTAGTTTCAGTGATTTTGGTAGGGAAGTGATGTTGTTATACCCAAAATCGATAACTCTACCTTCTTTCACGGCTAGAATGAATTCCTCGGAAATTTCTGCCAACCTACGATTTTCTTGTAAGAGACAAATATTGAGAAGTGGGATTTTAAGCTCATGACCAACTGCAAGCTTACAAATATCATTTTCCATGAGTGAGATACCTGTGTAGCTTTCCATACTTCCATTTCTTGGTTCCCATTCTTTCAAATCTTTCCCAGCCTTCACCAAAAATTTGTTATTATCCTTGGAAGCAATTAGCAACGCCACTTCACGAACAATATCATGCATTTTGGCTGTAAATTCATCTTTTGCATCCAATAACAAGCAAGAAGATTTGAGGATTTTCACCGCAAGTCGAACTCTATTTCTTGCATCCTCTAAACTATTGAGGTCTTCGAAAAACTGCAAACCCACCCCGTAAAATGCCAAACTTTCTAATGAAATGTCATAGTCTTCCGGGAACATACTACAGAGTAAAAAACATGATTTCACTTCTTTGCTGTCAAGGTAGTCATAGCTTAGCTTTAAATGAGCAAATGCTAATCTTACATTTGGATCAATATCCGACGTTGCATGATTTTGTATTCTATCAAGGGCAGCTTCCCATTCCATAATTCTTTCGTTCTTCAAAGCTTTTCCTACAACTTGAAGGATTAGCGGTAATCCGCCACATCCTTTTGCAACCTTCAATGCAATTGGTTTCAATCTGGCATTGGTCTCTACTTTTTCACCAACCACGCGTTTGAAAAAAATCCACGCTTCATTTATTGGCAATTTATCTACGCAAATTATTCTTCCAGCATTCATTTCCCGACACACACTGCTTTTTCTAGACGTCAACAAAATCTTACAATTCGGGTAGTCACTTCCACATGGAATGCCCACTTCGTCTAGCTTTAGTTCCCTCCACACATCGTCTAGTATTATCAGAATAATCTCACCCCTCTTTATTCGCTTTGCTGCAACTTCAACCTCTGTTTTAATATGTGTAGCATTCACGGGTTGTGAGACGGTTACAAATACAAAATCATCAAATAGGTGCTTCACCATTGCAGCTGCTTCCTTTGCTAGCGTAGTCTTTCCTACACCTCCTGTTCCATATATGCCAATGATTTGTATGCTTTCATCTTCGATGGCCTTGATGATATTTTCAAGAGCTGACTTCTGGGAATCAAGCTCATTATGATCCTTCCTTTGATTGAGGTCTAAGGGTCCCAACGACGGAGTAGGAATGGAGACATCACGTTCAAAGGCTGCGCCATCTTTTTGGTGTTGTTCAAGGGACGAAACCTTGTTTATCGCCTCCTTACCGTAGTGCCTGAGGGTGTTCAAGTTGACACACATCGGCAAGTTGAAGAATGTCTTCTTGGCATGAGCTTCTTCTTGGAGAAATTCTTGCGCCTTGGTTATGTGAGCATCCGCCTCATCAACCCACTTTAGCACACCATCAAGGAGTTCATCTCCTTTTCTCTTAGCTAATTTTATTCGTTGTTGAACCCTCCCCAACATACTCTTGAGCTTTCCAACTTCAATCCTTAACTTCTCAACATTTTCCGTGCAATTCCACGTATAACCGATCTCATTTTTTACCATAGCTAGCAATGAGCCCTGTGCTTCTCCAACAAGCTTATTTGCGGCCTCTGCCATTCCAGATTCCATTTTCGATCTGAGTAGATTGGATATAAAAAAAGTCCACAAGTAGAACTTCTTTTTCTTCTTTTAACTAAAGTATATCAAAGACTGGAAGGGTGACAAATAATGTGATAAATGAAGTTTACTTATTTGGCATGTGAGGTAAATCAGAAAGATGAATATGATGAAACAAGGATCAACTAGAAGTGAGTTTGCTCTAACCTGAAAACACAAGTACACAAACCAAAGAAATGATGTTACTAATGTTTTAAAACCGTGGTTGACCCGGCCGGTTGAACGGGTCAAACCGTGAACAGGCTCGAAGACCGGGCTGGATGTGACCGGGTTTTTGCCTATTTGAGAACCGGATTGAACCGCCGGTTTTTTGTTAACCCGGTTTGATAAACCCGGCCGGGTTAGGACTTTTTATCAAAAAATCTAACAAAATATTTTTCTCCATCAAACTTTCTAAGTTTAATTAACAAGTTGAAGTAAGTGTTAGTTAAAATAATATAAAACAATAAATTAAAGTTATGTATCATTCTTAGAAACAAATCATAAGTTGATTATTGTTGCAAATCTAGACCAACCATTATAGTTTTAACATAGACCGTTATAACTTATAATCATAAGTTGATTATTGTTGCAAATATTATTATAGATATATAACTTAAAAACAGAGCATTATCTTTAGTCTCAAAATTATTTCGTCGGTTCATTCAAAAGTGGGAATAAAGTCGGATAAATCAAGTGACTAATCAACACTACATATTAACTATAGAAAAAAAGTATATGTAAGTGTAGAACGGTTCGACCCGACCGGTTGAACCGATGACCCGGTGAACCGGCGATTAAACAGGGTCGATGACAAACCAGGTTTTAAAACATTACTTACAACCAAATATCTGACTGAGTTTTTACCTTGATACAAAGAAAGTAGCATATTGAGATGATCTATGAAAAAAAGTGCTCCTACGACTGTTTTTCTTTTGGTAACAATGGCTTTTTTGGCCCCAGTCAGGTAGTGTCCGGGAATCACCTTAGGAATCGAGATCGTTTATGAGCTATATGTGACTTTTTTGGTGACCAATCATAGAAAAATATAAGGAACTACCTTGAAATGAAACTGAGTTAAAAGGAAGTGAAAAAACGTGTGGACTTGTAAAAAGTGTTTGGTGAAGTTGAAGAAGATGAATGGAAATGGAGGAAAAATAAAGAAATGAAGTTGGAGAAGATGAGTTGAAAATTACGTACTAGTTTTGTCTTGTAGGAAGGTGACTTTTACTCCTTGACTGTTCCACGGGCATCGATCCTTTTTGTTTTTATATGTTTTCGTCTGTTTTTATATGTTTTTGTTTGTTTTTGCACGTTTTCGTCAGTTTTGATACGATTTTACACATTTTCATCCGTTTTTATATTTTCGTCCTTTTTTGTTTGTTTTCGTCTATTTTTACACGTTTTCGTCCAATTTTACAAGTCTTCAATCATTTTTGCACGTTTTCTTCTATTTTTACGTGTGAAAAAATGTATGAAAACTTGTAAAAACGAACGAAAACGTGTAAAAACGAACGAAAATGTGTAAAACTAACGAAAACGTGCAAAAACTTTTGAAAATGTATAAAAATGGATGAAAACGTGTAAAAACGAATGAAAACATGCAAAAATTGACGAAAACATATAAATGGATAAAAATGCGTAAAAATGTATAAAGACGAACGAAAACATGCAAAAACAAACGAAAACGTATAAAAACAAGCGAAAACATGCAAAAACGAATGAAAACGTGTAAAACGGACGAACTTGTGCAAAAACGTGTAAACACTGATGAAAACGTGCAAAAACGAACGAAAACGTGTGAAAACAGACGAAATCGTGCAAAAGCGAACGAAAACTTGTAAAAATGAACAAAAACATGTAAAAATAGATGAAAACGTGCATAAACTAGCGAAAACATATAAAAATGGATGAAATTGTGTAAAAACGTATAAAAACGGACGAAAACGTGCAAAAAACGGACGAAAACGTATAAAAACAGGCGAAAACGTGCAAAAACGAACGAAAACGTGTAAAATTGGACGAAAACGTGTAAAACAAAAAAAGACGTGCAAAAACAGACGAAAACGTAATAAAACAGACGAAAACGTGCAAAAAGCAAACGAAAACATGTACAAACGAACAAAAACGTGTAAAAAAGACTGCATTAATAAAATTAACGGTCGTTAAGTTAACCGGCTCCAACAGGTCAAGTTGGGGGGGGGGGGGGGGGGGGGGGGAATGCACAACATACAATGAAAAAAAATGACAAATATGATGCTTTTTTATGCAAATAATTCTTTAAAAATGAATACTTAATTTGGTGCCTCTGTATAAATTTTGTTTAAGGTTCGTTATGCGTCATCTTCATGATTTAATTTTTTTTATTAGTTTTAATTAATTTGTACATTTTAGTTCATTTTTATTTTTCTTATCCTCATATAAAAATAAATAAATAAATAAAAAATAAAAAATTATGCATCTAATGACTTAAAGTCTTAATTCACCAATGTGTATGAGATTGACTAAGGGCCTGTTTGGTTTAAGCTTTTTAGATTCAAGTTGTTTGGTTCAAGTTTTTGGAATTGAAGTGGGTCCAGAGAATGATAGATTGATTCATGGCACATGAGGTATCTTTGTCAAATTCAAACCTGTAATGGACCGCATATTTATATCGTCACTCACACAATCTATACATCAATTAATTATTAAAAAATAAAACTATCAAACTTTCTTTCCAATAAATTATTTATTAACTATTAAAATAAACTTTTTAATAAAATATTATTATTTTTCTTACCTCATTTTTTTTTTTAATTTTAAACCGAATTCAAATCCTATTCTAAATTCTTTTACAAACCAAACATGCCCTAAAATGAGGAGAGGAAGCATGCACGAAGTTAAAGAGAATAGTATCGTACTATTCGCAATAGTAGCAACTACAGTGTAATTTCCTTAAGTCAATATCTTTATGATTATTAGCAACTACAGTGTAATTTCCTTAAGCCAATTTCTTTAGAGCATAAGTAAGTTGACTCCCACTTATACCATAACTCACCGTCACGTCAGCGTTAACTTTCCTTTGTCATTGCGTTAACTTTAGGGAGCGGTAAGATAACTCACCTGAGTTATGCCTTAACTTCCCTGCGTTATCATATAACTCACCCTAAAAGTCATGTTAATTACCGCTACGTTAAGTTATAACTCACCCCCAAAAGTTATGCCTTAACGTGTGTTATCATGGGCGGTTTTGGGTCGGCGCACCATCAGCAACCGAGCCGGGCCCAACCCATTAAGAGGCACTAAATTTTTTTATACCCATTATATGTATTAGGCCTAACCCACTTAAAAATAAACCCTATTAATCATTTAATCCAAAAAGTCAAAAACAATTGTGAAGGAACAAAAGGGTGAAGGCCCAACCCACTTAAATATATTTTATTTTTTAGAAGTAATATTTTTGTTGCAAGAATGTTTTTGTTCGTATTTTTGGCTTTTCGTACTTGATTATGGTATATGGATATTATAATATAGGAGTATTTTTTTTTCGTACCGGGCCTAATTTTTTTTGACGTTCTCAACACCGCCCCTGTGTGTTATGCCTATAACTCACCACGTTAACTTCCCTTTGCCTTTTAGCCCCGGTAACATAACTCGGTGCGTTAACTTGGTGAGTTAAGTTATAACTCACCCCCAAAAGGCAACCTACCGCGTGCTCTTATGGTTATTAGCAACTACTGTGTAATTTCCTTAAGCCAATTTATTTATTTATTTTTGAAAGGCCGATATATATTAGAATCAAACGAAACAAACGTACAAGAAAAAGGCGAGCCCCACTTACAACGAGATACTTGACTTAAAAGCCCCCAAGTCCTAAATAAAAGTATAAAATAGAGATAACAAAACAAAGAGACTAAGAGTCAAAAACAAAACAATGATGTTCAAAAGAAAAAAAAACAAAACAATGACCAGGAAAGAAACCATGGGTGACACCATCCTACCTAATAAAGTAGATACTAAACAATTTCTTTATGATTATTAGCAACTACTGTGTAATTTCCTTAAGTCAATTTTTTTATGATTATTAGCAACTACAGTGTAATTTCCTTAAGTCAATTTCTTTGTGGTTATTAGCAATAGCAACTACTGTGTAATTTCCTTAGGCCAATTTCTTTGTGGTTAGAAAATTCAGGATGAATATCTTTGCTACGCACAAAAGTAAGATCTGATTACCAATTATAGCATGTCAATCACCACTACCGCTACCTTTGAGTTAATTGCAAAAATCGTCCCTAAGGTTTGCTCAAATTGCAGATTTCGTCCTTATTAGTTTAAAATTGCAAAAATCGTCCCTAAATCAAACCATTTGGCAAATTTTGGTCCCTAGCTTTAACTACCGTTAAGTACATTCCGTTAGAATTTGCACCGTTAGTCCTTTTTCACCGTTATCTCCTAACGAGATAGAGCACATTGCACCGTTAGTCCTCTGGGTTAACTGTATTTGCACCGTTAGTCCTTTTTTACGCTTTCTTCCGTTTTTTTCGTTTTCGTCCGTTTTTTTTTACGTTTACTTCCGTTTTTTTTACGTTTTCACCCGGTTTTTTACGTTTTTTTTACGTTTTCGTCCGTTTTTTTTACGTTTTCTTCCGTTTTTTTTTACGTTTTCACCGGTTTTTTACGTTTTTTTATGTTTTCGTCCATTTTTTACCTTTTCGTCCGTTTTTTTACGTTTACGCCCGTTTTTTAACGTTTTCTTCCGTTTTTTACGTTTACTTCCGTTTTTTTTACGTTTTCACCCGGTTTTTTTACGTTTTTTTTACGTTTTCGTTCGTTTTTTTTACGTTTTCGTCCGTTTTTTTTTACGTTTACTTCCGTTTTTTTTTACGTTTTCACCCGGTTTTTTACGTTTTCGTCCGTTTTTTTACCTTTTCGTCCGTTTTTTTACGTTTACGCCCGTTTTTTTACGTTTTCTTCCGTTTTTTTTCGTTTTCTTCCGTTTTTTACGTTTACTTCAGTTTTTTTTACGTTTTCACTCGGTTTTTTTTACGTTTTCGTCCGTTTTTTTACGTTTTTATCCGTTTTTTTTTACGTTTACTTCCGTTTTTTTACGTTTTCACCCGGTTTTCTTACGTTTTTTTACGTTTTCGTCCGTTTTTTTCGTTTTCGTTCGTTTTTTTACGTTTACGCCCGTTTTTTACGTTTTCTTCCGTTATTTTTATGTTTTCTTCCGTTTTTTACGTTTTCTTCTGTTTTTTTACGTTTTCGTTCGTTTTCTTCCGGTTTTTTACGTTTTCTAACATTTTTTTACGTTTTCGACCGTTTTTTTTAGCTTTTCGTCCGTTTTTTTTACGTTTACGCCCGTTTTTTTACGTTCTCACCCGTTTTTTTTTTACGTTTTCGTTCATTTTTTTACGTTTATGCCCGTTTTTTAACATTTTTACCCGGTTTTTACGTTCTCTTTCTTTTTATATGTTTTTTTTTACGTTTACCCCCGTATGTAAAAAAATAGAAGAAAAGGTAAAAATACGGGGGTAAACGTAAAAAAACATATAAAAAGGAAGAGAACGTAAAAACCGGGTAAAAATGTTAAAAAACGGGCGTAAACGTAAAAAAATGAACGAAAACGTAAAAAAAACGGGTGAGAACGTAAAAAAACGGGCGTAAACGTAAAAAAACGGACGAAAGGGTAAAAAAAACGGTCGAAAACATAAAAAAATGTTAGAAAACGGAAAAAAACCGGAAGAAAACGAACTAAAACGTAAAAAAACGGAAGAAAACGTAAAAAACGAAAGAAAACGTAAAAAAACGGAAGAAAACGTAAAAAACGGGCGTAAACGTAAAAAACGGACGAAAAGGTAAAAAAACAGACGAAAACGTAAAAAACCGGGTGAAAACGTAAAAAAACGGAAGTAAACGTAAAAAAACGGACGAAAACGTAAAAAAACGTAAAGAACCGGGTGAAAACGTAAAAAAAAGGAAGTAAACGTTAAAAACGGAAGAAAACGTAAAAAAACGGAAGAAAACGTTAAAAAACGGGCGTAAACGTATAAAAACGGACGAAAAGGTAAAAAAACGTACGAAAACGTAAAAAACCGGGTGAAAACGTAAAAAAACGGAAGTAAACGTAAAAAAACGGACGAAAACGTAAAAAACCGGGTGAAAACGTAAAAAACGGAAGTAAACGTAAAAAAAACGGACGAAAACGAAAAAAACGGAAGAAAACGTAAAAAAGGACTAACGGTGCAAATACAGTTAACCCAGAGGACTAACGGTGCAATGTGCTCTATCTCGTTAGGAGATAACGGTGAAAAAGGACTAACGGTGCAAATTCTAACGGAATGTACTTAACGGTAATTAAAGCTAGGGACCAAAATTTGCCAAAAGGTTTGATTTAGGGACGATTTTTGCAATTTTAAACTATTAAGGACGAAATCTGCAATTTGAGCAAACCTTAGGGACGATTTTTGCAATTAACTCGCTACCTTTTAATTAAAGTGTACGAGTATTTCATTATATAGGTAGATTAGTTTTGTTAAAATTTTAATTCTACTATATATGTGATTATGTTGACGACAAAGGAATGTGCAATATCCCATTGTTTAATAAATTAGAATTTTGTAATAACTTGTAACATATAGATCACAAAATTTATATCTATATCTGTTATTAGCGTTTAAAACTATAAACTTGTATACTTTGAACGCGGGTATAGTTGAATAGCCTAAAAGCAGAAGAAACACATAAGTGGCGGTTTGGTTTTGATTCAATAAAAGAATATGGCTATGGAGATTTCGCTCGAAAATGACAAAAGTTTGTATGCTAAGTTTGAACGGATCTGTTTAGCGATTAACGTAGTTTTAAAGTGACTTTTCATGTGCTTTTTAAATTGGGTTGCATCTGTTATCGAAAAAACTATCATGCAAACTTGTTTAAATGATCATAGTTTGCTTATATGTTTTTAAATGTTTGATTATATGCGAGAATTGTGAAATTTGTTATATTTATATGTTGAGATATATACTTGTTGTGAATTGTGAACCGTGAAATATGAATCGTCGAAACCGTTGAACCGAACGAAAATATGAATAGTTGGAACCGTTGAACTGAACGAAAATGTGAATCGTCGGAACCATTGAACCGAACAGATATATGTTGAATTGTTGGAACCATTGAACCGACTAAGAATAGACGCTTCAACTGATATAAAGTAAATTAGATAGTATAACGTTCCGAAAAGTCAAAATGTTAAAGAATGTATACGTGAATTTTGTTTTATGCTGAAATGTACTACGTTACATTAATGATTTATTACTTGCGTCTCATAGTCAGACGCATAACAATTTTATATAGAAACGTTAAAGGAGTAACAATTTTCTATATGCTTGAGGTTAATGTGGCACTTCAACCACATTTTATTGTACTTATTGGTTATGTTTATTAATATATTTTACCAGGGTGAAGCCTTTTTACCCGAGTTAGCCACTTGTTTTTACCTTTTAAAAAGAAGGGGATTAATTGAATTTTTATTTATTTTATTTATTTATTTATTATTATTGTTGTTGTTGTTAAACTTACTTCTACAATTTCTTTTATAACAATATCATATACTTTTGACAAACCTTTATTTCTTGGTCTTTGTTGTTGGGTCTGGAAAAACGACCCAATTGTCTCTAACAAGTATTTAAACATAAAATAGCCTAAAAACATCTTTAGAAGGTCAGTGAGCATAAAAAGTCTCTGATAAA
Organism: Artemisia argyi; assembly: GCA_030686995.1. NCBI lineage: Eukaryota > Viridiplantae > Streptophyta > Magnoliopsida > Asterales > Asteraceae > Artemisia > Artemisia argyi. The sequence continues at coordinate 199,931,025 of CM060685.1, read as the reverse complement.
CATCAAAGAGAATATCACTTCATAACTATCAATGTGTAACTCACTGATATAAGAAATCAGTGAGTGTTGTATAAAGCTCAACCAACCATCTGACTTCAGGGACGTCAAATACCAACTGAAGAAAACACTTCACAAACTGATGTGATGTCAGGGAGTGATGTACAAGGAGCTACAAGCAACACCAGGAGCTACAAGCAACACCAGGGTCTCTGAGATCTGACAAATGTCTATCTGACTCTGAAGACTTAATTCAGTTTAAACAAACTCAATCACTAAAAGCATGGGCGGGAAACTTCTTTGAGAAGATAAGTTAAAGTACTTATCGATATACGAGAAACAGACATTGGAACTATAAGTTGTTAAATCGGGAAATCCGTAAGTACGCCACGGACTAGCCTACTAGGCACGTGCCTATCTATTGCAACTTGACAATTTACTATACACCCATATGCAACAACTGTTCCTCTCCCTATATAAACCAAAGTTTGTAACCGAGTTAAGTAGAGATTCAACATAGAAAAATAATACAAAGTATTATAGTTAGAATCCTTCTCTCCTAGAAACAACAAAGCAAAGCTAGCTGCCACTTTTTGTTTGAGTTTGGAGAGTTAATCTGTCAACATCGGAGATATTTTCCGTAGGCTACCTCTTGTAAATATTTGATTCATTTCTAATAAGATTTATAAAAGTTGAAAAAAATACAATGGTGTTATTAGCAAGTCTGTGTAGTTCAAAATCAAACTCAACCACATCAATGTTGATGTTCATCAGTTTTCATCACTTGACAAAACAGTTATTCTTATTGTTCATGGTTTACGTGAACGTCGGGGACCCAACATTTGTTTTGTTTCTTGGTACAGAAATTTGCATGGTATATCATATGTAATACAACACTAATCTAATTTTAAGTTCGAACATGGAATATGATATCGTAAAACGAGCTTAAGTATTTGTATATAACTCCAAAAGATTAATCTTTTTTTTTTCTTTTCTTTTTTTTCTGCATTGAAAAATATACGTCTTTAACTTTCTAATCATATATCACACATAATATTTGAACCTCTAAAATTTAAATCTATAAAGTTTATTTTCAGAAGATAGAGAAAGTAGAAGTAAAAAGAAATGATATTCAAACTCGTTTGATATATCACTAATCTGTAAATATTCTATCTTAAAACTTACATAAGTATGGGAAGAGATCGAGTGAGAAGAAAAATAAAATGAGAAGAATGAGATGATTTTTAGCCATGCATTTGAAATAAGAATGAGAATTTCAAAGGGAGATGCATCTTCTTTTGTAGGTGCATCTGAAATGTGTGGTTGTGGTTTCTTCTCAATTTCTCACCCTTCTCATCTTAATTTTTCTTCTCATTTGATCTTAACTCACATAAGTATTAGCATAGAACTCCAAAAGTTTCACCATAACTACACATTTAGAACTTTCAAACCATATGTCACACATAATAGCTTTCATTTGATCTTAACTCACATAAGTATTAGTATAGAACTCCAAAAGTTTCACGATAACTATACATTTAGAACTTTCAAACCATATGTCACATATAATAGCTTGACATCAAAATAAGTGTAGCTTAAATTTTTTCGAACGGCAAAGAAATACAATTTATTCGTAAAATTTGGACAAAATAAACATATCCATAGAAAAGTGCAATTCATTCGAATTAATAATAATATAAGTTTTCATAACTCGCACCATAAATCAAAAGTGAAAATTTTGAAACTTTCTCTATGGTTTGTTCAACTTTAAAGAATTAACTGCTCTTACTTAAGATTCGAAATATGTAACACCCCCAATTCATGGATGCAGCGGAATTCAAACTGGGTGTTACTCGACAGCACAATAGTCACAATAATAGAAAACGAACTCCAATTGAGTCGTTTTAAAAGATTTATCATTCAAATTGTATAAATAACAGAGATTACAAAATGAGGTCCCAGATGGTTCCATGTTTACAAATTACATTAAATGAGTTTTCGAATGATAATAAAATTTATAGCCCTCTTGAGTATCTGTGCCCTTCCGTGCCATCCTTGATCGGCATGAACCTGAAATACATGCTTGAGAGGTCAACACAAAGGTTGAGTGATATTCATAGAGTTTGTTTAATGTTTGAACACAATATGTTGGTAGTGTGAGCTATAGACTCACACCAATGTTTGGAAAACAAAACAGGTAGGCTACGTTATTATACGCCCATAAAATGTATTATCAATTACTAAGCTTATGATACCAAAACGTTAACGTGTACCAATATCGATCGGCAGATTTATCCCGGTAGGTACTTTGCTGTCATACCCATGTCTCAAATATCAATGCATTTGTATGAACTTAGTCAATACAAATGGGATTCGTCAATCCCAATAGGCCTATTCACAATATTCGCGCTCACTATTGCTAGTGATTAAATGGTTCATAATAAGGGATCTCGGTTTAGCAAGGCTGGTACTTAGTGATAATAAAACAATCAGGCAAGCATACAATTTAAAAACAGTGTGCTCGGTTAAAAATAGCATGTATTCCCCCCAAGGGTTTGTAAAACAATTAAGTAATGGAAAGTGGGGCTATGAACTCACCTTGAGTTGGATGATGTATAATGAGAATGATGGATATGCCGTAAGAACTTCTACGAGCAACCTAGAATAATTGTTGTAACTTAGGTTTGGAATAATGTCTAAGGAAACACAAACATGCCAATATATGTCTTGCACTTAGTCCATGATGTGGTACTTTGTTTAGTGTAAGTATATGAAAAGAAATGGTTCATGAAACATGTATAGTTTATATATCGTTTACTACCGTTCGGGCCGACATAATTCAGAAGTCATGTAGTAAACGTTCGAGGAGCCAGGACACTTTAATTCGTAAATCCACAACTCATCTCGACGGCTTACATAATGAACTCCTCACATGAGGCTCCCTACTATTGTAGTAGTTGATAAAATATATATATATATATATAAGTTTGATCCGAAAAGTTACATGTCCAATATTTGAATAAACTTAGGAAAGTTTATTTGTACATGAAGATTGTTATTAGGGTAAGTTTCTTATAACTTGTATCTCATGATTCTTTAGATGAAGTAGATCCAAATTGTATGTTCAAGTTATCGCTAACTCTTTAGCTCTTGTTTCGCCTTGGTAAGTGTATATGGTCGTTAGCTCATGTTTTCGCCTTGGTATGTATATATGGTCTTTAGTCATGGCCTTGCCATGACCTTTGGTCATTGTTCCATGGTCTTGAGACTCAACCTTGGCTCTAGCCATGGTTGTGGTCTTGAATCTAGGTCATAAGACCTCTTGTTCCTTTTAAAGTATAACCATAATATAGTGACTTGTATATATGTAAATAGCTGTTAAGAAACTGAGAAAAATCTCATTCGTTATTAGTTTTCTGGAGCCGTGCACCTGAGTTTGTGAAGAAAACATGATTCCGGACAATTTTCGTGTTTTAATTTTTTGATGAAACGGACCAGAATGGCCTCTTTTTGCGTGTTTTATGTTCTGTCACAGAACTAATTTGGCAGTTTTGCCGCAAAGTTTTGGTAACTTCAAATGGTCATAACTTTTGACTCGTATACTCGTTTTAGGTGGTTCAAATTGCTATGGTTTCCTTGTTAGGTCCTCTACTACAATATGTAATGATCCAATATCATAATTTTACCATTTTGATCAGGTCTTACCAAGAAAGTCACTAGTTTACTTGTTTTAATAACTTATCTTAACAATCAATAACCATAACTTGTTTTACTCATTTTTATACATCATGGACATGATAACAAGACAATATATAGCATGAATGATATGTAAATAACATGAATATGATTATTTAACAAGAAGCATGTTAGGGTTTGGCTTACAACTCTTGGCTTTCAAATAAGAAAGGAAGTTAACATGTAAGGAAATGGACTTTGATAGACTTTAGCTTCACCCTACTTCTCTTCAAGCAACCTTTCTACACTTGTATTCTTGAAAGGGAGATGATGAAAGTTGAGGTGACTTGAGTAGATTCAAACTCAAGAGAAATCACCAAAGTTTATTAGGTTTGGAAGTAGTTTTGATGAATCAAAACTAAACTAGGGTTTCTATGTTGTTGAAGCACTTTGAATCTTGCATAAACTTGGAAGAGAATTAGTAAAGGTGATAGTTTTGTGTGTGTGGAAGTGGACGGCAACAAAGGGGAGGGGAGGGTATTTATGGGAGCTTGAGGAGGTTACAATATGAGACTAGTCAACACTTGCTCTCCAAGTGTTAACACATGTACTAATCTTAAGGCCTCTTGCATAAGATCAAGACACCTAGTGTGAATCCCCCCCCCTAGTGGCGGTTTGCCAAGCTTGGGGAGGAAGTATTGGTTTGTGATGATCTTATCCAAGCTTATGTAGTTAGTTTCGACTCCGTAAGGTGCTAACCGTAAGTTGTTACGTCACAAAACGTAAAACCGGGTATCGTAAAAATACGAAACTTGGAAGAATGATTAAACTTGTCAAAATACTCCATAATAAAATATAAAATGAGTGGTAGGTTCCATTGGGGTGGTAAAACCCTGCTAAAACTGGAAACACGGGTCTAAAACGCGTAATACGTAAAACGTACGAATATTGCGTAAAATTGAGAAAAGTTAAATGTAGCTTTTCTAATAGAATGATAATGACTTAAAATGACTTATAATCTCTAGACTGGGCTCAGTTTAGTGTCGGTTGGTATTAAATGTCTTTTAGACATCAAACCGTAAGCCTAAAAATCAAGGAATGACTTATAAAATCAAGGAATGATTTTTGGTCAAAGGAGGAGGGAAAAATATGTTGACTTTTTCTAATAAGTTGAAAACTCAAATCGTCTTAGAAATGCGGTGCAGGTATAGGCTAAGGTTACGGCTGAGTAAAAACGCTTAAAAATGAAAATCCCAGTTTTTCACGGCCGAGATTTATTTGGTCATGTTTTTCTCAGTCATGATTAATTCTCAAATAAATCATGAGTGTATCAAACATTTTTCTGATGCGGGAAAAATTAATGCGGTCGAGTTTCGTTGTGCGTAGAATTTTCAAATGACGTTTAACCTAAACGTGTAATTCCTTAATAACTCTCACGAAAATGATCTGATGAATGTCAAACTTTTATTTTTCCATGGAAATGATTTATCACACATGAATATGAAATAAAAATTAAATTCCAGAAAATGAATAGTAAAAGTGAATAGTGAAAATGAATAGTAAAATTTCCGGGAATAGAAGTTAACCTGAAAATGTGAATTGTTACAGTCTCTACCCCTTACGGGGAACTTCGTCCCGAAGTTCTATGTGTGTCATATGTTGGAGTGGTGTCGATGAAGAGGTGTGGTTACTCATGAGGACTAAAGTCTGGGATTACCGGTGATGTAATTTGATTTGTCATTTTAGTGTATGGCGTAGGATGAGGCTTACTTTATGTAGGAAAGGTATGGTAATAGTCGAATATCAAAGGAAATTGATATAGCAATCGAATATTAATAGGAATTGAGATAGTAATTGCAATTATAGCCTAGTAGGTAATCGGTTGTTGTACCTAGTGTTTATTGACTTCATACTTATGTTATTTCGGATACAAATAAGCCCACTTGTTTATAATTCTTTATTTACATAGAGAGGCATCCCAAACAATGTAAGTAAAGGAATATAAACTTATGTTTCGGTGATTTACAATTTCTTTATTTAAATGAAAAGGCATCCCAATCCATTCAAATAATTATAAATCATCCTACTTAAGAATTCCCAACACAACATTCATACTTAGCCGGTGAGTTACAAGGTAGTGTATTACGAGATGATACTGGTGTTCCGAAAGTACAAGATGAATATTCAATCTTGTAAAGCTGATGAGGGTGTGTAACTATAGATGATTTGAGCTTTAAAAGTGCATCAAGATCTGTTAATGAGCTTGTGTTTGCCACGGTTGTGAAGGTAATGTTGTGATATGTTGATGAACAAAAGTGCTTAGTGTATGCTTAATGTTAATATTGGTAGAGATGTCAAGTTTCCTTTGAAAATCTTAAGAGATTTTAAAGGTTTATGATGGAATGGTATCCTTAGGACCTAAACAGGATAGTACTTCTACAGGATGAAGAGAATAATTGATAACTATCCCAAGATAGTAGTTCGGATTATCTCATAAATGAAAATTTTCAAGAATGAATTTAGATCATACAAATAAGGTGTTAAGATCTTGCTGAGTGGTAAGGCACTATAGTGTCTCTAGATTGTTTTAATGTATTCTGGGGGTTTATCGTGTTCAAGTAGAAAATCAATATAAACATAACCCTAGTACAACTACTCTCAGTATTTGAAAATTTTAAGTCGAATATAGTTAGTCAGACTATATTCCACCGTCCCTAGGTTAAATATAGGTGACTAGTCTATATTTAGCCAAGGTTCGATAAAATTTTCAAATACCTAAATTAGGTATACTTTTGATATGTTCGTTGCTTTCGGGAAACTGTCCACTAAACAAAGGCGATGTCAAACCCTTCAGTTGCAAGTCCCGCCCATACAAGACTTGTAACGTATGTTTTCATATTCCATTGCATAGAAGATAGTACGGGTAGGTACGTGTGGAAAGGAAGTTTTAAGTAGTTCTAAAATAGAACATACTTGGCCAGGATCACGAACTTTTAATAATGAAGGTTTCAGAAGAAAACTTTGATGAATGTAGGGCTGAACTTCAGCTTTTGTCGATGATGGATTTGTTTGTCCTTTAACAATCTCATATTTCTATTTAGAAATCGATAGATTGTGATGGGTTTTTGATGTCATATGAAATGATATTGATGATGTGATGGAATGATTCTAGAGACCATTGCGCAAAACACAATGTCTCGGAAGTAGGTTAGACCATTGTGCAATTCACAATGTCTGGGAAATAGGTTAAACCATTGTGTGACTCAAAACATTTGAGAATGATTAAGACCATTGTACAATGTTTGAGAAAATAAATTATACCACTGTTTCATTTACAGTGTCTAGGGATGTAATAGAGACCATTGTATCTCAAAATGTCTTGGAAAATGAATGAGACCATTGTATCTCACAATGTCTTGAAAAGTGAATGAGACCATTGTATCTCACAATGTCTTGAAAAGTGAATGAGACCATTGTAACATACAATGTCTTGAAAAGTGAATGAGACCATTGTAATATACAATGTCTTGAAAAGTAAATGAGACCATTGTAATATACAATGTCTTGAAAAGTGAATGAGACCATTGTAACATACAATGTCTTTGAAAAGTGAATGAGACCATTGTATCTCACAATGTCTTGGAAAATGAATGAGACCATTATATCTCACAATGTCTTGAAAAGTGTATGAGACCATTGTATCTCACAATGTCTTGAAAAGTGAATGAGACCATTGTAATATACAATGTCTTGAAAAGTGAATGAGACCATTGTAATTAGTTACAACGTCTTGGACATAAAATGTTGGAGTAGGAACATGATTGGGAGGATGTGATTCTGTCGAAATGCCCTAGAATAGGCATACGCAGATATGTTTAGTCCATTGTTTAGATAAATGATTGAAAATAAACCGAGTTTATATATCAATATACTAATATGTTCATATAGTATAAAATGCCTAGTGTGTATATATCAATATACTTATATGTGTTCATGTAGCATAAAATGCTTACGGGGAAATGCTCAATTATGTTAAGGGTACATATATTAATATGCAATTATGTTTGTGTAGCATAAAATGTCTACGGGGAAATGCTCAAAATGGGTATATATGAATATACTAATATGTTTGTGTATCATAACATGCTTACTAAGTCCATAATCGTCTGGAGGATGGAAGACACGGAGAGCGGAAGGCTATAAAAATGTTTTTGTTTGTATGTGTGGTTATAGTTTAGGTCTCAATTAGACCCGTTTCTCTATAACCATGGCTCTGATACCAATCTGTAACACCCCCAATTCATGGATGCAGCGGAATTCAAACTGGGTGTTACTCGACAGCACAATAGTCACAATAATAGAAAACGAACTCCAATTGAGTCGTTTTAAAAGATTTATCATTCAAATTGTATAAATATCAGAGATTACAAAATGAGGTCCCAGATGGTTCCATGTTTACAAATTACATTAAATGAGTTTTCGAATGATAATAAAATTTATAGCCCTCTTGAGTATCCGTGCCCTTCCGTGCCATCCTTGATCGTCATGAACCTGAAATACATGCTTGAGAGGTCAACACAAAGGTTGAGTGATATTCATAGAGTTTGTTTAATGTTTGAACACAATATGTTGGTAGTGTGAGCTATAGACTCACACCAATGTTTGGAAAACAAAACAGGTAGGCTACGTTATTATACGCCCATAAAATGTATTATCAATTACTAAGCTTATGATACCAAAACGTTAACGTGTACCAATATCGATCGGCAGATTTATCCCGGTAGGTACTTTGCTGTCATACCCATGTATCAAATATCAATGCATTTGTATGAACTTAGTCAATACAAATGGGATTCGTCAATCCCAATAGGCCTATTCACAATATTCGCGCTCACTATTGCTAGTGATTAAATGGTTCATAATAAGGGATCTCGGTTTAGCAAGGCTGTTACTTAGTGATAATAAAACAATCAGGCAAGCATACAATTTAAAAACAGTGTGCTCGGTTAAAAATAGCATGTATTCCCCCCAAGGGTTTGTAAAACAATTAAGTAATGGAAAGTGGGGCTATGAACTCACCTTGAGTTGGATGATGTATAATGAGAATGATGGATATGCCGTAAGAACTTCTACGAGCAACCTAGAATAATTGTTGTAACTTAGGTTTGGAATAATGTCTAAGGAAACATAAACATGCCAATATATGTCTTGCACTTAGTCCATGATGTGGTACTTTGTTTAGTGTAAGTATATGAAAAGAAATGGTTCATGAAACATGTATAGTTTATATATCGTTTACTACCGTTCGGGCCGACATAATTCAGAAGTCATGTAGTAAACGTTCGAGGAGCCAGGACACTTTAATTCGTAAATCCACAACTCATCTCGACGGCTTACATAATGAACTCCTCACATGAGGCTCCCTACTATTGTAGTAGTTGATAAAATATATATATATAAGTTTGATCCGAAAAGTTACATGTCCAATATTTGAATAAACTTAGGAAAGTTTATTTGTACATGAAGATTGTTATTAGGGTAAGTTTCTTATAACTTGTATCTCATGATTCTTTAGATGAAGTAGATCCAAATTGTATGTTCAAGTTATCGCTAACTCTTTAGCTCTTGTTTCGCCTTGGTAAGTGTATATGGTCGTTAGCTCATGTTTTCGCCTTGGTATGTATATATGGTCTTTAGTCATGGCCTTGCCATGACCTTTGGTCATTGTTCCATGGTCTTGAGACTCAACCTTGGCTCTAGCCATGGTTGTGGTCTTGAATCTAGGTCATAAGACCTCTTGTTCCTTTTAAAGTATAACCATAATATAGTGACTTGTATATATGTAAATAGCTGTTAAGAAACTGAGAAAAATCTCATTCGTTATTAGTTTTCTGGAGCCGTGAACCTGAGTTTGTGAAGAAAACATGATTCCGGACAACTTTTGTGTTTTAACTTTTTGATGAAACGGACCAGAATGGCCTCTTTTTGCGTGTTTTATGTTCTGTCACAGAACTAATTTGGCAGTTTTGCCGCAAAGTTTTGGTAACTTCAAATGGTCATAACTTTTGACTCGTATACTCGTTTTAGGTGGTTCAAATTGCTATGGTTTCCTTGTTAGGTCCTCTACTACAATATGTAATGATCCAATATCATAATTTTACCATTTTGATCAGGGCTTACCAAGAAAATCACTAGTTTACTTGTTTTAATAACTTATCTTACCAATCAATAACCATAACTTGTTTTACTCATTTTTATACATCATGGACATGATAACAAGACAATATATAGCATGAATGATATGTAAATAACATGAATATGATTATTTAACAAGAAGCATGTTAGGGTTTGGCTTACAACTCTTGGCTTTCAAATAAGAAAGGAAGTTAACATGTAAGGAAATGGACTTTGATAGACTTTAGCTTCACCCTACTTCTCTTCAAGCAACCTTTCTACACTTGTATTCTTGAAAGGGAGATGATGAAAGTTGAGGTGACTTGAGTAGATTCAAACTCAAGAGAAATCACCAAAGTTTATTAGGTTTGGAAGTAGTTTTGATGAATCAAAACTAAACTAGGGTTTCTATGTTGTTGAAGCACTTTGAATCTTGCATAAACTTGGAAGAGAATTAGCAAAGGTGATAGTGTTTGTGTGTGTGGAAGTGGACGGCAACAAAGGGGAGGGGAGGGTATTTATGGGAGCTTGAGGAGGTTACAATATGAGACTAGTCAACACTTGCTCTCCAAGTGTTAACACATGTACTAATCTTAAGGCCTCTTGCATAAGATCAAGACACCTAGTGTGAATCCCCCCCCCTAGTGGCGGTTTGCCAAGCTTGGGGAGGAAGTATTGGTTTGTGATGATCTTATCCAAGCTTATGTAGTTAGTTTCGACTCCGTAAGGTGCTAACCGTAAGTTGTTATGTCACAAAACGTAAAACCGGGTATCGTAAAAATACGAAACTTGGAAGAATGATTAAACTTGTCAAAATACTCCATAATAAAATATAAAATGAGTGGTAGGTTCCATTGGGGTGGTAAAACCCTGCTAAAACTGGAAACACGGGTCTAAAACGCGTAATAAGTAAAACGTACGAATATTGCGTAAAATTGAGAAAAGTTAAATGTAGCTTTTCTAATAGAATGATAATGACTTAAAATGACTTATAATGTCTAGACTGGGCTCAGTCTAGTGTCGGTTGGTATTAAATGTCTTTTAGACATCAAACCGTAAGCCTAAAAATCAAGGAATAACTTATAAAATCAAGGAATGATTTTTGGTCAAAGGAGGAGGGAAAAATATGTTGACTTTTTCTAATAAGTTGAAAACTCAAATCGTCTTAGAAATGCGGTGCAGGTATAGGCTAAGGTTACGGCTGAGTAAAAACGCTTAAAAATGAAAATCCCAGTTTTTCACGGCCGAGGTTTATTTGGTCATGTTTTTCTCAGTCATGATTAATTCTCAAATAAATCATGAGTGTATCAAACATTTTTCTGATGCGGGGAAAATTAACGCGGTCGAGTTTCGTTGTGCGTAGAATTTTCAAATGACGTTTAACCTAAACGTGTAATTCCTTAATAACTCTCACGAAAATGATCTGATGAATGTCAAACTTTTATTTTTCCATGGAAATGATTTATCACACATGAATATGAAATAAAAATTAAATTCCAGAAAATGAATAGTAAAAGTGAATAGTGAAAATGAATAGTGAAATTTCCGGGAATAGAAGTTAACCTGAAAATATGAATTGTTACAAAATATGTGTGAGCATATAATCTCGACATTGCTCTAGTTTAAAGATTCAAAAGAAGAAGGACCAAAGTTGCTTGTTGGAAAGATAATAACCGAAAGTTGGTTATGTTAGTTAGTTAGTTATAGTTAGTTATTTTAGTTATTAGTTATGGCGGTTACAAACCGAACCATTGTGTCGTTTGGGTCAAGACCATTCGAACAAACATACCTCTTTAGTGAACAGACATGAAGGTTCATGACAACCTTTCGTATAGTATAAATATGCATGTACATGTAACAGAAATTTGATTAGACGATTAATAAAGTTATCTAGTTTTTACTTTGCAATTTCATATCGACTCACTCTTATTTGGGACCAACATTTGGCATCATGAGCCTCACGCTCGTTACACTTTCAAAACAGATCCATACTAGCGAGAACAAAAGGAAACCAAGAAGAAAACACGCTGAAACTATTGTTTCAGAAGAAGAAGACGCAACGTATACATTATCATACGTTGCCTGGATAACTTTGAACGCAAGGAAAGTAGTGCACGACCGTACTTGGGTGGGAATTGCAATCGAAAAGGCACCAAACAAAGTGGTGACTTGTTAGTTTTTGTGTGTGTGATTCTGCGTAAACAAAGATACAACGTTTGTTTACAAACGCCTTTGTTTGACAACCAACAATCATACAACAAAACGTAGGCCTAGTTGTTGCTATCTATCGCAACAGATTTTGTGTAGAAGACGTCGTAAGAAAGATAGAAGATCCACGCTTGCAAACGCAAACGTTTGGATAAAAGGTGATCCGTTGCTTGGGATTTAGAAAAGGTACCGATAGAAGAAGAGAAACAATCAAGGATTGTTTTGGAACACGCTCCAATACAAGGGACAACAACAGGAACAAACTTGATCACTTGTTCGCAGGGAATACCGTCGTGTATTCTCGTAGGTTGTTGTAGATACGATGTGGAATAAAAGAAGAAGAGTATTGTGGAACGCGGACAAGTAACGAAGGGAACAAAGTATTGAGCAACTCGCTGACTTGGTTGAAGATTACTACCGTCGAGTAGTAAGAAGAAGGAAATAAGCATACGCTTATTTTGGTTAAAAATACCGAGGGTATTTTGGGCTTTGTGTTCATACGAATTTGGAAACAAGACAACAAGAACTTGCGAGTTCTTGGTAAACAAACAGCCGAGACAAAATTAAAGTCTAGGGCACGAATTGTTTCAAATCAACACAAAGAAGAAGGAACAACGTGGTACGAAGTGGTTATAGGAAAAGGCAAGTCGACAACATCAAAGAAAGGGTGTACCGTTTGTCTTTGGAAGCAAGAACGATGGACAAAGAAAAGCAATAGTTTGTATATTCAAGTACCGACAAGAAGGGAAATACACGCGTGACTAACACAACAAGGTCACAACAAATCTTAAATTTTCGGATTTCATTTCATACTTATAGTATAGATACTTACTTTATACAATTAGAAATCCATAGAATTTTATATTAGGATTCCCAATAACTATTTCTGTTCCCGTAGTATTAAGTGATACCACATTAGTTAGAATTCCCATACAATTCGAAAGTGAAGATCATAAACAGCATTAGGATGTCAGTTGAAGATACAACTAGCACAACATTGAAACCCGGAACACCTATTGCACAATACCAATGCCCTAAACTCAAAACCACAAATTACACAGTTTGGGCAATACAAATTAAGGTTATACTAGAAGCACATGGGTTATGGGAAACAATAGAACCTAAGGAAAACACGCAACTAGATGATAAGAAGGATAAGGCAACAACTGCCCTCCTATATCAAGCGTTGACCGAAGATATGATTTTACAAGTAGCAAGTTGTAAGACGGCAAAGGAATTATGGGAATCATTGAAGAAGAGACATGTTGGAGAAGAAAAAGTGCAACAAGCACGGTTACAATCATTGATGATTGGATTTTAGACCCTTCAGATGAAGGAAGATGAAACGGTGGATGCATTTACAGCCAAATTGAACGGCTACGCCACGAAGGCAAAAGAATTAGGAAAGACCTTGGATGAATCATTTTTAGTACGAAAACTATTAGACTCCACACCAGATAGGTTCATTCAGATAGTAGCATCCATAGAACAGACGAATGATCTCGATGACATCATGTTAGATGAGGTCGTAGGAAAACTTAAGGCATTCGAGGAAAGGATAAAACTCCGAAAGGGAGGACAAGTAGAAAGCCAGGATAATTTATTATTCGCACAAGGCGAACACTCTAAGAAAGGAAAACGTTTTCACAAACGCGGTGGTAGATCGAACTACTCACGAGGAAACTGGCAGAATAAGGGAAATAAAGGCAGCTCGAATGAAGGAAACTCATCTCACAAAGATAAATCAAATAATGATAAACAAGGGTGGGATAAGAGTAAGATAAAGTGCTACAACTGTGGAAAATTAGGACACATGAAAAGTACCTGTAGAAAACCATCAACAAATCAGGAACAGTCAAACCTTATCTTAGAAGACGAAGAACCATCACTATTAATGGCTACATATGAAACTGAAGAAGTTTTATTGAACGAAGGTCAAATACAACCCCAGAAGTATGCTGCAACAGATGCTAGCATATGGTATTTAGATAATGGTGCAAGTAACCATATGACCGGAACCAAGAGTCATTTTAAAGATATTGACGAAAGCATCATTGGACGCGTTCGTTTTGGAGATGGATCGTATGTAGAGATAAAGGGTAGAGGTTCAATATTGTTAGGATGTAGAAACCAACAACAAAAGATAGTTTCGGATGTTTACTACATTCCAAACCTCAAGAGCAACATACTTAGTCTAGGACAACTTACCGAGATAGGTTGCAAGATCATCATGGATGAAAATATACTGACTTTGTATGATAAGAACAAGACATTGTTAATGAAAGTAGAAAGATCTAAGAATCGACTTTACAGTATCAAACTACGCATTGAAACACCTATATGTCTCTTAGCAAACATAGATAACCAAGCATGGTTATGGCATGCTAGATTGGGTCATCTGAACTTTGACGCATTAGGCAAGATGACAAGAAAAGGTCTAGTAGAAGGGATACCGAGAATAAAACATGCAGGACAAATATGTGATGCATGTTTATTAGGAAAACACATCAGAACACCATTTCCAAACAAAGCTAAATTCATATCCAAGAACCCGTTGGACTTGGTATATGGAGATCTTTGTGGTCCCATAAGCCCAGCCATAAATTCTGGAAAGAAGCTCATCTTCTTATTGGTAGATGACTGTACACGTTTTATGTGGGTCTACTTTCTAACCTCGAAAGATCAGGCATTTAACACATTCAAGGAATTTAGGCAGAAGGTAGAAATGGAGTTGAAGTTGAAATTAAAAATGCTAAGAACAGATAGAGGAGGTGAATTTACATCTAACGAATTCACTAACTACTGTAAGGAGAATGGTATCGCAAGACAATTGACAGCACCGTACTCACCACAACAGAATGGTGTAGTAGAAAGAAAGAATAGGATAGTTTTATCAACTACTAGGAGTATGATGAAAGCAATGAAGTTACCCTTAACTTTTTGGGCGGAAGCAGTCAGACACACCATTTACATACTCAAGAGGGTACCTACCAAAGCCCTGGAAGATAAAACACCATATGAAGCCCTCTACAACAGAAAACCAAACCTGGAATACCTAAGAATATTCGGATGCACAGCTTATGCTAAGATAACGATACCTCACTTGAAGAAGTTAGATGACAGAAGCATACCGATGATTTATTTAGGCATAGAGGAAGGATCAAAAGCATGTAGGCTATATGATCCAGTAAGAAAGAAGAAACATGTTAGTAGGGACATAAAGTTTATGGAAACGAAACCGCGGGAGTGGGATAATAGTGAAGATGATACGAGTATACAAGACACATTTTTGACTAGTTTTGTGGTAGACGAAGTTGACAACGAGAATCTTACACCAATCAACATAGAAAACATTGATAATATGTATCATGAAGAGGTTCAAATACCCGAACCAATACCAGATCCAGAATCACCAACCACACCACCATCATACACTTACGAACCCAACTCAGAAAGTGATAGAGAAGCTACTGTTAGCTCTTTGAGCTCAAATAGATATGACCATAGACCGGTACGAGGATTAAAAAATATATCGGAAATTTACCAGACTGCACTTGAAGTAGAAGCACCTAGCCTACTCTTCACAGAAGAAGAACCTCGTAATTACAAGGAAGCATCATCAGATAAGAAATGGATTGAGGCCATGGAAATTGAATTAGATTCAATCAACAAGAATAACACATGGACTCTTACTACATTGCCTGAAAATAGAAGGCAATCGGACTCAAATGGGTTTATAAAACCAAAAGGGATGCACACGGGAAGATCATCAAATATAAAGCAAGATTAGTAGCAAAAGGTTATGTACAAGAACAAGGAATAGACTTCGATGAAGTATTCGCACCAGTTGCTAGGATAGAGACAGTTCGGTTAATATTAGCACTAGCAGCATATCATGGTTGGCCAGTACACCACTTAGATGTAAAATCAGCATTTTTACATGGAGAGTTGAAGGAAGAAGTCTATGTCAAACAACCGGAAGGGTTTAATCAGCAAGGAAACCCTGATAAAGTCTACAAGCTAACTAAAGCTTTGTATGGCTTAAGACAAGCACCTAGAGCTTGGAACATGAAGCTTGATCAAACCTTGAAATCATTAGATTTTAAGAAATGTAATCTCGAACAAGCAATTTACACAAAGAGAAGCAAGACTTCTACGCTTATTGTTGGAGTATATGTAGATGATTTGATAATCACGGGCACTCCAAAGAAAGAATTAGACTTGTTCAAATCTCATATGGAAGACAAATTCGAAATGAGCAACTTATGGTTGTTAGCTAATTACCTTGGGATAGAAGTTACACAGACAGGAGGAGAGATTAAAATCAAGCAGACATAATATATTAACAAGATCTTGAAAGAAACAAGTATGACGGACAGTAATGATACGAAGATACCTATGGATCCCGGCACTAAGTTGGTCAAGGCGGAAGATAGTGGAAACCCAGTTGACGCAACTTACTACCGTAGCTTAATTGGAAGTCTTAGGTACTTACTGCACACAAGACCAGATCTTAGTTACTCAGTCGGACTACTCAGCAAATTTATGCAAGACCCAAAGGAAATTCACCTGAAGGCAATAAAACAAGTAATCCGATATATCAAAGGAACAAAGGAGCATGGAATCATATACAAGAAAGAAGGTGGCTGCAAGATCACAGGTTACAGCGACAGTAGTTATGGAATTAATACCGATCAAGGAAAAGGAACTACTGGAATCGTATTTTATTTTGGAGAGTCACCTATTACTTGGTGTACTCAGAAACAACCTACAGTGGCACTATCATCATGTGAATCAGAATTCATGGCAGTTACTGGAGCAGCATGTCAAGCTTTGTGGTTAAAACGCTTACTTAGTGAATTAACTGGATGGCAAGAAAAAAGGATAACGCTTAGAGTTGACAACGTATCAGCAATAGCACTCGTAAGGAACCCAGTATTTCATGGAAGAAGCAAGCACATCGACATTCGCTATCATTTCATTCGTGAATGCGTAGAGAATGGTCATATCAACGTTGAACACATCAATGGAGAACTACAAAGAGCAGACATTTTAACAAAGGCCTTACCAAGACTTAAGTTCGTGACTATGCGACAAATGCTCGGAGTTCAAGACTTAGGACGAAGCAACGATCAAGATTAAGGAGGAGAATGTGAGCATATAATCTCGACATTGCTCCGGTTTAAAGATTCAAAAGAAGAAGGACCAAAGTTGCTCGTTGGAAAGATAATAACCGAAAGTTGGTTATGTTAGTTAGTTAGTTAGTTAGTTATTTTTAGTTATTAGTTATGGCGGTTACAAACCGAACCATTGTGTCGTTTGGGTCAAGACCATTCGAACAAACATACCTCTTTAGTGAACAGACACGAAGGTTCATGACAACCTTTCGTATAGTATAAATATGCATGTACATGTAACAGAAATTTGGTTAGACGATTAATAAAGTTATCTAGTTTTTACTTTGCAATTTCATATCGACTCACTCTTATTTGGGACCAACAATATGGTTGAAAAGTTTTGAATTTCTAGTTTCCAATTAAAAAAAAAAAAAAAAAAAAAAAATCGAATTTTGTATCAAGAGTTATGTTCATATTACTAGTTGTACTTGTGTTCAATGGTCTTAACTTTCAAATCAATATTAAATCACATGTAATATATCATGAAAGTTACAACACGAAGAAAAAAAAAATCATTGAAAATATGTCAAAGTTTCTTGAAAGATAATTAAATGTTTGTCTCGATGATATAATTTGTTTTGACTAAAGATTAACAGTTTTTAAGATATGTAATTTCTAAAAAGGAATGAGAGTAGAGATGATTAAAAAAAAAAAAAAAAAAAAAAAAAAACGTACCTGAAGGGGAACCAGATACCCGACCCTGATTTGACCGTAGAATCCTCGAGTTGAACCGGCCGAAGATGGGGGAGGTAACTCCACGAATCTGAAACCAGGGATGGAGGCGGGGATGGTATTACCCATTGGGGTCCCGTACTCGTACCTGACCCCGAACCCTAGTAGTAAAGTATATTTTCTAAAAAAAATTGTATACCAACATGTAGGATAGTCGGTATTATTCATGTAAGGTTTTGAGTAATATTTAGCATTATTATTATTTCCAAAGAAACTTATAGTAGTGACTTATTGATAACCTTATTTAGTATGTAAAAATGATACAGGGAACTTTATATGATGATTAGTGGATAAGTAACTAAGAATAACATCATAGACACATTATAGACAAACTCAAAAAATTTCAAAGCCTGTTTGTGAAATAAAGAAAATACTAATGCATTATCAATTTATCATAAAACCTCATTTAATTTTGGCTATTAATTTTTTGAGTCGTCTTTTTTCGTTGTTTCTAGGTTTTAAAACCTATAATCATAATCGAAGGACAAGCAAAGTGGTGCATAATTGATATATTTGTTGTTACAAAAATGTTAATAATTGATATATTTGTTGTTACAAAAATATAGTTATTTGCTCAAAAATTCATAACGTAATTTTATGAGTTGCTAGGATCGTCCCTTCACCTAGGGAAGATGTTTTTATTACTAAAAAATCATGAAAAAATATAAAAAAGTGTTTAGATGGTAAATAAACGATGGTTTAAATATTCGTAAAATTATAATACTATAGATGCATCAACGAAACCAAATCAAACCGATTGAAGCATAAAAACTTCCCATAAATAAACTATATACAAAACACGACATAAATATCCCAGCATTCGCAACAAAAGACAGGCAGCTAAAACTGCAGAAGGACTAAAGTTCCTAAACATAAACAGCGTTTTGTCATGTACAATATAATACACGAGGACTCGGTTTGAATATGCAAATGTAAAATCAGGGAATAACACCAAACAATCGCTTATGCGTTGGGCAGCTATACTTGCAGACAGCAACATTAAATTTAAGATAACAAATTTACGCAGCACTTAGGCAGTTCTCCCAAGTACCATATTTTGAGCTGAAGGTTCCACCTCCGCTTTGCTGAGCGTAATCGGCGATAACAGCACGAGCACAAACATCCCAAGTCTTTGCAATCTCTTTAAGAGACATAGGTTGCGAAAGGCTTCTGAGAGAAATACTGAACCTTGACTTGGTCTTTGTTGAAAGATCTTCATACTCTTTGCTGTAAAAAGCATACGGACCATGTTAAAAAAAAAGGTACATCCCTCTAGTTTTATATTTTACACGTAAGCCAGTATCTCAAATAATTAAGAACTTCTCACCTGACTTCAGCAGGGAACTTATCCAAAAGTATCGGGGAGCAATTTGGATAATTTGCAGGAACAAGCAATCGTAATGGTTGAATAGGTGACTGCACATCAATCAAAGAAAATATAAGGATGCAGGCAACGTGAAAAGGTTGGCAAAAACCAACTTAACATATCAGGTAACACCGTAACACACACCATTTGTGCTGAAGCATATTGTGACTTCAGGTTTGGACCAAGAGCCACAGCAGTGAACGAGCATTTAACAACGGTTCCATCACCACCCTCTGACGCTGCAGCTGGATCAGCATCTTCCTCGCTAATATTCACCACAGTATCAATGAGTCCCCTATTAATCTCCTTTATTTCTTCCACAAGGGCATGGTTGGTCTGCAATAACATGCAAATTTTGACTCTGGTTAGCAACATTCCTCTCAACGCAATAATATGGCATTCTAGCAAAAACATACATGTCGCATATGAATGCTGCCTTGACACGTTATCGGGATAAAAATAAATAAATAATAAAAATAAAGGAAGTCGTCATTGCAAGCCATGGATTCTAAAAAGAAGTTCATCCTGTGATTCCCTTATAACCTTTCAGTCACAAAGGAGTATGCTCATCAGTTGCTATAAAGGAACGGAAAATGAAGTTCTACATCTGTGACACAACTAATTACCAAAATAGAGCCAAATAGGACTATTTGTGTATGTGGCATTGTGTTACCATGCACAAATGCCAAACTAGCAATGAGAGATGTCATTCTTTTAACTCACATATCCAAGATACCTTAATCAAACAAATGTATCAGACTAAGCCTCAGGGAGAGGTTACGCAAAGAAACAACTATTTTTGTTACAGCCTAGATCATTTCTAGCTTCCATGTATCAAGCAGAAAAATAAAGGCGAAAGCTGTGATAAAAGATAGTACCTCAACCCGGGGCCTTTTGATTGCAGAAGATGCAGTTGAATCAAGCTCTGAAGAATCGACACAAGACAATTGCTTGAAACTATCATTTACACTGCCAGCAGATGATACAACATTTAAGGGCATTGCACTTGTAAAGCGTTTCATCTTCCTCACGCCATTGGTTCCATCTTGAGAGACCAAAGTTCTTGCTTGGAGACGACATTTTGTCATCGCAACCAAGTCCTCACCAACAGCAGCTCTCGATCCATTACCTGGTGCTGATCCTGCAATCCTATCGATCATACTGACAACTGAACCAATGTCACTAACTGAAGCACTCAAAGCTGCCGGTGAAATTGTTTTTACCTATGAAGAAAATAATCACAAGATGTTAGTCATACACTTACGATATAACAAATGCATTTAAAACACACCCATCTATTATAAACCACTTGAGATTAAAAACTGACCGCTTTAAGTAAGCGCTCTAGAGGCTGTTCCGTAACACTAGACCTTCCTGATCCAATTGATGGCACAACACCATTAATTCCATCTGGACTAGTGAACTCCGCTAGTAAAGGCGAGGCCGACATTCCAGGTGTGCCTATAGCAAGAGATTGAGAAGGTATGACCGCAGCATTTGCTTGTTGATGTCCAATGTTCCCAACATTAGACAGCGACGAAACACCGTTTATTCTCTCAAACTCCCCCGGCCCTGGGAGTGGAGACGCAGAGGAAGTTGAAGGAGAAGGTACAGCAAATGGTGAGTTTGCAGATTTAGTGTGCGAGTTGAACATGCCTTGTTGGTCTATCTGTGGAGACGCATGTTGTGACATTTGTGGAGAAGCAGCCGAGAGTAGTTGAGGTGAAAAGGGAGCACCGGATTTCAACTGTTGGTGATACGTTGAACGTTGGGTAGCTGTTGCTTGTTGCTGCTGAAAAGCACCCGGCTTCATATTCATCTGTTGTCGAAGTTTTATGTCACCGCCATCATTTATCTGATGAAGCTGACCTAGTTGGTTTCCTTGCAATTGCCCACCTTGTTGCTGCTGTTTTGCTTGTTGGTGAAACTGTTGCTGCTGTTGTTGTTGTTGCTGTTGCAGAAGTTGTTGTTTGTGCACATACTGTTGCTGCATTTGTCGCTGTTGAAATTGCTTTAGTTGCTGGCTCTGAAGGAGTTGCTCCTGCTGTTTAATATGCTGATGTTGAAGCATATTGGAATTCGGCTGTAGTGTACCCATCCCACTATGAGACGCCATTGGATTTATGTTTACTTGTTGGCCCCCACTCACCGCATTTTGTTGTAGAGAACCGCCAGAGACCTGCTGCAAGGAGTTCATACTGCTATTCTGTACTTGGTCAAGATTTGAGCTAGGCTGCATCGAATTCATCATGTTTTGTTGAGGGTTTGCAGACCCTTGCAGAGAAGAAACAGAATTTTGCTGCATACTTCCCATGTTATTCTGTTGCATTCCTCCCATAGAGCCCTGCATATTTCCTGTTTGCATTTGGGAACTCATCTGATTGTCATGCGATTGCGAATGCGATTGTTGTGACTGCATATGTTGTGGAGGAAGTGCTTGTCCTTGCTGCTGTGGGGCCCCAGGTTTCCGCCTATTTGAGTTGATGACATTAACAATTTGTTTCTCGTAAGTACCTAGCTTGTCCTTATAATTAGCCATTATACTCTGTTTTGGGATTTGTAAGAACGCCATGAAACGCTCCAGCATATTTTTAAAGACTTTCAGCTTCTCAAGTTGCTCATTCTTTGGCTGCTGAGGAAGAGAATCATGCTGGACAACACAAGTCACTCATTAAATTCAGAAGAAAAAAATGCCAACAGTTTTTCGTTATCATCAGAGGAGAGAGATACAAAACCATGCGAAAAGCACATTAGCATAACATAGCAATAAAAAATACTTAATAAGAGCTACTAACTTACATGCTGCAATTTGCCAAGAATTTTCTGGTGCATGTCATTCAAATCATGCAGATAGAGTTCCTTCATAGCTTTTATCTGTAAGCAGACGAGAAAAATCAGGTCTAGAAAATCTATAATGTCAATATATTCCTATTTTAGTTTAAGTAATGAAATTTCTAACTTCTAGAGAACATATGCTTTGAAGTTAGTGTGAAAAGAAGCATAACTAAATTCTAGTTTAAACAAACGTGAAATTTTGTTCAACTCAAAGCCAACTGTGACATCAGCACTTCCGATACTTATAAAGATATGTAGTTTAATATACAGTACCTTTTGGTACACTTCCTCTTGCCAATCAACACCATTTGCACTTCGTGTCTGATCAGTAGAATCCAATGATGCTACAAAAGAGAAAATAAGCCAAAGTTGGACGCTTGAAAACACATACTAGCTAGTCGCTACCAAGTTCTTATAAGATCAGAGTCATCAAATAGAGCTGAATATTTAAAAATAAACAAATCTAATAATCGTCTTACTTGACGAAGCCTCGGGCATGGCTCTCTGTTGTTGATATAGCTTCTGCTGATCAATAACGTTTTGTTGCTGAAATCCGCCAGCTGTTGGAAGCCTTTGTTGCATATCACGTTGCAGCAGATTCGGCTGTTGTTGCATACCCATCTGCTGCTGCAACTGGCCCGACTGAGATTGCATTTGCGGCATTACGTGCTGTTGCAACTGCGGTTGTGATTGTTGAACCTGTGTTGGCAACATCGTTGCCGAGCTTTGCTGATTCTGTTGCTGAATTGGCATCTTAGATTGTAGCATCTGTTGCACCGAATGTTGATTGGTCTGCATGCCGGTGTTACTTTGAGAGCCAAGATGTTGTTGTTGCATGCCAGAAAGATTGTTGTGTTGACCAATTAAGTGCTGTTGTGGCTGCGGTACACTCGAAAGCTTATTTTGCTGGCCTAGCAACCTCTGCTGCTGCATATCCGAGTAGTTACTTTGTTGTCCAATTAGCTGGTTTTGTTGCATGTTCGTAGCATTTGCCTGTTGCCCCATTGGATTTGACTGCGTTGGTTGTACTTGCTGTTGTGTTGGTTGTCTTTGTTGTTGCCTCAAAACTGATTGTTGGTGGTTCATTAAAGGCTGAGACGATTGTGGTAAAGCCGCTTGCTGATTTTGAACAACTCCAGAGAGAGAAGGCGTTTGCATCATTGTTGGTTGCATACCAGATTGCAACAAATTCTGTTGCTGTTGCTGCTGTTGTTGTTGTTGTTGTTGTTGCTGTTGTTGCATTTGTGATTGCATTGCAGGATTGATATTGTTCTGTTGGAGCTTCTGTTTAGCCATTTGTTGTAACTGCTGCTGATAGATATAATGTGAGTTCGGATTTTGTTGTTGTGGCTGTTGTTGTTGTTGCGGCTGCTGTTGGGGAACAAGTTGTTGCCTTCCTGGTATCTGTCGTTGATTTGCAAAGTTATTGGCCCCCATGGTGTTTCCAACAGACCCTTGTTGCATTGTGGACATGTTTTGCATGTTCTGCAAATTTGAATTTTGCCCAGTAACATTTGTCATGGTGGATTGCGATAAACCACTGCCAGTTGGCAATGCAGCTGATAAACTAGAAGATCCTTGCATTCCAGTTGAGCCGATGTTATTCTGCATGTTTTGTGGCATCATCTGCTGCTGCCCTGATTGAGAGGGTACTGGAATTGGAAGTTGTTGCCCTTGCATGTTCACTTGTGGCATGACTTGAGAACCTACCAAATCAAAGAACTTTAATAAATTAGAGAAGCACCGGATATAAACTTATACAATGTGTACATTATACAAGTAGTTATGGTAGAAGAAAGAGAATAGCCTTTAATACCCTCGTGTGGTAGTATAAATGACAATAATACCCTCGTGTGGCTTGCACATGAGGGGCTTTAACATTAAAAACTAACACCCGTCGGAGAAAGGGCCCATGGGTGTTACGGTTATCGTGTTAAGAGACTATTGACATAAAAAAATCGAGGAACCATACTGCCCACGTGAACGATCCATATAATTCACTCTTTTATTATATCGGATGAGAATGCAACAAAATTTAGATCGTATCCACGAATTAGATTATTATATTCTAAAAATAGCGGTTAGGACTATTATGTAGTCATGTTCAATCTTGATTAGAATAATAAGGAAAATGACCAAACTACCTTTTTCATAATCACATTATTAGTCTCCCGAGTTTGTAATTTATTACATTCTACCTGGATCCGCGGGATTTAAACCACTGTTTGCCTGCATTTGGTCTGGCATGGGATTTTGTGATCTGGTCTCCATAGTCAGCATCTTCAAGGAAATCTTACGCAGATAATCAGACTGCAAGTCAAATGAATCAAAGTGTTTAGGCTCCAAAGTGTATTACAGCGTACGAGAAACATGATATCAATTCCATGTTCTGTTATCAAATCACTAGGCTCATTCTTACAAATAGACTTCTATAAATCTTTGTTCCAAAACAAGCAAACGGAAAAAAACTACAGAAAGAAAAAGATGCACACACGCATAACGAACCTGGCTTGTCGCAGCAGTATAAATCTTCTCTTCAAACCGCACAGCTATTTTCTTAAGTTCCTGTAGCCCCTCATGTCCAGAGAAAGGAAGGTGCCTCTTCAAAGTTTCCATTCTATGCAAGATCAACATGAGTCAGTCAAATAATATAGGTGCATCAACTCCTTAGAATTTAACCCTATAAAAAAAACACGGAACACAACACTAAGTTGTGTGCATAGTAAGCAAAGTAATCCAAATCGGCCGAAGAACAGAGTTCTATTTTCCTCCCTTCAAAATTGTCGTAAATGTGCAGGTTCAATTATAAATCATTGAATCATTCTGCCCACATTTTCATCAGGCGTTACTATATTAAGAATCAAAAGAAATAGCATCCACGTCAAAGCAAAAGCATTAAAGGCGAACTGAAAGTAACCACTTTACATCACAGTAGTATATATTAGTGTAAGTTTACATTTATTCTAGAATTATCATATAACATCAATCCATTGATAGTTAATAATTAAATTCACAATATATCCTAGTAAACAGTAATGCACACGTATGTACCATCCACCGCTATCCATCTTTTACGGCCTTAAACTCTACAGTTATGTTGACATATAGTAACAATCATATGCATAAAATTTCCTTTCTTCATAATTGCTAAAGATCCAGTAAACAGGATATATCGACACCTGTGGAAACTATCAGACCTACGAAGGGCACTAACGCATCTTTATAGCAATCCATTTAGTGCTCGCACGCAAAAAACTAACAATTATCATACTTTTACAAGAAGAATAAACATACGTAAGAAAGTGAAATAACGAAAAATTGTAATATAAGTAAACTACTAATGGCAGTAGTAAACATCACAACTAAGGTAACATTCCAACATTCCAAACAGGTCACCACAACCAATATCTTAGATAACATATTGAAACAAAACCTTAAGAGAATGATATAAATACATACATCTTGTTCACGATCCTTTGCCGAGAATCAGCTTGCAGCTGAGCCCTCCAATCACCAGATTCCATAGATGGATCACCAACAGGGCCTCCACTTACACCCTGAGTCGGCCTCCAATTACTGTTATCCATCTCCTATTCAAACAATTGCTACTCAATCCTGTTTTTATCAGTAAAAGATGATTCAAAGATAAGAACGTTATTCATAAAAGATAAACAAACTTCTTCCTATCATCAAAATAAAACTTCGTAACACATGAATTCTTGACACGTATTAATAGCAATCATACCACGATCACCTAACTTTTTATAAAATATAAACTATCGGGAGTTTAGTTGTAAAAGATTTTCAATTTAACAATAAAACATTAAGGCTGCGTTTCATTGTAAAAAGGCGTTAAAAATTTAGAGAAAGCGTTTAGATGATACTTTTTAGAGAAGTGAAAATTGCTAGGGAATTAAGAAAGTGCAAGAGAAAAATGTAGAAAAAATGTCTTGAAAATATTCGATCTCAACACATTTTCATTTTTTCAAAATTTTCGAGGTAAGACCTCTATGATTTCACAACTAAACAAAATCTAAAGTAAAGATCACTACTTTTACAATCATTAATTTCAATCATCCAGATGACGGTTAGCACGATAGCGTAAATTATTCTTAAAATGCTAATATATAAACGACGATCAAATCCAAATCACTACTTTTATGATCCTCATCAAGATTCTAAATAGCCAAATATCCTAAAAGTCACAACTTTCATAATCATTAACTTTAATCGTCAAAAGGGTTAGCAAAAAAACCTAAAACTATTACTAATATAATTGAAAACAAAATCATTTCATTTTCATAATTAAACATCACAACACAACATCAAGAAAACTAAAAAATCACTACTTTTATAATCATAACCATCAATCACCATAATCAGGACTAGTAATATATATAACCTAACGCAAAATCCCCACTTTTCTATTTGTAAGTTATAAGTTAGAAAAACCACTTTTTCTATATTTTTGAAAAGTTATCTTGAAAATATTCGATTAGGACACGTTTACTTTTTTTCCGATTCTTCCTACAGATCACTACTTTTACAGATAAAAACTTCAATCCATCCAAATTAGAACTAGCCAAATAGCCTAGATTACGATAAAAATGTCAAAGTTCAACAAAAAACCATATCACTACTTTCGTAATCATAAACATCAACCATCCATTTTAGGGCTAACAAAAATAACCTAACACGCGAATTATATCATTTCACAGTCAGAACTCTGAACACTAAAAGTCACTACTTTAGTCATCGCAAACATCAACTATCCAAATTATGACTAGAAATCACAACAAAATCTTATTTTTAAGCCAAGATCAAATCTTTTTCACAACTTGACACTAAAAACCACAACTTTCATAATCATAAACTTAAATCACCAAAAGGTTTCACAAATAAACCTAAAACTACTATTAAAATGCTTAACCGAAACCAAAATCATTTCATTTTAACAATCTGAACACTAACAAACACTACTTTGGTCATCGCAAACATCAACTATCCAAATTTATGACTAGAAAAATAGCCTAAATCACAACTAAACACTAAATATAACAACTTTCAAAATCGTAAACCTTAATCGTCAAAAAGGGTTCGCAAATAAACCTAAAACTATAACTAAAATGCTTAATTGAAACCAAAATCATTTCATTTTAACAATCTGAAAACTAACAAACACTACTTTCGTCATCATAAACATCAACTATCCAAATTATGACTAGAAAAATAGCCTAAGTCACAACTAAACATTAAATATCACAACTTTCAAATCCGTAAACCTTAATCGTCAAAAGGGTTAGCATAAAAACCTAAAACCATTATTCAAATGCCAAATTTAACCCAAAACTGTTTCATTAGAACTACCCAAATATCCTAAATTGCAATAAAAAAAAACATCAAAATTAAACCAAAATCAAAACTAAATATCCCAAAAATGTTAAATTTATTTCAAAAATAATTTGATTTCCATAATTTAATACAGCATCAAGAACACAAAAACTCGCTATTTCATAATCACAACTAAACACTAAATATCACAACTTTCAAAATCGTAAACCTTAATCGTCAAAAGGGTTAGCAAAAACACCTAACACTATTATTCAAATGCCAAATTTAACCCAAAACCACTTCATTAGAACTACCCAAATATCCTAAATTACAATAAAAATATCAAAATTAAACCAAAATCAAAACTAAATATCCCAAAAATGTTAAATTTAACACAACATCAAGAACACAAAAAATCACTACTTTCATAATCACAATCATCAATCATCAAAACTAGACCTACCCAATAACCTACAACTTTATAAAAATAATCGAAACCAAAATCATTTCATTTTAACAATCTGAACACCAACAAACACTACTTTCGTCATCACAAACATCAACTATCCAAATTACGACTAGAAAAAATAGCCTAAATCACAACTAAACACTAAATATTACAACTTTCCAAATCGTCAAAAGGGTTAGCATAAAAACCTAAAACTATTATTAAAATGCCAAATTTAAACCAAACTACCCAAATATCCTAAATTACAATAAAAATATCAAAATTAAACCAAAATCAATACTAAATATCCCAAAAATGTTAAATTTAATACAACATCAAAAAAAAAAAAAAAAAAAAAAAAAAAAAAAAAAAAAAAAAAAAAAAAATCACTACTTTCATAATCACAACCATCAATCATCAAAACTAGACCTACCCAAATAGCCTAAAACTTTATAAAAATAATCAAAACCAAAATCACTCCAATTACAACTTTCATAATCACAAACTTAAATCATCAAAAGGGTTCTCAAAAAAAAAAAAAAAAAAAAAAAAAAAAAAAACCATTACTAAAAAGTCTAAATTTAAACCAAATTCATTCCAATTTCACCACAAAACAAATAAAAATCACAACTTTCATAATCAAAAACTAAACCCACCAAAAGGGTCATCAAAAAAAACCCCCCCAAAAACCAAAATCCCCAATTTTTCAAGATTAGGGTTCATTTAACTAACCCTAATCAAGTACCAAAATTAGGGGTTTACCGTTTGATGATCGGCGATATCAAGAAAGTGTGTGTGTGAAAATTTAGGACCCGATTGATTTTGATTTTGATTGAGTTGGTTTTAAGCTGGTGTGTGAGTATTTATAGATGTTAAAAAGAAATTTGTTGTTTTTGTTTTTTCTATTTTCGGAGAAGATGTAAAGGAAAAGATAAGTATAAATAAAGCTTTATTATTTGTAAAGTACTTTATTATTTCTAAAGTTTGACTAGTTCTAACTTTTTACTGATTACTGGAGGTAGCCGCGTGTTGCAGCGGCGGGTATTCTGAAATAAAATTTTTCAATTGAATTAATAAAAATGTCACGGGATGTCATTTCGACATCTAAATTTGCTTGGTCACAGCTTTGTGTATCGAATCGAGTTTTATTGAGTCGAGCCTTGGTCACAGGTTCATGTCTAGGTTAAGATGGAGGTTTGTACATTGTGTTTAAATTATTGTAATATTGCGTGTAGTGGTGTTTTTAATGCTATTAATGTAGATTGAGGGTTGTACATTGTGTTTAAATGATTGTAATATTGGGTGTAGGGGTGTTTTTAATGATATTAATGTAGAATGGGGGTTGTACATTGTATTTAAATAATTGTAATATTGGGTGTATGAGTGTTTTTAATGCTATTAATATAGAATTCTAAGGAAAGTGGTCTGAATTTCGATTCATGCTAGTTTTTGTTGTACACAATGCTTTGATTGTTGTAATTATGAAAATTGCTTGCTTTAAAGTGTTGTAAACCATGCATCATTTTATGTACATATGAATTTTTTTGGAAAGAGGGTCCTTCCTCCATTATAAGTAGTATAGACTAGTAATACATGCATATTTTTGTTAGCAAATCCATTCATGGAAAAGTTTATAATCGAGCACGGTATTGGTCCAGTATCGATCCCGTACTGAATTAGTGGTATTGATTTTTTCTCGAGCATAAATTAGTGATACCGGTATCGTACCGAACCGGTACCGGTATCAGTATCGGGAAATCGGGTTTTCCCCAATTTTTTCGGGAATTTCACGATTTGGTACCGGTCACGTACTGAATTAGTGGTCCTAATTTTTTTCACCTTTTTTCGTAGTCCCGGTATCGTACCGTATATCAAGAATCGATACGGTTCCGGTACGGTTCCGATTTAGGTCGAAATGCTCATCCGTAATCTATACTATTTATAAAACAAAAATGGTCAAACTGAAAAGTGAAAAGTCAAAGAAAATGAAATGTTGAAATAATTAATTATAAGCAATTTCAACTATTAATACACATATATTTCAAAAGAAAACTATTAATACACATTGAAAACCAGGTTGACCCGGTTTAAATTGACCCGTTTTTCGACCGGAACAATTCAACCGGTTGAACTACCCGGATCGAACCGGGTTTAAAATGATTATGTTTAATCCTAAAATCCGCAAACTTTTATTATTTTTCGTTTATAACCATAAACTTTTTTTATCACTAAAAATATTTGCCGCTAGAAAATCTCGTTGCCATGCACGGGTACTCGTCTAGTTTGTTATAATCATAATGAGTTAATGTTTCATGTTCATGTGAAATAAAGAGATTTGAAATCTTGAACTTTTTTCATTATTTAATGCACGTGTAATTGTTAAGCGTTTTATAAGCTTGAAAAGGTTTATACATGGTACAACAAGGTTTATAAAATCAAAGTTTTATAAATTAATAATTTAATAAATATTTAGATCTTTTAAAAGATCCACAAGTGTGGATGCTCTTAGTATTATGTTTTTTTAAAAGGTTTAAATCAATAAAGATATTTAAAGTCATATTTTTTTTTCAAATTGTATACTATTTTTTCACGAGTTAACGTTAGACAGTGGGCATATGTTTCGATGACTTCTAACAATAATTGAGGGATTGAAAGTGTTACGTATTCTTTTAATTGGGCATATGTGATGGAGAGTAATAAGTTTAAATAAATTTTGTTATTTGTAAAGTTTGACTAATTAAGTTTTTTTTACATATTATGATGTGTAATAAATGCATATTTTAGTTAGCAAATTTGTTTAATTAGTATGTTTTTTTTAAAGGTTTGACTCGGTAAAGAAATTTAAAATCGTATCTTTTTTAAATGCCAACTGATTTTTTCACGAGTTGACGTTAGATAGTGAAGCATATGTACTTGTGACTTCTAGCCATAAGTTGGGATTGAGTCCGTTTTTATTACGCCTAGGCGATAATGGTTCATTCGTGAATTTAATAATGATTAGATGCAAAAGTTTAAATGATGGTAAGAATTTTAGAGTCAAAGAGGAAAATTGGTCCATAATTTACTTTTATTTATTGTAACCGGATAATCAGTAACATCTTCTTTCTTATTTCGAGGAAAAGTTGTGACAAATTAAAATAGTTATTTAAATAGTGTTTTTAAGACGATTGTGTATATTGTTTAGGTGTGAAAAAAAAAAAAAAAATTTATGAAAAAAGTTATATTTGTAAATGCACTAAACATATGTATATGATGTAAAGGTGAGAAAAGTTATAGATTGCGGTGAATCGGTGATAATGGTTAATTTGAGTATACGGTTGACACGACTCAAAAGATGTGTAATGCATATGATGAGGTGTTACCACGTGGAGGTATGTGTAATCCTCCCCGAAGAAGATGTTCAACAGACCATTCGGTCAATGAAACACAAAAGGATGTCTATATTTTATGAGTAATGCTATCGTGTTTGTCATGTAGAAGCTCGCGCCATTTATGATTTGATTATTGGATTAGTTATTGCAAGAGTTTAGTCATCAGTTTGGTCTTGTTTGTTATAAAACATTCAAAAATGATTATTTTACTTTAATGAAAAGTTGTTAAGACAATGAATTAATACAGAGCCGGATTTGAACCTGTGCAGGGTAGGCAACTGCACAGGGCCCAACATTCTAAAGGGGCCTCATGCCCTCATATTTATGTCCATTTGTCTATAACAAAATACATCTCATTAAAGCCCGATTCTAGTGTTTTTTTTATTTTTTATTTTTTATTTTTTTTTTCGACAAAAAGAAAGAACAAATTCAAGTATAGGAAGCATTAATATATCAAGTATTTCAACCTTAATGAGCTTTCATTTTACATTTTATGATACAATTGATATCTTTTAAGTTATTATACTTTGTCATCTTAAGACATATGCTATACACCTTATATTTGACATAATACTTTGAAACAAAACTCAAATACTGCAAGCATCATTAAACTATTAGCATTTGTTTGTTATATTTAAAGTTTTAAAATTAAAACATTAATCATTTACAATAGAGTTAATTACATAAATGATCCATGTGGTTTGTCGAATTTTATCAATTTAGTCCCTAAACCTTTTTTTTTGCGAATCCTCTCCTATAGTTTTGACCCGTTACAGGTTTGGTCCTTTGACCACTTTTTTCTGTTAGTTGATCGTCAAGTGAATATTTAGATGGTTAGAAGTTAAAATTTGTTATCCTAATATAAAATAAAGTCATTATATTCTAACTTATATTGGATATAAAGGTTTTCTTATTTTTATTTGTTTGCTCAATTTAATTACATACCTTTCTTTCAATTTGCCCTTCACAAACTATAGCCTATAATAAGTTTTTTTTTAACCCAAAATATAAATCAGAACAAAATTGGTTACCTTTTTATTATGCAAATAGCCCTTTTCGGTATGCAAAAATTATCCTTATGCTAAGCCTTGTGCTCAATATGTATGGTGTGTTTGGTAAAAGTAGCAGTGAGCTTGTGAGCAGTAAGCGGTGAGCTGTGAGTAGCTTCTTAAAGAAGCACTGGAAAAATAAGCTTTCCTAAAAAATAGCAAAGCTCACCGCTCCTTTTGCCAAATGAACAATAAAAATCAAAAAGCTTATTGCTCACCGCCTCATCGCCCCAAAGAGCTCCGCGCCAAACATAGCCGTAGTAACTATTTTTTTTATACACACTATTATCGTGTCGGTCAATAACGGGTCGCCCATCGCTATCACACCAGAAAACACCTCAGCTCATGCTACAGTGAAGCCAAGACCACTTTCACCTTTATGCACATTGAATTTTGTTTAATTATGTAGAACTAGAGGTAATGGGTCAAACGGGTTGAAATAGGTCACTTCTAGTGGGTTGTGTTTTAGGGTATTTCCTATTTGTTTATAGATGGTTAATTTGTGAAAGATTGTTCCAAAACAGTAATTATAAAAATCAACTAAACTCTGAACCCTTTTAACTATTCTTGTATGTGACTCATTTGAGATTAAAGAACACGAAAAATAGATCCGTTTAAACCCTCCAAGTTCTCCTACTCCTTCCAAGTAGTAACTTTTTCCCTATACAAAACCAATCGGACCAGGCATTTGCAGGTATTTCTCATTCCTTTACTTAGAACCTCATTTAAACATCACCTGCCTCGTATTTCACCTCCTGTGGAAAGAAAAACAGAGAAATAAATAGATGAGCAAATCCATGAAATATGAGCAAATGACTTGCGTGTCTTAGTGTGCACATTGCTAGTATTTCTTTTACCTGCTATCGATATTTCAACTTTTAAAACGAAATGCGGGGGATCCTGAAAGTTTAAAGCTCGAGTAGGATAACTATAAAGACCTAGGAATGCAGGTTTGATATAAGACATCGAAGCTAGACGCATTGATACTGATTTTTTAGCTTATGTTCAGTTTACTATTTGCTGGCTACGGGTAAAATTTTGGGTGAGTTGAACAGGTCTAAGTCGGTTTTTGTAAAGTTAGAACTGTCCATTCACCATCTTTGACAGCAGTTATAGTTGATTATCTGATTGATTCTTTAGTCACATAATCATATATAGAACGCATATCCAAACACCCCTTTACGAATGCTAATATGAAATGGAATTTTAGTTTAGATATGGTTGCCATCACGCCATGTAGTCAATCCACTAGCGAATTTCAGGTTTACGTCAGGATCATATTACATGCAAGGCATAATATCTATATTGATACGGATGCTTAGGGGTGGAAATGAGCCGAGCCGCTCGTGAAAAGCTCGGGATCGGATCGGTAAAAAGCTCGAACGAGCCGAGCCTAAACGAGCTCGAGCCCGAGCCCGAGCCTAAGTTGCAGCTCGTTTATTAATCGAGCTCGAGCTCGAGCTTTACATAAAAAAGCTCGTTTGGGCTCGCGAGCCTAAACGAGCCTAAACAAAAATATGATATTTTAACTTATATACGAACCGAGCTCGAGCTTATTAACGAGCTCAATAAAGATATATTACGAGCCGAGATCGAGCTCGAGCCAAGCTTTAACTTTTCATGGCCAAATCGAATAAACGAGCCGAGCTCGAGCCGAGCCCGAGCCTATATAATATTCCACGAGCCGAGCTCGAGCTTAAAGTTTAAGGCTCGAAACGAGCCGAGCTCGAGCTCGAGCCTTTTAAAACTTAAACGAGCCGAGCTCGAGCTCTGACAGGCTCGGGCTCGGCTCGGCTCGTTTCCACCCCTACGGATGCTTAACTGTAAGGTTATGTTGAAATTTAGCAAGGATTAGCTTGAATTTGGGTTACTTCTACTTGTGGATCATCTGATTATTCAGGTATTAATTTAATACTAGCTGCAAGATTGCGATAAAATCCTTTAACAAAGGGTGGACTAAATTAGCCTATTAACATTCTTAAATAATCAGAATCTGTCCAACACTTAACACCATTAATTCGTCAAACGTGATTATAGCAACTTCAAGGAAAGAAGCACATCCAAAAACTGTCTAAGAACCTAGGAACCAAGACCATCATGAACAGAACAGTCGAGTGTTCGTGTGCTTGTGTGCATGCATTATATACTTACTGTATAAGGAAGATTCAGGTCAGGAAGCTCAATTCTTGCATTGTCAAGTGAATGTCCTTCATTGACATGGCTTGTTAATGTTGAGGATTTTACCCTCCCATGTCCCATTTTTGTGTTATTTGTGGCTTCGACAACATTGATTCCTTCCACGACTTCTGATACACCCGTCCTCTGCTTTTTAGGTTGGCAATAACTAGCAATTAATACCAAAAATCCATGTTAATTAAGGCAACTACACGATAGTTTCAAAGGTAAGCAAAAGATACGACCAATAATGTGATATTTATAACAAGGGAATATTCAGATAATAGTCTCTTTAGGAAATACCATTGGTGAAAGTAAATTAGTTTGCAAAAAGACCATTGTAGATAAAAACTGAATCTTTTTATTAATTCTACCCAGAAGATCATACTAAAGAGTTCTCAGTATCTCACCTATGCTCATCTGTCTCTTTCTTAAGAACAATGTTGGAGCATTTGCTTCTTAAACCACCTTCTTGATGAAGCCGATTCTGCAAGAAGGAAAAAAAAAGTTCATAGTCAGGAAAGTGATTCCTACTACTGCATGAATGACTAATTTAAAAGTGACCCGTGAAATCAGTCAAAAGCAATTAAAAAGCTTATATGTGGGCTTATGAGCTTATTTGATTTCGGCTTATATATTTATAAGCTCTAATTTTTCGGCTTATTTTGAGACTTATGGGTTTATATAAGTTTATCATATCATAATAAACTTATATAAGCCCACAAGTCTTAAAATAAGCCGGAAAATTGAGGCTTATAAATATAAGCCGAAAAACAAATAAGCTCATAAGCCACATATAAGCTTAAGCAAACACCCCCTAAGACACATGTCTCTCATCTAAATCGTCCCTTCCTACAACAGTTGAGATAAATCCCCACTTATTGCGTCATCTTTTTGACGGTTATGTATGTCGCACAAAATAAAACCTTCAATATCGCACTTAACGGCTTTCATTAATTTTTATGATCCGTCACCAACACCACTTTACAAAGGGATTATTCTAAATCATGACAACCCCTTAACAACCGTCATGTCCACAAGTACTACTATATATATTCACCACCCCTTACAGTTTGTCACGTCTATGTTTTTTCTCTCCAAATTACATGTTACGCTTTATTCATTGTTCGTTATTTTTACAGATTTTGTTTCTGAAAAATAAGCTAATTACTATGCGCCACCATGTTACGCCATTTCATTTGTTCGTTATTTTTACTGATTGTATCTCGGTTTGTAGCAGGCATATGTTGTATTCTTTTTCTTTCTCTTTTTCCTTTTCTTTCCTTTTTAATTGATATTGTTGTATCATCTTGAGTAAAGGGCAAAACGGGTATTATAAAAAAATATACTTATATGTCCTTGACAAGGACGTGTTTTGACAGGTGCAGCCTACGTGGTGTATAAAATCTCTGGATCAAGATACAAAGGAAATAGTAATTTACTTCACCCTCAAATCTTATGTGTATTTAACTTCTTTATGCACAAACATTATATCATAATCTAAATAAAAAATCCATCTATAACAATTTTGTATAATAACCTAACTTAATTGGCATCTAACTTCTAGACACATCATATATGTAACACATAAATTATTTAACATCAAAATAAAAATTCATGTATCACTTTAAATTGTATTCAACTGAAATAAATGAATTACTATGAATTAAAATTATAAGCCCATGAATTTCACAGGCAAATAATCTACGGTAGTATTTTAATCCTCAGTACCAGAAGGTATTTTATGCATTCTTGAATCTGGACAGTTGATTTGTATTTTAGTATCACTAATGAAGTTTCTAACTTGTAAAGAACATACGCTTTAAAACAATATGAAGATTTAGTTCAACTCAAAGCAAACTGTCACGTCAGGCACTTACGCTACTTTATAGATATGTAATTTAATATAGTACCTTTTGGTACACTTCCTCTTGCCAATCTCCACCATTTGCATTTAGCGTCCGATCTGTGGAATCCAATGATGCTACAGAATAGATAAGATATGATGCATCAGCTCGCTGGAAAGCTCCCCAAAAGGAACATATGACAGCATCTGTATACATGGTAAAACTACAAACACTAACGTATACCCCAATCGAGTACCCCTCATGAACTATTCTACAAGTGTTTATAGCAAAATTTTCATGTTCGACAGTCGTGTCATATTGAGAAGTTCCTTAGCAGAAAATTTATAGAAAGAGAAAGAGAGAAAACATTTACGCTGCTGTGGGGCCTCAGGTTTCCGGTTATGGTTGAGGAGATAAACAATCTGTTTCTCACAAGTACCCAGCTTGTCCTTATAATTAGCCAATACTCTCTGCTTTGGGATTTATAAGAACGCCATGAAACGCTCCAGCCTATTTTTAAAGACTTCAAGCTTCTCAAGTTGCTCATTCGTTGGCTGCTCAGGAAGAGAATCATGCTGGACAACACAAGTCATCCATTAAATTCAGAAGGAAAAAACTGCCTACAGCAGTAAGCTTTCACAAGACAACATACTATTATCAAATGATCGTACGTGCATTTAACCACAAAAGAAAATAGAATATTGAACTGATTTTCCATAAAAAAATCCTAAGGAACAGTTTTTCGTTATCATCAAACATGAAAGGAAAGGGATACGAAACCAAGTGAAAAGCACACATAGCAATAAATAATATTTATAAGAGCTACTAACTTACATGCTGCAATATGCCAAGAATTTTCTGGCGCATGTCATTCATATCATGCAGATAGAGGTCCTTCATAGCTTTTATCTGTACGCAGAAGAGAAAATCAGATCTAGAAAAGTTATATTGTGAATATATTCATATTTTAACACTCACTACCAGAAGGTATTTTATATTTTTATGCATTCTTGAATCTGGACAATTGATTTGTATTTTAGTATCAGTAATGAAGTTTCTAACTTGTACAGAACATACGCTTTAAAACAATCATGAGGATTTAGTTCAACTCAAAGCAAACTGTCACGTCAGGCACTTACTTCCACTACTTTTATAGATATGTAATTTAATATACAGTACCTTTTGGTGCACTTCCTCTTGCCAATCTCCACTAGTTGCATTTGGCGTCTGATCTGTGGAATCCAATGATGCTACAGCATAGTTAAAATATGATGCATCAGCTCGCTGAAAAGCTCCACAAAAGGAACATATGACAGCATCGCTATACATAGTAAAACTACAAACGGTAACAAACCTATACCCCTCATGAACTATTATACAAGTGTTTATAGCAATTTCTTTATGTTTGACAGTCCTGTCATATTGAGAAATTCCGTAGCAGAACATTTATAGAAAGAGAGAATGAATTTTGTGTGCAGGGTTGTGTGTTTGTGCGTGTGGTAGTATAAATTGACAATAATACCCTCATGTGGAGAAATGGACCATCGGTGTTACGGTTACCGGGTTAGGGACTATTGACATAAAATCAAGGGACCATACATGCAAGTCAATGCTACCTAAGTGAACGATCTTTATAATTTACTCTCTTATTACATCAGATGAGAATGTATAAAATTTAGGTAGTATCCACGAATTTATGTGGTCATGTTCAATCTTGATTAGAATAACAACGAAAATGACCAAACTACCCTTTTCATAATCACATTATTAGTCTACAGAGTTCGTAATTAATTACATTATACCTGGATCCGTAGGGTTTAAACAATTGTTTGCCTGCATAGAATCTGGCACGGGATTTTGTGATCTAGTCTCCATAGTTGGCATCTTTAAGGATATCTTCCGCAGATAATCCGACTGCAAGTCATATGAATTAAAAATATTTAGGTTCGTGTTACAAGGACGTGGTGGTATAAAATCTCTGGATCAAGGTACAAAGGAAATAGTAATTTACTTCACCCTCAAATCTTATGTGTATTTAACTTCTTTATGCACAAATATTATATCATAATCTAAATAAAAGATCCATCTATAACAATTCTGTATAATAACCTAACTTAATTGGCATCTAACTTCTAGACACATCATATATGTAACACATAAATTATTTAACATCAAAAGCAAAATTCATGTATCACTTTAAATTGTATTCAACTGAAATAAATGAATTACTATGAATTAAAATTATATGCAACATTTTTTGAATATTACTCATTTTCATATACAAGCCCATGAATTTCACAGGCAAATAATCTACGGTAGTATTTTAATACTCAGTACCAGAAGGTATTTTATGCATTCTTGAATCTGGACAGTTGATTTGTAGTTTAGTATCACTAATGAAGTTTCTAACTTGTAAAAGAACATACGCTTTAAAACAATATGAAGATTTAGTTCAACTCAAAGCAAACTGTCACGTCAGGCACTTCCGCTACTTTTATAGATATGTAATTTAATATACAGTACCTTTTCGTGCACTTCCTCTTGCCAATCTCCACTATTTGCATTTCGCGTCTGAACTGTGGAATCCAATGATGCTACAAAATAGATAAAATATGATGCATCAGCTTGCTGCAAAATCTCCCCAAAAGGAACATATGACCGCATAGGTATGCATGGTAAAGCTACAAACACTAACCTATACCCCAATCTAGTACCCCTCATGAACTATTCTACAAGTGTTTATAGCAAATTTTTTATGTTCGACAGTCATGTCATATTGAGAAGTTCCTTAGCAGAAAATTTATAGAAAGAGAAAGAGAGAGAACATTTACGCTGCTGTGGGGCCTCAGGTTTCCGGTTATGGTTGATGAGATAAACAATCTGTTTCTCACAAGTACCCAGCTTGTCCTTATAATTAGCCAATACTCTCTGCTTTGGGATTTGTAAGAACGCCATGAAACGCTCCAGCCTAATTTTAAAGACTTCCAGCTTCTCAAGTTGCTCATTCGTTGGCTGCTCAGGAAGAGAATCATGCTGGACAACACAAGTCATCCATTAAATTCAGAAGGAAAAAACTGCCTACAACAGTAAGCTTTCACAAGACTATACTATTATCAAATGATCGTACGTGCATTTAACCACAAAAGAAAATAGAATATTGAACTGATTTTCCATAAAAAATCCTAAGGAACAGTTTTTCGTTATCATCAAACATGAAAGGAGAGGGATACAAAACCAAGTGAAAAGCACACATAGCAATAATATTTATAAGAGCTACTAACTTACATGCTGCAATATGCCAAGAATTTTCTGGCGCATGTCATTCATATCATGCAGATAGAGCTCCTTCATCGCTTTTATCTGTATGCAGAAGAGAAAATCAGATCTAGAAAAGTTATATTGTGATTAGATTCATATTTTATCAGAAGGTATTTTACGCAGTATTTCTTTATGTGTTCTTATCGGGACAATTGATTTGTATTTTAGTTAATGAAGTTTCTAACTTGTAAAGAACATACGCTTTAAAACAATCATGAAGATTTAGTTCAACTCAAAGCAAACTGTGACGTCAGGCACTTCCACTACTTTTATAGATATGTAATTATACAGTACCTTTTGGTGCACTTCCTCTTGCCAATCTCCACCATTTGCATTTGGCGTCTGATCTGTGGAATCCAATGATGCTACAGCATAGTTAAAATATGATGCATAAGCTCGCTGAAAAGCTCCACAAAAGGAACATATGACAGCATCGCTATACATAGTAAAACTACAAACGGTAACAAACCTATACCCCTCATGAACTATTATACAAGTGTTTATAGCAATTTCTTTATGTTCGACAGTCCTGTCATATTGAGAAATTCCGTAGCAGAACATTTATAGAAAGAGAGAATGAATTTTGTGTGAGAGTTTTGTACAGGTGCAGGGTTGTGTGTTTGTGCGCGTGGTAGTATAAATTGACAATAATACCCTCATGTGGAGAAAGGGACCATCGGTGTTAAGGTTACCAGGTTAGGGACTATTGACATAAAATCAAGGGACCATACATGCAATGATGCAAGTCAATGCTACCCAAGTGAACCCGATCAGTATAATTTACTCTTTTATTACATCAGAAGAGAATGTATAAAAATTTAGGTAGTACCCACAAATTAGATTATTATGATTTTAAAAATAGGAGTTAGGACGGTGATGTTCAATCTTGATTAGAATAATAACGAAAATGCCCAAACTACCCTTTTCATAATCACATTATTAGTCTACAGAGTTTGTAATACATTATACCTGAATCCTTGGGGTTTAAACAATTGTTTGCCTGCATAGAATCTGGCACGGGATTTTGTGATCTACTCTCCATAGTTGGCATCTTTAAGGATATCTTCCGCAGATAATCCGACTGCATGTCATATGAATTAAAATGTTTAGGTTCGTGTTACAGCATACGAGAAACATGATATCAACTCCATGGCAGCCTAACCATACATGATATCTTTTTCTGAATTTTGTCATCTCGAAGCATTTACTAAAATCAATGGCAGCCTAACCACACGTATGTATCATCCACCTCAACAGACTCCAAACACCAAATCTATCTACCTTTAAGTTCTTAAACTCTACAGTTTACTAATTTGACACGCTATCAAGAAAATGTTGAAATAAAATTTCATTTCATCATAATTGCTAAAGACGAAGCACAACTATGAATGTCCCGATTGGGCTATTAGTCAAAATGAATCAGTATAATCATAAAAAGGAACGTAAGTACGTAACAGAGCTACGCCTAGACTTATACATCTATTTCTGTTTTCCTATTCAGTATAACATTCCGGCATACCGACATTTCGAGCAGGTCACTCTCAAACACTAAAGATCACTACTTACATAATCATTAACTCATTCAATCATCAAAACTAGACCTACCCAGATAGCCTAAAACTTTATAAAAATCACAAAACACATAAAAATCACAACTTTCATAATCATAAACTTAAATCATCAGGTTCTCAAAAAAAAAAAAAAAAAAAAAAAAAAACACTACTTTATAAAAATGAAAATAATCAAAAACCAAAATCATTCCAATCACATAATTTATTTATTTTTTTTATTTTATTTTTGAAAGGCACATTCCAATTACATAATAAAACACATAAAAATCACAACTTTCATAATCATAAACTTAAATCATCAAAAGGGTCAGCAAAAAAAAACCCCAATTTTTCAAGATTAGGGTTCTTTTTCCTAACCCTAACTATATATATCACAATAAAAAAATCAAATTACCAAAATCAGAATGCTCGCCTGTGGTCTCAAGAAAGTGAGATTTTTCGTTGTGTGAATTTGGTTTTTTTTTTTTATGTAATTGAATTTAAAAGTTGTGACTATATAATAGATTTATTTTTTAGGCGCAATTTCATTGCAAAATTTAAAAATTTAAAAATTTCATTCATAGCAAAATTTAAAAATTTCATACGTAGTATATATCTTTTTTATGCATTAAATACATTGTACTTTATGCATAAAAAACTAGTAAAAAGTATATATGTGAAAGTTTTGAAATTTTCAATGATATATACGAAATTTTCCATATTTTTTATTATTATTATTTTTTTTGGTTGTTTTTTCTATTTTTGTATGAGATGTGAAGGAAAAGATAAGTATAAATAAGTTTTTATTGATAATGATATGTGTAATAAATGCAGATTTTAGTAGGCAAATATGTTAGTTAGTAGTGTATGTTTTTTCAAAATGTTTAAGATATTTAAAATAGGTGTTTTTTAAGAGACTAGTATTTTTAAAAAGTATTTAACAAAATAGTATTTTTAAAAGTATTTAAATTAGTAAGTATTTAATTGTTTCTTTTTGTTTTTCTTTTTGTATTTATTTTCCTTTTACAAAACAATAAAATCATTCTCTTGATGAGTGCTAGCAGCAAACCAACCATCGTTTCCATAATAATTAATTTGTTATCTAATTTTTATTTAATCTAAAAAGAAAACAGTAACAAATAAATACTAATACTAGTCAACCATTGTCTCCATGCGGATGTCATCATGTCTTATGTATGTCTCATTGCCAACTCGGTCATCGGTGACGCTCATGACGTACATAATAATTTTGACATTATCACAAGATAATCTATACTACATATAATGCATGAAGCACTCTCTCTCTCTCCAAAATTTTCAGATTTATAAGAAATAATGCATGGTTTACAACACTTTAATGCACCCAATTTTTAAAATTACAACAAAGTAAGCATATTGTACAACAAAAAATAGCTTGGTGTCATTTTAAGACCAAAATTCTACCAAACAACATTAATGCTATTAAAAACACCCATTCACAAAAAATTACAACCATTTAAGCACAATGTACAATACCTTTTAAGTAAATACAAGTCATAAAACACAAAGCACAAGTATATAAAACACAATGATTTTAAGGTCAACAATCTATTCAACACATATAATTAATACACTAATTACTTCACCCTTTTACCAAAATATACAATTATTTAACCATAATGTACAAACTAATCAAGCTACTAAGCTAAGTACTTAATAATAAAGCCATTAGGCTCGGCACAGTGGTCGATCAACCGGACCGGTCCCCCCTGCGCTGACCAAGTCGCCGCTACTGCAACCTCAAGGTCGGAAGGCTCCAAAATTCACAAACCAGTTACCTCCACAACCAATTAATGCATTCCACAAAAGAAGAAAAAATGTATCGTTAAATATCAAAACAAAAACGAATATGAAACGGAAAAAAAAAAAAAAAAAAAAAAACAATCATCAATGAAGCCAAAACAAACATCAAACTTATTCTATTTATGGTCCATGAACAAAAAGTATACAGCAACAATAAAACCCAACATCTACCCCAGTTTCTAACCTCATCCCAAAACCAACATCATGGTAAACACAACATAAAACCTTAGAGAGAGTTTTCGTTTGATATTCAAGAAAATTGTCTGATTTTCTTGCAAACATAGATTGTTGGTTATGTTCGGTTATCAAGATAAAAAAGAAAATAAGAGCATGAAGTCCTAACATTTGAGATATATACCAGTTTGGTTATATCACAAATTGTTTGGTAGTTTTATCATGAGCCTTAATAGATGTTGATGATTAAAGTTTGTTTAGGCTGAAAATGATTTTAGACTAATTACCTTGGTAATTGAGCCGTATATTATTTGTATGGTATAGTTGATTTTGGGTTAATTTTGATATTTGGTTCATGTGAATAGTGTATATTAAAAATGAAAATGTAGGAGATAAATATATAGTGTAAAAAAGATTTGTGGAAAACTAGAAGGGGGGTTGAATAGTTTACCGCTTTTTCGATTCTTATTTTGCTTAAATATCCTTTTAGAAACTTTACGTTTGCTTAAAGATATAAACACAACTTTGTATGTTTGATTCTTTGAAAAGCTTTTCATGTGAATAACAATTCTAACTTAACTTGTTTCATACTTTTGAAAAGCTTTACTTGTAATGATCCTAACTTTGCTTGTTTTAGTTCTTTGAAAAGCTTTACATTTGTTTCAAGATATAAATACAACTTTACTTGTTTTAATTCTTTTGGAAAGCTTTATATGTGATTAGCAATTATAACTAAAAGACAACATGTAATAAGCAAAGATAAAGAAAGAAACGATCAAACCACAACACGATTGTTTATCGTGGTTCGGCTACAAGGACTCTTTTTCCTTGCCCTACATCCACGCCCCGAGTTTCCAACTCAAGAGTTATAAGCACTAATCAACAAGCTCCTTTCACCGGCGGAGAAAACCTTTACAACGTCGCTTATACTTTTACCGACACTAAGCTAGATGTCGAGTTCTTTTACAAGGGTACAACCACTCTCATTCGTCGCTTACACTTTTACCGACACTAAGCTAAATGTCGAGTTCTTTTACATGGGTTCAACCACTCCCGTTCGTCGCTTACACTTTTACCGACACAAAGCTAGATGTCGAGTTCTTTTCCAAGGGTACAACCACTCCCGTTAGTTCTTTTACAAGGGTACAACAACTCCCGACACACTATGTATTTTGAGGCCTAAAATACTAAC
Organism: Artemisia argyi; assembly: GCA_030686995.1. NCBI lineage: Eukaryota > Viridiplantae > Streptophyta > Magnoliopsida > Asterales > Asteraceae > Artemisia > Artemisia argyi. Next base: position 199,886,564 of record CM060685.1, on the reverse strand, counting down.
CACATACTTCTATATACATGACACACATGAAGTACAAACTATCAAAGCTTATACATGACCAAGCTATCAAGACTTGCAACTTTAGAGTTGAAGCTTGTAACTTCTTGAATGATCTTGTGAAGTCCCTTGCTACATAAGAGAATCACAAATCAAAAGGTTACTGAGTTAGTTGAGAGAGTATGTGAATATATGTCCTAAAAGGGTTACCAAAAACTAACAAATGGTTTGGTATTTATAGCAAACAATTCGGCAGGCCTGGCGGATCAGGCGGACCCCTCAAATGGGTTTCGCCCGTGTACCCCCAGGGTACCGCCAGGGCTGCAGTTGGTTTTGCAATAAATCTTGCAAACCAAACAATGTCTTGTCTCATAACTCCTAGCAACCAAACAATGTCACATCTCATAATAACAAGTCAAATACAAAGCTTGCAAGTAACAACAAAGTTAGTCAAACACATTTCTTTTCATAAATGCATCTTGACAAAACTTGCCCTAAATGTGATGTGACCTTACTATATAAAGAAATAAATATGATGTGACAAGACTCATTTTAGTTTAAGAAATAAACACAATGTTTTGTTTATAGGGAAATGTTAACCTTAGTTAAACAAGACTTAAACAATTAAAGTGATGATTTACTTATAGCTAAACTTCATACTTTGTCATTAACAAAACTTAGCAAAGATCGTAAAATATAAATAACGTTTTTAGGCGATATTTGTATTAACAAGATTGATTTTTTTTGAAATAAAAATATAAATGCCGGTCGCCTTATTATGCCTAAAAGGTCGCATGTAGGTCAGAAAATTTAAAGATGATTGTGCTGAAAGAAAGAATCAAGATTTCTGTTTGTGGTAGCTTCGGTTAACAATAAATGAAATTATACTACTGCTTTTTTATTTTTTATGGGTCCTAATACCGTCTTTCACGATGTATTATGGCTCCTAATACCATCTTCCACACTGTATGGGGAGGTTGAGATGTATACAGCCTTACCCCTACCTAAAGTAGAGAGGCTGCTTCCAGTTCTATCTAAGATAGGAAAGGACCTCCGGTCTTTTGTAGGGGGTGAGGATCGAAGCATTGACCTCTAGGTTAAGATGCAAGGGGTTTTCCAACTAATCCAACCCTAAAATTATTGTTATTTGTATACGGTTGACAATGGTTAATTTGAGTATACGGTTGACACGACTCAAAAGATGTGTAATGTATATGATGAGGTGTTACCACGTGGAGGTATGTGTAATCCTCCCCGAAGAAAATGTTCAACATACCATTCGGTCAATGAAACACAAAAGGATGTCTATATTTTATGAGTAATGTTATCGTGTTTGTCATGTAGAAGCTCGCGCCATTTATGATTTGATTATTGGATTAGTTATTGCAAGAGCTTAGTCATCAGTTTGGTCTTGTTTGTTATACGACATTTAAAAATTGATTATTTTACTTTAATGAAAAGTCGTTAAGACAATGAATTAGATTTGTATACAGAACCGGATTTAGACCTGTGCAGGGTAGGCAACTGCACAGGGCCCAACAATCAAAAGGGGCCTCATATTTATGTCCATTTGTCTATAACAAAATACAGCTCATTAAAGCCTGATTCTAGTGTTTTTTTATTTTTTATTTTTTTTCGACAAAAAGAAAGAACAAACTCAAGTATAGGAAGCATTAATATATCAAGTATTTCAACCTTAATGAGCTTTCATTTTACATTTTATGATACAATTGATATCTTTTAAGTTATTATACTTTGTCATCTTAAGACATATGCTATACACCTTATATTTGACTACTTTGAAACAAAACTCAAATACTGCAATCATCATTAAACTATTAGCATTTGTTTGTTATATTTAAAGTTTTAAAATTAAAACATTAATCATTTACAATAGAGTTAATTACATAAATGATCCATATGGTTTGTCGAATTTTATCAATTTAGTCTCTAAACCTTTTTTTTTGCGGATCCTCTCCTATAGTTTTGACCCGTTACGGGTTTGGTCCTTTGACCACTTTTTATTTTAGTTGATCGTCAAGTGAATATTTAGATGGTTAGAAGTTAAAATTTGTTATCCTAATATAGAAAACCCTCATTATATTCTAACTTATATTGGATATGAAGGTTTTCTTATTTTTATTTGTTTGCTCATTTTAATTACATGCATTTCTTTCAATTTGCCCTTCACAAACTATAGCCTATAATAAGTTTATTTTACCCAAAATAGAAATCAGAACAAAATTAGTTACCTTTTTATTATGCAGATAGCCCTTTTCAGTATGTCAAAATTATCCTTATGCTAATCCTTATGCTCAATATGTAGTAACTATTTTTTTATACACACTCAATCGTGCCGGTCAATAACGGGTACCCCATTGCTATCACACCAGAAAACACCTCAGCTCATACTACAATGAAGCCAGTACCACTTTCACCTTATGTACATTGAATTTTGTTTAACATCTCTAAATTCCTGAACTATGTAGAACTAGAGGTAAGGGTCAAACGGGTTGAAATAGGTCACTTCTAGTGGGTTGTGTTTTAGGGTATTTCCTATTTGTTTATAGATGGTTAATTTGTGAAAGATTGTTCCAAAACAGTAATTATAAAAATCAACTAAACTCTGAACCCTTTTAACTATTCTTTTCTGTGACTCATTTGAGATTAAAGAACACGAAAAATAGATCCGTTTAAACCCTCCAACTTCTCCTACTCCTTCCAAGTAGTAACTTTTTTTCTATACAAAACCAATCGGACCAAGCGTTTGAAGGTATTTCTCATTCCTGTATTTAGAACCTCATTTAAACATCAACCGCCCCGTATTTCACCTCCTGTGGAAAGAAAAACAGAGAAATAAATAGATGAGGAAATCCATGAAATGTGGCAATGACTTGCATGTCTTAGTGTGCATATTGCTACTATCGATATATATTTCAACTTTTAAAACGAAATGCGGGGGATCCTGAAAGTTTAAAGCTCGAGTAGGATAACTATAAAGACCTAGGAATGCAGGTTTGATATAAGACATCGAAGTTATACGCATTGATACTGATTTTTTAGCTTATGTTCAGTTTACTATTTAGTGGCTACCGGCAAAATTTTGGGTGAGTTGAAAGGGTGAGATAACAAGTCAAAGTCGGTTTTTGTAGGGGTTAAACTAGAATAATATGTTGAGCACTACAAGTATAGTTGATTATCTGATTGATTCTTTAGTCACGTAATCATATTTAGAACGCATATCCAAACACCCCTTTACGAATGCTAATACGAAACGGAATTTTGGTTTAGATATGGTGGCCATCATGCCATGTAGTCAATCCACTAGCGAATTTCAGGTTTAGGTCAGGATCATATTACATGCAAGGCATAATATCTATATTGATACGGATGCTTAACCGTAAGGTTATTTTGAAATTTAGCAAGGATTAGCTTGACTTTGGGTTACTTCTACTTGTGGATCATCTGATTATTCAGGTATTAATTTAATACTAGCTGCAAGATTGCAATAAACACTTTAACAAAGGGTGGACTAAATTAGCCTATTAACATTCTTAAATAATCAGAATCTGTCCAACATTTAACACCATTAATTCATCAAACGTGATAATAGCAACTTCAAGGACTGAAGCACATCCAAAAACTAAGAATCTAGGAAACCCGACGACCATGAATAGAACAGTCGAGTGTTCGTGTGCTTGTGTGTATGCATTATATACTTACTGTATAAGGAAGATTCAGGTCAGGAAGCTCAATTCTTGCATTGTCAAGTGAATGTCCTTCATTGACATGGCTTGTTAATGTTGAGGATTTTACCCTCCCATGTCCCATTTTTGTGTTATTTGTCGCTTCGACAACATCGATTCCTTCCACAACTTCTGATACACCTGTCCTCTGCTTTTTAGGTTGGCAATAACTAGCAATTAATACCAAAAATCCATGTTAATTAGGGCAACTACACGATAGTTTCAAAGGTAAGCGAAAGATACGACCAATAATGTGATATTTATAACAAGGGCATATTCAGATAATAGTCTCTTTAGGAAATACCATTTGGTGAAAGTAAATTAGTTTGCAAAAAGATCATTGTCGATAAAAACTGAATCTTTTTATTAATTCTACCCAGAAGATCATACTAAAGAGTTCTCAGTATCTCACCTATGCTCGTCTGTCTCTTTCTTAAGAACAATGTTGGAGCATTTGCTTCTTAAACCACCTTCTTGATGAAGCCGATTCTGCAGAAGAAGAAAAAAAGTTCATAGTCAGGATAGCGATTCCTACTACTGCATCCTGAATGACTATTTTAAAAGTGACCAGTGAAATCAGTCAAAAGCAATTAAAAAGAAACCCTTTGCAAATAGCTATTCTAAAAGTCCTACTGTATCCTAAATGACTATTTTAAAAGTCCAACTTAACAAGAAGAGCGCAAACCAATTATTCTTACAACTCAAGGGATTAAATATCCCAAGTAAGTTGACCATTTTTACATATAATATGATGTTTGATACCCTTGTCATAATTGCAACAGGTTGACAATTGCCACCCATTTACTCATCGTAAAGTGTGTGCACTCTGCTATAATTAGTGTATATTGAATCTTAATCACAGTTTTACGATTTTTATCAACTATTAAGAAAATCGTCCATCGGACGGGTAGAGACCTAGTATATGCTTTGAAATTAGTGTGAAAAGAAGCAAGAGTGAATTCTAGTTTAAAACAATCATGAAGCTTTAGTTCAAGTCAAAGCAAACTGTGACATCAGCACTTCCGATAGTTCTATAGATATGTCATTTAATATACAGTACCTTTTCGTACACTTCCTCTTGCCAATCTCCACCATTTGCACTTCGTGTATGATCAGTAGAATCGAACGATGCTACAAAAGAGAGAAAATATGATGGATCAGCTCATTGAAAATCTCCCCAAAAGGAACATATGACAGCATAGGTATACATGGTAAAACTACAAACACTAGCAATTTTTTATGTTCTACAGTCCTGTCATATTGAGAAGTTCCTTAGCAGAACATTAATAGAAAAAGAAAGAGAGAGAACATTTATGCTGCTGTGGGGCCTCAGGTTTCCGGTTATGGTTGATGATATAAACAATCTGTTTCTCGTAAATACCCAGCTTGTCCTTATAACTAGGCAATATACTCTGCTTTGGGATTTGTAAGAACGCCATGAAACGCTCCAGCATATTTTTAAAGACTTTCAGCTTCTCAAGTTGCTCATTCGTTGGCTGCTGAGGAAGAGAATCATGCTGGACAACATAAGTCATCCATTAAATTCAGAAGAAAAAAGCTGCCTACAACAGTAAGCTTTCGCAAGACAACATACTATCAAATGATTTATGATTCTACGTGCATTTTGAACACAAAAGAAAATAGAATATTAAACTGATTTTCCATTAAAAAAAATCCTAATGAACAGTTTTTCTTTATCATCAAACATGAAAGGAGAGGGATACGGGACCAAGTGAAAAGCACACATAGCAATAAAAAAAATACTTATATGAGCTACTATACTAACTTACATGCTGCAATTTGCCAAGAATTTTCTGGCGCATGTCATTCAAATCATGCAGATAGAGCTCCTTCATAGCTATTATCTGCAAGCAGAAGAAAAAAATCAGGTCTACAAAATCTATGATGTCAATATATTCATCTTTAATCCTAATAAAAGACGGTTAACTAAGAGGGTGTTTGTTTAAGCTTATATGTGGGCTTATGAGCTTATTTGATTTCGACTTATATATTTATAAGCTCTAATTTTTCGGCTTATTTTGAGACTTATGGGTTTATATAAGTTTATCATATCATAATAAACTTATATAAGCCCACAAGTCTCAAAATAAGCCGGAAAACTGAGGCTTACATATATAAGCCGAAAAACAAATAAGCTCGTAAGGCACATATAAGCTTAAACTAACACCCCCTAAGCACTTGTCTCTCATCTAAATCGTCCCTTCCTACAACAGTTGAGATAAATCCCCACTTATTGCGTCATCTTTTTGACGGTTATGTATGTCGCACAAAATAAAACCTTCAATATCGCACTTAACAGCTTTCATTCATTTTTCTGATACGTCACCTACACCACTTTACAAAGGGATTTTTTAAATCATCCACAACCCATTATATCATCATGTCCACAAGTACTACTATATATATATATATATACCACCCTTTGTCACGTCTATGTTTTTTTCTCACCAAATTGCATTTTATGCTATATTCATTGTTCGTTATTTTTACTGATTTTGTTCCTGAACAATAAACTAATTACTATGCGCCACCATTTCATCGTTTTTTAGCATTTCATATACTATGCACTTTTCTTACCGATTGTATCTAATTTGTTCGTTATTTTTACTGATTGTATCTCGATTTGTGGCAGGCATATATATGTTGTATTCTCTTTCTTTCTCTTTTCATTTTCTTTCTTTTTTAGTTGATATTGTTGTATCATCTTGAGTAAAGGGCAAAACGGGTATTATAAAAAAATATACTTATATGTCCTTGACAAGGACGTGTTTTGACAGGTGCAGCCTACGTGGTGTATAAAATCTCTGGATCAAGATACAAAGGAAATAGTAATTTACTTCACCCTCAAATCTTATGTGTATTTAACTTCTTTATGCACAAATATTATATCATAATCTAAATAAAAGATCCATCTATAACAATTCTGTATAATAACCTAACTTAATTGGCATCTAACTTCTAGACACATCATATATGTAACACATAAATTATTTAACATCAAAAGCAAAATTCATGTATCACTTTAAATTGTATTCAACTGAAATAAATGAATTACTATGAATTAAAATTATAAGCCCATGAATTTCACAGGAAAATAATCTACGGTAGTATTTTAATACTCAGTACCAGAAGGTATTTTATGCATTCTTAAATCTGGACAGTTGATTTGTATTTTAGTATCACTAATGAAGTTTCTAACTTGTAAAGAACATACGCTTTAAAATAATATGAAGATTTAGTTCAACTCAAAGCAAACTGTGACGTCAGGCACTTCCGCTACTTTTATAGATATGTAATTTAATATACAGTACCTTTTGGTGCACTTCCTCTTGCCAATCTCCACTATTTGCATTTCGCGTCTGAACTGTGGAATCCAATGATGCTACAAAATAGATAAAATATGATGCATCAGCTCGCTGCAAAATCTCCCCAAAAGGAACATATGACCGCATAGGTATGCATGGTAAAGCTACAAACACTAACCTATACCCCAATCGAGTACCCCTCATGAACTATTCTACAAGTGTTTATAGCAATTTTTATGTTCGACAGTCGTGTCATATTGAGAAGTTCCTTAGCAGAACATTTATAGAAAGAGAAAGAGAGAGAACATTTACGCTGCTGTGGGGCCTCAGGTTTCCGGTTATAGTTGATGATATAAACAATCTGTTTCTCATAAGTACCCAGCTTGTCCTTATAATTAGCCAATATACTCTGCTTTGGGATTTGTAAGAACGCCATGAAACGCTCCAGCCTATTTTTAAAGACTTTCAGCTTCTCAAGTTGCTCATTCTTTGGCTGCTGAGGAAGAGAATCATGCTGGACAACATAAGTCATCCATTAAATTCAGAAGAAGGAAAAAACTGCCTACAGCAATAAGCTTTCGTAAGACAACCTACTATTATCAAATGATTCTACGTGCATTTAACCACAAAAGAAAATAGAATATTGAACTGATTTTCCATTAAAAAATCCTAATGAACAGTTTTTCGTTATCATCAAACATGAAAGGAGAGGGATACGAAACAAAGTGAAAAGCACACATAGCAATAAAAAAAAAAATACTTATATGAGCTACTATACTAACTTACATACTGCAATTTGCCAAGAATTTTCTGGCGCATGTCATTCAAATCATGCAGATAGAGCTCCTTCATAGCTTTTATCTGTACGCAGAAGAGAAAATCAGATCTAGAAAAGTTATATTGTGATTAGATTCGTATTTTATCACTCAATATCAGAAGGTATTTTACGCAGTATTTCTTTATGTGTTCTTATCTGGACAATTGATTTGTATTTTAGTTAATGAAGTTTCTAACTTGTAAAGAACATACGCTTTAAAACAATCATGAAGATTTAGTTCAACTCAAAGCAAACTGTGACGTCAGGCACTTCCACTACTTTTATAGATATGTAATTTAATATACAGTACCTTTTGGTGCACTTCCTCTTGCCAATCTCCACCATTTGCATTTGGCGTCTGATCTGTGGAATCCAATGATGCTACAGCATAGTTAAAATATGATGCATCAGCAGCTCCCCAAAAGGAACATATGACAGCATCGGTATATATAGTAAAACTACAAACGCTAACAAATCTATACCCCTCACGAACTATTATAAAAGTGTTTATAGAATAACAAAGAAAATGACCAAACTACCCTTTTCATAATCACATTATTAGTCTACAGAGTTTGTAATTAATTACATTATACCTGGATCCGTGGGGTTTAAACAATTGTTTGCCTGCATAGAATCTGGCACGGGATTTTGTGATCTAGTCTCCATAGTTGGCATCTTTAAGGATATCTTCCGCAGATAATCCAACTGCAAGTCATATGAACTAAAATGTTTAGGTTCCAAAGTGTGTTACAGCATACGAGAAACATGATATCGACTCCATGGCAGCCTAAAGTCCTAAACATGACATCTTTTTCTGAATTTTGTCATCTCAAAGCATTTACTAAAATCAATGGCAGCCTAACCACAAGTATGTATCATCCACATCAGTTTACTAATTTGACACACTATCAGTAAAATGTTGAAATACAGTAACAGTCACATGCGTAAAATTTCGTTTCATCATAATAGCTAAACATAAAGCACAACTATGAATGTCCCGATTGGGCTATTAGTCAAAACGAATCAGTATAATCATAAAAAGGAACGTAAGTAACAGAGCTACGCCTAGACTTATACATCTATTTCTGTTTTCCTACTTAGTATAGCATTCCGGCATACCGACATTTCGAGCAGGTCACTTTCAAACACTAAAGATCACTACTTACATAAACATAAACTCATTAGTATCAATCATCAAAACTAGACCTACCCAAATAGCCTAAAACTTTATAAGAATAATAAAACACTAAAAATCATTCCAATTTCACAACTAAACACATAAAAATCACAACTTTCATAATCATAAACTTAAATAAAAAATAATAATAAATAAATAAATAAAAAATCATTCCAATTTCACAACTAAACACATAAAAATCACAACTTCCATAATCATAAACTTAAATTATCAAAAGGGTCAGCCACACACACAAAAAAAAAAAAAAAAAAGAAAAAAAAATCAAAAATAAAACAATTGAATTACCAAAATCAGAATGATCGCCTGTGGTATCAAGAAACTGTGATTTTTTTGTTGTGTGAATTTGGTTTTTTTTATAGAATTGAATTTAAACAGTTGTGACTATATATAGATATTTTTATTGTGTATTTTTTTTATTATTATCATACTATTATAAGGTGTTCTAATATTAATAATTAAAATTAAGTGTTACAAGTTACGAAGTAATAAGTTTAAAGTACAAGTGATTCAAACATAAATACAATAAATAAATTATTATTTACATTAAATACAATTAATTAACTGGTCAATAAATATAATTAATGCACTTATTAAAACACCCTTTACATAAAAAATACAAATTATCAAACATATTATACAACCAACTTAAACATAATTCATGTATTAAATGTCACTAATACAACTAATAAAACATACGAGTATTATACAAATATTCAAACCCAAACGGGCAATGGGCTCGAGCCCGAACGAGCACGGGTCAAACGGGCTCGAGCCCGAACAGACACGAGCTAAACGAAATTTTTGATATCCGTAAATTTATTGTCAAAAAGAACATAGTAAACTAAAATGTGTTCACATATTGTGCAAACCAAGCAAACTACTAAAATAATAATAGTAATAATAAATAAAATAATACAAACCAAGCAAAATTTCATCAAACTTTTGCTATAAAAAACTAATCAGTAAAACTATTGCCAAAAAATGTACAAATAAAATAAATTATTAACCGAAAAAATTAAATTACATGATGCCCGCAACTGCATCGCGCGAGGACCCTGCTAGTTATTTTTTAAAACTGTTGTTTTTTCTATTTTTGGATGAGATGGGTAGGAAAAGATAAGTATAAATAAGATCTAGAAAATGATAAGTGGACCTAATAGACCAAATGCATAAATGACTTGTACAATGATGCATTGTATAAGTCATTTTATGTATTAGGTCTATTTATTAGGCCTATGTATCATAGCTCGTAAGTTTTAGGGCCCCTAAGTTTTATTATCTGTAAGTTTGATTAGCAAGTTTTTATTGATTATGAGAGGTGAGATCCACAGCAAACCTACATTCTTTAAAGAACAAACCAACGAATTCTGACCCTTCATTCTACTTTCATCCAATGGCTCTGATCATCCACACAATTACAAAGCAAGGGCAAAAATGTAAACATTATCTCATCTCAACTCATTTTCTCTCTCATCAATAACACAAAAAACCCAGATAAACACACACAAAATCATCAAAACACACACACAAAAAAAGACACATAAACCACCATAAACCGTCATCCTCGTCGATCCTCCACATCATGGTCGATCAGCCGCCAATCCACCGTTGAGCCACCATCAGTCTGCCATCGAGCCGCCATCAATCTGCTTTTCCGCATCTGACATTGATCCACCGTCCTCCATTGATCTGAAAATGGTTGAATTTGATGTGTTAATAAAGACTTGCATAAAATTATCATTTTTGAATTTGGGCAAAACTTAATAAATTTTCTTTAATGAAGAAGCAGGTTTCTTCACTTCATGTTAAAATATAACTAGATGTGGTTATTTTTTTCATGGGTTGAAGTTTAACTTATGTAAAATTGTTAATCTATAAGAAGGAAGCTGCTTATTTCATTGAAATTTTTCAAATACTATCTTTGAAATGCCTAGGAGTATCTTTAAGTAGAAAAAGTAAGCATTCTGAAACACCCTCAGAATTGTTCTATTCTTATAAGTATTATGAGGGTGTTTGAGATTGGTTATTAAATTAGTTTCTTAGGAAAATAAGCGGTTAAAAAATGAACAATTATCAGTTAAACGAAGCAGATTTAGTTGTTGTTGCAGTTGTGAATGCTGAAATTCGTATGGTGAATTCTGAAATCCAGGTTATGGATGAAGTTGTTGATGATCCAGAAGCACACCATGTGTTTGATGAAATGCGTAAGTGATAATCACATGTGATTCTGAAGCAAAATCACATATGATTCTGTAGTTGTCAGTAATAACGGGTATTTCATATGAAAGGTAAGCACCCATTTTATTGTTATCAGTTCCATACTTGATGTAATTGTTGTCAATAGTACAAACTCTACAAATGTTGAACGAGTTCAGATTTTAAAAAGATATATATGGGAACATGTCATGTGATTCTGTTTATATTTATAAAGGAGTAATTGATTTGTTTTAGACTTGAACCTCAAGTGTCAAGAATCACATACGATTTAAACATGCAAGTATCATAATACATGTTATTGAACAAGTGGAAGTAAATCACATGTGATTATGCATTAAACCACATGTGATTCACCATGAAATCACATGTGATTCTACATGAAATCACATGTAATGAAATGCAATGCAACTGTGAAAATTTTGGAGACATCATTTCCTTTGATGGAACTTTCTGAACTAACAAGTAAGTTTAGACTGTTTGACTTTTATAATTAAGTAGAAACCACATGTGGGTTAGCCTAAATCACAGGTGATTTGTGATAAATCACATGGTTTAGTCTAAATCACAAGTTGTATAGGCTAAATCACAAGTGATTTAACGCGTGATTTAGAACAAATAATGTGTGATTTAGCACATATGATGTTTGTTTATTAGGTAAACATTTGCTCACAAAGGCCATGTGTTTTTATATGCTTTCAGGTACAATATGGTATATGTTCCATTCACTGCAATAGATTATGATGGAAGAGTGTGACATTGTTGTGGGAATGCTTAAAAGTGAATACACCGAATCGTACATTTGGCTCCTGGAGTCGTTTATGACAACATTCTACAAGCAACCTATGAAACAACCGTGATTTTAGCAGGTTAGTTAGACTTTTAGCCTCGAGTTAATCTAACTTTGTTTGGTGTGTTTGGGTGGTTATATGGGTGTTATTGTGTGTTATAGTATGGTTAGTATTTTAGTTAGCACTAAATATCTTCGCGTTGTGGTGGTTGTTGTGATTTTTGATGATGTTGATTTTGGGAAAGTTCATTTTGATCACTTATGTGGTGTAGAAATGACTTGTGTATATTTGGCGTTTTGAGTTTTTGCGTAACGAGTCTTTGTTCAAGTTATTGAGCGTTAGTAAGTTACGGGGATGTTGTTTTTGTGAGGAAATGCTCATGGAGTGTGTAAAAATCTATTTTTGGAAACTTTATTTTGAAAATGAATATTTTCCGGTTTGTCGTAAAATTAAGGTTTATCGCAAAAGACGTTAGGTTTTGTTATGGGAATACATAAAATATGAAAAGTATGAGGTTTTGAGTGTAATAAATTAATTAATAAAAAAAATAAAAAAATATATTATTTAGGGGGGGCGGCCGATTAAGGTGTTAGGGGGGGAAAAGGAAACCAAATTTGATACCAAATACAACTCTAAGCCTTAGGGATTATCCAAATTAATTATAAATACAAAATCAAAACTCCCCTATCCCTTTTTCCTGCATAATAAGTCGACACAAGGGGGATCCAAGAAGGAAAAATTAGGGTTTCATAATTGTCTAGCAATAATCAAGAATTAAGGTAAAATCTTTAACCCTTATATGTAATTAATCAATTATTGTTATGATTCATGTAATAATTAATATGATTGAATCTAGGGTTTATATACTTCTGTAAATTATTGAAGTAAAACATGTTAGGATGATTAGATGTTAATATTATAGTTAATGGTTAAGGGAATTGAGCGTAAAACATGCTAGTTATTGAGTTAGGGTTTGGACAGATTTGTAAGGCTGTAAAGATGTGAGTGTACATAACAGATGGTGATGAGTTAGATCACGAATTTTAGGTCTAAATTGTATTATAATGAAAGAGCTTTCCAAAAAGTCCAGCCACGATCAATTTTGAGGTCGGGAAGTCGGTCTTTTGATTTTTCTTTGTTAAGGTGTCAAAGCTGTCAAACCGGGACAGATTTTGGGTAAAAGTTTGAGGTTGGCATGTGGTTGTAAAAGTGGTATTTTGACTTGGTCTTCTGGAATAGTTAAGTTTTAGGTTATATTAGACTACCACGAAGAGGATTCACGATAAAAACTTGTGGAAGTAATTATTAAAAATCAAAACTTTTTGGTGTGCGTTCAGATCCGAATTTGAGTAGTTGACAAATTTGAATTTTCTGTGAATACTTGTGTGTGTTATTGGCACATTGCCTTCTGGGATTAGCTTCTATGCTTATGAGAGACCATGGTAAATTTTTGGTGTGAGTTGTTAAGTTTTATTTGTCGTGATTTCATGTGAGTGAATGTACTCAAAAATTATGCGTTTTCTGAGTTTGAGAGTGCAAGGATTTAGTGAGTATTAAGTTTTGGTAGTGGTTAGTGTGGTGTCTAGGAGATCCATGGTGGGTCATATGAGTCTTAGACATCCATCATATGTGTATTACATGGGTTGTAGCTTTTAGCTTGACCTTGTGTAATGTGGATTATTTTGTGTATTATAGATTGTGAATTGTTTTGTGGAGCTGCGGAGTTTAAGGTGAGTTCATAGTCCCATATTTTTTTTACTTTGTTATAAACTTGGGATGAGAATGATGTTTGTCTTAAATGTTTTGGTTTACTGTGATTATGTGTGTGGTATTAAAGAGCTTGGACTTATAATGTTATTGTATGTATGCTATGTGTGATTATTTGCTTGCGTGGATGTTTTGGGATTCAATTGGGAGGGTGCTTACCCTGTTGCTCGCGCATGCGACCTAATTGATGATTATGGGATCGGGGGACACGAGCCGTCCTGATATGGTAATGATTATGGGATCGGAGGACACGAGATGTCCTAATGGTTGCCTTATGAGTGTTGTTGCCTTTGCGTGTGGAAATTGACTTGTAAATGCACGTAGCTATATGATAACTATAATTTATTTGTCCAGCTATATTTTGTAATCACAGTAAATTCGGTTGCCTGGTGTGTTGAGTCTAAAACCTATGAATCTCACCAACGTTATGTTGACATTTTAAGCATAATTTTCAGGTGAGCATTCTAAGGCTAAAGTTGAGAGCAGCAATTAGGCGAGACTTAGTTGCATGGAGACTTATTTATGTTATGGGATTTGATTTATTTTGGTTTTGGATTTGATACATTTATGTTTTATGTTTGGTACTTTCAAACTTATTGAAGTTATCTTTTGGATTTTATTTTGGTTATCTTTGGGTATTGTTACAACACTGTGTGTTGGTACATTGCTCCATTTATGTGCATGTAGTTGTTCTCTATGTTGACACCAGGTGTTGTGATGATATCCATGAAGTTACACCCGCGCGTTTCCACCGTGGCGGGGTGTGACAGATTGGTATCAGAGCCTTGATTATAGAGAATTAGGTGGTTTAACCTAGACTATAGCTTAGGAGTGCCTCATATAGTTGCATTTAGGACCTATGTGTAAGTATAATATCTTACATGTTTATTTTCTTAAACTATGAGTTACTTTATTGAGTTTTTGAACGTCTATCAAACCATGTACTTAGCAACGTGTGTGTGTCATTTATAGAATGGCACCTCCTGCAAGAAAGACACTTCGTTAGGCTACTGTAGTTGCTAAGGGACGCAAGAGAGTTGGGAAGATGAAGAGAACCAACAGGAGGATATTGGTCCCCGCTAGCATGGTACCATGTGTGATTGAGGAGAAGATGACACTGGAGAATGTGAATGGGGAATTGGTGGAGAGATATGAGACAAAGGTAGCTGATAAGGAAGGCTTCACCACCAAGTACCCGTGCAAGTGTCCTCAGTTTTTGGAAGATGATGGGGTAGTTTGGGCGAGACCCCGAGGATTGTATGATTTTGTGGATATGATAGATGAAGAGTTAAGAGATCGTGAGGATGGTTTTGCAAGACATCCTCTACCACCGAATCATGGAAATAGGAATGGGTGGGTGAGCGAGGAGGAGGAAGTGGATTCAGACTTAGAGTCCACTGCACGTACACCGTTTTAGGTCTTAGATAGGACTCGAACTGCGTACGACTTGTTTTTAATGTTATGTTTTAATGTTTTATGGTTTTGTTGAGTTGTTTTGACATTGATTGTATGTTGGAATGTGAATTCCTTCGGATTTTTGGGATTTACCCCGTGTTTTAATGAGAAGCCTTGGGCGAGTTTGGATATTTATGGTGTGTATATTATGTGTATTGTGGGAGTACATTTTGGTTAGTATTGATTGTGTGCTATTTGTCATAAGATGTTACTATTGTTAGGTGTGGCTTTGGAAGTAAGTACACATGTGGAATGATACATCTAAAATTGTGGGTGGCCAACACAATTATAAATGTATCACGACATATGTGGACTTACAGCCAATGTTACATTGAATCAATGGTGATATGTTTATGTGTGGTAGAGTTGAGTTTGTTTGGTTATATGATTGAGAGTGTTTCATGAGATGGGAGGTAGATGATCGAGTAGGATTATGGAGATTATAGAATCTTGTGAATGGTCTCTAATGGTTCTATTGTCCTGCGTGTTTAGGAAATGGCGCCAAGGAAACCAAGACGACCTATCACTAAGTCACCTATGAGTGGAGCTTACCGGACACCCAAGAAGTCCAAGAAGTCGACACCTATTATTGGGGATAGCAACCCTATCTTTCAGCAAATGATCAACCAGCAGCTAGAAGCTTTAATGCCTGAACTAGTGACTCAATTGAGTGCGCAGATAGGCAGTGGAGCTCATCCTGATGGTACTGGAAGTGGAGGAGGCAGGAATAATGGGTGTACTTACAAGGAGTTCATGGCCTGTAAGCCTAAGGAATTTGATGGAAAGGGTGGTGCGATTGCACTCACTCGATGGATAGAGAAAATGGAGTCTGTGATGGATATAAGTGGATGTAGTGAGGGCCAGAAAGTTAAGTATGCGGTTAGTTCTTTGGTTAACAAGGCGTTGACCTGGTGGAACACGCAACTTCAGGCTAGGGGACGAGTTGCGGCTTTGGGTATGACTTGGGAGGACTTCAAAGCCTTAATGACGGAGGAGTTTTGCCCAGTCAATGAGCTGCAAAAGTTGGAAGAATAGTTGTGGAATCATACTATGGTTGGAGCTAATCATATGGGGTATACTGATAGGTTTCATGAGTTAGCTAGGATGGTTCCTCATCTAGTAACTCCTGAATCGAAGCGTATTGAGAAGTATATCCGTGGATTAGTTCCACAGATCTGTTCGATGGTTAGGGCAACTGAGCCGACAACGCTTCTAAGTGCTATTCAAAAGGCTGGGGCACTGACGGATGAAGCAATTAGGAGTGGAACACTGGCAAAGTCGGGAGAGAAGAAGCGAGAGGAAGTTGATACTACTAAGACAGCTGGTTTTAGTGGTGACAATAAGAAAGCAAGAAAAGGAAAGGGGTTCGTAGCAATGGATTCTATAAAGGCAGTGGGTTATGTGGGAACAGCTTCTACAGCTGTGACTGGTAGTAATAAGAAGAAGGGAAATGTTGGTAACGCCCCTAGATGTGCTAAGTGTGGTTACTGTCATCTCGAGAACACACCATGTCGTGGGTGTTTCAGGTGTGGCAAACCTGGACACTTTGCTAGGGATTCTCATGCAGTGATTACTCAAGCGACTCCAATCAACTCGGTTGGCGCAGGGGTTTATCGCAGGGCATGCTATGAGTGTGGTAGTGTTGATCATATGCGAAACTGGTGTCCCAAACTTGTTGGAATGTTTGGACGGCCTGGGAGTCAGTTAGCTATTGAAGGAGGATAAGGACAAGGGTTTAATAGAAATGCAGCTAGGGGAAAGGCATTTACAATGAATGCAAGCGAGGCGCGCCAAGACCCGAATGCTGTTACTGGTACGTTCTCTCTCAATGGTCATTATGCTACTACGTTATTTGATACGGGTGCGGATTATTGTTTTGCTACTACTGAATTTGCTAGAATATTGGGTGTTAAGTTTAGTGAACTTAGACCTAGTATTTTGATTGAAATAGCTAGTGGGATAGAAGTAGAAGTTGATAAAGTTATACGTGAGTGCATTATCGTGTTAAAGGGTGTCGCGTTTAAGATTAACTTAATACCCTTAGGACATGGTAGTTTTGATGTAGTAATAGGGATGGATTGGTTAACTAGGCATAAAGCTGAAGTAATATGCCATGAGAAGGTGGTTCGAATTCCATTAGAGAGCGGTGGTGTGCTGCGAGTACAAGGAGAAAACATGGAGAAGAATTTGAAATCCCTTTTGAGTGCGAAGACTAGAGAACTCAAAGTGGGGGATATTCCAGTTGTATGTGAGTTTTCGGGCGTTTTTCCTGAGGATTTGTCCGGATTACCGCCAATACGGCAGGTAGAGTTTCGTATTGAGTTAATTCGTGGAGCAACGCCGGTAGCGAGAGCTCCTTATCGATTGGCACCTACGGAGATGCAGGAGTTGGCTGCACAGTTGAAAGAACTACAGGATAAGGGGTTTATTCGACCTAGTCATTCTCCGTGGGGAGCGCCTGTTTTGTTCGTTAAGAAAAAAGATGGTTCGTTTAGAATGTGTATTGATTATCGAGAGTTGAATAAATTGACGATGAAGAATCGGTATCCTTTACCTAGAATTGATGATCTCTTCGACCAGTTGCAGGGTGCGAGATTTTTCTCAAAGATAGATCTGCGATCTGGTTATCACCAGTTAAGAGTGTACGAGGAGGACATTCCCAAGACAGCTTTTAGAACTCGTTATGGACACTTTAAATTTACGGTTATGCCATTTGGGTTTACTAATGCACCAGCGATATTCATGGATTTGATGAATCGTGTGTGTAGACCCTATTTGGATAAATTCGTAATTGTGTTTATCGACGATAATCTAATTTACTCTAAGTCGAAGGAAGAGCATGGGGAGCATTTGAGGTTGATACTTGGTTTGTTGGAGAATGAGAGATTGTACGCTAAGTTCTCTAAATGTGAATTTTGGCTGCAAGAGGTACAATTTTTGGGTCATATAGTGAATAGTGAAGGTATACATGTAGATCCTAGCAAGATAGAAGCGGTCAAGAATTGGAAGGCTCCTACGACACCTTCTGAGATACGCTCATTTTTAGGACTGGCAGGATATTACAGGAGATTTATAGCAAATTTTTCAAAGATTGCTAAGCCTCTCACTATGTTGACTCAGAAGAATAAAAAGTATGAGTGGGGAGATGAGCAAGAAGTGGCTTTTCAGACGTTAAAGGATAGTTTGTGTAATGCACCTATTCTGACATTACCTGATGGGCCAGATGATTTTGTGGTATATTGCGATGCGTCGAATCAAGGATTGGGATGTGTGTTAATGCAAAGGGGAAAAGTGATAGCTTATGCATCACGACAACTCAAGGTTCATGAGAAGAATTATACTACTCACGACCTAGAGCTTGGTGCGGTGGTATTTGCTCTCAAGAATTGGAGACATTATTTGTATGGCACGAAGAGTACGGTCTACACCGATCATAAGAGTCTTCAGCATATCTTTAATCAAAAGGAGTTGAATATGCGTCAAAGAAGATGGATGGAGCTGTTAAGTGATTATGACTGCGACATTCGTTATCATCCTGGAAAAGCGAATGTGGTGGCCGATGCGTTGAGTAGAAAGGAAAGAATTAAGCCAAGGTGTGTGCGAGCTATGAGCATAACATTGCAGTCGGGAATTAAGAGTAAGATATTGGCAGCACAAGAGGAAGCTTTCAAGGATGAGAACCTTGTGGCTGAAATGTTGCGTGGTTTAGATCAACAGATGGAAAGGAAGGAAGATGGTGGACTATATTTCTTAGATCGAATATGGGTTCCACGGGTGGGAGACGTGAGAAAGGTGATCATGGATGAGGCTCATAAGATGAGATACTCGATTCATCCAGGGTCTGATAAGATGTACTATGATTTTAGAGATGTTTATTGGTGGCCGGGTATGAAGAGGGAGATAGCTGAGTATGTCAGTCGATGTCTAACTTGTTTGAAGGTTAAGGCTGAACATCAGAAACCCTCTGGATTGTTGCAGCAGCCGCCAATTCCTGAGTGGAAGTGGGATAATATAACTATGGACTTCATTACTAAATTGCCTCACACAAGTAATGGGCATGACACGATATGGGTTATTGTGGACAGATTGACGAAGTCTGCACATTTTCTGGCCATTCGTGAAGATTACAAGATGGAGAAGTTGGCAAGGATCTATATAAATGAGATTGTGGCAAGGCATGGTGTGCCTGTGTCTATCATTTCAGATCGGGATAGTAGGTTCACTTCGCGGTTCTGGCAGTCGTTGCAAAAGGCTTTGAATACACGGTTGGATATGAGTACTGCTTATCATCCACAGACCGATGGACAAAGTGAGCGAACGATTCAGACATTAGAAGATTTACTTCGTGCTTGTGCTATTGATTTTGGAGGAAGCTGGGATACTCATTTACCTTTGGCTGAATTTTCTTATAATAACAGCTATCATTCAAGCATTAAATGTGCACCGTTTGAGATGTTGTACGGGAGGAAGTGTAGATCACCGGTGTTATGGGCAGAGGTTGGGATGAGTCAGTTAATTGGACCTGAATTGGTACAAGAGACTACGGATATGGTCTTCCGGATTAAGGAAAGACTTAAGGCTGTGAGAGATCGTCAAAAGAGTTATGCGGATAATCGTCGCAAACCTTTGGAGTTTAGTGTTGGAGATTTTGTAATGTTGAAGGTGTCACCATGGAAGGGTGTTGTGCGTTTTGGTAAGAAAGGCAAGTTAGCACCTAGATATGTTGGGCCATTTGAGATTACGGAAAGGATTGGACTTGTGGCATATCGGTTGAGATTGCCTGAGGAATTAAGTGGTGTGCATGATACGTTTCACGTGTCTAATTTGAAAAAGTGTTTGGCGGATGCTAGTTTGCATGTGCCACTAGATGAGATTAAGGTTGATAAGACGCTTCACTTTGTGGAGGAACCTGTTGAGATTATGGACCGATAAGTTAAGAGTATGAAGCGTAGTAAGATTGCATTGGTAAAGGTATGATGGAATTCCAAACGTGGTCCTGAGTTTACTTGGGAGCGTGAGGATCAAATGAGAGCTAAGTATCCTAAGTTGTTTGCTGAGAAGTCTGATGATACGAGCTGTTAAATCTCGGGACGAGCTTTCCCTAAGTGGGGGATGATGTAACAACCGTGATTTTAGCAGGTTAGTTAGACTTTTAGCCTCGAGTTAATCTAACTTTGTTTGGTGTGTTTGGGTGGTTATATGGGTGTTATTGTGTGTTATAGTATGGTTAGTATTTGAGTTAGCACTAAATCTCTTCGCGTTGTGGTGGTTGTTGTGATTTTTGATGATGTTGATTTTGGGAAAGTTCATTTTGATCACTTATGTGGTGTAGAAATGACTTCTGTATATTTGGCGTTTTGAGTTTTTGCGTAACGAGTCTTCGTTCAAGTTATTGAGCGTTAGTAAGTTACGGGGATGTTGTTTTTGTGAGGAAATGCTCATTGAGTGTGTAAAAATCTATTTTTGGAAACTTTATTTTGAAATGAATATTTTCCGGTTTGTCGTAAAATTAAGGTTTATCGCAAAAGACGTTAGGTTTTGTTATGGGAATACATAAAATATGAAAAGTATGAGGTTTTGAGTATAATAAATTAATTAATATAAAAAAAATATTATTTAGGGGGGGGGGGGGCGGCCGATTAAGGTGTTAGGGGGAAAAAGG
The DNA here is from genome assembly GCA_030686995.1 of Artemisia argyi. Lineage (NCBI taxonomy): Eukaryota > Viridiplantae > Streptophyta > Magnoliopsida > Asterales > Asteraceae > Artemisia > Artemisia argyi. The sequence continues at coordinate 199,865,591 of CM060685.1, read as the reverse complement.
AAACCAAATTTGATACCAAATACAACTCTAAGCCATAGGGATTATCCAAATTAATTATAAATACAAAATAAAAACTCCCCTATCCCTTTTTCCTGCATAATAAGTCGACACAAGGGGGATCCAAGAAGGAAAAATTAGGGTTTCATAATTGTCTAGCAATAATCAAGAATCAAGGTAAAATCTTTAACCCTTATGTGTAATTAATCAATTATTGTTATGATTCATGTAATAATTAATATGATGGAATCTAGGGTTTATATACTTCTGTAAATTATTGAAGTAAAACATGTTAGGATGATTATGTTAATATTATTGTTAATGGTTAAGGGAATTGAGCGTAAAACATGCTAGTTATTGAGTTAGGGTTTGGACAGATTTGTAAGGCTAAAAAGATGTGAGTGTACATAATAGTTGGTGATGAGTTAGATCACGAATTTTAGGTCTAAATTATAGTATAATGAAAGTGCTTTCCAAAAAGTCCAGCCACGATCAATTTTGAGGTCGGGAAGTCGGTCTTTTGATTTTTCTTTGTTAAGGTGTCAAAGCTGTCAAACCGGGACAGATTTTGGGTAAAAGTTTGAGGTTGGCATGTGGTTGTAAAAGTGGTATTTTGACTTGGTCTTCTGGAATAGTTAAGTTTTAGGTTATATTAGACTACCACGAAGAGGATTCGCGATAAAAACTTGTGGAAGTAATTATTAAAAATCAAAACTTTTTTGTGTGCGTTCAGATCCGAATTTGAGTAGTTGACAAGTTTGAATTTTCTATGAATACTTGTGTGTGTTATTGGCACATGGCCTTCTGGGATTAGCTTCTATGCTTATGAGAGACCATGGTAAATTTTTGGTGTGAGTTGTTAAGTTTTATTTGTCGTGATTTCATGTGAGTGAATGTACTCAAAAATTCTGCGTTTTCTGAGTTTTAGAGTGCAAGGGATTTAGTGAGTATTAAATTTTGGTAGTGGTTAGTGTGGTGTCTAGGAGATCCATGGTGGGTCATATGAGTCTTAGACATCCATCATATGTGTATTACATGGGTTGTAGCTTTTAGCTTGACCTTGTGTAATGTGGATTATTTTGTGTATTATAGATTGTGAATTGTTTTGTGGAGCTGCGGAGTTTAAGGTGAGTTCATAGTCCCATATTTTTTTTACTTTGTTTTAAACTTGGGATGGGAATGATGCTTGTCTTAAATGTTTTGGTTTACTGTGATTATGTGTGTGGTATTAAAGAGCTTGGACTTATAATGTTATTGTATGTATGCTATGTGTGATTATTTGCTTGCGTGGATGTTTTGGGATTCAATTAGGATAACGACCTAATTGATGATATATTTTGAGATTCAATTGGGAGGGTGCTTACCCTGTTGCTCGCGCATGCGACCTAATTGATGATTATGGGATCGGGGGACACGAGCCGTCCTGATATGGTAATGATTATGGGATCGGAGGACACGAGCCGTCCTAATGGTTGCCTTATGAGTGTTGTTGCCTTTGCGTGTGGAAATTGACTTGCAAATGCACGTAGCTATATGATAACTATAATTTATTTGTCCAGCTATATTTTGTAATCACAGTAAATTCGGTTGCCTGGTGTGTTGAGTCTAAAACCTATGAATCTCACCAACGTTATGTTGACATTTTAAGCATCATTTTCAGGTGAGCATTCTAAGGCTAAAGTTGAGAGCAGCAATTAGGCGAGACTTAGTTGCATGGAGACTTATTTATGTTATGGAATTTGATTTATTTTGGTTTTGGATTTGATACATTTATGTTTTATGTTTGGTACTTTCAAACTTATTGAAGTTATCTTCTGGATTTTATTTTGGTTATCTTTGGGTATTGTTACAACACTGTGTGTTGGTACATTGCTCCATTTATGTGCATGTAGTTGTTCTCTATTTTGACACCAGGTGTTGTGATGATATCCATGAAGTTACACCCGCGCGTTTCCGCCGTGGCGGGGTGTGACAACCTACACTAGTGGTAGCATATCAAGATACGATGAAGAGAATGTGGAGTGAAAGCTAATACGCGTACCAAAACACTTGCCCGCTAGGTCAAAGCTAATAGCGATGAATGAAATGATAAGTTTATTTTTACTTTATAAATACTTTTTATGTTTTATTTCATATTAAATATTTTTGGATTGTTAACTCGGTTTTACTAAGATGTTGATTTTTGCTTTAGATAAAATCGTGAACTATGAATTCATATTTGAATAAAATCCTTAGTTTGATTTTAAATTTCACTTTATAATTAGTTGTTTTGTTATAGTTACAAATTTGTTAAACAAATGTTACAAATATTAAGAAATTAAACGAAAGTATGTGATAATCATGCCAAATCACTTGTGATTCACATAATTATTACTTAAAGTAACATCCTATAACAATTAAGAAAATCTATTTAAAAAAATAATGAGGTAAAATCACACGTGATTTGATGTAAAATCACATGTGTTTTGTTATAGTTACAAATTTGTTAAACAAATGTTACAAATATTAAGAAATTAAACTAAAGTATGTGATAATCATGCCAAATCACTTGTGATTCACATAATTATTATTTAAAGTATCATCCTATAACAATTAAGAAAATCTATTTAAAAAATAATGAGGTAAAATCACATGTGATTTGCGGTAAATCACTTATGCACAAATTACACCCTATGAGCTATCTGTTTTCATGGACAAATTAAACAATGAGCTATCTCTTACAAATAAGCTTATCGCAACACCTTGAAAGCTTTTAGAAAACACAAAAAGCTATTAAGCCCCTCAAGTAAGCTAACCGAAACCCCCTATGTCTATATCTGCCTATATACGATCCTGAAAGAATCGGCTATTTTCTTCAGTTCCTCGTTGTGCCTCTTCCACTGTAGACCTGAAAATATCGAAACATTATTGTTATATTTTAAACTTCATACACACAACTTTGCGTTGAAAGACTATGAAAACGTTACAGGTTTGTTAATTACCATTTGCAAGTATGCTGAACAAGTAAAGACGGTTTCCAGCAGCAGTTGTTGTGATAAAAAAATGTGGTGGTTCTAACTCGGATTAGTAATACTTTCGTCCTGAATATTCTTTAATTGCACTATTCATCACTTCACTTTCTACGTTTTGTCCAATTACCTCTGGCCCAAAAGAGTTAATCACTTTTTCTGGAGGCCCAATTTATTCTATCCTGGCATCGTCCCCGAGATCAACATTTACCAAAATGCTATCAGTTATCACACATGTATTTGAAGAGCATAACTTAAATCTTGAAAGTTAAGTTTTGTTGAATGCTAATTGCTACTCACATTCTGCAAATCTTAGAACAGGTGCAACAACGACAGAAATTCGGCCTTCACTTACATTACTGAATCTTAGATCAATCTTTGTTCCTCCAAGATCAGCTATCGATACTGGTGTCTGAAAATAGCAAAGATTTATATGATAAGTTTATAACTAGCTAGCTCCTGCAGTAATAAGGTGTTTGGGATTTGCTTATTTAAGTGTTTATTGATTCCTCCAAGATCAGCTATCGATACTGATATATAGAATAAATGTCAGCTTTTTTTCTTTTTATCATACCAGTTTGACTCATCAGAAAGATATATTATGACCACGCAGGTCCATATTTAGTTAATGGGTCAAAACTGTTATCTAAGAATCAGTCCATAAACAAACCATCAGAGTAAAACATTACCTCTTCCCAACCATCAGGTACTGAAAAGGCATAAGGAATGATAGGACTCCAACCAACTCCATGTCCTCCTGATTTCTCATCTGGTCTGCGGTAAATCCTCCAACCTGTCTGAGCATGTTTTTAAACTAGTGAAAAAGACGAACAAGAGTTGTATGTTATGTGTCTATTTCGAGTTTAGGGTCCTTTATGTTATATTTCTAGGTACAAGACCTCTAATTCGCTTGAAACTAGCTCAACAATTCTGATACGTCAAAGATTATACGTCTAAATCAAATTATGATTATGTAGGTACAAAGTGCTAAAGTGATACATTGAAGCAGCGGGGTAGTAAAAACGCCCACCATCCAGAGCCTTGACTAATGGTAGGGAGCTTTTAATGCATAAAACCTTTTATATCATTTACTCACAAAACGTGATTACTATAGCAATTGTATAACATTCCTAACTATATTGCTACTAATGTCTATAAACTTTTTGAAAATATCGTACAAAGTTGCCACCTTCAGTGAGCAAAGGGCCAATTCTTAAGTTATACAAGCCTACATGTTGAACTACAGACAACAATAACCTTCAATAAAAAACATTCAAAGTGTAAGAATTTCAAGTAGTTGACACACAATCAATTCAATAAAAAATTAGTTGATTATCACAACGCATTTTATCAAACATATGGTGTGCATCGACAAACATAACAATAACTACCAAAATAAGCTATAATAAGCAACAAAAACATAAAAAGTTAAAAACCTAAATAACCAACATCTATTGCTTATATCCAAAATAAGCAACAATAATAAGAACATCTACCGATTATATATCAAAATAACAGAAGATATTCATTCATAAATTAAAAATCAAACAAATCTAAAAGTTTCTTTATAAACATTTAAAAATGCTAATAACAGTAGTTATTTTCTAATTATATACTTCAATAACACTAAAATGAACAAAAATCAAATTAGATTCAATAACCTGTATTTTTTTCAAGTTTTCTTTAGTTAACTGATTTTTCAACAACTTTTAGATCAACAACGGACTATGGACTGATAGCGGATGGCGGATCGACAGTGGACTAACGGTGGATGGGCGGATTGACGGTGGAAAGACAGATCGGCGATCGATGACGGTTTGTGTGGTTTACAAAAGTTATTTTACTGAGAGAGTGAATAGAGAGAGAGAGAGAGATATAGAGAGAGTGTGTGTGTGTGTGTATGTGAGAGATGGAAAATGATGGTGGATGAAATTATTAAGCGAGACATAAAGACAAACCTACCCGTCTTTGAAAAATAAATGCCTACTGACACACAAATCCGACCGTTGAATGTATAAAAAACGAACGGCTCAGATCGAGCGCTTTGTTCTTTAGCTACTAAGTGTTCTGCATTGATCTTTTCTCTTGATTATGATATGTGTAATAAATGCAGGCAAATATGTTTAGTTAGGGTATTTTGGCGAAATGGGCTGGGGCTGGGCTAGGGCTGGGGCTATGACTGGGGCTGGGACTTATATTATAAACCGAAATTAAAATTTGTATTTTTATAAGCTTGTTTGACAAATGGCTGGGGCTGGGGCTTATTATTGCAAAATTACTAAAAATGACATAATTAAATGAGTTTTTGTATATGTTAGTTATTTTTGTGTGTAAATAATTAATTTATTCTTCAAAAGCCACAGGCTAAAGTTTTTAGCCTCTTTTATGGGTTAAAGTTTTTAGCCGGCTTATTTTATAAGTCCTTTCATAAGTCCCATGACAAACGAGACTTATTTAATTAGCCGGCTTATTTTAAAAGCCCAAGCCCTAATAAGCCCCATAAAAGCCCTCGCCAAACGCGTATGTTTGTTTTTTCAAAAGGTTTAAGATATTTAAAATCGTATATTTTTTAAATGCCGGCTGACTTTTTTACAAGTTAAAATTAGACAGCGAGCTTATGTTTCGGTGACTTCTAGCAATAAGTTAAGACGAAAGCCATTACTTATTATACATATATACTATTAGTTGGGCTATGCCCCACAACACTTTTGCAATGAATAGTGATAATAATATTTTATTGCTACAGTAACTAACGGCCGTTAGTTACTGTAGACTAACGGTCGTTAGTAACAGCCGTTAGTTACTGTAGCAATATAACTAACTATCGTTAGTTACTTAACGACTGTTAACTAATGACCGTTATCTTTAACATTTTCTTAAAACATCCGTACGCAATTGGCCCTTCATCTCAGAGGTTCGTTGCATATTTAGTGCTCTCATAATTTACATAACTGGTCCTTCATGTTATACGTCAATTGCAAAGTCAGCCCTTAGTCATTAACTTTACGTTAAGTAGCTAACGACCGTTATCACACTTTTCCTACTTTTACAATATTGTTACATACATTTAGAATCCATAACACTTACTAAACACAACATGAAATATTTCTTTGGGAAAACACCCCGCGGCAACGTGCGGGTTTTCCAACTCGTTATACCTATATACTAAAAGGCGTGAATTTACTGTTCCTTTTTAGCCCATTTGCACTGTTCGGTAAGCCCAAATCAGATCCACTCCTTAATACCCGCATCCGAATATATTGTGTCTCCTCTCACACATCCCTCACAACTTTTCCGGTTTGCCGGAGATCCGATGGAGCAAAAAAACCCGAAAACCAAAACGGGCTCGGGGCATCTATAGTGAATTACAAGGTGAAGGCGCCCGCCGCGTTGCGGCGGGTTTTTTCGATCCTTTTACTTTCGGCTGCGATGCACAAAGCAGTTTCGCCACCTTCACTTTGCTTGCTCATTAAAGCTTTAATGCTTTTATCGTCTGCTTCTTTACTAAACATCAATTTTAGTTGGGTTAATATCATTTGATCTAACTGATGCCAAAAGAATGGCTGATGAGATATAAATGTTAAGTGACTCAAGACATATGTTAACAACTCAAATGTAAACGTGCTGTAGTTCGATATTAAAAAAACATTCTCAAGAGTATTTGTTAATCTACAAAGGTATAAACATACCAACCAAAGAGTTGAAAACGCTGTTGATTCCTTCAGTCTCCAGCATTATGTGGGAGTAATATTGACGACGTGCAGATTTAACCCGCCTGACCAGGCTTGGTATATGACAACCCAAATATCCCGCCTTTGCAATAGGTCTTATCTTTGCAGCATCTTCCATGATTGGAATAGATCCAACGTGTGGAGTATATTCTATCACTGGATCTGGTACAAATAGTTCATAGATGTAATGTCGCTGCAAGAAAATAAAGTCAGGTTAAATGCGAACGCTGAAATTGGATATTTGTGCCATTATTTTTGCCTAATATGTTGGGGGAGTTTTATAGCTGCAGTTTCTTCCAAGGCGTATCATTTTGTTGTTTTGTTTTGGAAAATCAAATATGCTAATAATTTTTTAATCTAATTTATCTGCCATGTTATTTATATGTAACCTGGTCAACCGTCAGGGGTTTTCATTATAGTATTTTTGCGAAAACATAACCCTGTTAGCAAACGTAATGGCACCTTAATATAGCCTGAGCCACTGACCGTAAGTTTTCTCCCCTTAAACATGGCCGATGACTATTCATGCGCAACTGTGTGCGATTATTATGAGCGAACTGAAAACTGTTTTAGATGTATCTGCACACAAAAAAAGGCGTTGATCCCAACATGAAAATTAATGTAAACTTAATTTAGTTTAATCAATGCTCACCTTTTGTCCAAGAAACCGGCATGTCCGAGCTTCCCATCAGCTGCATTTCTGCCGTGTAAACCGCATGTTTCACCAAGTGGACTCATTATACCTAAACCACCCCTCCTTGATGCCGAAGCCACCTTCTTCTGGCGTACCACCACGTTCTTGACACTCAAAATTGTCATCTTGCATCATACCAGCTTGATTGTATCTCTGGCCATCACCCATATAATATCAGAAGTAACTAAACATATATAGAGAAAAAAAGAGAATCAATATTCGGATTCGAGAATTACCACTGGAATTCGTACCTTCAAATTCTCTTTGCGCCTCCTTTTTCTTTCTCGTACCATAATCTTTGATACTCTTTTATGTCGACACATTAAAATATTTTCTGCGAGAAGAAGTAATTTTGTGTAATTTAGTTTAATCCTGTATAAAAATAACTGAAAAAAGGCGTCTACCGTTTGTCGTATTTGTCTATTACTTCTGTAGTGGCAACCATCTTGCACGGGTCGATATAGTAATTGATTCCCTGGTGGTTTACTTGAATGCTACCCTGGTGATTTACTTGAATGATACCCTGGATACAATAGCCTTTACTATGAGTACAGGATCTTCTCAGTAACAAATATATCCAGAGGCTGTATGGAGGTTGTTAATTTAGGTTAGGTTCAGGTTGATGGGTAATGTTAAAAAAGATAAAATACTGAAAACATGATAAAGTTAACCTCTTCCCAACATTTGTCAGCGGCTTTAGGTGATGCTGCATTACAGGTGTTTCAATTCTATAGAGGTACGTGAAAGTGCGGAGGCTGCTTCCTCTCGACCTCTATTATGGCTGATACACCTGGAAAATAACATAAGATTCATCCTCAGTTCTTATAATTAAAAAATACTTAAACATATGAAATGCAAAAATATAAACACTTGCATTTGACACTTCCTTAGTGATACTGATCAACATATGGTTTCTATTCTAAATAACTGTAAAGACAAAGAATCACGGCGATTGCCCACAAAAATGGCAACAACAGTCTATCAGGAGGGACTCGAATTTTGCCCACTGGAACATAGATTATCCGCAAATTACACGTTACCCAAGTAAAGGCTTGCGTAAATGGCTTATAGACTCTGTGCTACCCAATATCTAGTAGTAATCATCAGCCATTTTAAAGTCCCAAGAAGCTACAAAAATATTACTACCTCCGTCCCAATTTTATTGTCCATCTTTCCTTTTTCGTATGTCCCAAAATAATTGTCCATTACTAAAAATAATAGTTGGAGTTGTTTAAGTTTACCATATTACCCTTAGTCTTAAATTGATATTTACAAAAATATAAGAAAACATTAATTAATTATTAAAGGGTAGAGATGTCTTTTTTTAACTTTCGTAGAAATCAAAGCAGTAATTAATGCATTTTTCTTAAACTGTGTATTTCTTGTCTGTGGACAATAATATTGGGACGGAGGTAGTAAGTCGTCATGAACCCGTGAACTGCTACATACATTTTGTGCTGACATATTCATACCTACCAAATTATGGGTATACAAAATATGAAGTCACCGTGAACAGGTATTCATCTAATGTGCGTAAAACTCCAGAAGTGCAAAAAAAAAACACGAAATATGTGAGAAATAAGTAACTGAAAAACCTTGTGGACTCATACGCGTGCCATTAGTATATACACGCGACCTGGTAAAATTTGCCTATGGGTGTTTGGCCAGGCCTAGGATAGTAAAAACAGTCGGTTAATTTCTATTAGGTATTCCAGAAGTTGTTTAACACCTAAAAGCGAAAGAAGAATCAAAACGATAGAAAAACGCATACGACAACAAAACGATAAAAAAACACACCTCCAATTCTTAATAACCGCTGCTAAATGGACATGAACTGTTATAAAATCTAAAACCTTTAGAATATTGGTGTGTGTGTCCCCAAACCCCTAACACAAATTAGGTGATATAACAACAAATGTAAGTTTCTTATAGAACAATTAATTAAAATAGAGGTATATGCTAATTTACACAACAAAGGGCTTTAGGGATAAGAAACATACCATCCACATCAGGTGTTAATCATCTTCATATTCCACACATGGATGACCACAGTGAATCAATAAGCTGTTGCAAGAGATAACAAAAATCAATAAATTAAACCCACCCGAAAACACCTAAAATAATTTCTTCTGTAACAGCAACAATAAGAAACCGTCAGTCTTCCAATACCGACGTCAATCCACCATCGTTACACAAACGGATTTATAAAGGGCGTATCTAAACAAAAAAGAGCCCAAAAACGTGAAGCAGGAAGTGTATACGTAGAACAACAACTTTTAACTTCTGAAACATCTAACCTTGTCGGATTATATCATTTTTTTGATGCACAAACAAACCAAATCAAATGAATAGACAATCCGCAAAAAGACACAACAGGAAGAACAAAACGAAAAAAAAATACACATCCAAATATAGAAGGGCTAACCATCGAGTGAAAACTACCTGCAAACGATGATCAATTTTAATGTGGCCGGCGTACCGTAAAATAGTCGGAGAAGACCTGCGTGTTTATCCCTTGAATCGAAGAGGATGGGTCAAAAAAGTAGGTAACCTAAATGGCTGTGCAACCGCCTTTTGTTCCTTTTTTTTATTGTTTTTTTTAAGAAAACCATTATGCAAACCTTTTTTTATATGTTTAATTGCAAGAAATACCTTTTTAATCCGAAGCATGTATATCCAGTAATATTTAATTAGAGAAACTAATTTTATACCCGGCACGAAACTCGAGTCCATGCCCCATAGTATTTAGAGGGAATATGAGTATAGCTACAGTATGATCTACAGGACATGAATATTTTAGTACAGGACATGAATATTTTAGTGGGTTTACATTTGTGAGGGGCATGGATATGTGGCGGTTTTATTTATCAGCAACTTTTTAGCCACATATGATTCTTGAAGCTTCTTGATAACCAATTTTTTCTTTTTTATTGTTACACACTGGTAACTTTTTATGCTTTTTTAGAGTTTTATTTCGTATAATACTTAATTTCAGTTTAGGGTTTCGTTGAATTACTCATTGTTGTTTGCGATTAATTCTGTTAATTTTATTGTTATGTTAGATTATGAAAAATGAAACCCTAAATTTTTTTGGCTTTTTGCAGGATCTGACTGTATATCAGAGATTATGGGTTTGAGGTGATTGGTAGAGCTAATGAGTAGGTAATATCATCTATATGTTTATTGTTATAAGGATCTGTTTGATTTTTGGTGTTATTGGGTATTTGATATGTTTTTCTTTTGCTGGATCCTTAAATTATTAGCTTATTATAGTTTGGTACATTAGCCGAGTTAAATAAGCTCATAAGGCGTGGTCATAAGCTATTTATGAGCTCCGGTTATAAGTGTGTATTTGGTAACTACTCCTTTTGTGGGCTATTTTTTAGCAGAATAATGCGGTGTTTGTTTTGGCTTATATAGTTGGCTTACGCCTTATTTAATTTTGGCCTTATGTTTATAAGCTCACTTTTGGTGGCTTATTTCAGTATGATAAATTAAAAATTATATGATGTGGTAGATGCGTTTATAGTTTATTGCGTTTTCAATCAGTCTTCACGAAACAAGAACAAATAGTAGGAAAATATCGTATCCAATCAGACTTACCACAAAAGTACAGCCTTTTCTGTTTCATGGAGGCTGATAAGATTTCGATCTTTGACTTACCTGAACCTCATTGTTGCATTTATCTATTGACACTTCTTGCAGCATGTCTTGGTGATGGTTGGAGCGCTACGCTTTTTTGGATCGAAAACACATGCTCACTGTGAGCAATGAAAGCTATAGCATTGAGCTAAGTATACCAAACACTTTTATGTCCTACTTTCAAACAAATTTTATTCCATGTGCGGTTGTAGAGTGACCGGTTTTGACTATTATGGTGTAATTCATTGTTCTTATTTGGTTTTTAGTATGTATGATTATTGATAATAATTGACTTTTTGGATGCAACTATTGGAGCGTAAAGGATGCTTTTGGCCGATAAGGAGTTAGTTATTGCTGGAAGATCCAAACTAAAAATATAAATATTGATGACGGTAAGGGATGCGTAACTATACTAGGAATTATAGGTACACAAACAAACACACTTACATTATTGTCTATTTTTAGTGCCAACACTGTTGTGTTGACACTATGGAACAGGAACGCACAATATTTTGAAGAGGACACATATGAAGAGCTACCGAAACCGGTGATCATTGCAGTGAGTTCATGTTTTGTAAAAAGAAACTGGAATATAATTTACTCTCTTTCTTAGTGCACTCACCCTGCACATTATGGACGATATATAATTTACTCTCTTTTTTATAAATCACTACCGTTTTAAATATGAATATGACAGCTAAATTATTACAATCATAATCTAATATATCCAGTAACATCGTATATGGCATTTTATTCATTAAAAATACAGTTCAAACAACTTTCTAGCCGATTCCCATTTCACCTTAATTTTACCCATTTGACTGTCAAAGATACACCTTCATCCAACATTGGACCAAAAATAAATTTGGGGTTAAATGACCACATCTGGAAGAAAAAAAATCATATCAAACAGTAATTGCTTTTCTCAGATCAGTTATTTTACTCAGCTAATTGATGCAGCCATGTAGGTATATATGAACCATAAGGGATTGAAGTCCCTGAGCCGATGGACGAGCTGCAATATGCAACATTTGGTAGTGTTTAGTGGACCTTTAAAGAAGGCTCAAGAAGGTAACTGCATGATTTTCGCAAGCTGGATGATTATCTGCATCAACTCAGTTGTAGCGGCTCAAGGTTTGCTTCGCCTATACAGGTAAAAAAAATACATATATAGCATCTTATATATGCAGTGGCGATGCCATTAAGGTGCAGGGTGAGTGCACTAACTTCAGAGAATGTTGCAATCCTAGCAATGGCGAAGGGTATTGTTTCAGTGTTAATCGTTAGACTACAATAGCATGTTACATATTTACCATAATCTCACAATCTGATGTTTCCATATGTTTAATCTGTTGATGCTTTATTGATTGCATGATGCGAATCAATATGAATCAATGGGAAAGGTGTGAATCAATGGCTGTTGATGCCAAGTCGAGAGCACTTGGGACTGAAGTTATCGGTACTGACTTGGCTACCACAGATTCACGCGTTGCAGTCACGGGAAACGTGATGGTACTGTCATCCAGAGGAAACACGTGAAGGTAGCAGACAATTTAAAAACACATCAACTGGTCTTGGCTTATATCGGAGGAAGGGTGGTAGGCTCACATGAAAGCTTTTTAACTGAAAGTTTTTGCCTCACTACTTGGCTTGCAAAGTTGCCACTCTTATCCAAATTTAATGTAACTTATTATATACTGTTGCGTAGGTGAGCACAAAATTCTCATATATGAGTATATGGCATCTACTAAAATTGTTTGGCCCATTAGTAGAAAGATTTTTCTATTGTAGTATCAGCATTTAGCTTTTGGTGTTATGACTAAATGCAATAATATCTTCCTTTTCCCAACCTAAACGATGGAATCTGCATCAATATTTGAATTTCACATTTATGAAGTTATAAACTGAGCCAAATGTCTTTCAATATTTTTGCATTCACACGTACAAAACATGTATTTGTTTAAAGAAATGTATACAATCTGCTCTTTCAGTGTATGTTATTCAGGTGAAGTGTTTATGTTTTAGTACTTCTTCCAAAATTGTGAATTGTAATTGTTTGCTCCTGTTAATATTGTGTATTCAATGCAGAAACTTGCCACTGCTGGAATAAAGAAAAACATGGAGTAGTCATAGACGCAAACGCATAGTATGTCAGCAAAGCTCAAGGGTGCAGGTAAGTACTTCATACCTATATACAAAACGAGAGAGACAACAAGGACATAGCCACACAACAGGCTACCAACATCAAATAACGTACGATTTTAGATTATACCTACAACTACTGTTGTATCAATACAATTCATGTTTTTCTGTTTTAAATATATTTTTCTGAGATCTTAAATATCGTTTTTTGGGGTTACATTGCAGAAATGCGATTAAAGGGAAACTCTAACAAGACCGCTTCTTGGACAAAAGGTGAGCACTATTTAAAGTATTTTGCAACAAACTTGAGTTATTCGTTGTTTGCATCTGCCAGTTTTTTCAGTCATTCACGTCAACAAGATACAAGAATATATACAGATATGTAGAACAATAATTTACGTATTTTAGTTTAAATCCACATTAAGATGTCAATAGCACCGTATGTGCAGATGGGGGCATTGATGACCTTGCTGAGTTTTGTGGAACTGGAAAGCTGTTGCTGAATGGACCACTAAGTGTGCACTCGGTATAAAAATATTTTTTTTTCATTTTTGTTTTTATTTGTTGTTTATATTAATTGTTGTGAGATTGCAGAGCAATGGGTGGGTCATCCCATTTTGAAGAAAGCCTTAACATCTATACTCGATCTCTTCAGACCTTGATAGGTGTGTGTCGAGGACTTCCTTGAAAAGAGGCACCCAAGATATCTTAACTTGCTGTATAAGATAAATTGGTATGTTTAGATTACTGGCTAATAGATAATTTGTTTCCGAGTTTGTTAAAACTAAGCCAATGCCAGTTTATAGTATGGTGTTACTCCTTTACGTTAAAGATGTAGTCATATTTAAAGGCATGGTCGCTCATAGGTTGTAAATAGGTTTTCAAAAATTGTGTGGTCAAGTTTTGTCAGAGGATTTTACTGTTCAGTAGCCACAATTGAGCTGTTATTGAGTCCTAGATTATATGTAGGTCAATTTTTTATACATACTTGCTTGAGTCCTAAACCTACCATTTGCTTACTGCGGGTCAAACAGACGGGTACATCCTAGAGAATGGATCTATATGGTTTATTATTTTGTATTGAACATTTCCTCTATCCTGATGCATTTTGAATATATGGCAATCGATATGTACGAAACATACAGCAGCCTTGCGGTAAGGCACAATGGCAGTTGCTGAATTACCAATGTATGCTCAAAAATATATGCAACGGCCAAAACATAACTGCAAACTATTTAAGAACCTCTTAAATATGTATTTTTTTGCAGCACGTCCAAACGCTACTTAAAACTATATGAACAGCCTTTTTTGGATTAACTTATTCGGGCTTATGAGCTTATATGAAAATTGGAAAAAAGATTATATGGCTTATTTAGATCCATAATGTCAAATCACATTCCATCTAATGGGAACCAAATCATTTTGTTTGAATTTTCAATTTTACGTGTAAATTGTAGCTTTGTTATGTTTTCGACAGGTTTTTAGGCACTTATTGATTTTAGGTGTTAAGGAAGCTAATGTGATTTGATATATGGTTTTGACAGGAAGAGCCGAAGAGTAGGATGTTGGAGCCATTCGAAGAAATCAAAATGAGGTGCCAATTTGGTGAATTCTTCGTTCAAAGGTATACCCTAAACATCACACAAAAGGCTATGATGCTTTTTATTAAGGAGAACCAGTAGCAGTCGAAAAAATTGTTCAACTTTCATAGCTGATTTTATCTGAGATGGAAAACTTTATTAACTGAGTTATAAGAGTATATATTAATGTGAAAGGGATTCTATTATTGTGGTATATGTTTTATTTGAAAATATGGAGGCCATGATGTGCTAACTCATTTCAAAACGCGTGCAGCTTGATTTGGTTCAGATCATCGCAAGAAAGGTTCCGGATGGTTCATGCTCAGCTATTGAGTTGTCGGGCCAGGTTGGTGCAAAAGTTAACAACTATAAAGCACCACTGATATTGGACAGAATGTGTCGTCTTCTTACCTCCCACTCTGGGCTCATTTGTTCTATCAAGGAGCCCCATAATGGTGTTAATGAACGATTTTATGGTTTAGCCACGGTGTGCAGGTTCTTGATCAAGAATAAAACAGATGTTTCCTTTGCACCCTTTTTGCTGATCAACCATGATAAGATTCTTATGGACATATGGTACAAGTTGACAATCACATAATAGGAATCACACCTATATTTTATTACCTGAGTTCTGCAGTGCTTATGCAACTATTTTTTTTTTCTTTTTTTCATGATTAAATTTATTTTCTTTAACTGCATGAACAGATCTTAGACTACACCGCAAGGAGAGGGTGGAGTGATGAGGGGTTTATTATTGCGGGTTCGTTATTGATTGGGTCTTCCAACTTCTGTAAGTTTGTGTTAATTTTCTTTCTAACGGAACGTGATTTAATAGATATATTTGATGCTAATTTAGGGGTTGTATTGGATTCTATATCGATTGTCGTTCCTTATTTGAGTACGCTTTTGTGTTTATTGCATTGTTTTAAAGCTATTTTGCATTCAAAAAACTTTATTAGTATAAATAGGATGTTTGGATTAGCATCATTTATTCCAAAACCCAATAAACCAGACTGCCGAGATATATAATGTTAGGCTGGAAAAGTGATACTGTGGATATTGTTGCATAAAATAGTACTCCCTATTAAAATGGTGAAAATGAAATAAGGTTAGAAGAGAAGAGTGTTTGTAACAGATTGAATATCTCATTAGATATTCAATCTGAAGCGAAATGTTGACATTCAGAAGTTTTGTTGTGCAGGCGAAAGTAAGTGTTCAGTTTAGGACCCCTGAAGCGAACTTGACTTTGGATTTGGAGGTGAGTTTTGGATATTTACTCAGGCGCAAGGACACATATGGCAAGCGAACCAAGTGACGACTGATATGCCCAAAATCTCTAACGTCAGACACGTTCGTGAAAAATTTACCGACTGGTATGCTTATGATGTTTTTCTCTACTTTATATCTTCCAAAAGCTCCATTTCAAAAAAAAAAAAAATGGCTTATAAACTGCCTATCACCTTGAACGTACACCTGCTTTTACAAATCTTAGTAAGTTGCCACAAACACCCATTTAGTATATTTACTCTTTTTAATGTTTGTAGTCATTGTACTGAATACTCGAAAGCTGTTAAGTTGCTCCAGCTGAAGTCATGGATAGATAGTCGAAAAAGAAAGATAAACAGGTTTGCCTCAATTTCAAAAAAATACAAGAAGTGAGGGCTGCAAAGCAAAATGTTATGGTAACACCGAGTACTCCGACCATGCTTGCTGATATTGAAAGGAATATTCATCAAATACACACAGGCTGTCTGTAATTCTAATCCATGTACACTTTGTATAAAGTTAACTTTAATAGGACTAACTTTGTATGCTGGTATACAGA
Source organism: Artemisia argyi (assembly GCA_030686995.1). NCBI lineage: Eukaryota > Viridiplantae > Streptophyta > Magnoliopsida > Asterales > Asteraceae > Artemisia > Artemisia argyi. The sequence continues at coordinate 199,848,972 of CM060685.1, read as the reverse complement.
ATATCGTACATGAATTGTACATGAATCTTAGCATTCATTGTGTTGTATTTATGTTTATTAATTGTTGAACATAGATGCATTTACTAAACCCCTTAACTGCACAGCGAATACCATTAACATCCTAACATGATACGACACACTCGAACCTCTTTTTTAGCCTAACTTACATACGTCAACATCCCGCAGCAACGCACGGGCTTAAGACCTCGTTCTTTTAACTAAGCGTATGTGGTGGAGAGTGATAAGTTTAAATAAATTTTGTTATTTGTAAAGTTTGACTAATTATTTTTTTACAGGTTATGATATCATACTATATTATAATGGAGGAAGGCCTACTATTAATATAAATATTTAAAATTAAGCAATACAACTTCTAAAGCTATAAGTACAACAACCAATGCTACTTATAGAAATTCTCCTCATAACATACAATTAATACTGACATTAATACAATAAATAAATCATTATATACATTAAATACAATTAATTAACTGGTCAATAAATACAATTAATACACTTATTAAAACACCCATTACATAAGAAATACAAATTATCAAGCATATTGTACAACCAACTTATCAAGACGATCACCTAAAAATTTTTGGATAGGGAAACCCTAAACTCAGCAAGATTGCATCCACAAGCTTCGCACACCTCTCAAAACAGGTATTGGTGGAAACCCTAAAGAACAAGTCAATCTTGGATAGGGAAATAGCGACGGTGATAGAGGAACAAGACCCTACATGGATGACACCCATCACCGCATTTATTAGCAAAGGGATCCTACCCCAAGACCAAAAAGACGCTCGCAGAATACGGCGCACAGCGCAACGATTTGAATTACGCGACAACGTACTCTATCGACGGTCTTTTTTACAGCCATGGCTCAGATGTGTCGGACCACTTCAAGCAGACTACGTACTCCGCGAAATTCATGCTGGATCATGTAGTATGCACTCAGGACCACGATCCGTGGTGGCAAGCGCTCTAAGGTCAGGATATTATTGGCCAACAATGCATCGTGATGCACGCGATCTGATAAGAAAATGCAGCAATTGCCAAGTACATAGACCAATTCCGCGCCGACCACAAATGGGGTATTGACATCGCAGGACCCTTCCCTGTCGCAGCTGGAGGAGTAAAATTCCTCATCGTAGCCATAGACTACTTCACAAAGTGGATCGAAGCAAAGGCGGTGGTGAACATCACGGGGGACCAAGTAAAGCGCTTTGTTTGGGACAACATCGTCTGTCGCTTCGGCCTACCGGGCGAAATCATATCAGACAACGGAAAACAATTCTGTGACAACCCATTCAAAGATTGGTGCATACAATTGAACATCACACAATACTTTGCTTCAGTCAAACACCCACAAACCAATGGCCTAGTTGAGCGCGCGAATCGCAGTCTAGGCGAAGGTATAAAAGCGCGCCTTGACAGACACAAAGGAAAGTGGGTAGAGGAACTCTCGCACGTCTTGTGGGCGCATCGCACGACGATCAAAACCAGTACTGGCGACACGCCATTTTCTCTAGTCTATGGAACAGAAGCCGTCATACCCGCCGAAATAGGAATGCCAACTATACGCACAGCAGAGGTCAACGTCACGACAAATGACGAGGAACGGCGCATAGATTTAGACATACTGGAAGAAAGACGCGAACGCGCAGCCATACGCGAGGCAAAGGCCAAGGCAAAAATGAAGAAGTATTATGATGAAAAAGTCAAACACACTTCATTCAGACCAGGAGACTTTGTTTACCGTGCCAACGATGCGAGCCACGCAGAAGACACGGGCAAACTAGGACCCAAATGGGAAGGACCTTACGAGGTTACAGATGCGCTCGGCAACGGCGCATACAAACTGCGCGATATGGAAGGTAACGACCTAGCGCGCACTTGGAACATTTGCAATCTCAAAAAATGTTACTTTTAGGCTACGGCCCTTTCACAAACACACTTGCATCCTACGAGGTGCCCAATAAGTGCTTGTCTTTCTTTTTCTAGGAATTGTATTTTCTATTTCTTCTAATTACTTGCAAGTATTAATAAAATGTTATGGTTTCTAGCTAACTCCATAGCGCATTTTACTTTATTGCATATATGTCAATACTGTTTATTTTATATTTCTGCCTACATGGCGTGCATGCACCACTTAAAGACCCACGAAGGCATAAAGGATAAGTTAACCTACTAATTTACTTGTTGAGTAAGAGGGTTGCAAACCCATCAACGTTGGATCACGCATCCTTGCTAAGCGCCTTACTCTCGAGACGTCGAAGTAAGTTTCGCATGCGCACCCCACGACGGATGCGCATATACTAAGTACACCGTACGAGCTTAGCAACATAACGAGCCAAGACACTTGGTCAAATAATAAAACTTAGCAAACAATGCACATATTTAAGTCACGAACTTAAAACCAAAAACGTATCTTATTCCACATTTATTAATAAATTACAAGGAAAGATACATAATTATACAAAAAGCCTATATACTGTGGCGATGCTCAGGATTCTCCTCTAGAGCGGCGGAACTCCCCGTTTCCTTAAGCTTACTCAAGGTTATGGCATCCTGCATAGAGACGGTCGGAACGCTTACGGCCACGCCATCTGATCTAGGAAGGTGTGCAGCGCCAATGCTACACATCACGGCCTTGCCCTTGATACCCTTCTTCACGGCAACCCTCTGCGCATGTCGCTCCAGCACCTCTTTCAAAGGAACTTCCTTTTCAAGAGCAAAAGGATTCAGGATATCGCGAGGCCGCGCGAAAACAGGGACTTGAAGCTGCGATACATCAGGTTTTAGATAGTAATCTAATTCCTCTTCCGCGTTCTCCACAAGATGGCGCTGCAAGGTTAGACCCGCCATCAGCACAGCTATAGGATCATCTTGGTCGCGCTCCAACTTCCCTGTATGCGGCAATTCAAGGACCTTTAGCCCCGCCATCGCCTGCACCAGCTCGTCATAAGCCGTAGAGCTGTAACCAGGGATCTCCGCCAAGTCCTTCTCCAGCAACTTGGCCTCACGAAGCTCTTCCATGGCCTGCGAACGGCCACGCGCCATTGCACAGTGCACAACCTTCCCAAAGGCTTCCACCACCTCCGCAGACTCTAATGTGCTCAGGGCTGCCAGGCGCAGTCCATGGCTGATCAACCATCTGCATCCACAAAGAAACAATTGTGTAAGATAAACAAAAAAGCGATGAAGTAATTTTAAAGATAAAGAAGCAATGATACCTGCGCTCAGCTATAGTGGACATCAGATGGGGGTACAACTCCTCGTCATACTCTATGCTGAGGGCGCGCAGTTTTTCCTCTTGGATCGCAACTACCTTCTCCATTTTCCCCTGAAATTCCTAGACGCTAGCATGATGCTCCGCCCTCTTTTCCTCAAGATAGGACACCGACCAAGAAGTTCTCGCCTTTATCTGCTCAAGCTTGGACCTCGCGTACTTAAGGTCAGCTAACATACTCACCTTATCTTGAGCTATCTTTTCAGCATACGCCTTAGAGGCCCCCAGCTCCACTTACGCATCAGCCAACTGCGCACGGAGGTTCGCCAACTCCTCCTCTTTCTGGGCAAGAGCACGGCTCTCCCCAGTATACTTCCCCTTCAGCTGAGCCACAAGCTCAGCTTGGCGGGCGGTAGTCGCAGCCAGCTCATCCATCAGCTGCTGCGCCTCACCACCATCAGCAGCCTTGGTATTCCCCTCCTTGTTTTCGTTCTGCGGAGAGGAAACCTCATCATCCTTCGCGCCGTCATCCCTACGCAGCAAATGCAGTAAACAAAAATTACAACAAGTAATTGCCAAAAAAAAAAAAAAAAAAAAAAAAAAAAAAAAAAAAAGAGATCACACTTACAGGAACGGAGAAGCATCATCCTTCTTCAACCGAGCGCCAGAGGTAGAAGTCTCTTCCGCGTTCGACTCCGCATCTCCGATGACGTGTCGACGCCTCTTCCTATCACCACTACCACCAGCCTCGGCCTTGCGGTTTGAACTCTGCGCAACCTCTTCCTTCAGTACCTCCTCAGGCTTCAGGATCTGGATGCTGTCAGAGGACCCTGATCGCGCCTCCTCGCGCGCCACCTCCACATTGGGCGCCACCACTACCTCCGGTGCCACACTCTGGACGGGTGTCACCACAAGTGGTGGTGTATCCTCGCGGACCGTCGCGGGCAGAACAGTCAAATGCCCAGCGGTCGCATCAAGCAGGGGCTGCTCCCCTTCCTTCAGAGGACGCACCCCTATGGTCACCTGTTTTGGCTTATCTAGCTTCACCACTGCGAACAGATCCATCTCTGCACACACCAAATCAAGCAAGAAAAAAACAAAGAAGGATTAGTTAGTAAATGCGCGAAGACAAAAAATAACAAACTTACAAACAAGTACAAGGGATGAACACCCACCCCGGCCATCCTCACTCAAGAAAGTGGGAACCTCATCTGCAGCGCCAAAATAAGCGCGGCTCAACCCCACATGTACCAAAAACTCCTCCGGGTAGGGGTTTATGGCCAGTCGATTGGCATCTAAAGTTTGCGCGTCAGCACGACTGTATGAACCGGGTGCGGGGCGCCCATCCCTTGGTAAGGATTCCTGAGTATAAAACTCAAAGGGAGAGGGAAAGACTACGTCATCTACCCAAAAGAAGTACTCCCTCCAATTTTTGAGGGCGTCAACCTTTTCCGTATAACACTGAAGCGCCCCCTGCGCTTCGCAAAGGAAACCCACCCATTTGACCACGTCGTGTGGTAAAAGGAGCGGAACAAATCTACAGTTGGTTCTATCGCAAGTAAACGACAGTTTACTTCAAAATTTGACACCTTCGCCGCACCTATACAGTGCAGCTGAGAGATGTGAAGGCGATAGTGATTGAGCAAATTGCTCAGAAACACAGATATGGGTACGCGGTAATTCGCATACTCAAAAAATTTCGTGTATAGACCTATCTTCCCTTCGGGGAAGTCAGCTATACACGCATCGACATCTGGTGCCTCTGGATGTACATCCAAAGGCACAAAATAGTCAGAAGAAAAGTGCATCACGTCCTCAATAGACATCGCGGAGCAAAAATCCTCTAACTGAGCAACCATTTTCATCTTAAAACTAAGTGGGACGCACACAAAGATTACCTACGAGAGTTAAAAGATTTTCTTGCAAAAAACGCTCTAAAAAAGAAGAAGAAGATGAATAGAAGTTGTGTGTGTTTTTACTGTGTGATTGTAAAAATGAGGGCGGCACTCTTATATAGGGTGGTAAAAACCCTAATTTTCATCCACGTGGAACCCACTCACAGTAAATGTATGGCTGAAACTGAACCGGTACATGCACTTTTTCCCGATTCACGAGGGCCACGTGGACACCACCCCCATTTTTCGAGGTATCCGTTTGAAAAACCTAGGACTAAGTACATTGCACTTAAAAATGGGCGGTAATATTCACTTGTTCTCCCGCCACGCTTACCGCTGTCCATATTAGTCTAGTATCCGCGGCTACGAGCCACGCACACTAGACTGGGGGGACATGATGACGTATAGTCTATATTTAGGCCATGAGCCCAAATGATAAACATTACTCGGCCCAAGCCCACCACGAGTGAGTTATCATAGCAAATAACGGGCCATAATAATAACGGCTTGGGCTCACGAAGCCCAAAGCCCAACCAAACTAATCGGGCATGCGATAAGGATCTTCTATTCATGGAATAGATATCCTTACCCCGATAAGCACCACGAGTGCGAAGAGTAAGGAGCAAGAAACCTACGCGGTTTCAGCCCCTATAAAAGGAATGGCATCTCTCATTCAAAGGTACGATATACAACCCTAACTCTTTAAGAGAACCTCAAATCGATTACTTACTCTCACGCCGGAGTCTAATCGGGGGAGACAATCCCTCGATAAGCTTAACGGTGTTGTTTATTTTCTTAGTGCGCAGGTAACGAAGTACTAAGAAACGAATTGATATAAGAGTAAAGCCCAATAACCAGGTACGTCCAACTTTTGTATCAACACAACTTAAACACAATTCCTGCATTAAATGTCACTAATACAAATAACAAAGCATATTATACAAATATTCAAGCCCGAACGGGCAATGGGCCAACAAATGAGCTCGAGCCCGAACGGACATGGGTCAAGCGGGCTCGAGCCCGAACGGACACGAGCCAACGAGCTCAAGCCCGAACGAACACGAGCTAAACGAAATTTTTGATATCCGTAAATTTATTGTCAAAAAGAACATAATAAACTAAAATATGTTCACATAGTGTACAAACCAAGCAAACTACTAAACAAAAAAAAAAAATACAAAATAAGCAAAATTTCATCAAACTTTTGCTTTAAAAAACTAATCAGTAAAATTATTGCCAAAAAACGTACAAATAAAATAAATTATTAGCCGAAAAAAATAAATTACCGGATGCCCGCAACTGCATCGCGCGGAACCCTGCTAGTGTGTAAAAATAAATATATATATTTTAAGATTTTAGTTAACAGAATTGTTTTATAAGTATGTTTTTATAAAAAGTATAAATCGGTAAAGAAAACTTAAACAAATTGGATGTCGAGTGATTGAGTTAACATCATACAATGAGCATATGTTTCGGTGACTTCTAGCAATGAGTTGAGATTAAAGCCGTTACTTATCATTTTAATTTGGCGTATGCGGTGGAGAATGATACACCGATGCAATAATGGTTCATTCCTTGTATTTAGTATAAGAGATTGTCTAACTATTGCCCTTAAGACACTGGTTAAAAAAAGGAAAGACCCACTAAATAGTATCAAAATATATTTTAAATACTAAAGGACCCACACTTTTTCAATAAAAAATATATTTTTTTAGTATTATTTAGTGGGTCCTTAGACAATCCCTTAGTATAATGATATTAGGGTGCGTTTGGTATGGTGCGAGAAATGACAATGGGTATGAGTTTGATAGTAATGGTGGGTCCCTCAACTATGAAAGATCTATTCCCTCCTCAAGAGTTGTATATGGAGTATGGAATATATTAGACTTTCATAGTCATAGTTATGGGCTCAGGCATTCTAAACAAACACAAACTATCACTTTCATAGTGATAGTTTGATTCCGTTAGGAGGAAACCAAACGCACCCTTAGTCGCAAAAACTTAAATGATGGTAAGCGTTTTTGGGTCAAAGAGGAAAATTGGTCAATAATTTACTTTATTTTATTGCAATTGGATAATTATTATATTAGGATCAATTAAAATTGTATTGAAAGATTATGTTATTTGAGGGTGTAGATAAGAGAAAATCATGAGAAGTTATATTTGGAAATGGAATAAAAAAACGTATATGTTAAAAAGGTGAAAAGAGTTAGATACTACGGTGAATCGATGATAATGGTTAATTTGAGTACACGGTCAACACGACTCAAAAGATGTGTACCATATAAGATGAGGTGTTGCCACGTGAAGGTATTTGTAATCCTCACCGAAGAAGATGTTAAAAAGACCATTCGATAAAACAAAAAGATGTCTATATTATATGAGTCATGCTAGTGTGTTTGTCATGTAGAGGCTCGCGCCATTATGATCCGATTCTTGGATTAGTTATTGCAAAAGTTTGGTCATCGGTTTGGTCATGTTTGTTAGGGTACTGGCAGCCATGCCGTTGGGCCATCGGTTTACCCCCAAACCGCCGGGGAACACCGCCGCCACCCCAGCGGTTTGGGTGGGCGGTTTGGTTCAGCGGCAATGTTTACTGCTGCGGTTTGGTGGAACGTTTGAAAAAAAAGTGAACGTTGGGCATTGAAAGTTGTGATCCGAACGTTGGCTTGGAACAAAAAAAAAAAAAAAAAAAAAAAAAAAAAAATTCCTATAAATACTATACTATATCACATACATATTTCATACTTTTATCATCTCTATATTTTAAAAATCATCTCTATATCTTACAAAAAAAAGTGTAGTATGGATCAAAGAAAATCTAGCTCAATAAGGCGTGGTCGTGGCGTTCGTGGACAACATTTTCGTCCGAAAGTTGCAACTCAACAACACCCTAGCTCGGCCTACTATCCCCAACCTCCACCACCGGTTCAATCACAATTCTTTCAAGAACAATATTATGCACGACCTCCACCACCGTTGAATCCAGGTCAATATAACGTAATTATGACAAATGAGTTCAACCCGTTTTGTGAGTACCGTGAAGGTCCTTCACGTGTCGAGCCTAGTGTTGAGCGCGAACTACCTCTATATGATGATGATGATGATGAAGAGGTTGAGTTTGTCCCCGAAACGCAACAACAAACTCAAACCGGTATAAATTTCTATACGTAATTATTTATTTTTATACGTTATTTTTTTTTATATGTTAATTTTTTTTTGTACGTTATTATTTTTTTTATATATGTTAATTTTTTTTTGTACGTTATTATTTTTTTTATAGATGAAGATGTTCAAGTTGTGAAAGTAAAAACTAAGGCGGATAAAGTGGCTTGGACGACGGCCCAAGAGGTTGCTTTAGCAAAAGCGTGGATATATGTGTCGATGTGTCCAAAAGTGGGGAATCAACAACGTAGAGAGAAATTTTGGGAGAGAATTACCGAACACTTCAATCAAAAAGTGAAAGGTGTTACCCGATCTCATCATTCGTTGAACACAAAGTGGACAACTATGAATGCCGCCATGGGTGTGTTTAACGGGCTATACATCCAACAAGTAATTTTTTAATACTTTTCTTAATTTATATTTTGTTAGTTTATATAATTGTGTTAATTTATATATTTTGTTAGTTTATATAATTGTGTTAATTTATATATCTGTAGAAGCGTATTCGGGAGAGTGGATGTGGCGATGTGGATGAGTTGAAAAATGCCTTGGCCGATTTTAATAAGAGAAATAAAGGCAAATCTTTTACTCATATTGATGCATGGGAGATTGTTAGGGGAGAAGCGAAATGGTTGGAACAACCATGCTTTGTTCAAACATCTTCGGCATCTAATTCCGACAAACGAAGAAAGTCGTCGGAATCTGCCTACTACGAGTCGGGAAGCAATGAGCATGTCGAAACTGTTATTCCCGATCTAAATGATGACACAACTCCAACAAGGAAAAGAAAAGGGAAAAAGATTGCTAGCGAGGCATCGACAAAGAATAGTGTTGTTGAACAATTCGAGGCCTACACGTCTAAAAAATCACAAATGTTGGAGGAGGAGATGGAAAAAAAACGTGCAAATGATGCATTGGCCGAACAGTTGATGGCGGCACAACTCGAGAGTGTTAAAGAAAAGCAAATGTTTCGGGCCTTGAAGTTCTTTAACGAACCGCATGATCACATAACCAATCAGGCTGTGCGAGATTTCACTATTGCTAAAAAACGTCAGATCGCGGAGAAATATGGATGGCCTACGGATTTTTAGAATAATTATGTTTTTTTTTTCAAGTATTGTGTAATTTTCTTTTTAAAGTATTATGTATTTTTATTTTAATTATTAATGAAATATTATGTTTTTATTAAATTATTTATTTATGAAAAAAAAAAAAAAAAAAATTGGTGGTTTGGGAGGTATGAAAAAAGTATGGTTGCCACTAAAAAAGGGTTGGGAGGTATGAAAAAAGTGTGGGTGAGGTGGAATGATATTATTGGTTTGTTGGGAGGTATGAAATTTTTTGAGAGGTATGGTTGCCACCACCCTTATACGGCATCCAAAAATTGATTATTTTACTTTATTGAAAAGTTGTTAAGACAATAAACTAGATTTGTGTATTTAACTCAAAAGTTTGGCTATATTTTTGCTACAGTAGGTTTAAATTGCTACACAAGAGTACTAGACTCATTATCGGTTCTAATGGTATGAAATGCAGTTTAGTTGGGTTCGGTGCGATTTTGAACTGTTGTGTGAAATCTTATGACATTAAGTTGAGAAAAAAATATTTTAAAAAGACTAATTTTTTGCACACGAAAAACTAATAAACGATTCTGTAAAACCATTTCTAGATGTGTCGGAATTAGGGGATTGGTTTGGGCCATGTTGCTTCGTCGACATAACACAATATAAGACAAGGACACTGAACAATTTAAGTTGAGTTCCAACTCTTAACAACATATAAATGATCTTGTTGACACTACAATTATGACCAACAGAAATGACATACACAAAATGTTATATATTATGAAATCTTCAACCACAGTTTACATATGTTGGGTTGACCCATTATCTTCAAGTCTTAATAGATTAGTGAGCTTGGTTCCACATTTGCAATATTTCACTGGTTGGTTCGAGCCTGAGGCATTGTCTTGAGGTGGATCCACGACGACCCCATCTTTGTGATCCGCACCTAAGATGATCATACATGCATTAAGTAGCACATTCACAACTTATTACTACACGTATTAAATTTAAATGTGATAGTTTTAAACGAGTTTACTGAGACATGTCAAACAAGTTTTTTTAATTACGCCCCATGAAACTCTCTTGTTAAAAAGACAGGTTATCAAACAATCATCTCAAACGCAATGTCAAACACCACCTTCTAAAAATATTTTTTCCTTAGATATTAGCAGTATGATGGTTGATCTATAGTCGATACTATTTTAAGCTTCAAACTCACTCAAATTACGTCTTAACCCTTGGAATTTTTTACGCAAATAGTTTTTTTCCCTTAACTTGTTATTTTATGTTTGACAATTAATCCTCAAAAGCAAATAACTTATATGCTGCTACGGGCATAAGTGCATCGACACATATTATTCCTACATAATTCATATTTATAAAACTAAATTTGTGAAATACCTATATCCTGCATGGGATTTTCTGATCTAGTCTCCACAAACAGCATCTTCAAGGATATCCTACGCAGATAATCATGCTGCAAGCCAAATTAGTTAATATAAATAGGTTCAAGTGTGCCTTCCGAAAATACATGATATCAAATCCTTGTGCTGTTATCAAAGTACTAGGCTCATCTGTACGTTATAGACATCTGCACAATCTTTATTCTACAAAAGCGGAAGGCAAAAAACTACCCGACTTGTCGCAACAGTATAAACCTTCTCTTCAAACATCACAGCCGTTTCCTGTATCTCATGTTCAGACAAAGGGAGATGCCTCCTCATACTATCGATCCAGTGCAAGATCAACATGTGTCAGTCGTATGATATACGTATTTGGTAGACTACTAGTTTAACTAAAATTCCAAAATTACTCTCTGGAACCTCCTTAGGTCTAAAACCTAATCAAACGAAACAGTAATAAGTAGTGTGAAAACGAACAGACAAGTCCAAAATCAGTCTTAGAACCCGGTTCTGGATTCCTTCTCGTCACATAGTCATAAATGTGCAGGTTCAATTATATATCAATCTGGTCGCATTAATTTTCATCGGGTATTGCTTAACTATGCATCAAAAGAAACAACGTCCTCAACAAAGCACAAACCTTTAAGTCAGGGGGACGTGTACTAATCATTAGGGATCAAATTACCATACGTTGATGATTTTTCAGAACCACACAACAACTTCCTATTGATGCAACTTCATTCTACAACTATCATTTAAAACAGCATCTAAAAGCATTTACCGAAATTAATGGCAACCAAACCAATGATTTAGATCCTCCAACTCTACGGTCTACTATTTGGACACGGTATCAGCAAATCGTTGGAATATAGAAACAATTGCGTGAAATTTTGTTTAACCATAAATGCTGATGAGAAATCACAAACTATGTATGAATGTCATGATTGCCTAGTAAACCCCACGAGTTAACATCAACTACTTCAGATAAAATTCTACTTAAGCCACACAAAAAATATTACTAAAACTTAACATAATGATATAAATACATACATCTTGGCGACGACCCTTTGTCGTGCATCTGCGGGAAGCTGAAGCGTCGAATCACCAGGTTTCATTAAGGAGTTATCAACAACACCGCTTGCACCCTCAGCCGGCCTTGAATTACTCATAAGCTATAGTTAATCTTCAACCTATCGTCACATTCAAAAATAACTTAAACTTAACAACTTTTTCTTATAACAGATTAAAAGCTTCTTTTATAAACTATGAATTGCTATACATATAGTAAGAGGGTGTTTGTTTAAGCCTACGAGCTTATGAGGTTTCGGCTTATGTTCATAAGCCCATTTATATAAGCATATTGACACAATAAACTCATATAAGCTAAGAAGTTTCGAATAAGCCGAAAAATGAGCTTATGGAACATAAGTCGAAACCAAATAATGTTCACGCTTATATGTGGGCTTGCGAGCTTATGTGATTTCGCCTTATGTTTCATAAGCCTATTTTTTGGCTTATTTCTTAACTTATTGGCTTATATAAGTTTATTATGACACAGGCTTATATAAGTTTATTATGACACAATAAACTCACTCTTAAATTTCAAAATAAGCCCGAAAAACGCCAAAACCAAATAAGCTAATAACCCCAAAAATAAACTTAATCAAACACCTCCTTATGACATAATAAACTCATATATGCATCTTCGAAACAAGCCGAGATAAATAAGCCAGAAACCACATAAGCCTAAACCAACAACTAAGGTGTTTGTTTAACCTTATTTATGTGCTTATATAAGTTTATTATATCCCACATGGGGTCATTTGTTTATGCTTATTTTGGGCTTATCAGTTTATGTGGTTTCGGCTTATGTTTTGGGCTTATTTCGAAACTTATGATTTTATGTAAGTTTGCCATAAGTTTTAAAATAAGCTAGAACACATAAGGTTACGAAACATAAGCCGAAACTACATAAAATCATAAGCCCAAAAATAAGCATAAACAAACACCCCAAGCAATATATATATACTAGCGGGGTTGCCCGCGCGTTGCGGCGGGTGTGTTTTGTGTTTTGTATTTTGTCGGTTGTACGGTATAATTAATAATTTTGTTATTTGAAGTATGCATATGTTTACTTGGAAGCATAATTTGTTTATATTTACAGATTTTTTTTTTTTTTTTTTTTTTTTTTTTTTTTTTTTTTTTCGTTGCGGTTGAAATTTTTTTTGGTTGTTTATTTTCTCGGTATGTTTTTTTTTTTTTTTTAAATAAACAAATTTGTATAAGAAATTTTTTTTAAGTGTATTATTTTTTGTATTTTTTTTTAAAAAAATTTTCTTAAGGAAATTTATGTTAAAAAAAAAATGTACCGAGTACTGTAGCGACGCAAAAAAAAATGTATTATTTTTTGTATATATATATATATTTTTTTTTTTTTAAAACAAATTTTCTTAAAAAAATTTATGAAAAAAAAAAAAAAAAAGTAAGTTACTGTAGCAAATCACTGTCGCGATGTGGTAGCATGCCTGGGTTTTAGAAGATACGAGCGGGTAAACCCGCGCGATGCTGCGGGCGTGTTTTGGAATATCGTATTTGTACATTTTATGTTTTTTGGTTTACATTGTTTGTAGTAGAATTTTGTATTTTTTTTTACCTAATGTTTATAACTTTATAAGATACCCGCGCGTTGTTGCGAGAATGTTGTGTCTAAGCTAAAATCGAAATAAAACTATCGGGGAAAGAAATTATTAAGGACTAAATTTGCAAAAGAGCGCTAACGGGGGACTAAGGGTGCTATTTACAGCTAACCGGAAGGACCATTTTTGTAAATTCGTTAGGTACAAAATAATTCTGAAAATAATATGTTTTTTACGTAAAAAGTCCCTAAAATTCTCGGCGCGTTGCATCGTTAGTCCCCGGCGTGTTGCATCGTTAGTCCCCGAAGGACCTATCTTGCAACGATAGTTTCAGCTTAAGGACTATTTTGCAACTGAGCACTGTTCATCCAACTGTAGCATGAACAGTGCTACAGTAACAAAACTGCCCTTTAAATAATATATATAACTAGCGGGGTTGCCCGCGCGTTGCGGCGGGTGTGTTTTGTGTTTTGTATTTTGTCGGTTGTACGGTATAATTAATAATTTTGTTATCTGAAGTATGCATATGTTTACTTGGAAGCATAATTTGTTTATATTTACGTTTTTTTTTTTTTTTTTTTTTTTTTTTTTTTTGGCGTTGCGGTTGAAATTTTTTTTGGTTGTTTGTTTTCTCAGTATGTTTTTTTTTTTTTTTTTTTTTTTTTTTAAATAAACAAATTTGTATAAGAAATTTTTGTAAGTGTATTATTTTTTGTATTTTTTTTAAAAACAAATTTTCTTAAAGAAATTTATGTTATAAAAAAAAAAAAAAAAAAAAAAAAAAAAAAAAAAATCTGTACCGACCGAACACTGTAGCGGCGAAAAAAAAATGTATTATTTTTTGTATATATATTTTTTTTAAAAAAAACAAATTTTCTTAAGGGGGAAAAAAATGTACCGAGTACTGTAGCAAAAAAAAAAAAAAAAAAAAAAAAAAGCAGTTACGGTAGCAAATCACTGTAGCACTGTTCATGCTAGAGTGGTTTTGGACACGTGTCGCGATGTGGTGCGTTGCCTGGGTTTTAGATAGTACTAGCGGGGATGCCCGCGCGTTGCGGCGGGTGTGTTTTGTGTTTTGTATTTTGTCGGTTGTACGGTATAATTAGTAATTTTGTTATCTGAAGTATGCATATGTTTACTTGGAAGCATAATTTGTTTATATTTACGGTTTTTTATTTATTTATTTTTTTGGCGGTTGAAATTTTTTTTGGTTGTTTGTTTTCTCGGTATGTTTTTTTTTTTTTTTTTTTTTTTTTTTTTTTTTTTAAATAAACAAATTTGTATAAGAAATTTTTTGTAAGTGTATTATTTTTTGTATTTTTTTATTTTTATTTTTTGTATTTTTTTTTAAAAACAAATTTTCTTAAAGAAATTTATGTTAAAAAAAAAAAAAAAAAAAATCTGTACCGACCGAGCACTGTAGCGGCGCAAAAAAAAATGTATTATTTTTTGTATATATATATATATATATTTTTTAAAAACAAATTTTCTTAAAAAAAAAAAAAAAACGGTACTGTAGCAAATCACTATAGCACTGTTCATGCTACAGTGTTTGGACACGTGTCGCGATGTGGTGCGTTGCCTGGGTTTTAGATAGTACTAGCGGGTTTGCCCGCGCGTCGCGGCGGGTGTGTTGTGTGTTTTGTATTTTGTCGGTTGTACGGTATAATTAATAATTTTGTTATTTGAAGTATGCATATGTTCACTTGGAAGCATAATTTGTTTATATTTACGGATTTTTTTTTTTTTTTTTGCGTTGCGGTTGAAATTTTTTTTGGTTGTTTGTTTTCTCGGTATGCTTTTTTTTTTTTTTTTTTTTTTTTTTTTTTAAATAAACAAATTTGTATAAGAAATTTTTTTTAAGTGTATTATTTTTTGTATTTTTTTTAAAAACAAATTTTCTTAAGGAAATTTATATTAAAAAAAAAAAAAAAAAATGTACCGAGTACTGTGGCGACGCAAAAAAAAAATGTATTATTTTTTGTATTATTATTTATTTATTTTTTAAAAACAAATTTTCTTAAAGAAATTTATGTAAAAAAAAAAAGCAAAAAAAAAAAAAAAGTACCGAGTACTGTAGCAACGCTAAAAAAATAAAAAAAAAAAGTAAGTTACCGAGTACTGTAGCAACGCTAAAAAAACGTACCGAGTACTGTTCATGCTACAGTGGTTTGCCACGTGTCGTGATGTGGCAGCATGCCTGGGTTTTAGAATATATATATAATATATAATATAAAATATATAATATATAATATATAATATATATATATATATATATATATATATATATATATATATATATATATATATATATAAGGTTAAATCAAAGCCATACATACAATCAAACAACAGTTAAAGAGTACTACTAGAATCTTCTAATTACAGTAAAAAAAAAAAAAAAAAAAAAGTTGGGTTTTAGTTATACCGAAATCTAATAAGCAGTAACATAAAAGAAAGAAAACAAGAAGTAGGATGAATTAATCTATACTACCTATAAAGCAAAAATGGTCAAAAAGTGAATGTGAAAAGTCAAGAAAGTGAAAAGTGAAATGTTGAAAAACGTATATAAGAAAATATTGAAATGCATTTAATACTCTTATTAAAATACCCCATTACTTAAAAGTACAATAATTTATTCATATTGTACAACCAATTAAAACAATTAATACAAATCACAAACCGGGTTGACCCGGGACGCTTCAAACCCGACGGGTTGAACCGGTTTAATTTGACCCGTTTTCGACCTAACCTAGCATGTTGACCCGGTTTAACTCGACCAAATTTTCGACCGGAACGGTTCAACCGGTTGAACCACTCGGGTCGAACCGGGTTTCAAAACATTATTTTTAATTCCCAAATCTTCAAACTTTTATTATTTTTCATTTATAACCAATTAAAACAATTAATACAAATCACAAACCGGGTTGACCCGGGACGCTTCAAACCCGACGGGTTGAACCGGTTTAATTTGACCCGTTTTCGACCTAACCTAGCATGTTGACCCAGTTTAAATCGATCAAATTTTCAACCGGAACGGTTCAAACGGTTGAACCACCCGGGTCGAACCGGGTTTCAAAACATTATTTTTAATTCCCAAATCTTCAAACTTTTATTACTTTTCATTTATAACCAATTAATACAAATCACAAACCAGGTTGACCCGGGACGCTTCAAACTCGCCGGGTTGAACCGGTTTAATTTGACCCATTTTCGACCCAACCTAGCAAGTTGACCCGGTTTAAATCGACCAATTTTTCGACCGGAACGGTTTAACCAGTTGAACCACCCGGGTGGAACAGGGTTTCAAAACATTATGTTTAATTCCTAAATCTTCAAACTTTTATTATTTTTCATTTACAACCTAGAAATTTTTTTTATCAATAAACTATCTATCGCTATAAAATCCCGTTGCTATGCACGGGTACTCGTCTAGTAATAGTAATAAGTTTACCATTGATGGATTTGACGAAGACGTGACCAAAATAAAATATCTTTCTCTCATACAGTCGTCATACTCCACTAGGGTAGTAGTTGGTGCCACCTTATTAACATTTTCGGCAAAACAAAATGCGGAGTATCTTTTTTTACTATATATGTTTCATGCTACATTCGTCTAAAAAAACATGTTTATTTTATAATTTTAAACTACTTCCCTTCTAGTTTTGACTTTAACTACTCCTTCCTTCCGTATCATATTTCTATTTTGATTTATCTCAAATTAATTGTTTACTTTCAAAAATAAATAAAAAATTTAGTTTGAGTTTATCATATTATTCTCACTTGAGGTTATTATTACAAAGTTCTAAATTAATTAATTGGCGGTAAAACATTGACATTCTGTAAAACGTAAGAAAGAGAAAGTTGTAATTATGATATTTTTCTTAAACTGTGTGTTTTTGTTTGTGGACAATTGTTTTGAGACGGATGAAGCATTTTTTTGTGTATTATACTCCATCCATCCTCAATTATAAGTCTATTTTCAATTTGCACAAATTTTAATAAACTTTTTTTTTTTCGAAAGGCAATTTGATTAAAAACTAGCAAGGAGCTAGAAAATAATTATAATGAGTCAGAGAGGGCATAACAATGGTTACAAAGCCACCCAAACCAATCAAATGATGCTTTCCTATATCTATTTGAGATCCACGTAAACGTGTAATGCTTAACATCATTTAGAATGAGGTCTTTATTTGGTCTTTTGGAGTTGAAGGTAGATTCAATCCGGAAGCGCCAAAGGATCCATGAGTAGATTGAGCAATGGCATCAAGCAAGATGGACCTTTTTGGTGGAACGTTTGCATGGCTTGCAAGAGTAAACACATCGTTAAGGTTGTTAATGTGTATATTGTGTAAATTCCACCACTTGAGAACTTCTTTCCATGTAGTTTTTGCAACACAACAATTGACAAAGATGTGCTCTTCAGTCTCATGATCATTATCGCAAATTGGGTAGTGAATTGAGTGAAGGTCAATGCCCCTATGATCCAAGTTGATTCTAGTTGCCATTCTTTAATTTGTGATCCTCCAAGAAGCGATATTGACCTTGATTGGAACAAGTGTATTCCAACTAGTTGGTTTTGGGTAAGGAGGTTGCGAGGAATTGGTGATTAGATTTCTCATACCTTTTACTGTGAAGGTTCTAGTGTTGTCCATAATGCATTCGCATTTGTCTTGCTCATTTGTGAGATGGAGGTTTAAGAGGAGACTTTGGCTATGTTTGGCAAAAGTAGCTGTGAGCAGTAGCATTGAGCAGGAGCAGTGAGCAGTAGCTGTGAGCTGTGAGCAGTAGCCAAAAAAGCTCACAGCTTCATAAAGAAGCATTGGGAAAATGAGCTTTCCTAAAAAATAGGAAAGCCCACAGCTCTCATGCCAAACAAACATCAAAAATAAAAAAGCTCATTCTCACCGCTCATTACCCAAAAAAGCTCCAAAAAAGCTCCGCGCCAAACATAGCCTTTGTAATTCCATGAAATCGTTATGATCATCATATGATCTCATCTACCTCAACCAGGACTAACTAATCTATTTATCAATCAACTATCTTCTCTCTTCTCATTATTACATAATCTATCTATCTATCTATACTAATAAACCAGAATAATTTACAAGCCATTAAAGCACCCTATGCAATTAATGTGATGATGTGTCTTGGCTGTGATTGGTCCATGCTTTAATGCGTACAACTTCATGATGCACTACTTAAATTAGTCAAACAAAAAAACAATACAAAAAACTTATTCACGGTAACTCATTAATCACACCCCTCTGTAACCAACTATCATTAACCACCTCAACAACACGAATCATATCAAAAAAATTCATTTCAAAAATTCAATCACAATTCATTTTATACGCTCCTCTGAAGAATCACAATTCAATCAAAATTTAATTCTCTTGATCTCTTTTCATCAATCATGAGGTATGTTTTCTCAAGCCTTCATCTTCTTTCATTTAATTTGTTTCCTAAGACTGTTCTTGATTTATTTGTTTTCTACAACGTAAAACTGTAAGTATCGCATCTATTAAAGTTTTTTTCAGGGTTTCGATTTAAATCCCTTAGTATTCTATTTTGATGTGTTGTTTTTTTTAATAATCATTCTAATTGTGTTTTGATTCAATTTTATAATACATTTTGTTTTGATTAAGTTCAATTCAATTTTTAACTGCGCAACCCTAGAAAAAAAGTTGGGGAAATCACATTCTTGATTTTCACGAAAAAGGTGAATAGCTAAAGTGAGAAAAGCTACTGGTATATTGATATTGGCTTTTTCATGTAGGTTGGACAAAGCCACATATGTTTTGTTGTTGGTGTCGTCGTCGTCGCTTAGGCATAGGCATACACAGTTTCAAAGTTCAAGGTATGTATTTCTTAATCCCTTAAATCTCTTTTAATGATCAAAATTCTAGCAATCCATGTTGATTACTATGTAGATAATGATGGATTCCAATGTGTTTTAATTTTTATAGTGCACACTAACTATTGGAAGAAACGCCTTAATGAGAAAACAGTTTGATTGGCTTTGCAAAAACATCTTCTATGAGTTTACACTAATAATTATGCCACGACTTAAGTATAATATATGGTTCTATATTTTGTAATATTTTTTTTAGTGATTTTTTGTAAGCTATGTTTGTTGTAGAGTTTGATTTTTATAACTTTTGGTGGAATCGAATCTTTATGTAATGAATGTGCGCTTATCGACACATGAACCTTATATTTGCTAACCATAACTGATTGTATTTTTTAAGTTGCTTACCATGTTGTTTATTTATGCTCAATAAGGTAAAATTTACTTTAGTTCAACATGTTCTCATACTATTTTTCTTCATATGTATATTTTGCTTGATACATTATGTTCATTTCAGGAAAATAAAGTGGACTTGGTAGCTTTGGCATGTGCTGCAATGTTGGTCTGAACTTGAAATGTTTTTTAAGTAAGTTCAAACCGGGTTCGGTCAGATTCAAGTGTGTTAGGGCACATTTTTTCAAGACCCCTTTTATAACAGCAAACAACAGTCCGAACACCCTTTTACGACATCAAGTAGCATGTCCAAGCACCACTTTACGACATCAAAGATTTTGTTTTGTCCTGATGCAGCTTATTTACTATTACACAATTTCTGCATCTATCTCCATCTGGCCACGAGGTCTGCCAACAGCCTAACATATATAAATTTCCATGTTTACAACTTGACCTAATTATATAATTAACCAAAAACAGATTCTGGGCTTTGCATAAAAGCTGTTTCAGTTAGGAAAAAATCCATTCGCCATGCTGATCCCGTCCCTTCTGTTGATGATCTTTGTGATAAAATTCTAGAGGTCCTTAATCATTTCAGGCTCGGTGAAGTAGTGTGTATGGGGGCAATGGCTGGTGCATACATCCTTACATTATTTGCGGTATATTTAATATATTCCTATATATGTAAACTGGTTACCATTTATCACGGTTTAGGTATTTAAAGGTTCTGTTTGTTTGCGAGATGAGATACAGAGACATAGTTACAAGTTTCCTATTGTGATAGCCTTTCTGCAAGGCACCTTCTTGACCGAATGGATGTACAATAAGGTCTGCTATTTTGCACTCTGAATATGGTTCACAGTTAATTGAATTCTAGAGTCATTTTGTGATTTAATTGTTTAATTTTCTTACTTTGATGTGTAGTTACTTTTCCACCTAAGTTCTTACTTTGATACTCCAAAGTTTCACTCCAATATGAATGCGTTGTAAGTTGAGAAAACTTCTATAAAGGTTGTTGTAACCTCATATGTTAGTATTTCTTTTAAATTTATTTAATAACCAATGTATTACTATTGGATTTTTCCTTACAATAACTCAGTTTCACATAATTCAAATCATATTCCAATCCTTTTGATAACTTTCTTCATCTTAGTTTTATGATTTATTTACTAATTACTAATTTAATAACTCATTCTTGGCTATTGTCGAGATTTTGCTTCAATTTTGGGGTGTTTGGATTAGTTTATGTTTGTAACTTATTTGATATTGGCAAAGCTAAGAAGTCCATTTTTTTTAATTATGAGCTTATCAAGTAGATCTTATTGTTTAAATAAGCGATAAGCTCATAAGTCGCATAAAGTAAGCTAACCCACATAATGTTTCCAGTTTTCCACTTTTCCCCATTTGGTACTTAAAACTTATCCTCCAATATTTCCAGTTTCCAAAACACAGTTATGGTCTTGGTTTGAACTCTAATGATGGGTTAAGTCTGCATTAAACAGGTTAAAAGTTTATCAAAAATTAATTTTATGGTTTTTAAATATTTAAATGTTGTTTACTGCTAGCTCTTAGGCCCCACTTACTACCGAAGGCGGAAGCATATGGTGGACAATAAGATCCATTCACATGTACGTGATCCGATTCAGATTCTGATCCGACAGCCAGTTGAGGGACGGTCACGTGACGGTGGGCTTCAGATTTGGGAGATGGAACGAGATTGCTTTATTGCTCATGGTGCAACTCACTTTCTTAAAGAGACTCTTTGACCAGAGTGATGCGTATAGAGTTCATGGCTGTCACCGTTGTGGCTTGATTGTTAATGCTAATCTCAAAAAGAACTATTTCGAGTGCAGGAGTTGCAAGAACAAAACCGACATTGTCCGGGTGACATGTCATTTCTCTTTCATTTTGTCTCGAATGGTTAAACGTGCTTTTTTTATTTAAGTAAAAACGTATTATTTTTTTTGAATCAGTTTTATATATTTTCACATTGTCTATGAAGATTTTATATATTGGAACAAAAAAAATGTTTTTTACCTTTAAAGTCCACTAGATCTTCCTGTTCCTGTGTCAGCCGTTGCTTAACATGCCCGACCCCACCCAACTTGCGGGGAAACATATATAACTAACTGCTATTTATGTGCATGTGCATATTCCATACGCATGTCAATTGTTGTTCCAAGAGCTCATGTGCAAGACAATTGCAACTAGAATGCTCACGAAATATGTCAAACAAGCAAAAGACAACAAGAAGGCGCTTGATACCTCTAATCCGAGTTTTTTTTTAAAGAGCAAATTTGTAATATCTTGTGATCGGAATTACAAGATTGTATTTTTGGACTTTCTATCTGTATCGGGAACTCTAATACATATTGCTCCGATATTATGTGTGAATGTATCCATATCATACAATATGAAATTTGAGCTTCTAAACTTCTATCATTTATTTTTCTGGAAAAAAAATTATCATTTCTTTGATTGTTGAAAAATGTAATGACTACTCGCTCTATGTATGCTTTTGACTTTAGAGCTTTTAAAACCATAACTAATCTAGGATTTGAGGAGGACGGGCAGTTTGGTAAGTGCCGATGTGCGTTATAATTTGTTTGTCACTTTTGTTTAATTATTCTTTGATTTGAGTTCATTTGTTTTATTATGCAGATTCTCATATTTTCAGGATTACATTTTTTTTCTGAGTTCATTTGTTTTAAGAAGGTACTCTTTTTTATATGGACTTTTTTGAATTTCAAAATTAATGAAAATATACTTTATGAGTTCTTTTGTATTTGTATAGGATTTTGTGATGCAGAATTCTAAAAGGGAAATCAGGAAGAAAATGAAGAGCACAGTTTGTTGTTGATGAAGGTAATCATGTTGTTAATCATGTTGTTTGGAATAATGAATTATGGGATAATTGCTGGTCAATGAAATAGGTGCACTGAAATTGCTTAATCTAATATAAAAAAGCTTAATCTAAAATAATGTTTTCATACAGGTCAATGAAACAGGTGCACTGAAATTGCTGGTCTACGAACGAGGAGGTCGAAGTACAAGGTAAATTTGAAATCACGTATATGCTTAATGAGACGGCTGAAAAATGAATAGGTCATATAGATTGTGTCACGCATCATGTTAGGTTGAAGTTCTTGGCGCATCAGGAAAGTCCACGGTTACCTGTTCACAAGATCGGATTGGGTCGAAAACAAATGGGAAAATACAAATACCAGTTAACAAGATTAGGTCGAAAACAAGGATATTATAGATGTTGCCATTGTTGGATCACTTGCTTATCATAAAGAGGTATTTCTGTGTCTGATTTTTTTGATGTTTCAATTTGAGCCCATTTACTTATGAATGGGTTAATACAGAATATTCTTTGTAAACTCTTTTGGACTATAATTTAGTAGTTAGCCCTTATGCATTGTGACCTCCTGATTTACATTGGGTAAACTCTTATATTTAATTTATACAATTTGTTGATTCGGGTAAAGATCAAATGGGTTGAAAAATGTCCTATTTAGGATTTTGGTTACTGTCCGATATTTATCAATATCAATTATCAATATGTACTAACAAACATGAGTTGAAAAAGACTATATAGTCATATTGAGGTGAAGTTGAAGACTCTGGTAAAGAAGTAAGACTTTTGATAATGAAGTTAAACTCTACACCTTTTGAGTCTTTGTGCATGAACATCTATGGGTGAATAAAACAGATTATCTTAAACGAAGAGGGTTACCTGGGTTTAACGGGTCACACATCATTCATTTTATATCTTAATTAGAAAAAAAAAAACTATTAAAATCATTTTATTTGAAAAAATTATATATTAGGAATGGTATGATTTTTCTAACTTTTACCATGCAACTTACTATGTTTGTCATGTGATGTTGAAATTTTTTATTGAGATTAATCAGGTGTTCGAAGTTATTGAAAATACGGCTTTAACTAAAGCTACTGCTGCACTTTTTTGGTTTTGATAAGTGTTAAAAGAAGAAATCTGATGTGGCTTTATGTATAATGAAAGAAATACACATTTATGTTGAATAACAAACTAAGAACAATAAATGGTAGTATTAGGAATCCTGAAATGAGTTTATGATAATGATCGGAAGAGAATAATTGACAACTTTTTGGTCCCTTGGAGGTGTTTAAATATTATAAAATGCACCTAATTCATCTATTTAAAAAATCTTAGTTGATATTGTTAAAACCTCATATTAGCTATCTTTATTAAATAGTTCTTGAGTGAATGATCATGCTTCACGCTCGCTGGTGTACAATTGCAAAAAGTTTTTGCAATGGTGCTTGCTATGCAGGACATGTATGAAAACATATTTTCTTAAAAGTTTACATTTAAATTTTTTAAAGTTTTGTTTGTTTATTAGGAATGTTTTAAGTTGTTCAATGATGATTACTGATCTATAGATGAATGTGTATTATTGGATTTATTGTTTAGGCAAAGGTGGTTTTGGCTACGCTTTGTAGGTTGTCGTGTCTCCGAGGGAACTGATCACATGCCATGTTATGGGCCATGGAGGTAATATTCTTCTACCAAACAACTAAAGTTAGGATTCTACAGAGTATGATTTGGCACCTTTTTGTTCATAAACGTGGATGTGGCTAACACCTTTTAAGTTTGAGGATAGAAACAGTGAAGGCTGCAATTATGGCCCTCCCTATTAGTGGCAAATTCACAAGTGTGCATTTGTTTTATCATAAATAAACATGTTAACATAATTTTCTATTTAAATTTAAACAATAGACATACTTTTTTCTTTGGGTGTGAAATAGTACCCTTGGGGGCAGCATGGAGTGCATAAAGTTCAGTACAAAGGAACAGAAGGAGAATACTATGTCTTACTATAATAATGAGTTTCATTTTCATTTAGATGTTCCTGTTTGAATTCTAAAGACAAAGCTATGTGCCAGGTTGTTTAAATTCTAAGTTACTAAATTTTAACTTTTGTCTCTAATAATCATAATATATAATTGATTAATATCATCCCTAATATATTGAAGAACAATGATATGCAGTAGTTGAATTTTCCGATGGCAGTCTCTAGAATCACTGCCAGTCCATCACGATCCGACTAAACCCTTGCCCCTAAAATCACAGTTGACATTCCCAGGTACTTCAATCTCCGTAAAATTAAGATTTATGAATATGTTACTCTTATATGTGAACCATTATAGTATGTTAATAAATTTATAAAATATGTTGGTTTTTAGAACTTATATGTAGCGAATTGGAAAATATGGTTACAATAACACCATACTTAATGAAATTACTTTTTGTAACTTATAAACTAAATATGCATTCGAGTTATATGAAAAAATTGAGCGGGGTTAGAATATAAATTTGTTCTCTTTATATAGTTTTTAAGCATCAGTTAGAAGAAAAAATGGAGGTGTATAAGTAGATATTCATGATATTTTACACCGTATAACTGTAAAAGAATATATATTTGTAACCGTACATGTGCAGTTAGACAACATGTTATGTTATTGGATGCCATGACTTGCTTTAAACAAGCATCGTTTTAATCTTCTTAGGTTAGTTTGTTGTTATTCTTCTTAGAAAAGTGCCACTTGGTTGGTTGGATGAATGATGGAACATGATACATGTTTTTTCGCTCCATTTACTATTATTTGTTTTACATAAAGTTTCTATGATAAAGTTTCTATGTAGTCGCCGTGGGATTAATCGGCTCGCAATGTCGAGTCGGAAACCCATGTTTACCCAAAAAAAAAAGTTTCTATGGTAGGATGCTTCACCCTTTTTGATAAGTTAGGTCCCATCACAATTAATTGACCAGTTTGAAGTAGTAGAAGTGTAATTTTGAAGTAGTAAGAGAAATGTAAGTAGGGGAAGATGGTTTTAAGGCTCTTATATGGAAAATGGAGTGTGTTTTAGTGCTGTTGAAAAAAAATTTGGGTCTTACAAACTTGTGCAATAGATTATTTTGGGAGAGTGCTTATACCGGATTCATGAAGATGGATATCAAAGTCCAACTGTTTAATCTGAGGTCAAATGTATACAATTATTGGTTGGTAATGTTGAATTTTTACTGTGAAGATGGTTTTAAGGCTCTTGATGATTGTTATTTTGAATTTAAATGTTGATGGAGAGTTTGCTACTGCTTAATACAAAGTGTGTGATTTCCTTGGTGGTCACATTGTTTTATATAAAGAACATCAATGCACCAATTCTTAAATCCATTTTCAAAGAACATGGTGACGTTGTAGCTAATTGAGCCTTCATATCATCTCCAGCGAGAGAATCTGTCTTTCGGGTTGTTTGTGAAGTTTGGTATACTCGAGGCTGGAGCTTTTGGTCTATCTCAATCGCGCAACCAAGTTATCTCTTTACTATGGTTGGTCTACATGCTGACAACCAAGTAACAA
The DNA here is from genome assembly GCA_030686995.1 of Artemisia argyi. Taxonomy (NCBI): domain Eukaryota; kingdom Viridiplantae; phylum Streptophyta; class Magnoliopsida; order Asterales; family Asteraceae; genus Artemisia; species Artemisia argyi. The sequence goes on along the minus strand of CM060685.1, from coordinate 199,822,925 downwards.
GTTCTCCATTATCATTCCATAATATGTATGATACCCAACTCTCTTGGTCCATTTAAATCAGTCGAAATGAGTAACCTTTACTGCGGGTCAAATGGATAATTTTGGGTGCGAGTCAAAACAAGTTATTTTGGATGCATTTAAAAGCACATCCAGTTAGGTCAACCCACAGATTATGCAAGTTAATCAAGGTTTGTATGTATGTTAAATAAAAAACGGTTATATTCATAATCTTGTGACTGCATTGATGTTTATTGAGCTAACGTTCTCTTTCTATTTAATTTTTCATTTCAATTATATTATTAAATTTCTTTGTGTGTCATTTTGCATACATGTATTCCTCAATAATATTATTGAGGAATTATATGCTTTTTGTTGGGTTTTTTAGAACTAATTTTGGGGTTTTTTGCGAATATATGTTTCCTTTAATTATCTTATATAGCAACTGTTAAAAACTCTAATTTTACTCGACCACTAATTCTTCATTTTTCATTTCGCTTGCAGATTATGTGGGTGTGGCATCTACATAGCACGTGACATGGAGTACTACTTTTTCCTGCCAAAATTAGAAAAAAACAAGCGGAGCGGGTTGCTCATACTCTTTGATAAATCAACTTCTAATGTTTATGGGTTAATGAACTATTTATGCTTGCAAACCTTTATATTCTTTACGATAGCATGCTTATTCTATTTTAACTTTCATGGAATCCCTTTAAAAAAAACTCGACATTAATAGTAAAAGGGTATAATTCATCACTTCTACATATACATGTAACTGCGATCTGGTTATCTTTTTAAAGTTTATTTTTTTTGCTCAACCAATTACAAGTTGGTTGGTAAGTTTACTAAAATGTATCATTCCACGAGTCTATACCTTGCATGGTCTTATTCAAAAGTATAAACGACTACTCAAGTTTCCTATAATTTGACAACTCTCTTGGCCAGTGTTTATAGATAAAATGTTCATGCTTTACTCTCTTTGCAAGTCTTTTACGAAATGAACATGGAATACTCAAGTGTTTTACATTTACTGCATAGCTTTACTCTTCAAGACTATCTACCGGTTGGAGAAGATGATACATGCACGTTTCTTATTTTAATAGTTACAAACCAAATTGCTTATCGTATTATTGACATATTACTGATTATTTCTTTAAAAAAATAATGAAACATGTGTGCGTTCGTTGTTTATTACTTTATCCATACACTCAACTTCTTAAGGAATGATTTATTTAAAAATCTCGTGAATCAACGGGTCTAAGTTTTAACATATCTAACGACATAAACCACAATAAAACGAAAACCACACATGACACCACCCTCTCTAAACACAACCGAAACCATAACAACTACAACTGAAACCACCAAAACCATAAGATATATCACCAAAAACAACCATATCTATCACCAAAACCACAAGATCTACCACCAAAGCACAACAAACCTTTGATATTTGTGACTGATGGTGGCATCGGCGGAAGTGGTGGCGGTGACAGAAGTGGTAAAGGTGGGTAGCAGAGGTGTGTGTTGTTTTTTGTGTTGTTTAAAAGATAGTGAGGGAAAATATAAAGGGATATGAAAACGAGAGTGTGTGTGTGTGTGTGTGTGTGTGTGTTGTTAATTTATATATGATTTGAGGTGAGTTTAGGTGGACTTTTTTTGAAATGGGTTGTTACAACTTTTTGTAATAGGCTATATTAATAGTCTATCATAAATGATAATTAGAGGGGTTTTGATTTAAGAAAAGGCCATTCTTGCTCCTACAAATGAAGTGGTTGACAGTATAAATGATCATTTGCTTCAAACATTTCCAGGTGATGAAATGGTTTACCTTAGTTGTGATAGTATAGATAAAACTGACCGTGGTACATCAATCGATGAATGTGTTTTCTCAACAGGTTTTATCAATGGACTAAAAGTTCTCAGGTGTTCCAAACCATATGCTGGTGTTAAAAGTTGGTGTCCCTATAATGTTATTGCGAATATTGATCAATGTAATGGATTGTGTAACGGAACACGACTTCAGGTTTTACGATTATCAAGGACTTCTATTCAAGCTCAGATCATTAACGGGACACATTTTGAAAATAAGGTTATCATACCATGATTGAGAATTACTCCATCTGATAAACGTTTACCTCTAAAGATCGTGAGGAAACAATATCCCATTTCTGTGTCATTCGCCATGACAATAAACAAGAGACAAGGGCAATCGCTTTCAAAAGTCGGATTGTATCTTCCACGTCCTGTATTCACACATGAACAGCTATATGTGGCTCTTTCATGTGTCAAAAGCAAAAAAGGTTTGAAGGTTGTTGTTTCAAATGCGAATGGTAACCTATCAAATACTACTATAAATGTTGTATATAAAGAAGTTCTTCAAGGTCTATGATCAACCGATCAATAGGTATCTACATTATACATATTTAATGTTTTGTCTTATTTTTCTTATTTACAGTTATTATAAATCCAAAAATTCTATCACTTACATTTTTTTCTATACTTATTAGGTGTCGAAGGAAAGGAGCTTTTCTTCAAGTTTTAGAATGGTCATTACATCCATTTTTCAAGACAAACATATTGTAGATCAAGAGGCAATCAAAGTTTATTACACCGATATTTATAACCATCGTGTATTTTGTGCTTTCAATCACTTATAACTTTATTGTTCCGTTAAAAGAAAATTTCGCATCGTTTATGTTCTTTATTCTTTCTTACTTTATTCACGTACTTACGTTTTCTAAATCAAAACCCCTCTAAAATCCCGTGGATGCCACGGGTCTGTAAGCTAGTACTATATAATAAACCAGAATAATTTTCAAGCCTTTGAAGCACCCATTGTAATTAATTTTGTGACGTGTCTCTTCTGTGATTGGTCCGTCATTTATTACTGTACAACACTTCATTGCTATCCTTCATTTCTCATCCTTAAACCACTACGATTTGACCAACTCAATACTCCCAAATCAGTTACACCTTGCCAAAAATTCATTAGAATCAATCAATACATTAATTACATAGGATTCAAAAACACTTCCAAAAATAACATACAATTTCATATATGTAATTAATGTTCCATTGTAACATACGGCTTTTCATCTCAAACGCACCACAATTCAAAAATAAAAAACATGAGTATCATCTCAGATCAGTTTCAAAACCACCATGGATGATCTTGAATTCCACCCAATATCTCAATGCGATGATAGGGATTAGATCATAAGAGAGGAACGCCGCATAATTTGTAAGTTTTTTTTTTGTTATTTGGTTGCATTTATCTTTTACCGATCCATGGTAATATGATTGATTTGGTTTTTTTGATGTTTTTTTTCTTCCTATATGCATAGTTTATAAATATGATAAACTAATTGATGTGGTTGTTTTAGAACTGTGTGGCTGCTTCATTTTATCATGATTTAATTATGTTTGTGTCATCATTTTTTTGTAGGCCAAAAGTGTAGCACGTGATGAGTCGAGCATATCGAATTTATGTTCTTTAGCAAACAGTCAGGTAATCGTGTGTCTATATCATCACTGATTGAGTTAAAGTCTCAAAAAGCATGTAATTATTTTTATGTTGGATTTGTGGTAAACATATAATTTGGATTTGTAGCTAATTGCTTACACACGAAGTGTTTGATGAAATGTCTGGTTGTTTATTCAGATATAGAGAGCCAAATGTGAGATCGTTTGAGAAGCAATATGATAGTACTACTAAACAAAGGATACAGTAAAAAGCCCAAAGGTATTATTTAAGTAGAAATATTATTCATCGGATTCATGGTAACCCATTTTAAAATTAGCTGCCATTACTTAAAAAAATATTGTACAATATATGTATATTTTGAATTGATATTATTCATCAAATTCAGTAGTAGTTGCAGTAAAATGATTAAATTTAATATGATATATTTTTTTCGGTGCAGGAATTATGGTTGTAATCCTGGAGGTATGACAACGGTTACTTATATATAGATTTTGGTCATTGTGACTAAGCAATGATATTGCAAAAATGTTTTTGTGCACGCCGAGCTTAGCTTAATGCCAAATGGATTATGTGCTCAAAATCACATGTTTTATTATTACTTTTATGGTTCTACATTGCATATAGACCATTTTATAGATATATGTTTAATAGATTGTGCTTTAAAGCCTACGATATTCACACATTGTATGCAAAACGAGTCATGATAACGTTTTGATTTAATAAAACTTGCCAAGTCACGAATAAGGAAAAGGACACCAACTTTACCTTATAGCTCTCATGGGTTTTAGTGAAAGGAAAACTTACTGATTCCATAACTGCGACTGAAAATGGCACCAAACTCGAAAATGACATTATGGAATCTGAACAAACTGCTAAGCAACCTTCAAGCATATCTGCTATTGTAGAGGGTCCTATGTTTCGGTTGGTGTGGGCTTCCTTTCATTGGCTTACCATTTTGCATTCAACCATATTTTTGAAAACCTGTTAAAAATAACTAATATGTTTCAAAATTGTTGACTGATACGTGGGAATCGCACCAGGCTTTACCTCTCAAGGGATCTTGAGAAGCTTACAACCCCCACCAGGCAGTGTACCTGATCGTTGTAGTATAGTATAGTGACAAGTACCGGGGGATTGATCGTTCAGCTATGAATAGTGTCGCTAGGATTAGAAAACCTAAATACTAGTTCTAAAGGTGAGGGATGATTCTTTTTGTATTTTTATATTTTTTAGAAAGCAAGTAAAAATCTCGGGTTTGAAGGATTTGGGCGGAATTAGTTACTAGCCAACTAACCCAATACTAAGATGCAATCAAAATAAAATACTAAAAATGAAAATAAACTAAATTAAACTAAGGTTGTGAGCAGTAAGTGGAGAAAATTGTGTTTACTTAGATTTCACTACTCCCTAGATATCTTTTACACGTTAATTACTTGTTATAATTGCATGGATGACGGATTGTATTCCTTAATATCATTCATGGGGTGGCGCACTTAACTCCCCAATCCTATGAGCTCTTATCTCCTCCTATGCCATGCCCAGCACAACCATAGGGATTATAAACAGTGGCTCATGCATTAAATACAACCAATAAAACCTAGTGCACATCAGTTCATGTTTCCTAAGACGTTCAAGCATGTTACCATTTGGAGATCTGCCAGTTTTCTTAAGCCTAACATCGAATTCATTCTTCCAATACAGCTATAAACAAGTAATCAACACATAATTAACATCTAGGTTTCATTAGATCCAAGCAAACACAAGATAGATCTAGCCTAACATGATGGAATTAAGACAAGAACAAGATATAGACAACCAACACATAGACATATTGATTGAATTAAAAGAATACTTATCTCAATTACACATGAAAGGTATCAAGGGCTTAGAACCCTTGAAAAACCTGTAAAATTCACACCAAGTTCGTACTTAGGGTTTCTCCAAAACTTCTCTCTTTTTAATGTGAAAATTAGAAAACTATATATAAGAAATAGGGTCTGACGACGTCAAGACCAAATAGGTGACGCCGTCACCTCGCCGCCAAAATACTTCTCGGACTGCCTTAATCTTCATCTGACATCGTCATGTGTTATGGTCTTCTAGGCCGTCATGCACTTTCCTCTTGACGCCCTACCTTGTGACGCCGTCAAATCTGTACTGGGCCGTCATACAAATTACTCTTGACGCCGTCACCTACTGTTCCCAGCAAGGAAAATTAAGACTTTGGCGTTTTCTTCACTTTTATGCTCCAAAAACGTCCGAATTGCTTCCTTTTCCAGATTTCTCTCTCCAAGTACCTAAAATCACAAAAGGAACGATTTAGGGCAATATTTGATCAAATAAATTCGGATTCGGGCTTAAATGACCCCCTAAAAACGGATCATTTTTTGCCTCATCATATACCCTTACACTTGAGATTTGCTTGTCCTCAAGCAAATGCGCTTTTATTCTACTCAAAATGCAAGTTAGGGATCATTTAACACTAATATAAAAGTAATTACAACAAATAATCATTCCACTAAAGACCAAAGACAAGCACGGAGGTCATACACTAGCACCTCACAAATAGTGTTTAGATACTCACATCTCTCGGGTGTAATAAAGTAATATCACAATATGGAAATGGAAAACATCTCTCACTACATGTCATAGCAAAATAGATTACCATAGGCTTGGGAAAGGATCAAACCTCCACCACATGGCGTAAGCACCTAGGATAAACTATCAAAGAGGTCTTTTAAAAGGTTGTAACATTAGGTGTAGGGATATGAAATACACGGTTTTGTTGGATAAAGGAAGTTTTTACTGGTGGCGAGTTAACAATCTTGGTTAATTACATGTACAATATGGCGTTGCTAAGCCAAGACTAGACTCGACTTAAGCTAATAAATGAAAAATAACAAAAACATAAAATAAACATAGAATGGTAGTCCGTTTTTTTTTTTTTTTTTTTTTTTTTTTTTTTTTTTTTTTTTTGCATACACTCTTACCCTACCATCCAAAATAATACATCATATGGAATAAACATTTCCCTTACACTTGAATCTTTACATACTTTACAATAAACTAATCTAATGACTCGAATTAAGAAAATCAAAACACTTGGAGTACTTTTAAGATTAACGTACATACGGGGGTAATATATGATGTTCTTCCCCATTACTCCATAAATAAGTACTTTACCCATGAGTCCCAATTGTCCCAAAACAATATGTACAAGGATATGACTCGACTTAGCAACCATGTAATCAATTAGATAGTTAACTTAGGGTTTAACAAATAACAATAATGCACTAAAGATGAGCGCATACACGGAAGGCTAAGGCGATTTGGGTGTACATTTAAGTGGGGTGTAACAAATTCTTCCTTTAAGTAAAATGCTTAAATTTAGAAACGAAAATATAGGCTCGGAGGGGTGTACTAGGGGTTTCGTGTACTAAAAATGAGTACAACGCTAAGGTGTGGGAAAAATTAATTGACTTAACTAGCCAAATAATATGACTTAAATGGTCAAGTAATTATGATACGGGTTTAACACAAGGGTGATCCTAATGCCTCTTATCATGTAGTAAATCCTACCACACGAATGTAGTCTCACTAGCGGTCTCGGGATGCATCACTAACGCAAGTTTTAGAATCTAAATGCTACCGGTACACTCATAAGCACTAATAGTAAATGCTTTTCCTATCAAATCTAAAGGCGAACCTCACATATTTGGGTGGAAAATTTTTCTGAATATACGGTTATGTGCTAGTCATACAATCTCCTATCCATGAGACGCTTGCTATGGCTAAAGTTTCACTCCTAAATGTTGTAAAAAATTTTAAATTTGGCGCTAAAATTGCACTAACAATTATTTCTCATAGTTTTATTACACATCTACCATTAAACAAAACAAACTTAAGCGAAAGTGCATATGTAAGGTATCATCATTTTACCCTCCCCTTACACTTAAGATGAACATTGTCCCCAATGTTCAAGTAAAGAATGTAAAAGTTAAAAAGTAAAAAGAATGAAATCAAATACTCCCCTGATTCGCTCGGTATGGATAATAAGGTGGCCAGGTTAAATCTTCCTCCAAGAAAACGAACAATCAAAGCTTCCCTTCCAGAATATAAATCATCTTCTTGTCATACATAACCTGTAAATCCTGAGAAAACAAACAAGACAACCTCGCGTAAAATCGGCGGCATCCTATATAAGTTACTAAATCCTAGAAAACAAAATAAGATATAATGCTTGTGGAATGAAGTTTGCAGATTTCCCGGAGATTATAAAACTTAATAATTCACAAAAACCATAAGACTCCGTTAGAAAAACAAAACTGGTAAAATTTCCAGATTTTTACACGTGACGCCGTCAAGAGTTAACTCGTGACGCCGTCAGGATTGACCTGCAGAAATCCTTATGTTAAGTTTCCGGAAAATTTCTGGAAAAACTTGGTTCTACTTCCTGGAAAATCCTGCAAAACTTCATTATGACTCAATACAAGCATTTGACTCTAACAAATACGAATATACATGTTCATTTAATATTGTGGAGAATCATGATCGGTTTGTTTCTTAAAAACATATTTGGGGTTTCCCCTTACACTTATCTTTTGCAAAAATACTTTTAGGTGGAGTCAAGACTAGGCCAAAACAACAAAGTAAAGTATTTCCACTTTTTAATTGAGAAACATGATCAACCAACAATAAAAATAAAGCATGCATACGGAAGCAAATAACAAACAAACAAAAATAAAATCACACAAAACATGGGTTGCCTCCCAAGAAGCGCTTTTCTTTATTTACGAGTCTTGTAGCTAGACTATAGGTCATGGGTTACTATGTGATATGGGTGATTTCCTCATTGAGGACATCCTTGGGATCAAACTTAGGTTTCAACTTCCTATCGGTTTCCTTAGTATGGTATGACCTTTCAAACTTTTCTCCATCCGGATTATACAAAGTCATCCTCATATGCCACGATCCGTCACCTTCTTTAGGTGGCTTGTCCCACCTCCATTTACACTTGTCTCCATCTCTTTTCCACTTATTCATCTCTATATTAATAGGCATTACGCTCAAGAACTCAATCATCTTCCTAAAGACTAAGGGGTCCTCAAAGGGATCTAGCTCTTCATCTCTAGCTATGAGTTGTTCTACCGAATGTGTCTTTTCAACGAAATCTTTCTCTAGATAAAATGGGCATTGAGGTCTTATGAAGTTCCTTTCAATCCAAGGTCCATATCTAGATGGTCTCCTATTCATCTCTACCCAATGCGGTGACGGTTCATCATCACAATTATAACTATGCTTCTTTACATCGTACACCGACCAAGTATCGCCTTCACCTACCGCTATCTTAGACTCCTTGCAATCTATCATGGCGCTAGCGGTTGCTAAAAATCCTCTTCCTACCAATAATGGGCATGTAGTGTCACTAACCATGTCTAGGACGTGAAAATCCGCTAATATAGTTAACCTTCCTACGTGAACAACTACATCCTTAATCATTCCAACCGGGTGGGCAATACTCCCATCCGCTAGCCCTATCAGTACCTCCGTTTCCTCTAACTTTCCTAGCTTAAGAGCGGTGAATAAGGATAAGGGAATCAAGTTGAGGCTTGACCCTAAATCGGCTAGTGTGTCGAAAGCTTCGGATCTTCCTATCTTACAAGGCAAAACAAATATACCCGGATCATCAAGCTTTTTAGGCAACTTGTTTTGAACGAAGGCGGTCCCATTTTTACCTAGTTTAAACTTCTCATATTTTTCTAGGAGGGCACTATAGTAAGGAGCACGGGCTAAGACATCAATGACGGGGCGTTCAAGGTGAAGTTCTTTGAATTCATCGTCAAGGTCTTGCGTAAGAGGTGTTTCAACTATACTTTTGACCGGTTCTATATTGGGCGTTTTACTTGATTGGTCCTTTTGAAGAATTTGGTTTTGTTTGAAACACGTGCTCGTTGATTTAACCGAGTAGTATTGTGGACATGAAGTGGGTGACGAAACTCAAGATATGGAATTAACGTTTAGTTTCGGATTCTTAACCGTGTCGCTTGGGAGTGCTCCCATTTCTCGGTCATTGAGAACTTTCAACAGTGTGTCAATTTTGGTGGTCGCTTTGCTTTTGTTTGAAATCGGCTTCAAACTTAGATATGCGAGCTTCTTGAGATGCCATGAATTTTGACATCAATCCTTCAAGATTGTTGATACTACCATAATTGTTAGAAGGATTGTTGTTGAAAGTACGGTTGGAGGGTGGACCGTTTGGTTGATAACGATTAGGCGGATTGGAAGAATTGGGTTGATTTTGTTTCCACCTAAGGTTTGGGTGATTTTTCCAAGAGGGGTTGTATGAATCACCGTAAGGGTTTAGCTCGGGCTTGAAAGTGTACCACTTATCTCCCGCTTCGTCGGTACGCGTGGATGCGTAGTCCGCAAAAGCTATTCCGGGGAGTTCCACACAATCACGAGTGTCATGGGGACCACTACATAATTCGCATGAAGAAGTGATTTTGCTCACTTGGCTTGAAGGCTTAGGAGCTTCGTAAGATTTCATGAGAAACTTGACTTGGTCCTCAAGTTCCATGATCCTACGGTCGGGAGTGCTAGAATTGTTCGAAGGCAAAGATATTGCCTTGACCGTTTTGTTCAAATCACGGGGATCATTCCAACTTTCGTTGTCATAGAGAGCAAGATCTTCTATGAGTTCCCATGATTGTTCCGCACTTAGATCACGTAGCTTACCACCGGCCGATTGGTCAATGGCTCGCCTCGTGGAGAGATCGATATGGTCATAAAAGATTTGGACTTGGAGCCAAAGATCTATGCCATGATGAGGGACTTTTTGGAGTAAGTCCTTGAAATGAGTCCATGCTTCATAAAGAGATTCATTTTGACGTTGTTGGAACATCAAGATGTCATTTCTAAGCTTAGTAGTTCTCCCCGGTGGGAAAAATTGAGCAAGGAAACGAGTGGTGAAATCATCCCATGTGGTGATGGATCCCGCGGGTAAACGCTCAAGCCATTGACTAGCTTGATCCCGTAGAGAGAATTGGAATAGGCGTAATCGGGTTGTCTCTCTAGTTGCAACACCTAGGTCTATGGAATCTACAATTTTGAGGAAGTCCTTAAGATGTTGGTTTGGATCTTCTGAACGAAGTCCATGGAATGCACATCCGCTTTGCACCAACCGGATGGTGTCGGATCGCAAGGGGGTCACATTGGCTCCGGTGAGCTCAATGGTGTTTCGGTAGCCTTGGTGGCTAGGTCGGGAATACTTTCCTAAGGTTCGGGGCCTAAGGGGTTCTAGTGGTGGGTGTCACACCCCAAAAATGGCGCAGCGGAATGTCATTTAATGGATGTGACTTCAAGATCACGAACACATGGTGTCATAATAGAGAAATACTAAATTGCATACATCACAGCACAAGTCAAAGTTACAACGATCCCAACATACGGGTAAATAGATGTCTTGTTACATAAGTTCACCAAGGACAAGTCTTAAGGGGACATTTCCAAATGCGTAACTCCTCGGGAATACAACCCGGTAGAGTCTCGTCTTATGTCTGCTAAGCCAGGCCAATACTCAACCTTCTAATGGAACTTCATTCTTAACACCTGAAAATGGATACTCGAAAACGTCAACATAAAGTTGGTGAGCTCGTAGGTTTAAGAGTTAAACCACGGTGCTGTGATTAGCATAGCGTAGGACAATAGTGAGCAAGATGTAAGCATATATGCATATAGTTGAAACACAGCGTTGGCGACAACTGAACCTACCAATAGTGTTACACACGTGTTACTCATAGTGGGGAGCTACCCCTGATAGTACTATCAATTCGTTTCGGCTCCAAACGGAGTTAAACAGTTGCGCATTCATGTTACCCAAATTTAGCATCACAATGGGTCACATATAGCAATCAAACACACATATTGTCCAAAAACAGAAAAACATTGTATCACAGCATGAAAACAGTTATAACAACATTTGAGTACCATTTTCCCCCAAGGAAAAACGTTATGAAAAAGGGGCTACGAGAACTCACCTCAGCAAAGCAAATCTCAATAGAGCAAATTCAGTTAGTAATAGTGGATGGCACCGACACGCGACCTAGATTAGTACGGCAAGTTTAGTTCACAATTCCATTTTAAGACTCGATGCGTAAAGTCTAAATAAGTTTAAAAAAAAAATTCAAAGTATTTGTGTTATTGTCGTTTGTGTGGCAACATTTAAGTGTAAGTAGTTTTGTAAACGTTGGCAGGGATTGGCTCTTGGAAGTGCACACGTATAGATTTGTAAAGTATTCATGACGGAAAGTATCAGTTAGAAAAATATCCGAGAGGAAAGGTACGGAAAAATAATCACGGATTATTAAGTGTTGTCGAACAAAATGGGAAGTGTATACATATATAGAGTATATAGTAAGTTAGTGAGAAGATAATTTAGAGAAAATAATCATTTATAGAAAATAATCATTTGATGAAAATTGGACATGACCTGTGTAGACATTTTGGTTTCTCATGGTAACTATATGTTTAAGTAAAAGGCCGTTTTATAATAAAACCAAAGTGGGTTTTTATAAGACATGTCAAGTTTTAAATAAGTTAAATAGGTGATATGCGATAATAAACGTGTTTAAACTTACAAGTTTAGTTTTTGACTAATTTTTATAGAATTTTAAATGTATAGGGGTTTATAGTTGAATGTGTTACACACGTATAATAATTTATAGTTTTTGAATCACGAGTAAACATTAAGTTTCGAATTATAAGTTATGATTTAGTAAGTCGAGTACGAGATGCGTCAATTAAACCAGGAAGTAAGCCGTGACGTAAGCCGGAATCAAATAAACAAGACCAAACATACCCACTGTTGGGACTGTTGGTCTCGACCAGTCAACAAAACAAAACACAACTGGATTTTTGTCTAACAAATTTGGAGTTAGTGATAAATTTATTACGGTTTTGCATTTAACACTTGGTGATTACATGGAACCAAAAATAAAAATAAAACCAAACGCACCCATCTGTGGTGCTCGAACAGTGGTTTCGACAAGAGGCCAAGCACAAAAATAATTTAAACCAAATTCAACCAATGCAGCATGTTTAATGCTATTCTTGGAAACACATTAAGGCATAATCTCATTAGCCAAAGTAACACCAACCGTTGGTTCGACCCGAACAAGAACAGTCTAAATTTTATCTCAAAACTACTTTAACAAAATGAACCAAGAGATGAAAAATAAGCACTTCCAACCCGAGCCTTTAGTTTCAGTTTTAGCGTTATCAGTTTAACCTTTTAGGTTTTACCACACAAGACAATAATAACCAACGAGAATAATACTTTGTAAAACTGATCGATTGCATAAAAATTTTGACAGTCATACATAACTCAAGACCAAATAATCTTTTCAAAAGAGTCTTTACAAACTTCGGACGCATAACCGAACCATAAAATCAATATGAAAGAAATTCAGGAGCCTTACAAGATTAAGATGATCGATTGACTGAAAACAATAAGACCCAAATCCGATTCCAAGCAAATCCACACACGCCGATAATAGGTCGATACCCTTGAAGAATCTGATTTTTGTGAAAACTATTGTGATTGAGAGTTGAGTGTGTGGATCTACTGGACAACGAAAAACAATAAAAAATGAGAAAAACAAGAAAAGTTGACCCTCTCTTTCTTGATTATCAGTCGAACCATGGCCATAAGGGGTTAAGGTCACCTTCAATCCTTATCAATAACTTGTTTGGATGTGTTCTCACTATCTTTCTTCAATCTCTATGAGTCTTTTCGCATCTTTGACCGCTGAAAACGATTTGAAGATCTTGGGAAGGGGCATCAGAGATGCCACAAAGACTAGGGATGGTGATAGGTCGCTTATCTTTTCTTGTTGGTGACAAGGACGGATCATTAGATTTATCACAAAGTGAGGCGTTGGTTTTGAGGATTTTGGGGAAAGGAGAAGCGTGGATGAGGAGAGAGAGATACACGTTTTTGGGAAAAAAAAAAGAAAAGGAAATGTATAAGGAATTGTGGGTGCATTAGGATAGGATTTTTATGTATTTATCCTATTTTTATTAAACGTGAGGGAGCATTTGTAGATTTTTGCAACCAAAGTTTGTATTTATTAAACAAGAGAGTGTCGTGTGTACCTCGTGTCCCGTTTGAGCTTTAGTGTAAACGTAGTCTTCCGATTTGGTATATATATGTGAAAAACACAATTCTTGAAACGTTTTAATAAGGACGCAATTAATGACTCCAAATTTATGCCGTAACTAAGGTAGTGTCAGTACGCGTGTGGTATTGTTACTCAGTGGTTAAAAGTGATACGCAAAGGTAAATATGAGAATTTTAAAAATAAAATAACTTCGAGTTTTAAGGTTGAGTAAGGACCTGGAAAAATGCTAGTTGTTATAGTCTACCCCCGTTAAGTGAATTTTGCCCTCAAAATTCAGCTGGTACTATTGTCAAACAGGTGTGGGTACTTATGTCTCATCTGATCCTCTCGTTCCCAAGTAAACTCAGGACCACGCTTTGAATCCCAACGGACTTTAACTATTGGTATCTTTCTACGCTTCAATTTCTTGACCTCACGCTCTACAATCTCAATAGGTTTCTCCACAAAGTGTAACTTGGGATCTATCTGAATCTCTTCCAATGGTATGTGTAAGGTCTGATCAGCAAGGCACTTCTTAAGGTTTGATACGTGAAATGTATCATGAACGTTACTTAGCTCTTGAGGTAACCTCAGTCTGTAAGCTACTGGACCGATTCTCTCAGTGATCTCGAAAGGTCCTACGTACCTGGGTGCTAGCTTGCCCTTCTTACCAAATCGTACAACACCTTTCCAAGGTGATACCTTAAGTAATACATGATCTCCAACACTGAATTCCAGAGGTCTCCGTCTATTGTCAGCATAACTCTTCTGACGGCTACGTGCAACCTTGAGTCTATCCTTGATTTGAATGATCTTCTCAGTGGTCTCTAACACTATTTCAGGTCCTATCATTTGGCTTTCTCCGGCTTCTGCCCAAGAAATGGGCGAATGACACTTCCGCCCATAAAGTGATTTGAATGGTGCCATTTTTATGCTAGCATGGTAACGATTGTTGTAGGAGAACTCGACCAAGGGAAGGTGAGTATCCCAATTTCCACCGAAGTCTATGGCACACGCCCTGAGCATGTCCTCTAAGGTCTGTATGGTACGCTCACTTTGACCGTCGGTCTGTGGATGGTAAGCAGTACTCATATCTAAGTGCGTTCCCAGTGACTTTTGCAATGATTGCCAAAAGTTTGACGTGAAACGGCTATCACGGTCAGATATGATCGATATAGGCACACCGTGTCTCGCTACTATCTCATTGATGTAGAGTCTTGCCAACTTGTCCATCTTGTAATCCTCTCGGATTGGTAAGAAATGTGCAGATTTAGTCAATCTATCTACGATGACCCAGATTGTATCGTACCCGCTACTAGTCCTGGGTAACTTTGTAACGAAGTCCATGGTTATCTTTTCCCACTTCCATTCAGGAATTTCCGGTTGTTGTAACAAACCAGATGGTTTCTGGTGCTCGGCCTTTACCTTCAAGCAAGTCAGGCACTTGCTAACGTAGTCAGCTATGTCTTTCTTCATCCCAGGCCACCAATACAATTCTCTAAGATCGTAGTACATCTTATCTGCTCCTGGATGAATGGAGTACCTCGTTGTATGTGCTTCATTCATGATTAGGGTCCTCATACCACCAATTAACGGTACCCAAATTCGGTCTACAAAGTACAGTCCCCCGTCATTCTTTGTATCCAATTGTTTATCTAAACCTCGCATCTTTTCTGTGGGTGCATCCATATTCTTAGATGCCTCCCTCTGAGCCGCTAGTATCTTATCCTTGATACCTGAATGTATGGTTATACTCATGGCTTTTACCTTCCTAGGCTTGAGTCTTTCCTTCCTACTCAAAGCATCAGCTACTACGTTCGCCTTACCTGGGTGGTAGCGAATCTCGCAGTCATAATCGCTGAAGAGCTCGATCCATCTCCTCTGGCGCATATTCAACTCCTTCTGATCGAAAATATGTTGGAGACTCTTGTGATTAGTGTAAATAATACTTTTCGTCCCATATAAATAATGTCTCCATATCTTGAGAGCGAACACTACAGCGCCTAGCTCCAAATCATGAGTGGTATAGTTTTTCTCATGGATCTTCAGCTGTCGGGATGCATAGGCAATCACTTTACCCCTTTGCATTAATACGCACCCAAGACCTTGACATGATGCGTCACAATATACTACGAAATCTTCTGGTCCATCGGGGAGGGCCAGGATTGGAGCATTACATAGGTTGTTCTTCAAGGTTTGAAAGGCTTCTTCTTGTTCCTCACCCCATTCGTACTTCTTATTCTTTTGAGTTAGCAAGGTAAGAGGTTTGGCAATCTTAGAGAAGTTTGCGATGAATCGCCGGTAATAACCTGCCAGTCCTAAAAATGAGCGGACTTCTGTCGGGGACTTAGGAGCTTCCCAATTCTTCACGGCTTCGATCTTGCTAGGATCCACATGAATACCATCATTGTTAACTACATGTCCAAGGAATTGGACTTCCTGTAGCCAGAATTCACACTTCGAGAATTTGGCGTACAGTTTCTCTTTCTTGAGTAACTCTAGGATTAACTTCAGATGCATTTCATGTTCCTCTTTTGTTTTGGAATAGATCAAAATGTCATCGATGAACACGATAACAAATTTATCTAGGTATGGCCTACATACTCGGTTCATCAAGTCCATGAAAACCGCAGGCGCATTTGTCAGTCCAAAAGGCATAACCATAAACTCGAAATGACCATATCGAGTTCTAAATGCGGTCTTTGGGATGTCATCTTCGTGTACTCGTAACTGATGGTAGCCGGAACGGAGATCTATCTTGGAAAAGTATCGTGAACCTTGTAGTTGGTCAAATAAGTCGTCAATTCTCGGGAGAGGGTAACGATTCTTAATGGTTAGTTTATTTAGCTCCCGGTAGTCAATGCACATTCTAAACGAACCATCCTTCTTCTTGACGAACAATACTGGTGCTCCCCATGGCGAAGAGCTAGGTCGAATGAAACCTTTGTCTTGGAGTTCCTTGAGTTGATTGGACAACTCCTCCATTTCAGTGGGTGCCAATCGGTAGGGAGACTTTGCAACCGGCATTGCTCCGGGAATTAAGTCTATCCGAAATTCAACTTCTCGCGCAGGGGGTAATCCGGATAAGTCGTCGGGAAATACTTCTGGGAAGTTTCGAACGATTGGGATATCTTCTAGTTTCTGCTCGTCTACTTTCATGCTCATGAGGTGCTTCTCTTTTTCTTCAAGTCGCTCTCCATAGACCTTAAGTAATTCACCGTTTGGTAGTGGTATTCGGACCATCTTCTCGTGGCACACTATTTCAGCCTTATGCTTGGACAACCAATCCATTCCCACAATCACGTCGAAGCTTCCATGTCCGAAGGGTATCAAGTCAATGCTAAAGGTGTAGCCTTCTAACTCTAGTTAGCACCCGCGAATGATCTTATTTGTTTCTACTTTTTGACCACTTGCTATTTCAATTTCGTAACTAAAGTCTAGTCTACTAGGTTTTATATTCAACAGAGGCATGAATTTAGTGGAAACAAAACTATAATCGGCACCAGAATCAAATAGCACAGTAGCATAATGGTCGTTTAAAGAGAACGTACCCGTCACAATGTTCGGGTCTTGGCGTCCTTCTTCAGCATTCATCACAAATACCCGACCACGAGCTGGGTTACCATTGTTACCACGGTTTGCATTGTTTCCACCAATCGCTAAAGCTTGATTCTGGTTGTCCTGCACCTGCCCCCGTGTCCCATTCAACCTAGGACATGCATTCCGAAGGTGATTCGGGTTTCCACATTCATAACATGCCTTTGGGTTGACGGTATTTATTGGTGCCACCTGTTTAGCGACTGCCCGACAATCTTTTGCCATGTGACCAACCTTTTTGCAATTGAAACACACTTGACATGGCATAGTCTCTGGGTGATGGTAGTTACATTTGGTACACATAGGGTGAGAGCCCACATAACCTTTCTTTCCCGTGGTTGTTGCTATGAATCCTTTTCCCCATTTCGCTTTCTTATTGTCACCCTTTGCACCACCTTGCTTACTCGGCTCACTTACGGCCTTCCTCTTGTCACCACTCTTTGAGAACGTCCCATTCCTAACCATCTCATCCGTTAAGGTTGCAGCTTTCAAAATCGCACTCTGAATAGTAGGGGGTTCAGTTGCTTTCACCATCCCGCGAATCTCGGGAACCAACCCATAGATGTACCTTTCAATTCTTTTGGATTCAGGAGTGACCATATGAGGTACTAGTCTAGCGAGCTCATGGAACCGATCGGTATAAGCCGTGTGACCCGCTCCTACCATAGCATGGTGGTAGAACTCATGCTCCAGCTTCTGCATCTCGTTGTCTGGACAATACTCCTCCCTTAATAGTGCCTTAAAGTCATCCCAACTCATCCCCATGGCAGCTTCCCTGCCCCTAGCCTGAATTTGCGTGTTCCACCAAGTCAACGCTTTTCCAGTCAATGAACAGGCAGCAAACTTAACCTTTTTACGGTCCGCACACTCACTTATGTCAATTACTGACTCCATCTTTTCTACCCATCGAGTATAAGCTATGGCACCTCCATTGCCATCAAAATCCACTGGTTTGCAAGCGGTGAATTCCTTGTAGTTACATCCCCTGTTACCGTTGTTATTGTTCCCATCATTGACGTGATCACTTCCACCGTCATTGTCCGCTTGGTTATTCCCACTCACGTTGTTTCCTTGGTTACTCATATGGTCACCAACTTGGGTGACGATAGTGGGTAGCAATTCATGAAGTTGCTGGGCGATAATGGTAGCAACATTAGGAGTCTCATTGCCGGTATCGTTGCTTCGAGTGTCGCGACCTCCTGCCCTACCTCCTCGTCCACCAGTCCTTCCACCCCTCGGTGGTGGAACACCACGGTTAACTCGAGACGACCTTCTTGGAGGCATGATTCTACAAGGTAGGACATCGGTAAACGTTAGACAGGAGATAGGTAGAAAAAGTCGGTATACGTGTCGTGCTACTATACTCAACTTCCTATCTAACAATCCATGAATTTGATAAGTACATGCCACATCATGTTATCGTAAAAACGTTGGCCAAGCGTTTTTAAGATAGCATCATGCTGCATTTACTAATCATCATCATTTCGTGTCATACTACACGCATAATCGCACATGCAGTCCCTATTTATGCAAACTATATGAGGGTTCTTAGGTTATAGTCTAGGTCAAACCACCTAATTCTCTATAACCAATGCTCTGATACCAATCTGTCACACCCCAAAAATGGCGCAGCGGAATGTCATTTAATGGATGTGACTTCAAGATCACGAACACATGGTGTCATAATAGAGAAATACTAAATTGCATACATCACAGCACAAGTCAAAGTTACAACGATCCCAACATACGGGTAAATAGATGTCTTGTTACATAAGTTCACCAAGGACAAGTCTTAAGGGGACATTTCCAAATGCGTAACTCCTCGGGAATACAACCCAGTAGAGTCTCGTCTTATGTCTGCTAAGCCAGGCCAATACTCAACCTTCTAATGGAACTTCATTCTTAACACCTGAAAATGGATACTCGAAAACGTCAACATAAAGTTGGTGAGCTCGTAGGTTTAAGAGTTAAACCACGGTGCTGTGATTAGCATAGCGTAGGACAATAGTGAGCAAGATGTAAGCATATATGCATATAGTTGAAACACAGCGTTGGCGACAACTGAACCTACCAATAGTGTTACACACGTGTTACTCATAGTGGGGAGCTACCCCTGATAGTACTATCAATTCGTTTCGGCTCCAAACGGAGTTAAACAGTTGCGCATTCATGTTACCCAAATTTAGCATCACAATGGGTCACATATAGCAATCAAACACACATATTGTCCAAAAACAGAAAAACATTGTATCACAGCATGAAAACAGTTATAACAACATTTGAGTACCATTTTCCCCCAAGGAAAAACGTTATGAAAAAGGGGCTACGAGAACTCACCTCAGCAAAGCAAATCTCAATAGAGCAAATTCAGTTAGTAATAGTGGATGGCACCGACACGCGACCTAGATTAGTACGGCAAGTTTAGTTCACAATTCCATTTTAAGACTCGATGCGTAAAGTCTAAATAAGTTTAAAAAAAAAATTCAAAGTATTTGTGTTATTGTCGTTTGTGTGGCAACATTTAAGTGTAAGTAGTTTTGTAAACGTTGGCAGGGATTGGCTCTTGGAAGTGCACACGTATAGATTTGTAAAGTATTCATGACGGAAAGTATCAGTTAGAAAAATATCCGAGAGGAAAGGTACGGAAAAATAATCACGGATTATTAAGTGTTGTCGAACAAAATGGGAAGTGTATACATATATAGAGTATATAGTAAGTTAGTGAGAAGATAATTTAGAGAAAATAATCATTTATAGAAAATAATCATTTGATGAAAATTGGACATGACCTGTGTAGACATTTTGGTTTCTCATGGTAACTATATGTTTAAGTAAAAGGCCGTTTTATAATAAAACCAAAGTGGGTTTTTATAAGACATGTCAAGTTTTAAATAAGTTAAATAGGTGATATGCGATAATAAACGTGTTTAAACTTACAAGTTTAGTTTTTGACTAATTTTTATAGAATTTTAAATGTATAGGGGTTTATAGTTGAATGTGTTACACACGTATAATAATTTATAGTTTTTGAATCACGAGTAAACATTAAGTTTCGAATTATAAGTTATGATTTAGTAAGTCGAGTACGAGATGCGTCAATTAAACCAGGAAGTAAGCCGTGACGTAAGCCGGAATCAAATAAACAAGACCAAACATACCCACTGTTGGGACTGTTGGTCTCGACCAGTCAACAAAACAAAACACAACTGGATTTTTGTCTAACAAATTTGGAGTTAGTGATAAATTTATTACGGTTTTGCATTTAACACTTGGTGATTACATGGAACCAAAAATAAAAATAAAACCAAACGCACCCATCTGTGGTGCTCGAACAGTGGTTTCGACAAGAGGCCAAGCACAAAAATAATTTAAACCAAATTCAACCAATGCAGCATGTTTAATGCTATTCTTGGAAACACATTAAGGCATAATCTCATTAGCCAAAGTAACACCAACCGTTGGTTCGACCCGAACAAGAACAGTCTAAATTTTATCTCAAAACTACTTTAACAAAATGAACCAAGAGATGAAAAATAAGCACTTCCAACCCGAGCCTTTAGTTTCAGTTTTAGCGTTATCAGTTTAACCTTTTAGGTTTTACCACACAAGACAATAATAACCAACGAGAATAATACTTTGTAAAACTGATCGATTGCATAAAAATTTTGACAGTCATACATAACTCAAGACCAAATAATCTTTTCAAAAGAGTCTTTACAAACTTCGGACGCATAACCGAACCATAAAATCAATATGAAAGAAATTCAGGAGCCTTACAAGATTAAGATGATCGATTGACTGAAAACAATAAGACCCAAATCCGATTCCAAGCAAATCCACACACGCCGATAATAGGTCGATACCCTTGAAGAATCTGATTTTTGTGAAAACTATTGTGATTGAGAGTTGAGTGTGTGGATCTACTGGACAACGAAAAACAATAAAAAATGAGAAAAACAAGAAAAGTTGACCCTCTCTTTCTTGATTATCAGTCGAACCATGGCCATAAGGGGTTAAGGTCACCTTCAATCCTTATCAATAACTTGTTTGGATGTGTTCTCACTATCTTTCTTCAATCTCTATGAGTCTTTTCGCATCTTTGACCGCTGAAAACGATTTGAAGATCTTGGGAAGGGGCATCAGAGATGCCACAAAGACTAGGGATGGTGATAGGTCGCTTATCTTTTCTTGTTGGTGACAAGGACGGATCATTAGATTTATCACAAAGTGAGGCGTTGGTTTTGAGGATTTTGGGGAAAGGAGAAGCGTGGATGAGGAGAGAGAGATACACGTTTTTGGGGAAAAAAAAAAAGAAAAGGAAATGTATAAGGAATTGTGGGTGCATTAGGATAGGATTTTTATGTATTTATCCTATTTTTATTAAACGTGAGGGAGCATTTGTAGATTTTTGCAACCAAAGTTTGTATTTATTAAACAAGAGAGTGTCGTGTGTACCTCGTGTCCCGTTTGAGCTTTAGTGTAAACGTAGTCTTCCGATTTGGTATATATATGTGAAAAACACAATTCTTGAAACGTTTTAATAAGGACGCAATTAATGACTCCAAATTTATGCCGTAACTAAGGTAGTGTCAGTACGCGTGTGGTATTGTTACTCAGTGGTTAAAAGTGATACGCAAAGGTAAATATGAGAATTTTAAAAATAAAATAACTTCGAGTTTTAAGGTTGAGTAAGGACCTGGAAAAATGCTAGTTGTTATAGTGGGTTTTGTTGTGGTGGGATGACGGGTTCAAGGATGTTCCCATCGTCCATGATGTCGGGTGGTGAAGAGTTACGAACAAAAACACAAAGAAATAAGATAGACTAAAGAAAACCTAAAAATAAAAATAAAATCTCACTAGAAAGGAATCTAGCAAGTAGACCTAATAAAAAGAGATTCTAACCTAGACAATAACTATTCCCCGGCAGCGGCGCCAAAAACTTGATACGTGCGAATCGCACCAGGCTTTACCTCTCAAGGGATCTTGAGAAGCTTACAACCCCCACCAGGCAGTGTACCTGATCGTTGTAGTATAGTATAGTGACAAGTACCGGGGGATTGATCGTTCAGCTAGGAATAGTGTCGCTAGGATTAAAAAACCTAAATACTAGTTCTAAAGGTGAGGAATGATTCTTTTTGTATTTTTATATTTTTTAGAAAGCAAGTAAAAATCTCGGGTTTGAAAGATTTGGGCGGAATTAGTTGCTAGCCAACTAACCCAATACTAAGATGCAATCAGAATAAAATACTAAAAATGAAAATAAACTAAATTAAACTAAGGTTGTGAGCAATAAGTGGAGAAAATTGTGTTTACTTAGATTTCACTACTCCCTAGATATCTTTTACACGTTAATTACTTGTTATAATTGCATGAATGACGGATTGTATTCCTTAATATCATTCATGGGGTGGCGCACTTAACTCCCTAATCCTATGAGCTCTTATCTCCTCCTATGCCATGCCCAGCACAACCATAGGGATTATAAACAGTGGCTCATGCATGAAATACAACCAATAAAACCTAGTGCACATCAGTTCATGTTTCCTAAGACGTTCAAGCATGTTACCATTTGGAGATCTGCCAGTTTTCTTAAGCCTAACATCGAATTCATTCATCCAATACAGCTATAAACAAGTAATCAACACATAATTAACATCTAGGTTTCATTAGATCCAAGCAAACACAAGATAGATCTAGCCTAACATGATGGAATTAAGACAAGAACAAGATATCAAGGGCTTAGAACCCTTAAAAAACCTGTAAAATTAAAAGAATACTTATTTCAATTACACATCTAGGTTTCATCTAGGTTTCATTAGATCCAAGCAAACACAAGAACAACCAACACATAGACATATTGATTGAATTAAAAGAATACTTATCTCAATTACACATGAAAGGTATCAAGGGCTTAGAACCCTTGAAAAACCTGTAAAATTCACACCAAGTTCGTACTTAGGGTTTCTCCAAAACTTCTCTCTTTTTAATGTGAAAATTAGAAAACTATATATAGGAAATAGGGTCTGACGGCGTCAAGACCAAATAGGTGACGCCGTCACCTCGCCGCCAAAATACTTCTCGGACTGCCTTAATCTTCATCTGACGCCGTCATGTGTGGTCTTCCAGGCCGTCATGCACTTTCCTCTTGACGCCCTACCTTGTGACGCCGTCAAATCTGTACTGGGCCGTCATGCAAATTACTCTTGACGCCGTCACCTACTGTTCCCAGCAAGGAAAATTAAGACTTTGGCGTTTTCTTCACTTTTATGCTCCAAAAACTTCCGAATTGCTTCCTTTTCCAGATTTCTCTCCCAAAGTACCTAAATTCACAAAAGGAATGATTTAGGGCAATATTTGATCAAATAAATTCAATTTCGGGCTTAAATGACCCCCTAAAAACGGATCATTTTTCGCCTCATCATTGACAGCGCTCGATAAACGAGAGAAAGAGAACCAGAAGTTGACCTCTTCATGAAGGTATAGTCGCAGGGCATTAAACATGCCATTCAAGCTCAAGCTTCTGGTGACCTTGAATAGGTTACTCCTTACTCACTTTCTTTCTTTCTTTCTCTCTCTCTCTCTCTCTCTCTCTCTCTCTCTCTCTCCCTCTCTCACACACACACACACACATACACTAATATGATCCAGTTAGTTTACATGGAACAACACATTAACATAAATAATTTATCATTTCTCATCTGTATAAACACATGGTAAATATGAATTGAGGCAAAGTCAATGGTTGGGAGAACAGAGTTGCGAAGTAGATTCACTCCCATATCAATAGCCCAAAATTATGTGTTAGTCTTTCTCTTGGGACTTTTAGGTTCATAAAATTCCTTCAAGACCAACAGTTAAAGATGTTTAATTATTGTCGATTGATTTTATGAAGGCCAGAATTTCTTCTATCCAATCCTGTAGTTTATATTAGCCTTAGATAAAAAAAAATAACTGAACACAAAATGATAAACAACATGAAATTTGTCGATATGTCTTTTACATGGAGGATGAACCCTAAGGGTTGTGAATCCGACTAATTACAGTCTACATTTGTGAGTCACTTCTGCCAACTTACTTTTAAGTGTTCTGTTACTAATCAATTATTTAATCTTTAAGGAGCATTTGGTTTGTTGCCATTAATCACAATTGGTATGGGTATAGGTAAGAGGTGGAATGAGAATGGAAAAATAATTCCTAACATTATTGTTTGGTTTGATTTATGAGCTTAGGTATCAACATTATCAGGTATGCTGCAAGATCTAACTCTGATATTTGATAAAACAAACAAAAACAATAACAAAACACCTTACATTCTTTGTTAATGAAGTATTTCTCTCTAATGAGTAACTGATCTGCTAAAGTACATTCTGAATGAGGTATCCCTTTCTTGGTAAGTTCATCGCTTTATACTTTTCACGTAAGATTATGGCAACGTGTAACAAAAGTTTAATTATGACTTGAGCAACAACGGATACATTCATTCCATAAATATGTAAGCTGAAGCTTCCGGGACAACTTTATACTTTGATGTACTTTCTGTATATTCTATGATCTGTTTATATTTTTCGTGCTTTGACATTTTATTGCTATATATTCTGGTAGGTTGATTGTATGATTCAAGCAAAACCTGAGGCAACAAAACGGGAGGAATAGATGCAGAGGCTGCTGCATCTTCCCAAACAGGTATAATTCTTTTAGAAGGATGTATCATCAGATCAGAGTTGCTAGGGTAATTAGATGCATAATAATTTTTTCATCAATTGTATAATATGTTGTTTTATAGTAAGATGATGTAGTTCAAAATGGGCTTCCTTCTTTCAAGATATGAACTTATTAATATTGACCTTACGAATTACTTGCAGGATAGATGAGTTGATGCAGCCCCTTCCAGCTACACCGGCTCGATATCAGAAGTGGAAGATTGTTGATGTCTAGATGTAATAGGATTGAAAAGCAGAAGGAGAAACAAAGTGACAAGTCTGTTGTCCAGTTAACGAGAAAGATTTACGGACGAACAATTGATACTGCTTCTGCCAATAAGAAACTAAATAAGGTATTTGTATTTAAGTTTTATCTTAGTCATGGCATCATGTATCTAAAGTACCTGCTGATACTAAATACAAAAGATAATCTAATTACGAGTAGATGTGGCAGGATCATGGATTGAATAACGGGTTATTAATAATGTGTTAATTATCTAACGTTTTCAATTAAGTGATGTAGGGGGCTTTCATGCATTTTTATACATTTAGGATGAGGTTCAAATTGTTTGGCGATAGTATTTTGCTTAGCCCATTTGATGTAATACATATCCCAAATTGACCCATTTATAAGGTTTATTGTTGAAAAAGTTAGGTTAAGGGAATGAATCACAGCAGAACACTCTTTATAAATTAAACTTCCAAAATGGTAAAGTTTCGGTTTCTAAAACATGAAGAGTAAGAATCACATAAAACTACTACATTTAGCTTTAAAGCACTGTCACTACCCATCTTCTATAATTTAAGACCAACACCGGAAAGGAGATATTCATAAAACTTCTTCTACGTAGTAAAATGGCAACGAAGATTATAGCCAATCTTAAACTTGAGACGGAGATGTCTGGAGTTAGACGTTTGGGTTGTTGCATTTGATAGCCATATAATGTTTATATTTGGGAAATTCAGGTTGTTTCATATTTGTGACGCTAATTTTGATATAGGGTGGAGCTTAACGGGTTGTTTGGATGTTATTTATAGGATTTATAGACATATGTATCGGTCTATGTTATGGTTTATTTGACTATGTAACTTTATTTGATATAGGGACCATCTTCAATAAGAGTGGACTTTGATATTTGAACGTATTGCAACTGTGAGTTGGAAACTGTCACCCTCAAGTACTCAAAGGCATAAACTAAACAACAAGGTTGCGACAGATGAATGTTTTGTACTTAAACAAACACATTGTAAATGTAACACTAATGCCATATGTTTGATGGATATTTGGATAATTAGCTTACGAGCTTAGTTTGAAGTTGCAGACCAACAATAGAAAGTGGATTTCATGATGATTTACTTTATTTAGTTTATTACTATAGTATTTACGACGTCAAATATGCAGATGTATAATTTAAGAAGGCACACTGTTATTGTTAACTTAGTCTAGGTGGATGAAAAGACAAGATTATGTCAACTGGACTGATATTATTAGGGTCCGTTTGGTTTATAAGTGGGTTTGGATTAGGGTTTGGATTGGGTTTAGGATTTGAATTTGGGATAGGTTTAAGAGAGTGAAAATTAATTATGAAGAGAGAGAAAAAATATATTAAAATATAAATAAAATATTATTTTATAAAGTTATAGTATTTAATATGAATAAAAAATTAAATTTATATATTATTTATAAGAAATGAATGTGAGAAGAATAACATGAGCCCACGTATTAACAAAAATAGAGAGAGAAAAGTATGCTACTTGGTTGGGATTGTCAGAAATGGACTGATGGACAAATTTTTTCTTTAGGATATGAAACAAACGACTAACTTTAATCCTAAAGTCAAATACCACCTAAAAATACCACTAACCAAACACGCCCTTAATTTATTGTTATACTGTTTTAAGAAAAAAATAACAAATAAATGACCTTAAAGGTTGTTATGTTAGCTGTGAGTTTAAATTGGAGGATAAATTGTTTTATAAATGTTGGATGATGGTTTGTAACGGTGCCATCAACTTAAGTTATAAAAATTATCATGGACTAATAAGTTTAAGAAAAATGATAAACATAGCTTACATTTATGAAATTTTGACATCAATAATTTCGTACCTTCAAATAACCTTAGCTATTCGTAACCAACTAAATGTACCATCTCTTATTATTTTTTGATTCTTAGTCATATCCCGTAAGATAATGTTTGCAAAACAATAAAGTTGATTATGTAAATATTATATCGTGTAATCGAAAGTTAAATATTTTCAGCTCTCATCAAGTTTCTATCTTCATGAGCGGGTTGTCTTCATATTTATGTCCTCACGGAATGAACATGGACTATTCAAGTGTTCAACGTTAACGACATAGTTTTGCTCTCCAAGAGTATCTATCAGTTGAAGAAATGATACATGCCCGTCTATTTTTTTAATAGTTACGAACCAAGTTGTTTGTCATCTCATTGACATATTATTCTCTTCAAAAAATAATGGAACCTATTTAAGTTCATTGTTGTTTGATAATTTATAAACACACGTAACTCCTTCATAAGATCCCCGTGGAATCATGGGTCTATAAGCTATTATGTGATGGACAAGGGTGGGGGAGAGGAGGATATTAACTCAACTTTGTACAATTTCACATCTAAGATGGCAAGCTTGGATGGTAGTAAGAACCATGATGAAGGGGACATGCATACGACTCCGGTTTCGTATGCCACAATACCTAATGAAGATTACCGAAAGGTTAACTTTAGTCCTCTTAAGAATCAAACTGTTGAAGATGCATATTTTACTTTACCTATGAAGTCGTCTATTAAGAGTAAGCATGATTATATTGATACTTTCTTTGGTGTGTCGCTTAAAACACTAAAGGATATTGATGAATTCACTAAGGGTTGTGAAGCTGGTAACTATCCGGTGTGGGCTGAATTGAAAAGTGATGTTCGAACGATGGTTATGGATGCTGCTTGTGGTTTGTGGGAGGCTTTTGAGGCTGAAACAAATGCTAAATCTACGACCCTTAAACCTACTCATGAGTCTCCTATTATCCAAGTTTTGGACATCAATGCTAATGCTACATCCTATGTTGGAGCTGCGGGTTTGAGGGATAATGATCATCCTAAAATTGATACTAATTTTCGTCCCCTGGTTGCCGAACCTGTATTTGAAGGTGTTAACATTTCTATTCCCCGCAAAGTGGTTGAAAAGGTTAGTTCACTGTTGGAACACACTTTATATGGCTATTTTATTGGAAAGAGGATGGTGTTTCCAGTTGTTGAATACTATGCTAGGTATAACTGGGCGAAACATGGCCTGAAAATGATTATGATGAATTCCAAAGGCTTCTTTTTCTTTAAATTTGATGCACAGGCAGGTTTAGAAGTTTTTTTGGAAGGTGGTCCTTGGATGATATGCAAATCTCCAATAATTCTCAAGAAATGGTCTATGTATACTAGTTTGCATAAGGAAGAATTGACCAGCATTCCAGTATGGGTTAAATTGCATGATGTTCCTATTCATGTTTTTGAAGATGATGGTATTAGTTTGATTGCTACATTCATTGGTAAACCTATTATGTTAGATTCTTACACAAGTTCTATGTGTAAGGATTCATGGGGGTAGAAATAGTTTTGCTAGGTGCCTTATTGAGGTCAATTATGAGGTTGATCTCGTGAAATTGTAACTATTAGTTTTCCTTCACTTTATGGGGAGGGTTTTACTAAAGCTACTATCTGTGCTGAATATGAAATTATGAATGGAGGCCTCCCAAGTGTAATATATGCAAGATATTTGGTCACATTCATGATCAATGTCCTAAACAGATGGTGTGTTCTCCTACTGTTTCTACTCCACATGTTGTTACTCCTAATGTAGTGCTGCATAATGAGGGTTTCTAAATGGTGGGTAAGAAAAATAGGAAGGGTAAAGCCAAGTCTACTAATGGAAGTCAGTTTGTTGGTCCCTCGGTTAAACAGAACGTCAGATATGCTTCTAAGGCGGCAACTAGTGAACCTAAGAAGGGAGCTACTCCTATGGGCAATGCATCTAACTCATCGTCTATGTTGAAGTATATTAGCACTACCTCTAAGGAAGGTAATATTACTACATCTAATTCGTATTCTGCATTGGTGAATGTTGAAGAGGAAAATTGATATGTTAATAAAGCTTTAAATTTATAAGACTAGTTTTATCCAATTATTTTGACTAACACATGGGTAAAGTATAACCCTCATTGTAATCTAGTAAACATGTAAGACCAGGTCGTCCCAAGGTATTAGTGAAAATTCAGTTTAACAAGTGTTGATAGAAAAGTCCAAAGATTATCACTTATCAATAGACTAGTAAATTGGTTGATTTAGATTTGTATCAAGATTATATTAAAAGCATGTTTATTTAGGCTGAATAACATGAGAGTAAAAAGACATATGAACAAGCTTGCAATCACAAACAAAATATATAAGCAAGAGATGACTGGTGAGCACCGTGAAAAACTAGAAGGGGGTTGAATAGTTTTACGTCTTTTTAATTTATTGTGAAAACGTTTGCTTACTTTTTAAAAGAAAAACTTCGATTCAATCTTATATGAATTCAATACATGAGCTATATGAACAAATATATGTAAGTAACTAAAAGCTATGTGAATAAGTAATGAATGAAAATATAGGGATGGAAAGATCAAACCACAATACAAGGATTTATAGTGGTTCGGTTACAAGGACACCTTCCTTGCCCTACTCCACTCCCCGTGTCACCTACTCGAGAGTTCTCTTCACTATGTCAAAAAACTCCCTTGTGGCGGAGAAACCTCATACACTTTCGCTTACACCAATTTTAACGACACTAAGCTAAATGTCGAGTTCTAATCCTAGCTAGAACCAATCTCACACCTTCTTCACAACTTCTACACAACTTCTTCACGACTTCTTCACAACGGCTTCATGACTTCTTCACAATGGCTCCACGACTTCTTCACACGTCAACTACTTCACAACGTCACACTACTTCTACACTACTTCTTTACAACTCAACTATTTACTTACACTTGGATCTACTTATTACAAATACACAACACTTTACACAATAAGCAAATAATATAGATTGAACTACAATACTTCTTCTCTAGTTGTTGAAGGATTATTCTTCTTTTGCACTTTGATGGTGGAAGCTTGAATCAATTGAAAAAAAAAAAACGTAAGATTAAATGATCAAAGGATTTTAGAAGATAGAAATGGAGGATTAGATCAGAAAGTTTATAGTGCAAAAAGTGGGGAAAAAGTACAGTAATGAACCAGTATTTATATGCAAAGCTGGGGACAGCAGGAGCGTGGCCGGCCCCCTTAATTAATAAGGGGGTCGCCTAGTGAATTAAGGGGCCGCCCCTTATATCCGTTGCCTAGCTTTGTCTTTTTGTATGGAAGGTTTTTTTGAAACATTTTTGCAATTTTTGGTTGAAAAATTGATTTCATATATTTATTTTAGATTAAACATATTTCTTTATTTCCAAAAAATAATTTTGTAAAAGATATAAAATATTTTGTGACATTTTTTAAAAAATCTAGTGTTTAAGAAAATGTTTCTTTGATCATAAAATACATTAGGCATTTTGTTTATTCATACCTTAAGTGATTGAGTTGTAGAAATGTATCTTTGCGATTAATTATTTTATATTTTGTGATTATCAAAACGTAAAGATATCGAAAAGTATTAATAACGTTTTTTAGGTATTATTTATATCAATAATCACTCAAACATATAACTATTCAATATATTAAAAAGTCCTTTCGGACTATAATTCTTAATATACCAAATGCAATAACATAGGTTTTTTATAGAAGTATAGCAATAAGTTGAGAGTGAAGTTGTGTTACTTATTCTTTTTGTAAAGAGTGATACATTGATGCAATAATGGTTCATACATGTATTTAGGGCTCGTTTGGTTTTTTGCTAGTAATGACAATGGGTATTGGATTTGGTATGGGGTAGAATGACAATAGATATGAAAAAGTGTATCATTACTATATTTGAATGACAAAATATGGTATAAAAAATTGTATAGATATCTGAGTTTTGTAGTAAAAAAGAGAGGGGCCCACGGGAATGGATTTCATAGACACCAAATTGGTGTGTAATGAATCTATGGCTATGATATACCAATTTCATTCCCTGACCACTAAACAAACACCTTCAATTGTAATGAAATCCATAGACCCATTCCGATTGGGGATACCAAATGCACCCTTAGACCTTAGTATAATGAGGATTAGTTGCGAAAGCTTAAATGAAGGTAAGCTTAAATGATTGGTCAATTATTTACTTTTATTTAGTGCAATTGGATATTATATTGGAATAAATTAAAATTATATTCTGGACAATATTTTGAAACGAAAATAATGTGTTATCTTAGAGTGTAGATGGAAATTATAAAAAAGTTGTATTTGGAAATGAAATTAATAAAAATATATGCACAAATAAAAAAAAAAAAAAAAAAAAAAAAAAAAAAAAAAAAAAAAAAAGTTAAATACTACGGTGAATCAGTGATAATGGTTAATTTGAGTACACGGTCAACACGACTCAAAAGATGTGTGTTGTATAGGATGAGGTGTTGTCACATGGAGGTCTGTGTCATCCTCGCTAAAGGAGATGTTCATCAGACCATTCAGTTAATGAAACACAAAAAGATGTCCATATTTTATGAGTCATGCTAGCGTGTTTATCATGTAGGGCTCACATTATTATGATCCGATTCTTGGATTAGTTATTGTAAAAGTTTGGTTAAAGGATTGGTTTGTTATACGGATCCAAAAATTGATTATTTTACTTTAATGAAAAGTCGTTAAGACGATGAATTAGATTTGTATACTAACTCTATAGTTTATGTTTGGCTATATTTTGCTACTAGTAGACTTACCTTGTTGTAAAAAATAATAATAAATTAAAATAAGAAAAAAAAATAAAAAAATTATTGACAATAAGAGCAAATGGTGTAGTGAATCAAAAGTGCTCACCGTTCCTACGTGGACATCAAACAACGCTCGTCGTTTCTCTCTACCACACCGCCCTGCCCCCTAACCCCATATTCGTTGCTCGCCGTTCCAATTCTCGCCGGGGCAGTGAAGCAAATAATTTTCATTGTTTGTGTTTCTTTTTTCCCCCCGATTTATAAACTGTGTGTGAGTGTGTGTGTTTCGATGTTGAGAGAATATGGGTAAAAAGGAAGAAGATGAGAATAGTTGAGTAAGAAGGTTTATCATGGGTTGGGTCATTGGTTTGAGTTATTTTATTTTTCTTGTTGTATAAAAGTTTGGTTATTATTTTTCAAAGTTTCAATCATGTTTTGTTGTATAAAAATTTGGTATTGTTTTTCTTTTCATTTTTTTTTATAATTGATTTTATATAAATTTAGTTTGTTTGAAAAAATAGAAAATAAAATAAAATTAAGGGTGGGTGAGGCCCAAATAAAGAGTTTGTTTTATGTTATGATAAAGAAGATATACACCAAGAAGAAAAACTAAAATAAGAAAAATAAAAAGAAGAGGAAATTACTTAAATGAACGTTTTATAGTACTAGTTTTCCAAAATGAACCTCGCATACAAAATTATCAAAAATAAACTTTGCATATATTAACCGTCAGATGTATTATTAGATTAGTTTATAACGTTACACGTGTATAAAATAGTGATATGCGAGTTGTGGGCGAGGTTAGAAATTAGAATTATAGGGGAAAAGATGGGCGAGTGTTACGCGAGTGATGTGCGAGATGAGGGTTTAGGGGCGAGGTGTAGGCGAGTTATAGGCGAGGTTATACACAGAATTAAAATTCGTGGGCGAGGTCTAGGAGCTTGGCGAGGTTATAGGCGATGTCATTTTCGATTGCAAATACACGCGAGGTTGTAGGCGAGGTTACCATTGTTACTCAAGGTGTGATTTTCTAGGATTGCAAATAGACGCGAGGTAGACTATTTGTGGGCGTGTGGGAGTAAATTGAATTGAACTGTTACAGAAATTGAAATTGAAGCCTAGGCGAGGTGTTACGGGCGAGGTCAGAGACCCTAGACGAATTCCAGGCGAGGTAAACAAGCCCTATGCGATGTGCCAGGCGAGGTAAACAAGACCTAGGCGAGGACCTACGCGATGTCTAGGCGAATAACTGAATTATGTATTAAATTGTTGGTTATAGAATGAATTATGTCTAGGCGAGGTGGAGTTTGAATTGCGAGGTTCCAGGCGATTACATAGGCGAGATGGAGTTTCATGCAATATGGCCTATGGACTTTTGGTAAAGATAAGGTTTGAATTGAATGTGAAAAACAATTAACACATTTAATGAGGTGAGTTATTTTATAAACTAAGTTTTTGTTACAAACTGAAGGACAAATCCCCACCATCCATCTAGTTTGATCTAATTGGGGGATTAACCTAAGATTTAATAAGACAACCTAAGTCCGTGTTTTTTTTCTTGTCCTTTTTGTCTATCTTATTTATTCATTTTTTTTTTTCCTTTTTTCTTTTCTTTCTTTTTTTCCTTTTTTTTTAACTACACGTTTTTTTCCCTTTAATTCAAGGGTTTTTTTCTCTCCATTTTTTTTTTTTTTTAATGTTTTTTTAGTTTTTCATACAAATTCGTCGGTTTTTTTACGTTTTCGTCAGTTTTCTTACGTTTTCGTTCGTTTTCATACATTTTCGTCCGTTTTCATATGTTTTCGTCTATTTTCTTACGTTTTCGCCTGTTTTCTTACGTTTTCATCCGTTTCATCCATTTTAATACGTTTTCGTCCATTTTTATACGTTTTCGTCTGTTTTCTTACGTTTTCACCCGTTTTCATCCGTTTCGTCCATTTTAATACGTTTTCGTCCATTTTTATACGTTTTCTTACGTTTTCATCTGTTTTCGAATTTTTTTCATACGTTTTCGTCCGTTTTCATATGTTTTCGTCCGTTTTCATACGTTTTCGTCTAGTTTTATACTTTTTCGTCCGTTTTTATACTTCTTCATACGTTTTCGTCTATTTTTCTTACGTTTTCATCCGCTTTCATATGTTTTCGTCTGTTTTTTTTATGTTTTCATCCTATCTCCTACACATTCGTCCGTTTTTCATTTGTTTTCGTTAATTTTTAATTGTTTTCGACCGTTTTTGTACATTTCTAAATATCACAAGTGATATTCTGAATACCACTTATGAAATTCTGAATACCACTTGTGATATTTTGAATACCACTTGTGATATTCTAAATATCACCAGTGATATTCTGTGATATTCTGAATGCCACTTGTGATATTCTTAATACTACTTGTGATATTCTGAATATCATACATAATATACTTGTGATATTCAGAATATCACAAGTAGTATTCAGAATATCACTTGTGATATTCAGAATGTCACTCATTCATAATATCACAAGTGATATTCTGAATATTACAAGTGATTTTCAACAAATGTTTTTTAACATAAAAATCACAAGTGATATTCAGAATATCGCAAGTGATTTCACATTTTTTTAATTCATGTTTTTTTCACTTTCTAATGTTTTTGTCCGTATTCTGAATATCACAAGTGATATCCTGAATATCACAAGTGATATCTGAATATCACTAAATATCACACGTGATTTTCAACAAATATTTGTTAACATGAAAATCACACGTGATATTCTGAATATCACAATTGATATTCAGAAAATCACAAGTGATATTCAGAATATCACAAGTGATTCACGTTTTTTTTTTAATTCATGTTCCTTTCACTTTCTAACGTTTTTTTTTTTCGTATTCATACGTTTTCGTCTGTTTTCATACGTTTCTGAATATCACAATTGATATTCTTAACATCACAAGTGATATTATGTGATATACTATATATCACTTATGATATTAAGAATATCAATTGTGATATTTAGAAACGTATGAAAACAGACGAAAATGAATGAATACGTAGGAAAGCGTAAAAACACGTTTGAAAATTGTCGAAAACGTATGAAAAATGGACGAAAACGAAAGAAAACAGACGAAGACGGAGGAAAACGTATGAAAACGGACGAAAATGTATGAAAACGTGTAAAAACTGCTGAATTCATATGAAAACGGACGAAAACGTCTAAAAACAAACAAAAATATATAAAAACCAAAGAAAACATATGAAAATGGATGAAAACATATATGAACATATGAAAACAGAAGAAAACGTATAAAGACGGACGGAAACAAACAAAAATGTATGAAAACAGCCAAAAACGTAAAAAAACAGATGAAAACGGAAAAAAATATATGAAAACGAATAAAAATGTCTGAAAACGTATAAAAACTGCCGAAAACATATGAAAACGGACAAAAAAGTATGAAAATGGACAATAATGTATAAAACGGACGAAAGCATACGCAAACGTAAAAAGTGGGTGAAAACAGACAAAAATGTCTAAAACGTATAAAAACTGCCGAAAACGTATGAAGACAGACAAAAACGTGTGAAAATGAAAAAATTTATAAAATGGATGAAAACATATGAAAACGGACTAAAACTTATAAAAATGGACGAAAAGGTATGAAAACGGACGTAAGCGTATAAAAATAGACGAAAACATCTTAAAATAGATGAAAATGTCTAAAAATGAAGGAAAACTTAAAAACACAGGCAAAAACGTATGAAAACGGACGAAAACATATGGAAACTGACGAAAACGAATGAAAACAGACGAAAACGTAAGAAAGTGAAGAAAAAAACGTGAATTAAAAAAAACATGATTTTTTTAAAAAAAAAAGAAAAAAATTGTTTATTAAAAAAAAGAAAAAAAGTGTGAATTAAAAAAAATATGAATAAAAGAAATAAAAGACAAAAAAAAAACGTGAATAGAAAACAAAAAGGCGAAAGAAAGAAAGAAAAAGAAAGAAAAAAACAAGCGTGAATAGGAAAAAAGAGACAAAAAAAAAGAAAAAAAAATGAAGAAATAAGAAAGACAAAAAGACAAGAAAAAAAACATGGACTTAGGTTTATGCATTAAATCTTAGGTTAATCCCACCATTAGATCAAACTAGATGGATAGTAGGGATTTGTCCCTCAGTATGTAACAAAAACTTAGTCCACAAATGGACTTTTCTCACATAGAACTGTGGTCAATAAATATTGACTTGACTTTTGGACTTTTTGTAAAGATTAGGTTTGGTCCATAAATATATACTAGCAGGGTACCCGCGTGTTGCAGCGGCGGGTACCCTGAAATAATTTTTTTGATGAATAATGTATTTTAGTATATTATGTTTTTTTACAATAAATTTATTGATATCAATAATTGCATGTAACGTATTTTAACTCCTTAATTAATGACAATGTTTTTAATTATACAATTGTGATAATAATTATTAGAGGTAGCAATTTGTGCGCAAAAAAAAAAAAAAAAAAAAAAAAAAAAAAAAAAAAAAAAAAAAAAAAAAGGGCTAATTTGTAAACGATGTGGGCATATTTTGCCCTCCCCTTTTTTTGAAATGGGCATGCATTGCCTATTGAAAAGTTAAATGACACTAACAGATACATAATTTCTCTCAATTGTAGAACATTATAATCGTTTTTAAAGAAAAACATATAATATATTTAACTTTTTAAATATAAATGGGGTGTTACGCTTAAGGAATTTATTTCGTCTTTTTTTGTCTTTTTTAAAGTGATTCGTATAACATTAACCCGTTTGGCCCGTGTCTGTTCGGGCTTGAATATTTGTATAATGTGCTTTATTATTTGTATTAATGACATTTAATGCATGAATTGTGTTTAAGATAGTTGTAAAATATGCTTGATAATTTTTATTTTTTTATGTAAGGGGTGTTTTAATAACGACATTAATTGTATTTATTGTCCCGTTAATTAATTGACTACATTAAATATTTTGACCGCAATAATAGTGCTTTGTATTTTGTACATTAAGCTTTAAGACTTGTATGTCTTAAAATTAAGATTGATGAGAAAGATCATTAATAGTGCTTTGTGTATTGTACAATAAGCATTATGGCTTGTAAGTCTTAATTTTAAGGGGAATTGCATATATACCCACCGAAAGTTGCATATTTGCATATTCTGCAAGATACAAGTTTTAAATGCATAATGTACAATAATGTTTAAGCATGTTTTGGGGAAATATGCAAATATGCAAGTTTTAATGGGTATATATGCAATTACCCTTAAATTTTAAGACTAAGATGAGAGAGATTCATTCCTACATTATATATAGTATAGATTACCCTTAAATTTTAAGACTAATAGGAGAGATATTCATTCCTACATTATATATTGTATAGATAAAGTACTTTACACATTCTATAAATAAATAAATAAATAAATAAATAAATAAATATGTGAAGTACAGTATAAATAAATAAAAACTGTGGTCAATAAATAAATAAATATGCGAAGTATACTATAGCACATGTGTAGAAATATATTTATATATGTGTGGGAAAGGGTGTCAAGTAACAAAACAACATGCATATATATATATATATATATATATATATATATATATATATATATATATATATATATATATATATATATATATATATATATATATATTAGTGAACAATGTGTCTGTCGAGAATCATTTTATTTCAGCGATGAAATTTGGCGAATTGAAAAGTGAATAAGTTGATTGTGACATATATTGGTTAGTTTGGTAAATTATGAAAAAAAAGTTTATTCTGGTAAAACGAATTGGGTTTAAAAAGAATTTTTATCTACACATTTCGAATAAGAGGTAGAATTTTAAAGGATGATGCATTTATTTTTGTAGATGCATCTGAAATAAGTGACAGTGATTTCTTCTTATTTTTCTCATTTTAACTTTTCTTCCTATTAATCCTAACTTAAAGAGGATATTTTGAAGTGGTAGTGTTAAATTAATTTGACACCGGTGAGGCCCAAATTTCTAAATGTACCAGAATGACGGGATTGGTTTGGGTCGTTTTGCTTCGTCGACATACCACAAAAAGACAAGGACACTGAATTTTAAGTTGAGTTCCAACTCTTAACAACATACTGTATAAACGATCTTGTTGACACTACAATTATGACCAACAGAACATACACGCCAATTTTGACCAACAGAACATACACGCCGTTAAAATAAATTAAAAAAAAAAAAAAAATGTTAATATATCTTGAAATCTTCAACCACAGTTTACATACGTTGGGTTGACCCATTATCTTCAAGTCTTAATAGATTAGTAAGCTTGGTTCCCACATTTGCAATATTTCTCTGGTTGGTTTGAGCCTGAGGCATTGTCTTGAGGTGGATCCATGACGACCCCATCTTTGTGATCCGCACCTAAGATGATCATACGTGCATTAAGTAGCATGTTCACAACTTATTACTGCACGTATTAAATTTAAATGTGACAGTTTTAAACGAGCTTTTTTAATTACGCCCCATGAAACTCTCTTGTTAAAAAGACATGTTATCAAACAATCATCTCAAAAGGCGATGTCAAACACCACCTTTTAAAAACATTTTTTCGTTAAATATCAGCAGTATGATGGTTGATCTAGAGTCGATACTATTTTAACCTTCAAACTCTCACTCAAATTACATCTTAACCCTTGGAACTTTTTACGCAAATGGTTTTTTTCCCTAAACTTGTTATTTTATGTTTGACAATTAATCCTCAAAAGCAAACTTATATGCTGCTACTGGCATAAGTGCATCGACACATATTATTCCTACATAATTCATATTTTATAAAACTAAATTTGCGAAATACCTATATCTTGCATGGGATTTTCTGATCTAGTCTCCACAAACAGCATCTTCAAGGATATCCTACGCAGATAATCATGCTGCAAGCCAAATTAGTTAATATAAATAGGTTCAAGCGTGCCTTCCGAAAATACATGATATCAAATCCTTGTGCTGTTATCAAAGTACTAGGCTCATCTGTACGTTATAGACATCTGCACAATCTTTATTCTACAAAAGCAGAAGGCAAAAAACTACCCGACTTGTCGCAACAGTATAAACCTTCTCTTCAAACATCACAGCCGTTTCCTGTATCTCATGTTCAGACAAAGGGAGATGCCTCCTCATACTATCGATCCTGTGCAAGATCAACAT
This sequence comes from Artemisia argyi, assembly GCA_030686995.1. Classification (NCBI taxonomy): domain Eukaryota; kingdom Viridiplantae; phylum Streptophyta; class Magnoliopsida; order Asterales; family Asteraceae; genus Artemisia; species Artemisia argyi. The sequence continues at coordinate 199,783,904 of CM060685.1, read as the reverse complement.
ATGTCAGTCGTATAATATACGTATTTGGTAGACTACTAGTTTAACTAAAATACCAAAATTACTCTCTGGAACCTCCTTAGGTCTAAAACCTAATCAAACGAAACAGTAATAAGTAGTGTGAAAACGAACAGACAAGTCCAAAATCAGTCTAAGATCCCGGTTCTAGATTCCTTCTCGTCACATAGTCATAAATGCGCAGGTTCAATTATATATCACTCTTACTGCATTTTCATCAGGTATTGCTTAACTATGCATCAAAAGAAACAGCGTCTCAACAAAGCACAAACCTTTAAGTCAGGCAGCACATGTACTAATCTTTAGGCATCAAAGTACTACGTTGATGATTTTTCTGAACCACACAACAACATCCTATTGATGCAACTTCATTCTACAACTATCATTTAAAATGGCATCTAAAAGCATTTACCAAAATTAATGGCAACCAAACCAATGATTTAGATCCTGATCAAACTCTACGGTCTACTATTTGGACACGGTATCAGCAAATCGTTAGAATATAGAAATAATTGCGTGAAATTTTGTTTAACCATCAATGCTGATAAGAAATCACAAACTATGTATAAATGTCATGATTGCCTAGTAACCCCACAAGTTAACATCAACTACTTCAGATAAAATTCTACTTAAGCCACACAAAAAATATTAAAACTTAACATAATGATATAAATACATACATCTTGGCGACGACCCTTTGTCGTGCATCTGCAGGGAGCTGAAGCGTTGAATCACCAGGTTCCATTAAGGAGTTATCAACAACACCGCTTACACCCTCAGTCGGCCTTGAATTACTCATATGCTATAGTTAATCTTCAACCTATAGTCACATTAAAAAATAACTTAAACTTCACAACTTTTTCTTATAACAGATTAAAAGCTTCTTTTATAAACTATGAATTGCTATACATATAGTAAGCGGGTGTTTAAGCCTACGAGACAATAAACTCACTATTAATCAAATAAGCTAATAACCCCAAAAATAAACTTATTAATCAAACACCTCATTATGACACAATAAACTCATATATGCATCTTCAAAACAAGCCGAGATAAATGAGCCTACAAAACATAAGCCTGAAACGACATATACGGCCATCAGTTTTAAAATAAGCTAGAAAACATAGGGTTACGAAACATAAATAAACTCATAAGCCCAAAAAAAAAAAAAAAAAAAAAAAAAAAAAAAAAAAAAAAAAAAAACTTATGAAATATAAGGCGAAAACATATAAGCTAAAAACAAGGTTAAATCAAGGTATACAATCAAACAACACTTAACAGAGTAGTACTAGAATCTTCCAATTACAGTAAAAAAGTAGTAACATAAAAGAAAGAAATAGGATGAATTAATAATATAATAAGTTTACCGTTTAGATTGATTTGACGGAGACCATGACTACTTTCCCTCATATTTATAGAATTTAGTAGGGTAGTAGGTGATTAGGTCCACTGATTAACATTTTGGGCAAAACAAAATATCTTTCTTGACTATAAATGTTTAGTACCTTTCGTATCAAAAGAAGTGTTTATTTTGAATTTTCTATTATTCCTTTTTTAATTTTGACTTTAACTACTTTCTCCTTCTCAAAATAATTGTTCACAGATATAGGTGCCAAAACGGACGGGTACGGGCCACGGGTCAAACAGTCTACGGGCTAAATGGGTGTAACACCCCCATTTTTCACTGATCGCAGCGGATAAAGTGTTTAGGGTATTACTTCATAGAATCACAGATACAGTAATAGAAAACGACTCAAAAAAAGACATTTTGGAAATTTAGTTATCATTTATAATTATCAAAGTTTTAATTATAAAAGATATACTTTTATTTTTTATGAGGTCCCAAAAATCTAAGAGTTAGGTTGTGTTTGAATGATAACTATGAAAAGTCCTCCGAGTTCAGTACCTCCTTCTGCCATGGATCTATAGAAGTAATATACCTAGAATACATCCTTAAAAAGTCAACACTATGTGTTGAGTGAAAATCATAGGTTTAAAGGTTAGTGAATACAAGTTCCCTGGGTTCAGTTGTTACACTTATCTGGGAAAATGTAGGTTTTGTGATAATTTTGATGCATGCACAATTATCAGACCAAACCATGAGGGGATGGGAAGGATAACTTGCCAAAGTTAAACCTTCAGTGGGTTCAAATATAGTACTTATTGGTACCACCTAGTGGGGTGTTAATACCAACAGGAGTTGTCAAACTCCAATAGATCTATCAACTATATTCGTGTTCGCGTGGGTAAAATATCCCAAACGATTAGATTCGTGAATTTTGGTTATGTAGTGGTGGCAGTTAGTTTGCTCGTGCAACAACCAAAGAAAAAGACTTGTATTCGGTTTTAAGTAAAACATTTAGCATGTATCCCCCTCACAGGGTTTATAAAGCATTTAGAGTGAAAGCATTTTAAAAAGTATGAGGCTATGAACTCACGGTATTTAAAAAGATGTGAGGCTACGAAACTCACCTGGGTTTAGAGTAATCTAAGTGATGCAAATAGTGATTCGGAAACTAGACCGCCTTACTCACGTATCCTAGTGTGTTGTTGGTTTTGGATGTATGTCAAGCTTTAGTTATCATGTTTATATTTCTCAAGTTATTGTTTTTAGGTTTGTTAATGTTTTATATATAACATAACACCGTTCAGGCCATTGTAATTTAGAAGTATATGACTCCTCATATAAAGCTCCCTACTATTGTATTATGTTATCAACATAATACCGTTCGGGCCATCATAATTCAGAAGTTAATACTCCTCACACAAAACTCCCTATTATTGAGTTATGTTGTTATTAGGGTTTAGTTATAATCATATCACCGTTCGGGCCATCATATCTCAGAAGTATATGTAATAATCGTTCGAGGAGTCAGGGCACTTTAATTCGTAAACCCAACAAACTCGTCAAAACGAAATATCCACATAGTACTCCTCGCATGAAGCTCCCTAGTATTGTGTTATGCTTCTAACTTTATTTAGGTTTTATACTTTTATAATATTTTCACTTTTTACCCTTATAGTATATATATTTACGTTTTCTACCCTAAATGTATATTACTTATATTACTTATACTAATAATTATCTATACTTGACACAACTAGTACCTAGACTTCTATATTTTAAGTAATTAACGTAAGACTCTTAAGTTTTCTATATTTACCATTTAGACCTTTAACTTTATAATATTTACGTTTTGAGTCCTTTTTAATTTATACTTATTTTAATATCTATCCTAGGGTTTTAATATTATGCAAAAATAGTCCTTACACTTATAACTTCTAGGAAATGTCAAAAACAGTCCCTAGACTTTATAATTTTTGGAATTTACGATATATACCCTTATGCATGTAAAGTTTTGCAAAACTAGTCCTAATATGCATGTAACTTATATTTTATCTAGCAACTAAGTTTTCTAGCTTATGTTTTACTTATTTTAACTTGTATAGGTTATTTATAACTAGTGTATGACTTAAAGAAGTGACTTATAGCATGCATGCAAGTATACGACTCAATCTAGGGTTTTAAAATGAAATCTAACTAGTTCTAGCATTCAAGGCTTAGGCAAGGTATCCTATGGGTTCTAAGGCAACCTAAATCTATCCTAAGACTATACTAAAGCTAAATAAACTAAAATGTAAGACTTACTTGGCTAGGGGAGGGTTTACGTGAGTTTAGGGTTTTCTAGGGCTCGCTCGACTTCAAACAACAACACAACACAACCAAAGCTTAGCTACTCATTTCCTAGGGCTTCTAAGGGTCTTAAACTACAGAAATGTGAAGTATAGAAGAGAAGGAGAGGTGTGAAGAACAATGGAGGGGAGGAGGGGGTATTTATACCCATTTTTGTGTGCTATAGATTGTGTATTGTTTTGTGGAGCTACGGAGTTTAAGGTGAGTTCATAGTCCCATATTTTTACTTTGTTTTAAACTTGGGATGGGAATGATGCTTGTCTTAAATGTTTTGGTTTACTGTGATTATGTGTGTGGTATTAAAGAGCTTGGACTTATAATGTTATCGTATGCATGCTATGTGTGATTATTTGCTTGTGTGGATGTTTATGGGATCCAATTAGGAGGATGTTTATCCTGTTACTCGCACATGCGACCTAATCGATGATATGTTTTGGGATTCAATTAGGATAGCGACCTAATTGATGATATATTTTGGGATTCAATTGGGAGGGTGCTTACCCTGTTGCTCGCGCATGCGACCTAATTGATGATTATGGGATCGGGGGACACGAGCCGTCCTGATGTGGTACTAATTATGGGATCGGAGGACACGAGCCGTCCTGATGTTGTAATGATTATGGGATCGAAGGACACGAGCCGTCCTATTGGTTTCCTTATGAGTGTTGTTGCCTTTGTGTGTGAATATTAACTTGCAAATGCATGTAGCTATATGATAACTATAATTATTTGTCCAGCTATATTTTGTAATCACAGTGAATTTGGTTGCCTTGCGTGTTGAGTCTTAAACCTATGAATCTCACCAACGTAATGTTGACATTTTAAGCATCATTTTCAGGTGAGCTTTCTAAGGATAAGATAGAAGGAAGTGGATAGACGAGACCTTAGTTGCATTGGAAGTGGTTTAGCATCTATGTTTGGATTTATGTTTTGTTTTGGTTATTTTATTTTGGGGTATTGTTACAACACTTTGTGTTTGTACATTGCTCTATTTATGTGCATGTAGTTGTTCTTTATGTAGACACCAGGTGTTGTGATGATATCCATGAAGTTACACCCGCGCGTTTCCGCCGTGGCGAGGTGTGACAAGAGATATCTTCCGTTTCCATATTGTAATTTATACTATATTACACCCGAGAGATGTGAGTATCTAAACACTATTTGTGAGGTGCTAGTATATGACCTCCGTGCTTGTCTTTGGTCTTTAGTGGAACGATTATTTGTTGTAATTACTTTTATATTAATGTTAAATGACCCCTAACTTGTATTTTGATTAGAAAAAAGCGCATTTGCTTGAGGACAAGCAAATCTCAAGTGTAAGGGTATATGATGAGGCAAAAAATGAACCACTTTTAGGGGGTCATTTAAGCCTGGAATTGAATTTATTTGATCAAATATTGCCCTAAATCGTTCCTTTTGTGATTTTAGGTACTTTGGGAGAGAAATCTGGAAAAGGAAGCAATTCGGACGTTTTTGGAACATAAAAGTGAAGAAAATGCCAAAGTCTTAATTTTTCTTACTGGGAACAGTAGGTGACGGCGTCAAGAGCAACACCCTGACGGCGTCAAGAGGAAATTGCATGACGGCCCAGTGCAAACATGAAGGCGTCACAAGTAGAGCGTCAAGAGTAAAACACGTGACGGCCTAGAAGACCCTAACACATGACGGCGTCAGATGTAGATCAAGGCAGTCCGAGAATTATTTTGGCGGCGAGATGACGGCGTCACCTATTTGGTCTTGAAGCCGTCAGCCTCAATTTCCTATATATAGTTTTCTAATTTTCATTCATAAAAAAAAGGAGAAGTTTGGAGAAACCCTAAGGCTGAACCTATTACGAATTTTACAGGTTTTTCAAGGTTTTCAGCCTTGAACCATTTCATGTGTAATTGAGATAAGTGTTCTTCTAATTCAATCAATATGTCTATGTGTTGGTTGTCTATATCTTGTACTTGTCTTAATTCCACCATGCTAGGCTTAGTTCTATCTTGTGTTTGCTTAGTTCTAATGAAACCTAGATGTTGATTATGTGTTGATTACTTGTTTATGGTTGTATTGGATGAATGATTTCGATGTTAGGCTTAAGAAAACTAGCAGATCTCCAAATGGTAACATGCTTGAACGTCTTAGGAAACATGAACTGACGTGCACTAGGTTTTATTGGTTGTATTTAATGCATGAGTAAATTTTGATGATCCCATGTTAGGAGCTTCTTAGCCGGCTCGACACAGGAGTGAAGTAGGCACTCATAGGATTGGGGAATTAAGTGCGCCACCCCATGAATGGTATTAAGGAATACAATCCGTCATCCACGCAACTATAACAAGTAATTAACGTGTAAAAGATATCTAGGGAGTAGTGAAATCTAAGTAAACACAATTTCTCCACTTATTGCTCACAACCTTAGTTTAATTTAGTTTATTTTTATTTCTAGTATTTTATTTTGATTGCATCTTTAGTATTGGGTTAGTTGGCTAGCAACTAATTCCGCCCAAATCCTTAAAACCCGAGATTTTTATTTGCTTTCTAAAAAATATAAAAATACAAAAATAATCATCCATCATCTTTAGAACTAGTATTTAAGTTTTCTAATCCTAGCGACACTATTCCTAGCTGAACGATCAATCCCCCGGTACTTGTCACTATACTATACTACAACGATCAGGTACACTGCCTGGTGGGGGTTGTAAGCTTCTCGGGATCCCTCGAGAGGTAAAGCCTGGTGCAATCCCCATGCATCATGTGTATTGTGACGCATCTCATCATGGTTTAGGTGCGGTACTAATGCAAAGAGACAAAGTCATAGCTTATGCTTCACGACAGCTAAAGAAGAATGAAGAAAATTATACCACTCATGATCTAGAATTAGGAGCAGTAGTTTTTGCTCTTAAGATATGGAGACATTACCTATACGGTACAAAGTGTACGGTTTTCACCGATCACAAGAGTCTTCAACATATACTGGATCAGAAGGAGCTGAACATGAGACAACGAAGATGGTTGGAATTACTCAACGACTACGACTGTGAAATTCGTTACCACCTTGGTAAAGCGAATGTTGTAGCCGACGCGTTGAGCAGAAAGACAGAATTAAACCTCTTAGAGTTCGATCTCTAGGAATGACAATTCATTCGCCACTTCCAGCTCAAATCATCAAAGCTCAAACAGAAGCTCTACAAGAAGAAAACCGACAATATAAGAAAATTGACAGAAGGTTAAACCATGAAGATCAGGTTGACAGAATGCCAAATAATGAAAAATAATTTGTGAGAAGAAATGATGGAATGTTATGTTTTAAGGAAAGATATTGGATTCCTCTCTTTGGAGGTATTCGAGACCTTATCATGCATGAATCTCATAAATCCAAATATTATATTCATCCCGGTTCCAATAAGATGTATCAAGATCTTAAGAAGAATTATTGGTGGCCAAATATGAAAGTTGATATCGCAGAGTATGTTGGTAAATGTTTAACATGTTCTAGAGTAAAGGCAGAGACTCAGAAACCATCAGGATTACTCGTGCAACCAGAAATTCCGGTCTGGAAATAGGAACGAATCACCATGGATTTTATTACCAAGTTACCAAGGACTTCGACCGGATTAGACACAATCTGGGTTATCATCGATCAGTTAACCAAGTCTGCACATTTTCTACCTATCAAGGAGACTGACGAGATGGAAACACTCACTCAGTTGTATTTTAAGGAAATTGTGATTAGACATGGGGTTCCGATATCCATTATTTCTGATAGAGACAGCCGATTCACCTCAAGATTTTGGGAATCTCTACAGAAATCTCTTGGTACTCGTTTAGATATGAGCACCACTTATCATCCACAAACCGATGGACAAAGTGAAAGAATAATCCAAACCTTGGAAGATATGCTCCGAGCATGTGTAATTGATTTCGGAAAAGGTTGGGATAAACACTTGCCATTAGTTGAATTCTCTTACAATAACAGCTATCATGCCAGCATAAAGGCTGCACCTTTCGAGGCACTTTACGGAAGAAATTGCAGATCACCAGTCTGTTGGACAGAAGTTGGTGATATGCAACTCACCGGACCAGAACTAATACATGACACGACCGAGAAGATATTCCAAATCAAGCAACGCTTACAAGCTGCTTGTGATAGACAGAAGAGCTATGCTGATGTCAGGAGAAAGCCTATGGAATTTCAAGTAGGAGATAGAGTCATGTTGAAAGTTTTTCCCTGGAAGGGAATGATCCGTTTTGGAAGACGTGGAAAGTTAAATCCAAGGTACATTGGACCTTTCAAAATTCTGGAGAGAATTGGTCCAGTTGCTTATAAGTTAGAACTTCCGGAAGAACTCAGTAGGGTACATCCTACGTTTCACGTATCACAACTCAAGAAATGTTTGTCTGACGAAACTCTCGTCATTCCACTAAAGGAGATTAGATTGGATGACAAACTAGTGTTCACAGAAGAGCCTGTGGAAATAATGGATAGAGAAATAAAACAACTCAAACAAAATCGTATCCCCATTGTAAAGGTTAGATGGGACTCAAAGCGAGGACCAACTTACACGTGGGAATGAGAAGATAGATTCCGTGAGAAATATCCACATTTATTTTCATAGATCACACTTGTTAGATTTCTTAAAATCGAATTTCGAAACGAAATTCAAAATGACAAGTGGGTACTATAGAACCTTGAAAAAAAATTTCTTGTAATTATATCATTAATAAATAAATAATCTTTCGTTACCGTTACTAATTCCCATTTTCTCAGAAAAATTTGAAATTTTTCTTATTATATTATTTTGTCGTTATCACAAAATAATATAATTCACGAAATGACAGAACCAATCCTCGACACGTTACTCGAAACCTAAATATTTCATTTATACTAATTACATTACACAAATCCTTAATTAATTTCCTAATTACAATTATATATCAAACGGTCTCTTAATTAATTTTCCAGCCCAACACTCGTTACTGTTCATCAGGCCCAAGGCCAAAAGCCCAATTCTTGCTTTATGATTTCATGTGCTCGACTAGTAATCATGCCTACAAAACGCCTCGCGTATTCACAATTCTTACACACGACATGTAACAATTCGCAATTTCAGGTTAATTACTATTCCCGGAAAATTTTACTATTCACGTTTACTATTCATTTTTCCCGAAATTTGATTTTTGTTTCTTGGCCTCGAGTGATAAATCATTTCCATGGCAAATTAAAAGTTTGACACTCATCAGATCATTTTCGTGAAAGTTAATAAGGAATTACACGTTTTAGGGTAAAACGTCATTCAAAAATTCTACGCACAACGAAACTCGACCGCGTTAAGTGACCCCGCATCAGAAAAATGTTTGACACACTCATGATTTATTTGAGAATTAATCATGACTGAGAAAAACATGACCAAAATAAGCCTCGGCCGTGAAAAACTGGAATTTTCAGTTTTAAGCGTTTTTACTCAGCCGTAACCTTAGCCTATACCTGCACCGCATTTCTAAGACAATTTGAGTTTTCAACTTATTAGAAAAAATCAACATATCTTTCCCTCCTCCTTTGACCAAAAATCATTCCTTAATTTTATAAGTCATTCCTTGATTTTTAGGCTTACGGTTTTATGTCTAAAAGGCATTAAATACCAACCGACACTAGACTGAGCACAGTCTAGACGTTGTAAGTCATTTTAAATCATTATTATCATATTAGAAAAGTAACATTTTACTTTTCTCAATTTTACACAATATTCGTACGTTTTACGTATTACGCGTTTTAGACCCGTGTTTCCAGTTTTAGCAGGGTTTGAGCACCCCAATGGAACCTACCACTCATTTTATATTTTATTATGGAGTATATGGACAACTTTAGTCATTCTTCCAAGTTTCACATTTTTATGATACCCGGTTTTACATTTAGTGGCTTAACAACTTACGGTCAGCGATTAACGGGACCAAAACTCACTCCATAAATCAAGATAATATCAAAATGACCAACCAAGTCATCCATATAACCATATGGACGAAATTTATGCACATCACCATGCATTGGTGGCTTGGTGATGAGCCTTGGAAAGTTTTGTGGTCAAAATACTTACAAGTATGGAATTTCTAGGTTTCATGTGTTACATTTTGAACCATGTATTAGTATAAACCTAACCTCCTCAACCTAGTATAAATATAAGCTCATTCCTCTTCATTTTAATACCAAAAATCCAGCCATATGTATATTCCAAGAGAGATTCATCTTTGATTTCAAGCTACAAAGTCTATATCATTGTTGAAGCTCTTGTAAAGTTTCACATGATCCTTGTACTAGTTTTCTCATTCTTTTGGTGATCTTCCGTCCACACAAGAAGTGTTCTAGTTGAGACTTCAAGTGCCTTCTCAAGTAGTCACAAGTTGGTGTCAAGAGATTAGAGAAGTTGGAAGCTAAAGATACTAGTTCAATCAAAGTCCTAATCCTTGTTCTTAACTTCCTTTCTTTAGAAAGCCCAAAGTTGTAAGCAAAACCTAATACACTTCCTTGCTTAAATATCATAATCATGTTATTTACATATCATTCATGCTATATATTGTCTTGTTATCATGTCCATGATGTATAAAAATGAGTAAAACAAGTTATTATAAATGATTGTTAACTTATGTTATTTAAACAAGTAAACTAGTGACTTTCTTAGAGAACCATGACCAAAATAGTACAACTATGATATTGGACACTTACTTACTGTTAAAGATGACCTAACAAGGAAACCATAGCAATTTGAACCACCTAAAAAGAGTACACGAGTCAAAAGTTATGACCATTTGAAGTTACCAAAACTTTGAGGCAAAGCTGCCAAATACCTTCTGTTACAGAAACCTAAAACACGCAAAAAGAGGTCTTTCTGGTCCGTTTCATGAAAAAGTTAAAACACGAAAGTTGTCCAGAATCACGTTTTCTTCAAAAACTCAGGTGCACGTCTCCAGAAAACTAATAACGAATGAGATTTTTCTCGGTTTCTTAACAGCTATTTACATATATATAAGTCACTATATAATAGTTATGTTTTAAAAAGACCAAGAGGTCTTATGACCTAGATTCAAGACCACAACCATGGCTAGAACCAAGGTTGAGTCTCAAGACCATGGAACCATGACCAAAGGTCATGGCAAGGCCACGACTAAATGACCATAGAAGCTTACTTAGGCGAAAACATGAACCAAAGAATTGGCGATAACTTGAACAAACAATTTGGATCTACTTCATCTAAAGAACCATGAGATATTACAAGTATTTGTCATACAAGTTATAAGAAACTTACCCTAATAACAATCTTCATGTAAAGATAAACTTTCCTAAGTTTATTCAAATATTAGACATGTAACTTTTCGGATCAAAACTTATATATATATATATATATATATATATATATATATATATATATATATATATATATATATATATATATTATCAACTACTACAATAGTAAGGAGCCTCATGTGAGGAGTTCATTATGTAAGCCGTCGAGATGAGTTGTGGATTTACGAATTAAAGTGTCCTGGCTCCTCGAACGTTTATTAACATGACTTCTGAATTATGTCGGCCCGAACGGTAGTAAACGATATATAAACTATACATGTTTCATGAATCATTTCTTTTCAAAGACTTACACTATACATCATACCACATCATGGACTAAATTGCAAGATATATATAGGCACATCTTCATATTATTTACTTCAATCCTAAGTCGCAACATTCTATTATAGGTTGCTTGTAGAAACCTTCGCGATTCGACCATCACATTCACTACTTACTACATAACTTAAGGTGAGTTCGTAGCCCCGCTTTCTATTGTTTAACTATTTTACAAACCCATAGGGGGGATACATGCTATTATTTTTCTACTCGAACACAATGCTTTCTACTGTATGCTACCCGACTATGTTTTATTGTCACTAAGTAACGATTGCCATGTTCGAAGTCCCTATATCATGAACCATTAGTCACTACCTATAGTGAGCGCGAATATTGTGAATAGATCTATTGGGATTGACGGATCCCATTTGTGTTGAACAACTACGAGTTCACACAAATGCACTATATTTGAGATTTAGCGGTATAATGGCAAAAGTACCTTGATAGGGCTTCTATAATGCCAATTTGTGGTTCGATGTTAATGCTTTGGTTGCATGAGCTTAGTGCAATAATAACGGCTTTTGTTTTCTAACTATGAGTGTGAGTCTATAGCTCACACTACGATTATTGTGTTCAAACGATTTAACTAAACTCTACGAATTTCACTCAACCTTTGTGTTGACCTCTTAAGCATGTATTTCAGGTTCATGACGATCAAGGTTGGCATGGGAGGGCACGGATATTCAAAAGGGCTATAAATTTTTACTATCATTCAAAGACTTAATTAATGTAATTTGTAAACATGGAACCATTTGGGACCTCATTTTGTAATCTCTGATATTTATATAATTTGAATGATAAATCTTTTAAAACGACTCAACTAGAGTTCGTTTTCTATTATTGTGACTGTTGTGCCGTTGAGTAACACCCAAGTTGAATTCCGCTGCATCCATGAATTGGGGGTGTTACACGACATATCCATATTTTTGTACCACATCATTCACCACCTAGCCAATTATTAGTGTGCCAAATCCTAAGTTCATAGGACGACATTTGATACGTTTTTAAGTGACGAAGTGTTTGATCAAAATCAAGTCAAACGATTTGTAATAAACTCAAATCTCAACCATTTTGTTTCCCGTTTGTTCCTAAGTGTTCCTAATAACATTTCTAACATGTTTTCATGTTTAAATGTCAATGATAATCAGCTATGTTCAAGTTGTATACGATTTCTCAAATCGTGTATGGAAATAAATGGTTGGTCGACATATTCATGAATCACCAAGACACCCACCTTATTTCTAGCACTCTCAATGTGTTATTATAAGTATAAAACTCAGCCTACAACCTATACTTACTGACAATGCATAGTAGTTTTGGTTTCCTTGAAATTTCTACACTTACGTGTGATAAAAAGGCACCATATATACTTCTCGTGCATGCATCCGATTCTATCAATTATCATACACTTTCAAAACTTCCTTCCTTCCAAATAATTCTCTCTTGAAGGCCAGAAGTTGTTACAATATCGTTTGGACGCAAGAAAGGATAATCGGGTTTAAGTTATACGTTTATTTCTTTGGGTTATAGTCGAATTTGATAGTTTCTTGTGTTTCCTTCTTCCACTCTCGATTCTCTACCACCCTAGAGGTGTTGTAAGTTGTTTCAAACTCATTTCCATTCATTTCACACGTTACAAATGTTTCATGCATCATGTCTTTGATTTTATCGATCGTATATAGGATACATATATATTTTCACGTACATATTGTCATATAGAACAACAAACGTGGCTAGCCTCTATCTTGGAAGGCCTAGGAGTCACGTAGCATACATATTTCACGTTCATTTCAACGTTACATGAATCAAATAAACTTGTTTTGAACCATGCTAAATCGGATGAAAAATTATATAAACACTTAGAAAATATACCAAGTCTTTCACATATATATAAACGTCCCTTACATGCTACAAAACGTACGTATAACTTTAAATATCACGTTGTAAGCATATCATATTATTACACGACTTAATAGACCACCTAGCTAGCAAACAATTTCGTATATATAACTTGTAAAAATAACTTGATCTCGACACTTAATTTTCATCAAAGTGAATCGCAATCGATCACCTTTAAAAACATATATTTTTACCGATTGGGCCTAAAAGCCCAATAAGCTAAAAATAAGCTCTCCTGATAAGCTAGCTTATCTAAACTTTTTGATATGAAAATAGAACAAGAAAAATGATATTTTTGATGAGCCCAACTCATCTCACGAAGTACGGATTTTAAATTGTTAACGGGGCCTTGAATTTGACTCGTTAAATGCCCATAAGCTGAAAAATAAGCTTTTAACCAAATAAGCAATTAAAATAAGCTTATTATTTATTAAATAAGCCACGGAAATTTTTATATAATTTTTCTAACCATTTTTGTAACTTTGGACTAAAAATGTAACGCGACGACACCTAGAAGGACTAAAACTGTAAATATTGAAAAGTGAGGACTAAAACTGTAAAAACAGAAACATAAGGGTAAAAATTGATAATAGTTAATATTCTAAGCCTAGTTTTGACTATTGGACAATTAGAGGACTATAATTGTAATTTATTTATAAAAAGGACTAACCCTGTAACGCAAATGTCATTAGGGTAAAAATGGTAAAATTGAAAAAGGACAAGGACTAAACATATTCTATTTAACATTCTTACATATTTTCTATTTTTGTAAATTTATTTCATATGCATTTAAAACTTCCATTTTTATTTATATATATTATTTAACGTAACGTTAATAATATATATATAACGATATTTCAAAAATTAATATTATTATTTATAATTAAAAAGGTAAAACTTCGATGGATAATTTAAATAACATATTTTGTCATATCATGCATATCATAAGAATTACACTGCACATCATCTATTCGTCATAACGAATAATTATTATTCGTTATTCATTCGTATTTACCAAATAGTATTTGGTCAAAATTATCAGATAAATCTATTTATCAGGTTGTATTTCGAAGCCGTTATCATAAATTCGTCCGACTTTATTTTCTTCATTTCAGTATCAATCAAGGTGAGTCATAGCCTCACATTTACTTATTTTCAAACTCCGTGAGGGGGATACATGTTATAAACAGATCACAAGTAATTTTCTGTATGCTACCTGACTTGATATATGCCTAAGTTACCTATTACCAAAAGACCCTTGATCATGAGCCATTAATCACTGTTATGTGAACGTGAATATAATGAATAGATCTATTTAAGTTTTGATAGCCTATCCCATTAATACTTGACGTAATGCCATTATGCATGTGGTTAGTCGTATTAGTTGTGATATATTATATTTGAGTAAAAATAAAAATTGACAAATCACCTATTACACGAGGGCAATATTATCATTAATTTGATAACACCTCCGTATTTACGGTATTTGTTAACGTTTTGCGTGTCATGAGACTTAGAGCAATATATACTGCAATATCAATTTTTAACTGATTGTATTTCCAATACAATCTTACTTGTGTATCAAAATGATTACTAAATTCAAACTCTATGATATCACTCAACATTTTTGTTGACTTTTAAACATGTTATCTCAGGTATTTAGCAAAGGAAGCAAGCATGGAACGGGCAGAAAAACTTCAAAACTTATCTACTTTATTTAAATAATGGTGTAAAATAAAAGATGTTTGATTCAGTTTAAAACATCATGTTGTAAATATTAATGGGTTTATGTCTATTCACATTTACCTCGACATCCCTCATTCAAAGGTACGCAACCCTAAAACTCTCTACGAGAACCCTAAATCGATTACTTACTCTCACGCCGGAGTCTAATCGGGGGAAACAATCCCTCGATAAGCCTAACGGTGTTGTCTTATTTTCTTAGTACGCAGGTGACAAGTGCTAAGGAGTGAATTGGTACGAGAGTATAAACCCATAACCAGGTACACCCAACTTTTGTATCAACAATATACAATCCGCTTGTAACATTGATGATCACTTAATAAGAATTCTCTCTTCCTCTCTTGTTCTTGTTCATTATTTTGTAACACGTTATCAGCACGCTCTAATACATTAATTGCAAATATTTTTTGAAAAATAAATATATTGACAACGAGGAAGAAGGAGGAAACTAATGTGATATATATTACGGTTCACAGTTCCATCTTCTATTTGAGTTAGTGAGGTAAATCTTTAACCCATGTGTAGTATTATAATATGCTTGTTTGTGATAGTTTCATCATCGAATTTTTATACAAGTTTAGTGAGGTTATTGAGCATTAAAACCAAAACAATAAACTGACGTGGTGGATCCATTAATTAATGTATTATCTATGAACATTGATTTAATAATACATAATTACGTGTATGTCTCTTTTGTAAGAATCATGGGTTAACTATTTTAATCTTTTCATGATAACTAATCTTTCGTGAAGGCGTTAAATATGACTTTAAAAGTTATTGATTTACATGGTATAACCAATCTTATGTAAATAAACGAGATTTTTACAAAAAGGTTAATTAATCATCACTATTGAACATGTTTTTAGTATTTTTGTTACAAAACATGACATGGTGCTTTAGTTTTGTGGAAAAGTTAGGGCGCCATGCGATGTGATGTTTTGTGAAAAATTTTGGGACTAACAGTGTATTTTTGTCTAGAATTTAATAGGGTAGTAGGTGCCATCTTATTTAACATTTTCGGCAAAATAAAATATATATATATATATATATATATATATATATATATATATATATATATATATATATATATATATATATATATATATATATATATATGTTTCATATTATCGAATAAAAATATATCAAATTTGATTCGAACATATTACAGCTTTTGCGTGATAATCCCTAAACCCTATAAGCTCGTTTCAATGAAGTAATTGCTGCTGGAACTGGAGCTGGTGCTGAAGATAGAGATTATTAATAGAGATTAATATGCTACATAAAGTAACCTTTGATTTTCAGATATTATGGAAGATTATTTTTTTATAATCTATTATAAGTTTTGTCTGCAAACAAAGATTATTTTTTAAGTAGCTTATTTTTTTTAAAAAAAATAGGCCTAATCTCCCCATAATCTCATGTGTCAAACATAGCCTTAAGCTTATGGAGGCAAATGATTTATTAAAGATTCCGTACCTTGTGTGACAAACAAATTTTATTTTATAACCTAACTTATTTTTAAAGCCTTTATAAGTCTGTCCCACATCCAACATCGCGAAAGTAAATGTGTAAATTTAAACTTTTAAAAATTACTATAAAAAAATGTTATGTCCACAAAAGATTATAAAAGAAATTCCAAACAATAAGATCATTTGAACTGTTGTGTGAAATCTATCTGACATTAAGTTGAGAAAAAAATATTTTAAAAATACTAGTAACTTTTTGCACACTAAAAAACTAATAAATGATTCTACAAAACATTTTTTAGACGTGTCGGAATGAGGGTAGGTTTGGGTCATGTTGTTCGTCGACATACCATAAAATAAGACAATGACACTAAACAATTTAAGTTGAGTTCCAACTCTTAATAAAATATAAGTGATATTGTTGATACTACAGTTATAACCAATAAGTGATTTTGTCACATCATTGTAAAACTCTTTTTGTAAGTTTTTTATGAACATAGCACTTTCTTGCTATAAATATAAAGTCTCAAATACTTGTGTTTGGGAGGGGTTTATATAGGGCTTAAACTTTTAAAACTAATCGGTTTATAAAATAAATTTTGTTTGTCTCACGGGCTTAAAGGGACTTATATAAGTCAAAAGCCTCCGTAAACCCAAGCCCATTGAAAGAGGCTTACGAAGGCTTATAGCTAGTTAAATTACATAAGTACTCTTAAAAATATAATGGATTATCGTGCAAAAGTCAAAAATATATCTGAATTTAATTTGATGTATTTTTATGCGATTTTACATTAAGGGCCCGTTTGGTTGGGGTCAATCGGAATGATACTATGACTTTGAAAGTCATTAAATGTGTTTGTTTTGTGGGCCCGGTAATGAAATAAGTATATCATAGCCATAGATTCATTACCCATCAATTTGATGTCTATGAAATCCATTCCCGTGGGTCCCTCTCTTTTCCACTACAAAACTCAAATATCTATACACTTTTTCATACCATATTTTGTCATCCAAATATAAACAATCGTAATGATACAATTTTTGATACCCATTGTCATTCTATCACATACTAAATTAGATACCAATTGTCATTCCTAACAACAAACCAAACGGGCCCTAATAAGTTTTGATTCCAACTAATTCTCCAAACAACTTAATAAAAATATTAAGTTTCAGCTTTCGGCTTATAATATAATCTCATTGCGCCAAATATACCTATAGTAGAGATAATATATTATAATCCCAGTTTACCCTTTCCATGTTTATATCCGTGTATCTAGCATCTTAATATGTTAACGATCATTATAGCAATGTTTTAAAAACCGGGTTCGAAATCGACCCGGTCGAGTCATCAGGCACCGGGTCAACCGGTTCGACCGCCTGATCAACTTAGTTTTCAATTTTTATTTTTTTGACCGGGTCAACCGGTTCAACCGCCGGGTCAACCGGGTCGACCACCGGGTTTTTATTAAAATTTTTTGAAAAAATGAAACCCGGCCGGGTTTCTAGAACCGGGTTGACCCGGGTAACTCAAAACCCGGCGGGTCAAACCGGTTAACCCGGTTTAGAAACCCGGGTTGTTTTGACCCGTTTTTTCGGCCGGAACCGGTCGAACCGGTTAACCCGGCCGGGTCGACCCGGGTTTCAAAACCTTGCATTATAGTGATTGTAGTAAAAGTACCAACTTATTTACAAACCAAATATATAAAGTTAGACAATAAAATTAGATGTGCACTGAAGTTTTCTAATCAAATTTCTTTTAATACTAGATGAGAACCCCAACGCTGTATACCATATATAGTTACATTTGTGAATTCATGGTTGTGATGTGACTCTTAATGCAATTCTTAATAGTTTGACTGTAGGTACTGCGACGAAAAAAAATTTTACAAAAGTATGAGGATAAAAAAAATATTTAAACTATTAACAAAAATAAATGATATTATTAGTAATTTCCAAGTTTTCGTTTTGCAAGTTAAGAAAATTGTTTTCCTTTTATTTATAGTTAAGATTAAGATAAGATAAAATAAACCGTAGGTATATTTGGTAACTATAAAATGATACTCACCTGTCCCGACAAATAAAAAATGAACAATTTACGATACGTGAAATAAATGCAAGTTTTTATTGATAAGAGTCTTGTTTACCCCATTTCTGTTATAAAAAATAAAAATGAACAATTAATTTAAGTTCTAATTAGAAGATGAAAATACATAAAATAGTAATAATTACTGTTTATATATAAAAATTAGACACCTGTTTTTAGAGACAAAGATATAATAAAAAGTAACATAAGCTAGAAAACATAGGGTTATGAAACATAAGTCAAAACTACATAAACTCTTAAGCCCAAAAATAAGGTTAAACAAAAAGAGTTGCGGTTCAGCTTTTTGCTCGTTTGACTCTCACCTCTACGTAAATTGAAAGAAAGAAAAAAAAAAAAAAAAAAAAAAAAAAAAAAAAAAAAAAACTTACTTATGAAATATAAGCTAAAAACAAGGTTAAATCAAGGTATACAATCAAGGGAAAATGGCAGGAAAGTGCATCATACTTGCCACTTTTTGTCATTGTATGTAGCGATTTTTTTTTTTTTTGTTTTTTTTTTTTTTTTTGAATTTGGCCATAACCTTTTCAAATCGTTTCATTGTGTGGTCTGTTTCACCGGATGCAACTGGGTGTCCTACGTGGCATCGGTAACTTCTTACTACCCTTTTTTTTTACACTTTTATTCATTTATCTTGTATTTAATACAAAAGTTTATTTAATTAAAAACGCATTTCTATTTCTTTATATATACTCCCAAGTCCCAATCCACTTTATCCCCTTATCCCCACCAACAACTTTATACCACCACACAAACCACAAGCCCTAGGCATGAGATCTTCATCCTCCTCTAGCGCAAGATCAAGATCCACGTCAGTGAGACGTTTTTACACAAAAGAAAAAGTAATTGCACGTACTGAGTGTGATTGTCATTTACCTGTCGCACCTCAAGTGTCATGGACCATCACAAACCCTGGTAGAAGATTCAAGGGCTGTCCAAAATATGTAAGATACTTATTTGTATGTAAGTTAAGCTTTTTGATATACGAAGATGGAAGTAGCTTTTCACTTGTATTTGTTGCTATGACAGGGTAGGGAAAACTAGTGTAAGTTCTATGGTTTTATGGATGATGAGCTTCCTAGTGAATACTACAAAGAGTTGTTCTTCAAATAGCATGAAGAACTGAAAATGTTGAGGTGGAGAGTGGCTGAGTTATTGAGGGGAAATTCTGAGTTGCACATGGACAAGGGTGGATCAAAATCTGATGAAGGGAAAAGTTGCACATTTGATGAAGCAGCTTATTTGCAAATGGTTGAATTGAAGGCTGAGTTTCCCCTTCTTTGGATCTTTTAACTTCTCAGGACGTAAACCACATCGAGCTACTAATTTCTGTGTTCCACTTCTGTCAAACCATAAGGAAAATCCATTTGCTAAACCATAAAATGTAAGACATTCTTTCAATTGAGCAGCATCAACATACTTTAATCCAACCTGAAAAATCATATAAAGTTGCTATTCAAAAGACTAACTGTAACCTTTATACTATGAAATATAATTAGGATATTTTGAATTGTTACCTTTGGTTTCTGCAGTTTCCAATGTGTATCTGCATCGTAAATAGGATACCTCTCCACATTAGTCTCCACCATCTGGAATGATCTGTAAGTTTAGCATCATCATCACAGCCTTTTAGCTTCCTCAACAAATCACCAAGAAATTCCTCATGCTCTAACACAGTTTCATTTTCACCTATGCCATCCCATTGCTTTTGTCTTGAACTTCCCTCTGCAGCTTGTGGTTCATTAGCTTTTTTCTTTAACTTTGGTGCCCTTTTAGCCTCAAAATTTCTTCTCCTAAGTTCAATCAATTCCTCCTCACCCTCTGATAAATAGTCTACAGATCTGTCAGACAATTCACTTTCACTATCATCATACAACATTGAGTAGTCAGGAATCTCAGCCTCACTGTCACTTGAAGAATCAGCCCTACCACTAGGATTCACATTGTCTTCAATCACAATACCCTTATTCCTAACCATTGGCTTTCTAGCATGAACCTTTCTACCTTCATCAATCATCACACCTTTACCCTTATCCACAAACTTCCTAGGCAAGTCATCGTGAACTTGTTCTGATGGACCAGTGTCATCATGAACATGTTCTGATGGACCAATGTCATCATGTATAACATCAGATTGACCAGTGACATCATGTACAACATGAGATGATGCAACACCCTCATTCTCTAGATTAACAGATCTGATCTTATGTGGTGATACACTATCCCAATGTCTTCTACTAACAGTTCTGGGCTTAGGGGGTGACGTTAACTTTTGTGCTTCTTCTTCAGCCCATGAAACTAACTCATCATATGACATGTTCCCAACATCCTTCCTCACAATTCCTTGTATTCTAAGTTTAGAAGTGGCCTCATTGACAGATTCATCAAATACTATATTTGTATGATAATATTGATACAGCTGCTTTTGGGGAATGTGGGATAAGTACATTTCCAATTTTCCATATGATTCACAAAATGCATACATAGACTCCAAATCAGCATTAGACTCAACTATTTTTAGCTCATTTTCTAAGTCACAGCCTGGTAACTTAAAAAACATGCCACAAAAAGTGGTGTCTAACTGATCTTTCAAATACTCACACAGACCATCATAATCATACTTCTTCTCCTTACTTACCCTTAGGTAGAAAATAACACCATTTTCATACCTTAGTGGGTCGAAGTAAAAGACACCATCAAAGTGTACATCAAATAACATTGCGTCAAGACCAGATGAAGACATACTGTTAACAAAAAAAGAAAAAAAAAGAAAAAAAAAAGAAAAAAAAAAGCGTTATCAGTAAAAACCCTAATTGAACATGCATATTTTGGGAGAAATAAAAAATATGCAATTCCATTATAAAACAAACATAATAAAGTCAAATTTACCTTTTGCACACATCAATTTCATAAAATCAATAGAGAATGTATGCCAATTTGGATTTTTATAATTAGGGTTTGGGGACCATGGGAATAAACTAGTGTGTGGTGGGACTATGTGTTTTTGTGGATAGGGTATCACGTTAATATGTGGACAAAAAACCGTATATCCTTTGCATTTATTCGTATTTATTACGTGGCAAATTATTTTCAAACGTGGATATTTTTAAAAGTAATAAAATGTATTAAAAAGGCGGATATAACCGGCTAAGGTTGCATCCGGTGAAACAGACCACACAATTAAACGATTTGAAAAGGTTAGGGCCAAATTCAAAAAAAAAGGTCGCTACATACAATGATAAAAAGTGACAAGTATGATGCCTTTTCCTGCCATTTTTCCTACAATCAAACAACACTTAAAAGAATCTTCTAATTACAGTAAAAGAGTACTAACATAAAAGAAAGAAAGAAATAGGATGAATTAATAATACTAGCAGGGTACCCGCGCGTTGCAGCGGCGGGTACCCTGAAATAAAATTTTTCAATGAAATTAATAAAAATATCACGGGATGTCATTCCGACACCTAAATTTGCTTGGTCACAGCTTTGTGTATCGAGTCGAGTTTTATTGAGTCGAGTCTTGGTTACAGGTTCATATCTAGGTTAAGATGGAGTGTTGTATATTGTGTTTAAATGATTATAATATTGGGTATAAGGGTATTTTTAATGCTATTAATTTAGAATGAGGGTTGTACATTGTGTTTAAATGATTATAATATTGGGTGTAGGGATGTTTTTAATGCTATTAATATAGAATGAGGGTTGTACACTGTGTTTAAATGATTGTAATATTGGGTGTAGGGTTGTTTTTAATGCTAATAATGTAGAATGAGGGTTGTACATTGTGTTTAAATGATTGTAATATTAGGTGTACGGGTGTTTTTAATGCTATTAATGTAGAATTCTAAGGAAAGTGGTCTGAATTTCGATTCATGCTAGTTTTTGTTGTACACAATGCTTTGGTTGTTGTAATTATGAAAATTGGTTGCTTTAAAGTGTTGTAAACCATGCATCATTTTGTGTACATCTGAATTTTTTGGAGAGAGAATCGTTCCTCCATTATAAGTAGTATAGATAATAGTAAGTGTTTGTTTTAACTTTTTGAACTATTTTGACTTTAACTTAATGGTGGGCAAAAAATCCGGTTTGTGAACCAATCTGATAAAAATCGGGAAACCAGTTTTTACTAAAACAGGTTTGGTAAAACAAGTTAATACTGAACCAAATTAGCGGTTTAACAACCGGTTTTAAATATTTGGTGTGGACTGGTTTACAGCCGGTTAAAACCGAATCAGTTTCTAAAACAGGTTTCGGTTTTTTGTCTTTTGTGGCGGAAAGTGGTATTGAATTTGGTAGCATAGTTGGCAAGTTAGTTTTTGGCAATTTTTTTGCATAGGTGGTGGTACAAGATTTTAATGGGGGTGTTACTTTTGATACATTGTTTTAATAGGAATGGTACTTGGTAGTTGTACACGATTTTTAACCCATCAAATATTCAAAATTCAAATTTTTATATTTTCTCATTTTCAACACTTATTCGGCCATTGTTTTAGTATATAAAATAAGGAGTTGTGCGCTGGGGTAAATTACTCAAACTTAAAACACAAAAACACATTATTTGAATACACAAAAAACACTCTAAAAAAAATGTCATCCGTTGAGGATTCGACCAACCTTACCTTGGGTGAAATCAAAACGACGCCTACAAACCCAAAGATTTGGGTAAACTTCGATATGTGTAAGATGTCGGACAACTCGATGAAAGCGAGATGTAAAAAATGTGGTAAAATTTTCATACATGACGAGAATGCTACGTTGAAAAATCATATGAAAAAAAGTTGTCGCGTTGTGAAAGAGGCGACGGGTTCTAGTCAAACAACCATGGGTAATGATGGATCGTTGTGGAAATACGAGGCGGCTCGGGTTTGAGATTGGATGGCGAAATTTGTGATTCAAGAAAACTTGCATTTTGATCACTTCGACAAAAAGTGAATGACCTCGCTTATCCAAGACTTAAGCTAATAATATAATCTAATTACAGTAAAATGTGATTAAATTAAGCTATACAATCAAACAAGACCTACAGAGTACCACTACTAGTAGAATCTAATTACAGGGAAAAAAAAAGAAAAAGAAAAGTTAGGCTTTAATTATACCAAAATCTAATAAGTAGTGAGTAACATAAAGGAAAGAAAGAACGAATTTAATAATAAGAGTAAATTACATAGATGGTCCATGTGGTTTGTCAAAAGTAATAATTTTCATCTTTTAAAGTTTGAAGTTGCACTGTTAGTCCTTAAGTTGGTAAACAAATAACACCGGTCCTTTAGTTTAACTGGTGTTAAGTTATCATTTATACTTTAACCCCTTTGGTTAAATATCGTTGCATCGTATATCCTTAATAATAACGGCTAAATATAATTTAAAGTTTCCATATGTTTTTATCGGTTTTTATATATTTTCTTCCGTTTTTATACGTTTTCGTCCGTTTATATACGTTTTCATCTGTTTTTATCCGTTTTTATATGTTTCGTCCGTTTTTATTATGTTTTCATCCGTTTTCGCACATTTTCATACGTTTTTATCCGTTTTTGTCCGTTTTTATTCTTACATTTTATCCGTTTTTATACGTTTTCGTCCGTTTTTATACGTTTTCATCCGTTTTTATATGTTTTCATCCGTTTTTATACGTTTTCATCCATTTTTATACATTTTCGTCTATTTTCTTACGTTTTTATACGTTTTAGTCCGTTTCTATACGTTTTCATTTGTTTTTATATGTTTTCGTCCATTTCATACGTTTTCGTCTGTTTTATACATTTTTTTCATCCGTTTTTCTTACATTTTTATTCGTTTTCGTCCGCTTTATACGTATCC
Source organism: Artemisia argyi (assembly GCA_030686995.1). NCBI lineage: Eukaryota > Viridiplantae > Streptophyta > Magnoliopsida > Asterales > Asteraceae > Artemisia > Artemisia argyi. Next base: position 199,759,506 of record CM060685.1, on the reverse strand, counting down.
ATACGTTTTTATATGTTTTCGTCGTTTTTATATATATTTCATCCGTTTTCCTTACGTTTTTATCCGTTTATATACATCTTCATCCATTTTTATACGTTTTCGCCCGTTTTTATACGTTTTTTTTCGTTTTTATACTCTGTCATATGTTATTATACGTTGTCGTCCGTTAATAAAAACGGACGAAAATGGAAAAAAAACGTAAAAAATATATGAAAATGTAAGAAAATGGGTAAAACGTAGGAAACATATGAAGACGTATAAAAATGGATAAAACGTAAGAAAAAGGGATAAAAGCATATGAAAACGTACAAAAACGTATGGAAATGTAAAAAAAGGGGCAAAAACGTATAAAAACGGATGAAAACGTATAAAAACGTATGAAAACATATGTAAATGTAAGAAAATGGGTAAAACGTATATAAACATATGAAAACGTATAAAATAGATGAAAACATATAAAAAGTAAGGAAAAACAGACGAAAATATATAAAAATAGACGAAAATTGTAAGAAAATGGGTAAAATGTATATAAACATATAAAAACGTATCAAACTTAGGATGTTTAATGTATTAATACTATGTGAACTCTTACAAGCTAATGAATTTCATTACATGTTTAGTTTTAAACATAATTAATTTTCTATCAATATTAACATTTATGTAACAAATTTTTTAAACTTTTTTTTAGCAATTTTGAAATCATGTAAATATGTTAGTTTGTGAACATATATTATAACGTATGTCGGGTTTTGAACTCGAGCTTATTAGATTACACGCGTTGCGTATGAGATTCAATTATAATAATTAATATATAATAGTTGTATTTTAATTAATATTTCACAATAAAGACTAACGGTCTTTATAATTTAAAGGTAATTAGCCTAACGGACGTTAAATTTTAAAATGAGAGACTAAGAGAAAATAGCCAAGAAGAAGGTTCTTGAACCCTTCTCTTGGGCTTGGACGATCGACATAAGATTCCCCATGGGGAATTCTTATCAAACTTGATTACTAAGTTATTCAACTATAAATACTTCGTAATTAAATACAATCTCTTGTATTCATTAGCTGGTAATCTTGTGAAACCTTAGCTAGCCAATTTTTCTTCTTTTCTCCCTCTTTTACCTAGGTCATACGAATTACAAACCCACAAGGGGTTTGCGTTCAACTTTGAGTGAAACCAAATTAATTGGTTAGCTATTGTTGTAAAAAAAACTAGTATTCTAATTGAATCGCTATGAATACACGTGTGCAAGATCGTAGAGACATCTTAATTGGATTTTGGTGGTGGTTAACCCTAATTGACATTCATAGAAGTCGATTACTACAAACCCTAGTTTTAGGGTTTGTGATTTTGATCTTGATTTGATTCGCGTGGAAGCTACCAAGGTACGTTCTCTTTTAGTTTAATTAATTATGCACTATATATGATTCTTGCTTCTGTTGCGTGACTCGTGTTTAATTGTTTATATTTATGATTGTCATAGTATTTTAATTCAAACAATATAAAGAGTATGTTTGATGAAACGGTAAATCGCATAATAAGGTATAACACATTGGGTTAACTTAAATTTTAAATACTCAACTTTATTTGTCTCGATAAAATAAAGGGAAAATGGCACAAAAAGGCACTTCACTTAAGGTCTATTTTCAATCAAGGTATTTCACTTTTTTTTCTTGCATATAAAGGCGTCCGACTTTTTTTTAGTAGATTTAGGTTTTTTTCTAACTTCCGTCACCCACTTCGTTAGTAAATCACATGTTTAGTCTTTGAGTTTGTAGAGTCATGTCATGCACCATACATAACCAACTGCCACCACTATCACCAGCCGCCGCCACCACCTGCTACCTCCACCACCACCAACCGCTGCCACCATCCTCCACCAACCACTGCCACCCGCCACCGCCACCGCCACCGCCACCGCCACCGCCAACACCATCCACCATCACCAGTCGATTGTGGTGGAGGTGATGGTGGCGGCTTCAGGTGGTGATGGTGGTGGCGGACGGTGGTGGTGGCGAAGGCTGGTGATGGTGGCGACTGATGGTGGTGTTGGATGGTGGTGGTGGTGGCAAACGATGGTGGTGAAGGTGGGTGCTGGTGGTGCACGATGGTGGTAGAGGTGGCATGTGGTAGTTGGTGGTGGTGGATGGTGCATGAAATGACTATACAAACTAAAAGACCAAACATGTAATTTACTTACGAAGTTAGAAAAAAACTTAAGTCCATTAAAAAAAAAAAGTCGCCTTTACATGCAAGAAAAAAAGTGAAATACCTTGATTGAAAATAGACCATAGTATACTAGGGTGACTTTTTATACCATTTCCCTAAAATAACAATTAACACTTTTTTTAAATCTACAATCTACCAACCTTTTCTTAACTAGGACTTTCTTTTTAATTGTAGACTATAAAAATGACACATGAGATGAAACTTGTGTCACTGTTCGTCTGTTCCCTCAATTTTCATAGGTCACATCTTATGTACTTATGTTCTTGCCGACATACCACCAAATCAAATAAGACCATTTATACAGATACATGAAGTTGAGTTCCAACTCTTAATAAGATAAGAGTATGATTTTGTTAATCATTACAATCATATGCTGCATCGACATATTAATAAGAAACAACCAAATAGTAATTAGCATAACTTACACAAAATGTTAATCTTTTTTCCTTGGACTCGCATATAAGTAATCATAGGCTTGTTTACATATGTTGGGTTGACCCGTCATCTGCAAGTCTTAGTATATTAGTGAGCTTGGTTCCCACACTTGCAACATTCGGCCTTTTGGTTAAAGCCTGTGGCATTTTCTTGAGGTGGATCAATGACGACGCCATTTTTGTGATCCGCGCCTACAAGAATCATCCTTGCATTAATGTTAAACGTTCACAACTAATTACTACACAAATCATATTTAGATGTGACCATTCCGACCCGCTTAGATATAAATGAGTTTATTCATGCAACATTTTTTTCTCAAACAGGTAAAAAAACACAAACAAAACTTTGTCATGGTAGAGTTCCTTAAGGACTATCGAGTTGCTTAGCTCACATCCTAAACTTCACAAATTTAAACCCACGTGTATTGATTACACCGGTTTTTATATATTCTTTTGCAATTTCGCCTCAAGAAACTGTCTTATAAAAAAGACAGGTTATCACCAATCATTTCAAAATGCGATGTCAAATACACCTTTTAAAAATCTTTTTTTCCCCTTAAATATCAGCAGTATGATATATAATATAAGGTTGATAATGATTTAACCTTCGGACTTTTACTCAAATTACGGTAAGACTAATTTTGTGAAAACCTGGATCTGGCATGAGATTTTGTGGTCTCATCTCCATAGTCAGCATCTTCAAGGATATCTTACGCAGATAATCAGACTGCAAGCCAATTTTCCTAAAAGAATTCAGGTTCCAAAGTGTCTTACAGAAAGACAGAAAAAAAGGGCAAAAGCAGGATGTAAAAGCTACAGAAATATTTGGACGAACACACACAAAACGAACCTGGCTTGTCGCAACAGCATAAATCTTCTCTTCAAACGTCACAGCCGTTTCATGTATCTCATATTCATCCAATGGAAGATGCCTTCTCAAAGTTTCCATTCTAGGCAAGATAAACATGTGTTGGTAATATAATATACGTATTTGGCAGACTAGCTTAACTAAAAATAAAATTTATCCTTCCAACAAAAAGAGTACAGACCACCAAGTAGTGTGCAAACTAAGCAAATGAGGCCAAAATCAGTAGATGAACAGGGTTCTGAAATCCTTCATCAAACGGTCATATATGTGCAACAAAAGAAACAGGATCCTCATCAAAGCAAGGATGCTAAAGTCTTGCAGGACGTACAAGTACAAGATATTACCACTTGGACTAATCCCATTAGTCTAGTAACTTAGTCACAGTTCTAAAGATAAAGCAAAATCATTAATGTCCTAATGGTCTGGTATACAAGATAAATCAACATACGTAGCTACCAAATGCATCAATCCATCTTTTTGAGCAATCCCATTTTAGTGTTGGCACCTATAAGGTTAACAACCACCATTGTACAGCTAAATAGTAAATACGAGTATCTCACTTCATTTCTACGCATAAGTCACACCCATGATCCCAAGCGTTAACACCATCATAGTTAAGTTAACATTCTAAGCAGGTTAGCATAACAAAATTCTTAGACCAAATTAAGTTTAAAATAATGAAATAAACACATACATCTTGCTCACGATTCTTTGCCGTGAATCTGCTTGCAGCTCAACCCTCCAATCACCAAATTGCATAGGCGCGTTAACCCAAACGCCATTTGCACCCTGACCGGGCCTCAAATTACTTGCATCCATCTCCGCTTAGATACTTGATCTTCAATCCTATTGTCACAATAAATAAGTCCTAATAATAAGAGCTCTTTATAACAAGAAACAACATAAGCTACTTCCATGTCATAACTACCACTTAAGGGGTGTTTGGATTAGCTTGTTTTATGGGCTTATTGGTTTATTAAAATATGGAAAAGCCGATAAGCTCACTTGCTACGGCTGATGAGTTTATGTGCATAAGCTTATGAGCTCAAAATAGTGAACTTAGTGGCTTTTCCATATTTAAATAAACCGATAAGCCCATAAACTAAGCTAACCCAAACACCTCTTTAGGTGGTGTTTGTTCTACACTAGCTTACTTTCGAGCTTATTTTATTCAATCACAATCCCATTTTTCAGTTTATTATCCGGTTTCAAGTCATAAAAAAGCTCGTAATGCCCGAAAATAAGCTAAAACAAACTTCCCCATTCTTATCACATACAAATAGTAATTATACCATAATACCCAATTTTCTATTTTTATTAAAATGCTAAAATTTATAACAAAATACATTCATAGTAGAGGTGGCAAAATGGGCGGGCCGGGCGGGCATGGGCTAAACATGCACGGGCCAAACGGGCGCATGTTATACGAATCGCTTTAGAAAAGACCCAAAACCACGAAATAAATTCCTCAAATATAACCTCATTTATATTTAAAAAATTAAATATTATATCTATAAATTTTTCTTTAAAAACAATTATAATGTTCTTCGATTAAGAAAAAATATGTGCACGTTTGTGCCCATTTAACTTTTAAATGGGCAATATATGTCAATTTTTTATTTTTTTTTAAGGAGCTAAATGTGCCCAAATCTTTTTAAAATTTGCCCAAATTAGGTTTTTTTTTTTTTTTTTTTTTTTTTTTTTTTTTTTTTTTTTTACACAAATTGCCACCTCTAATTCATAGCAACCAAACCACAAATAACAAACTTTTATATAAAAATGCTAAATTTATAACAAAATCATTACATTTCAACAATGAAACAGCACAAGATTCAACATAAAACATTAGAAATCACAACTTTTTATATAAAAACATAAAAAGATTCAATCTTTATACAACTACAAGCCTTAAAACACATTCTTAACACTTACAAATAGTAATCATACCTAAAAACCATAAAATTTAATGAATCAATTAGTAAGTGAAATTGGGTTACCGTTGGGATGATCAGCGGTGCAGGATATTGAAATTCCGGTAACAATAAGCTGAACTTTGTTGACTTTATAGAGAGCAAAAAAGTGTCTAAATTTGAAATGACTAGTTTACCCTTTTATGTGGTAAGAAATATAGGAAATGAGTTATGTTATTAAAACCCCCTTAATGTGACAATAGGGGGTTTCGGTTAAAATGTACAAACCGCGATACACATTGTACAAACCCACAATCCATAGGGCTCATGAAACCCCCTTATGGGAGGGTTCGTATAAACTTCTCCATTGGAAAAATGTTAAAGTAAATTGCAAAAACTGTCCTCCTGTTGAGTACAGCCGAGCAAAATAGAGCGAAAATCGAAATATCGAGTCGAACCGAATCGATCAAAACCGAACCGATCATATTTTATCTATCTTTTTTCAATATATTTATGATTTTCGGTTTCAATTTGAATTGGTTCAGTTCGGTTCAAGCTAAAACCGAGAAAAACACACTTAAACCATATAAACCGAACTGAACATAACGGCATAAAACCAAACCGAGTCACTTCGGTTCGATTTTTTGTTTATGTTTTCCTCAAAATCGGTTTTCAATTCGATTCGATTTTGATCCACCCGATGCTCAGCCCTATTGAAGGGTGCTTACAACTTTTCATATGTAAGCGCATTATATTTTGGAAACATTAGAGTCCCATTATCATATTTGGCATGAGAATGATGAAACTTTAAAAGCTTATGTCATAAACAATAATTTCACATTAAAGTTCTTACAAGTAGTATTAACTTTTAAACTTGTAATGATTCACAAATGTAAATTGGCTAAACCAAAAAGATGATTTTACTGTTTACTACTTTATAGGAAATGTAAGGGTCCGTTTGGTTTGTAAATGAGTTTAGAATTGAGTAAATTTCAAAATACATCCCTGTGGTTTGCTCAATTTCGCACCATACATCCCTCTCGAAAAAGTTGCAACAAACACATCCCTCCGTTAGTAAAAGTGAAACAATATACATCCACGAGGACGAACGATGCAAATGTTGTGTCGTTAACTTGGACACGTGGCAGTTAAGTAAGAGTTAGTAAGGGTATATCAGTCATTTTACGTTTCCCTCTCCTTCTTTATATAAAAACACACACACTCACACCTCAATAACTCTCTCTCTCTCTCTTGAATAACCAGCCACCCCACTCGCCGGAACACCAGCAGAAACCGGTGCCGGTCACCGGAAAATTTTCCGGCAACCCTTTTTCTTTTCCCAATCGATAGATCGACATCTTCACAACCTATCTGGAGCTTTTGAGCTCTCGACACGCCCCCTAACTCACGGCCAACGGGCCTTGTGGGTTTCTTGGGTGTCTCGGCTAATAACAAACAACACCAACTTGGTCCAAATCCGAATCCAACAACAAATATTTCAAATAAATATCACAAGAACACATAAAGAATAATAATAACATCAAGTGGCCATGAGCCTTAGCTCACGGTTTGGAGTCGTTCGAGACACAACACACCCAAAATGATACCAACTAAATTTTAAATCGGTTTTTATGAAATAAAATGTTATCCCACTTGTTTCTAGCCCGAAATATCTAACAACTTCACGAGTTGACTCGGTGGTGAGTCAACCCACGCGTTTCTTACCTTGTGGACATTCGATCTATAAGTTTTTAAGGAGATTGGTGGTGTTGGAGGTGGATGTACGCGGTGGTGGTAACAAAATGAGGTGATGGGTTTGTTTTTGGAGCACGTGTGGTACCGTAGGTGGTAGGGGGATTGATGAGGGTTGAGTGGGTGGTGGTGGTGTTGAGTGGTGAGAACAGGTGGTGGTGGTGTTGGGTCTTGGCAGCCGGCGGTTAGAGAGAGGAGAGAAAGAGAGATGTGGTGTGGTGATGATAATGATGAAGATAGGGTTAGGGTTTGGTTATATTTGATTTTTGTTTGGGTTATTATTTGATTTGTGTTATTTGTGTTTATGTGGATGGATTTGTGTCTGGATAACTGGATTTGTGTTTATGAATTGGGATAGAGTGAAAAATGAATTAAAAGAGTGGTGAGAGTAGGTGTGAATATAAAGACATAATTACCATTGCTTAAAAAGAGATAACTGCCACGCGTCCAAGTTAACGACACAACATTTGCATCGTTTGTCCTCGTGGATGTATATTGTTTCACTTTTACTAACGGAGGGATGTGTTTGTTGCAACTTTTTCGAGAGGGATGTATGGTGCGAAATTGAGCAAACCACATGAATGTATTTTGAAGTTTACTCTTTAGAATTTGAATTTAGATTTGGATTGGTTTGAGAGAGAAGTAGGAGAAAGAAAGATATGATTATTTAAAATATAATATTTATATAAAAAAATGTGTGTCTTGTTTAAAGTAAAATAAAAAAATAAAATAAAAGAAAAGAAATTAAAAATGGTTCATAACCACATAATTTTTGCAAATAAAGATATATAAGAGTAAATAAATCAAAAAGTGGGACCAAGTACATATTAAATAGATTGTTAGATGGAATCAATTGTGAATCATACCTTTTCGAAGTGAAATGATTTTATTTACATTGATTCTCTTCTTGATTGTCACATGGAATCACTTCAATACCAAACAACTAAGGGTCCGTTTGGTATAGGGGTGTGGAAATGAGGGTATGAGTTTGATGTCATTTGTGGTTATTTGGTTGAGGGTTTTGCCAAACAATTCCTGTAGGTCATACGGATGAAACCCATAGATCCATACCACTTGGATTTGGTGGATTCTTCCAAACCATTCATGTAGGCTATATTCCATCACTAATTTCACTTACCCCACTCTTTTTATTCATATTTATCAAATAATATTCAAAGTCAAATATAAAAACCAAACAATATTTTTTGAACTATCAAACTCAATCCCATACCGCCATATTATCATACCAATATCATTATGATTCCTGTAAGCAAACCAAACGCACCCTACTTAGTGTCACATCAATAAAAAAACCCATTCCAAATCTTCAAAGCAAATAGGCCCTAAGAGTTAAATGCAAAAGTTGTTCTTGTGGTTTGACCATATTGAAGTGCATTTTTAAACTTTCGAAAGTAAATGGCAGTCTATGTGAGAAATTTTTGTGTTTAGTTATTGTATCTGTTGAGACAAATGAACTTAAAAGTATAATCGTTGTCCTTGACATGGACAATAATTATACACCAAATTCTTCACAGTATTTTCAAAGTTGTGGAGATTGCGCCCGTAAACGACTTTTGCAATTTACTGTAACTTTATAATCTATGTATAATAGAGGGTATTTTAATAAATTTTGTAAGTGGTTTAAGTAAATGTTTATGTTATCCCTGAAGACAACGTAAAATGAAAATAGATACTACTCATTTGGTATAAGAGTATGTCAAGCCAATATTAGCTATGACTATAGTTGGGTAATAGTAAGGTATAAGGTTGTGCATACGCACGACCTACTGAAAAATCATACTCCATCCGTCTCAAAATTATAGTCTACATTTCTTTTTAGAGATTGCACAAAATAATTGTTCATTTTTCATTTTAAGTAAAAACTAGAGAATTTAATGTTTGATTGATGTGTCAACTTAAAAAGTTCGTATTGTTCTTCAAAGAAAATTAAGGTTCTGCTTTATATATGGAAATGCCCCAATATAAGATTCATATATCTAAAGATTCTAATGATTTATATATCTAAAGAAAGATAGATACTCCATCATTGTTTCCACTTTTTAATTTTAGAGAAGACATTTAAGTTACGCTAGTTTTAAAAAGTTTAAAAGAGCACTTTAACCTCGTGTACAAGTAGATGCCTACTAATCAAAGTTCTCTTTTTCCAATAAAAATAAAATAAAATAAAATAAAAAAATAAAAAAAAAACATGTGTTTAGGACATGGAAAAAACTAATAAAGGGTTATTACAAATCAATTTTCTATACATGGAAAGTATATGATCATAGTTGTTTCATCTATACTACCCCGGATAAAACACGTTTATTTAAAACTTAGAAAAAAGTTTATTTGCTTATTCTTATTTTAATACTTACTGAATGACAAATCTCCACCATTAATTTAGTTTGATATAATGGTGAGGATTAATATAAGATTTAATTTTATAAACCTTTTTACTCCCCATCTATATAAACATTTTTTTTTTTAATTCTTCTTTTAATATCACATTTATTTTCACACACATAAGTGTGTTTCTCTCTCAATAACTTATTGACTTCTTCATTACCTACCCCAAAGTTAGTAACCACCAGTCCGCCAATCCCCATCACCATCACAATTCTGATCACCGTCACCATTCCGATCATCAACATCACCTCCCGATCACCATCACCATTCCGATCATCATCTCATCATCCCCCAAAGTTATCATCCATTTTTATGGCTTTCTTTTGATTTAAATGAACCGTTTTGATTCAGAAGCTGGTTTGATTGATATTTTTACGGTTGATAATGTTGTTGAGTCGGCTAATAATTATGTGGATCAAATTGTTTAGCATTTCTCGTGATCAAATTGCACACCAAGTGTTTGATGAAATGTCTGAATAAAAAATATTTGATAATCTTATTATCTGCTCATGCAATTTTGCTTATTAATTAAGTTGTTAGTTGAATTTTTGTTTTTACCTGAATTTTTGCTTATTAATAAGACATAATGCTATTTTTATGTCTGATTGTTGTTTTGTATCTGGTATCGCTTGTGATATTCTGTTAAAAATGATGTAACACTTGGGTTTGATTTTGATGCTTATATCATTTGTTATATTCTGTTAAAAATGATGCAACGGTTGGGTTTGATTTTGATGTTTGTATCACTTGTGATATTCTGTTAAATTTTCTAAAATATTACAAGTGATAATAGTGATAATAGTGTTTTCATATGGTTTTCTTGCTGCACACCTATTTGCATACTCTATTATTAACTTATTTTGGTCATTCATTTCATGAAGAAGGATCTTTGCAGTGTATCTCATTCTCATGTTGTTCATCTTTTTGGAGGAACCTTTGATATCACGGGCGATATCTCAGATGTGTCAGTTTCTTCTTTTTATTGAATCAACGGTGGTAATTGAGGAACATGTTATATCACAAGTGATATCACGTGTTATACATAGGTGATATCACGTGTTGTACACATGTGATATCATGTGGTACATACTAAAAAATGATCAATTTTCAACTTCAACCTTTTTTGTTACCTCTCTTAATGCACTGTAGTTATCACGAATATTGATTTATAATTCTTGACTTTGTCTTCCAGGTACTTGAATAATGGTATTATTACTTAGAACTAACATAGGGTCTCTTACAAACACAATCACATGACATGGGAACATGTGATTGCTTCTCGCATCCCTTTCTCAGGCGTTTCGTCGAACACCTTCCATGAAAGCGCATTAACTTACAGATTAGTGCATTAACTTACGATGAGTCATTTGGAGTTCTACAAAAATATTTATACTTGTTTTACTAAAGCGTGTTGAGCGTTATAACTTATAACTTACAGCTTAGTGTTATATCACAAGTGATACTGCACCTAGAAGGAAAAAAAAAAAACCAAAAAAAAAGTTTGTCGAAAGTATTTGAAAGTGCCAATCTATTGAAAGATAATTAAATGTTTGTCATGATGGTGTAATTTTTTTAGTTTAACAGTTTACAGTTTTTGAGATATTTAATATTTAAAAATAAGATATGAAAGTCAGTTTTAATTTTAAAAAAATGGGGATGGTCTAGATTTACACTTTAAGCCCCTCCATGTTTTTTTCCCTTTAAATATTGTTCTTTTGATCTAATAATTTGTGTTGTATGTCCAGATTTTTTCCTTGGTATTTAGGGATTTTTGAGTATGCAAAATAAATTGACTCTAAAAACTTAAAATTTTAGTAAAGTTGTTAAACTAAAATATCTATTTATATATTTAATTACAATTTAAACCAGTAACTATTTTCACTTTCACTTATTCACTCATATATACATAAAAAAATTGCACACAAAAATTAATGCTATTATACATTATCGATGCTATACACGAGTAATCGCCCAGTATTTTTTTTTATTGTATTTATTTTGGTAATTAACATAAATTAAATATTATTTCCATACTGCTCCATTAAACATACCTTTTCAATAAAGAAAACTCAGTGGCTAGTGGAACCCGATTAGGATCACACTAGTATGACGTATTGGAAACTTGGAATCATTGTACCAATATCACCTTACAAAGGTTACACATTTAAAGTAGACATTTGTGACATCTAACTAATTCTTTAATCCATTATTTTGTCTTTTCAATGTTATTTCTAGGCAATATCTAAATACGTCATTCGAATTTGAAAGAATAATAATAATAATAATAATAATAATAATAATAATAATAATCAATTTTGTAGTAACATATTTCTTCTAATTTTTTATTTTTATTTTTTTTTATTTATTTATTTTTTTTTTGTGTGTGTCCATGCACTTTAAATACGGAGTATTAAATACAAAACTTCAAATATATATATTTTATGAAGACAAAGCAAATGAAATGATAGTATGATACTATAAAACATTTGAGATTAATAGTAATCCTTTAAATATGAAGTATTTTAGAAAATGCTTTACAAAAATAGAAGTATGATCGGGGTTTTAATGTCGGGTTTTAGATAGATAGGTTACTCAACTTTTCAATTTTATTTGACTAAGTTACAAAAAAATTATTTTGTTCATTTATGTTACTTAACTTTGGAGAAGCATACACCTCTATATTTTTCAATGTAATCCTGAACGTATATTTTTTGGTAAGTTAAATAGCATAAATGTCTTGTTTTTACAAGTTAGGTAACATGAATTTCAAACCCGTATAGTCCAATATCACCTTTTGCCCAATTTTATTTTTATTTATTTTTTTAGTAACTTAGGTAAATAAAGTTGAAAAGTTGGGTAACGTATCTGTATAAAAACCATTGAATGTCTCTATTCTTTAAATATAAATATATATATATATATATATATATATATATATATATATATATATATATATATATATATATATATATATATATATATATATATATATATATATATTTAAAACACATGTTTGGAAATACTTTTTTTTAATCATCTTATTTTTTTACTTACTAAAAGATTATAAATCCATATACGTAATTAAAAATCTAAATACATAATGCTTTGATAGATTTCTTGGTCTCGACCTCACATTTTCGAATCACAGATACCATTTTGGCTAACATGACCATACCTTGTTGAAATATATATCAAACTTCTAAGTCTCAACTACAGGGACTTAAGTTGTCAAGTTCCAAAGTTGATTTTAACTGAAAGTGGTGTTTAAGATTAGAAGACAAGGATTGATAAGTTGGAGGACTAAAGTGAAATATGAGCTTATATATACTCATAGTCTGCTTTAGGGTTTCATAACTTGTATCCACCTCTCTTATTCTCTCATTGATATTTCTGTTGTCTCTCTGTCTTGTAAGGTTGATATCATCTCTGATATCTGCTAGTGTTACTTAGTTGTCTATATCAATCACTTTGATTGATTGTTAGTCTGAGTGGTTAAGTGATCTTGTAGTGAGGTAGATTGGTGTCTTCCTAGAAGAGATCAGTCATTGTCTTTTGTATTTATTTTGGTAAGCATCCGTTTTGGGGACTTATCTTCTTGTATTGATTTAGTAATAATATACACTAAGGGGTGGTTGGTTGGGTGTAGTTGAGTTGTTGATCTGAGTTCTTTACTATTTTTACATACCTAGTAACCTAGTAACTTTTTAGATGACCTAATAACTACCTTATAAGAGCGCTTGGTATGTTAACGTGAATCAAGCGTTATGGCTTACGTGGCATGATGTTAACTTGAGTTATGCCCGAGTTATGACACCGTGTGTACAAGTTATGGTGGGGTGTTGCCCTTTGCGTTACCATAGTAACACTACGTTAGTAGCATATTAAATTAGAAAAAAAAAATTACAAAACAGGTCCCTCAATTCAAACAGTAGGGTGTTTTTTTAAAGAAAAGTGAAGCTCAAAATGTTGAGTTATTGTTGAGTTATAATAATGAGTGTTTTTTGTGAGTTAAAAATTGATGTAATGCTGACGTGACGCTGAGTTATAAGATAACTTGAGTTATGATACCCTTGCCTCTAAAGCAATAAAAAAATCCATGTTAACGTGGGTTGTTTATAGCACAACGCTTTCCTAGTAATACTCATACGAATACATTAAAAAACAGTGTCGTGACGGGATAAATGACTAATAAATGGTTAATATATATATATATAGGTTGTTGGTTGTTAACTTGTTACCATGGTTACTAGACTGATAGACAACTTTTCTTTGCTGATAAGTATATGTGGTTGGGTAATTAATAAATGTAATATTAATTTGGATTTATATAGAGTTGGAAGGCAAACGAGAAACAAGTTGCGTCACTAGCTTTTTTTAGATCGCAAAACTATTTTTTTTTAAAACAACATTTGTTCATTTAGGTGTCATAACATATACTATGAATAACACGTTGAACTCTGTTTAGAAGCTCCGCTGCCTCGGATGCAAAAAACAGAAGTATCAAACGCAAAGAAATAAGAGCATGTGTAATAATCTTAAATATTATTGGTGATTTTTGCTAGTTAATAGAGAAATTACCCATGTGGATCATAAACTTATAGCTAAAGAGCAATAATAAGTTAAAACCTCTCAAGTATATTAGTCAATAGGGCCAAATAAGAAGATCGACCCCTTATTTGAATTTGTAATTTGTTAAGTATACCTACTAAAAGTTCTATAGTCAAGAGGCAAGTGGCTAACACATCTAGTAAGTTTCCATCGTATCTTCCAAGAAACTTGTCTTTTATAGTTTTATGAAAGGGAGGTGATTTGCTCACTTTAAGTTTTGATTGACATACTCCAATCCTTGCAATAAACAGTTGTACATATATTACATGATGCTTATTATATTTATATATTAGAGTGTGCCAATCAAATTTAAAAGTGTGCAAATCACATCTCTATAAAATCACGAGCTAGTTTGATTATGTTGGATTGACTTATCATTTTCAAGTCTTAATTGATATATTAGTGAGGTTGACTCCCGCACTTAAGGCAATACTCCTTGCTTTGGCTCGCGACCATGTCATTAAACCTACGATGTCACCAATCTCTTTTGTTAGGGTTGATGCCTTGAGCTTGATCCACAACCACCACAAGAAATTAAAATTGTCCTTTAATGACGGATACATAATTGTCACAAAGTCAAAAAAAGATTCGCAAAAAGTATAGAAACATCAAAAAAGTTCTAGATTTTTTTGGATTTTTTTCTTACACTTAAAAAATATAGGTAAAAGTTTAATTATAATGACAAAAAAAGTGTATAAATAAACTTTTTGCCTTTTATGACACATATTTTTCACAAAATAGTGTCATTAAATCTCGAAATTTTGACTTTTTGCTCACACTTTTTAATAAGTATCCTTGAAAAGTTAGATTTAATGATATCTTTTTGTGTCATTATTAGTTTAGTACCACAGTCACTAAAAATCAATTTTCTTGTAGTGGATGGAACGACCCAGTCCTTGTAGTACGGACCTGCAAGAATTATACTTGCATCAACCTAATTGACACTTACCTTACAACGAAGACCTAGCTTGTGTTGGAAAAGCCGGTTTAAACTAAGAATGTTTGACAATATACATCTTGTTCACCTTGGTCGCAAATCTGGAGTCATCTGAGCCCTCCAATCATTTGATTCATCAGTCGTGAATCTGGTGTAATCCGAGCTCATTTATAATGTTTCCAATTCGTGTTCTGCAAGAGATGTACAAGAAATGCTTAAATATTTTTAAGATGTTTATGTGTCACACGCACGTTTAGTATGTTTACGTACCAGATTTGCGGCTAGGATTTTAAAGCATATATGTAAATCTGGTACGTAAACATGCTAAATGTATGACAACGCTGCCTTCAACTGCTTCATGGGTTCACAACACTTACTCATAAATATGTTTCACCATAATGAAAGTTCTCGAAAAAGTACTATAAGCAAATCATAAATTTTCAAAATAAAACACAGCCAAGCAATAATGCATATGCACCTCGTCAATATTTCTTCATGAATACTCTACACATATTCGATAATTACTAGAAGGGTATCTGTGTAATTCGGTGGCGAGTACCCGACAACTAATTTTTGTGACGAGAATATGTTTTTCATTTTAAACATTCTTTATTTAGCATGTCTCAAATATTTTATAACGTAATAGATATATGTTTTTCAAAAGCAGAATGTCTAGTTTATTAATAGTGCAAATTGGTGGTTATATAAGTTAGCGAGTTTTTCTTATAAATAATTCTATTAAAATATATCATTATTGGAGAGGGTTACTATATGGTTTAAAGGACACTTAAATTTTCGATTTCACATTAATTTTCTTTTTACAGTAATCTATTTTGTCTTAAAATTTTAAGACTTCATTTTAAGTAAGTTTAAATAATTTATAATATAGTATAGATATAGATTAAATGCAAAATAAGACGTAACAATTTGTGAGAAAATGTGCTCCAATAATGCTATGGATGAGCCAAATTATTTTAGGTTGATGTGATTAGTCACAAGTATGGGCTACCATAAAAAATAATTCTGTAGTACGGGCCATAGCACGGCCCACATCGAATATAACCCAAATGCTCTTACAATATTACATAGTCGAATTGATCAAAGTTTATAAAAAAAAATATTAAAATGTATTCATATATCATTTGATAAAAATGCATATCATATCCAAAATGTATTGAGAAAAAAATGCAAAACATATATAAAAATGTTCATAAAATACTGAAAAAATTAAAAGAAAAGGTATTTTATTTATTTATTTTTATTATTATTTTTTTTAGCAATATAGGAGTAAAATATTAGTAAGTCAAATAAAAAAATCAAGTTCAAACACCAATTTCATATAAAATAAATAATAAAAATAAATAAAAATCGATAATCATATTTGAGCCGACTAACTCGATTTAAGCTGAGCTAGAACTACTAGAGGAGACTCTCTGCTCAAGTAACGAGCTTTTATAGCTAAGGTAACTGATGGATCAATAACAAGACCTTATCATGGGCGATCGGTGTTGGTTGTTTAGCTGCAAAACAGTTCCAGATTAGGGTTAAGATAATCAATGAAGGTACCGGATATTCACTTGAAATCGTGGTATCACTTTCCAATAGAAACTATTCGACCCTATGCCTGGGTTACACGAATATCTCTATGGGATAAGACCAAGTGATGTTCTTGCTTTAGGCACAAACCAAGAACCAGATGCGTATATAGTGTTTAGGGTTTTGTGTTTAGTAAATCGTATGATAACTTACTTTCATGCATAATGATGTGATCTCTATTTATAATAGAGAATACTCAAACCCTAGCCCATGGTATTATGTATAATTAACGGCCCATTAATGATAACATAATAATTTCCATAATTATAGGATCTGTGGTTATCAGTGGAAACAGTTACCCTGCAGTGGTAACAATAACCCTTGCAGTGGTAACGTTAACACTTGCAGTGGTAACAACAACCCTTGCAGTGGTAACGTTAACACTTGCAGTGGTAACAACAATCAGCAGAATCATGCTATCAGCAGATTCAATACATAACCACTATTGAGTCAGGGGATTCAGTGACCAAATGGGTGTATACTCCATACCTCCAAGCCCATTACCAGGTGTGAATTGATCCCTCAAGTGTACTAAATTTACTAACAATCCTCCCCAAATTTAGTTCACTACCTTTGCATGAAAATTCAAACACAAACCAAAACAAGTGCATAAATGAAAATATCCTGAGGATTGAATTTCCACATTAGTACATATACTTTCAAATATTCGAGAATCAGGGTGTTCTAAGAATTGAACCCTTCAACCCATTTGAATACCTGATGATAAATACACACAACTTTTCAAACACTAAAATACTCCTGACACTATACTAGCCATGTGTCCATATCCAATTCATAAATGTTGTAAAAGCTAAAAGTCCAAAGCTTCCTGAAGCGGCAAAACTTCAACATTTACATAGGTGGTTCATCTTTAATTCATGCTCCTGCTTAGCACTTTTTCAAAGAAAATTAACCATTAAGAAGTGAAGACTTCATCCTCCTTTCAGCAGGTAACAAGCACAACCTTGGGATGTTTATAATACATGTGCTTCAGTCCACTAAATGATCAGCTTTCCACATTGAACTCAGCTTCCAAGTTTCCTTAGAAGGGAGTTGGGTATCCTTGCATTCAGTGACTAGTTGGACTTAAACCCATCCCTTTAGCAGACTTCAAAACCAAGTCTCTAGCCAAACCCTTCGTCAAGTGATCAGCTAAGTTTTGTTGAGATTTAACAAACACTATAGATACCACCCCATTCATGATAAGCTCACGAATCATGCTATGCCTAACACCTAAGTGTCTAGACTTCCCATTGTACATCTGGCTATAAGCCTTTGCCAATGTAGCAGCACTATCACAACGGATAGAAATAGGTGCTATAGGTTTAGACCACAATGGAATCTCAAGAAGCAAGTTTTTCAACCATTCAGCTTCTTTGCCAGCAGCAGCTAAAGCCACAAATTCAGATTCCATGGTTGAACTGGTAATGCAAGTTTGTTTCTTGGATGCCCAAGAAATTGCACCTCCACCAAGTAGGAATACCCAGCCACTAGTAGACGAATTGTCTTCAGTGTTACTGATCCAACTTGCATCAGTGTATCCTTCTAATACTGAAGGATAACCAGTATATGAGAGACTATAATCCATAGTTCTCTTCAAATACTTAAAGACCCTCTGAATTGCTTGCCAATGATGAGCACTAGGATTACTAGTATACCTGCTCAGTTTACCCACAGCAAAAGCAATATCAGGTCTTGTACAAGTCATGGCATACATCAAGCAGCCAATCACCCTAGAATACTCAAGTTGAGATACAGCTTTGCCAGTATTAGGCATTAGCTTCTCACTTGTATCCATAGGAGTACTCACTGGAGTACAATCAAAGTAATTAAATTTCTTTAACACCTTCTCAATGTAATGAGACTGTGAGATAGAAATCTTGTTACTTTCATGTTTAATCCTTATGCCAAGGATAACATCTGCCTCCCCCATATCCTTCATGGAGAACTTTGATGACAAAAATTCTTTTGTAAGATCAACTTGATTTTGGTCAGTGCCAAAGATCAACATGTCATCAACATATAGACAAATGATGACTCCTTTACCAGATTCATCAAATTTGCTATATACACATTTGTCAGCTTGATTAAGTAAATAACCACTAGACAAAACCACTTCATCAAACTTTTGATGCCATTGCTTAGGTGCCTGTTTTAGTCCATAAAGAGACTTAATCAGTTTACACACCTTGTTTTCATTGCCAGGCATGATGAAGCCCTGAGGTTGGTTCATGTAAACTTCCTCATCTAAATCACCATTCAAGAAAGCTGTCTTCACATCCATCTGATGAATAATCAGATTGTGAATTGATGCCAAAGCAATTAGCAATCTTATGGTACTGATACGTGCCACTGGAGCATAAGTATCAAAGTAGTCTATTCCTGACTTTTGTTTAAAGCCTTGAATAACTAATCTTGCCTTGAACTTTTCAACAGTTCCATCTACCTTCATTTTCTTTTTGAAAATCCATTTGCTACCTAAAGGTTTGCAACCAGGTGGTAGATCAGTCAACACATAAGTGTTATTGCCCATGATGGAGTCCATCTCATCATTAATTGCTTCTTTCCAGAAAGCAACATCCT
This sequence comes from Artemisia argyi, assembly GCA_030686995.1. NCBI lineage: Eukaryota > Viridiplantae > Streptophyta > Magnoliopsida > Asterales > Asteraceae > Artemisia > Artemisia argyi. The sequence goes on along the minus strand of CM060685.1, from coordinate 199,740,179 downwards.
GAGACTTCATTGCTTCTTCAAATGTTTTGGGATCATCCTCCACAATGAAGCAATAGGAGTATTGGTCAGAGACCTCACTCCTTGTACCTTCAATTAAGTATAATTGAAACTCAGGTCCAAATGACTTTGGAGTCCTCACCCTATTGCTCCTTCTGAGCTCAGGTTCAGGTTGTTGTTCCACAACCTCAGCAGGAACCTCATCAGCAGGAACCTCATCAGCAGGAACCTCATCAGCAGGAACCTCTGAAACACCATTGTCATTGGTTCCATTTGGAATCCTTTGACTTGGTCTAGGGATAGATGAGAATCTGTTCTCATCAAATAGTGCATCCCTTGATTCAATTATTGAGTTAATTGAAATAGACTCATTAGGTTCTATAACATAAAACCTATATGCCTTGGAATGCTCAGCATATCCAACAAAGATGCATTCAATGCCTCTTTCACCCAAAGTTTTCTGCTTTGGATCAGGGAGTCTTACAACAGCCCTACAACCCCATATCCTAAGATAATTAAGGTTAGGTTTCTTTTTAGTCCAAAGTTCATAAGGGGTAACTTTGTTCCTTTTGTTGGGAACTCTATTTAATAAATAGCAAGCAGTTAACATAGCTTCACCCCAGAATCCTTGACTCAGCCCTGAATAGGACAACATGGAATTAACCATCTCCTTCAGCACCCTGTTTTTCCTTTCAGAAATACCATTTTGCTGAGGAGTATAAGGGGCAGTCGTTTCATGGATTATACCAACAGACTGAAAATACAGAGTATCCATGTACTCACCTCCCCTATCAGTCCTTAATCTTTTGATCAAAGAACTCTGTTGTAATTCAACTTCAGTTTTAAATACTTTAAATTTATCTAATGCTTCATCTTTAGAATGTAATAAATAAACATGACAAAACCTAGAAGCATCATCAATAAAAGTCACAAAGTATTTCTTATTCCCCAAAGAGGGAGTAGCATGTAAATCACAAAGATCACTGTGAATTAACTCCAAAACTTTAGTTTCACGTTTTACTCCTTGAAAAGGTTTCTTAGTTATCTTGTTCAACATACAAGTTTTACACTTTTCAATGTTCACATCAAAGGCTGGAATTAACCCATCCTTAGACATATCTTGCATTCTTTTAAAATGTACATGGCCAAGTCTTGCATGCCAAAGGTTTGAATCATAAAGTTTAGATGTAGATATAAAAGCAGAATCAATATTATCATGAACAATATTAAGTCTGAACATTTGATTACATAAATAACCAAAACCAATAAACACACCATTTTTAGACAAAACAAACTTATCAGATTCAATAACCTGTTTATAACCACAATTATTTAAAACACTACTAGAAACCAAATTCTTTCTAATATCAGGAACATGTAAAACATTAAATAAAGAAACACTCTTTCCAGAACTAAACTTCAACTCAACACATCCTTTTCCATGCACCAGGGCAGTTGACTCGTTTCCCATGTGAAGAATAGAACCATCATTCATTGACTTGTAGGTCTTGAACCAGCTTCTATCTTTACACACATGTATTGTTGCTCCAGAGTCAACCCACCACGCAACATCATCATCCTGCACAAAGTAAATGTCAGATATATATGTAACATAATAAATCTTAAAAGACTTATTAAACACATTCTGACCTTTCAGAGAATTGGTGTTACCATTCCCTCCACTTGTGCCTGATCCATTGGATTTGTTTCCAACTTTTCCACCCTTGCAATCTTTTCTGAAGTGTCCAGGTTTCCCACACTTCCAACAAGTCACCTTAGGTTTCTTGTTAAGATCAGATTTGGTGTTATCTTGATGCTTACGCTTGCCCTTGTTGTCATTGTACTTGGTGGAGTTGTTATGCTCTACCATATTGACAACTGATGGACCAGTAGCAGTGCTACTCTTTGGCTTGTCAATGTCTTGAGCTTTGAGTGAATCCTCAATGCGCAAGTGACTGCCCAACTCAACAAGAGTTAACTCCTCCTTCTTATGCTTAAGCATATGTTTGAATTCTTTCCAAGAAGGAGGTAGTTTATCGATGATACAAGAGACTGAAATAGCCTCATCCATGTTCATCTTGTGTTGTGTGAATCGACCAAGTATACTAAGAAGTTCATTGTATTGTTCCATGACAGGTCTAGAATCAACCATTTTGTAATTGTTAAAATTACTTACAAGGAACTTCTTACTTGATGCATCCTCAGCCATATATTTGGCTTCCAAGGAATCCCATAGTTCTTGAGAAGTTTCAACATTCTGATAAATATCAAAAAGAGAATCAGACATACCATTGAGAATTAAACCTCTGCATATGTAGTCATCATTCTCCCACTTGCTCCTTGCCCTCATCTGATCCATAGTAGCATCATCTCCATGATCTTCTGGAATCTCAGTCGTGAGAACATACACCACATTCATGCTTGACAATAAGAAGTGCATCTTCTTTTGCCACCTTCTGAAATCCACACCTTCAAACTTTTCCAACTTGGAAAAGTTAGCAGCCATTTGTCTCATAGCAGCAGCCATTGATTATCACTAATAGTTTCTATTGATTGTTGGTTGTTTAGCTGCAAAACAGTTCCAGATTAGGGTTAAGATAATCAATGAAGGTACCGGATATTCACTTGAAATCGTGGTATCACTTTCCAATAGAAACTATTCGACCCTATGCCTGGGTTACACGAATATCTCTATGGGATAAGACCAAGTGATGTTCTTGCTTTAGGCACAAACCAAGAACCAGATGCGTATATAGTGTTTAGGGTTTTGTGTTTAGTAAATCGTATGATAACTTACTTTCATGCATAATGATGTGATCTCTATTTATAATAGAGAATACTCAAACCCTAGCCCATGGTATTATGTATAATTAACGGCCCATTAATGATAACATAATAATTTCCATAATTATAGGATCTGTGGTTATCAGTGGAAACAGTTACCCTGCAGTGGTAACAATAACCCTTGCAGTGGTAACGTTAACACTTGCAGTGGTAACAACAACCCTTGCAGTGGTAACGTTAACACTTGCAGTGGTAACAACAATCAGCAGAATCATGCTATCAGCAGATTCAATACATAACCACTATTGAGTCAGGGGATTCAGTGACCAAATGGGTGTATACTCCATACCTCCAAGCCCATTACCAGGTGTGAATTGATCCCTCAAGTGTACTAAATTTACTAACAATCGGAACGACACTTGCAACACAAAAAAATTAGAACTGTTTTTTGTTGGATTGGTGCATTTAATAAAATTCATGATTTTTGACAAAATTTTATACAACGAAAAAAATCCGTGATCTACAAGAACCACTCTACGGCCGCCCTCGAGTCGAGCTAGAACATATTAACTCAACTCAGCTCGATTACATAGCCATGTTAGACCAGCTTGGTTCTCCTTTAAAAAAGTTGAAAGTATATATTAGAATGATATTCCAAAAAGCTTGGAATAAAGCACAAATATTAATTAGTCATTGTCTATAAGCAAAAATGATATGGTACACTCAAACCCAATCCTCAACACTTAACATATGGTGTACTTTTTTTTGTAAGCGACACCATTGATTGGGTACCATTCATCCAATGTTTGTCATCTAACTTGACAATAACATCTTCACAACTTAAACCTTTGAATAGTCACATTTACAATATTTCAACTCTAACCGCCCAAAAATGGCCATATATTTATGATCATCACAAGTTTCAAACCAAATAATTTGATCTACTAGCTAGCTAGCCAAAATGAGTTCCTTGTTTGTTAAAGGTGTGATACTAAAGTCAGGTGATCATGAAGTGTGTTCATATGAGAGGCTGAAACAACGTCGAAAAGGTGATATATGTCGAATTCCGTATATAAAGTGGAGTGGTCGTGGGAACTTGAGTGTCCCACGAAGGGAGTTGCGGCTCGGTGGTGGCTCGGTGAAAGCGGTTCTTAATCCGGTGTCTCCGCCACCGGCCGCAACGACTACTAAGAAGGTACGTATGCATTAGTACTTTGGTTTTTATTTGTATGTATTTATAGTTTTATACGTTTGGGATCAAAGTTAACAAACAATAGTAAACCACGTTAGGATGATACATGACAACGCACAAACAAAAACATAAATAGTAAAAACACAAAGAACTTACCATAGGCTATGTGTAATGGGACTATTCCAACGCGTCCTACACCCCGCTGACGCGTCATTAAAACACACACGCTTAAGGACGCGTCGGTTAATCAGTTTTGTGGAGAAGTCGGTCTATGAAATGATGAGTTTTATGGTCGTTGTGTGCTTGTGTATGTGATGTTGGTTTTTATAAAGTATATTTGTATATAAATGAGATATGTTTTAATAGCAAAGTTGATGAGAATGTTATTAATGAAGTGAAATCTGATGTAACACTGACTTAACCGTAGTAATGTTGATCAATAATACACGGTACTTTGATTGATCTGTGAGGTACTTTGATTGATATGTGTTCACAATTAATTCGGTCTTACACATGACTTCCAATAGTTATGGCCCGGTCAAATGTATATGCACCCCTTTAAATTTTACTATTTCTTTTTCTTTGCAAAAGGTCAAAAAATATATAAATTTATAAAGCCTTTCATCAAAATATCGAAAAGACCTTTAAAAACATACATAATATTAGTGGTAGAACTTGATCATCTATCGTTGGAAGGCGATATATGTACTTTTGTATTTTTGGAGGGCTGGCTAAATACTATTTTTTTAGTATTATTTATTATCATTATTTTTTTTTAATATGAAAATCACAAAAAATATATTAAGTGAAGGCCCTAACCCTCTCTATCCTTATCAAGCTCCGCCCTTAGATAATACTAGATGAGAATACCTCTATAGTCCATACATATGGACTGAGTACGAAGTGACATTGAAAATATCAATTAGGAAGGGTCATCACCGGTTACGACTTGACTTACGGTTGGCTAAGCCAAATATAATATGCGTAGTTTTGGCACAACCAAGTATGACAAGACTACGAGAGTACCGTTGGCTTAGCCAAATATTATATGTGTGGTTTCGGGACAACCGAGTACTACAAACGTGTAAGAGCACTTCCAATTTATGCTTCGAATTAGAAGCGCTCAACATGAACCGTAAATAAGGACAAACCGAAAGCACATGTAACTAGGGGTGATCTAGCAGTATAAATGTTTGTGATCACTTCATAGATTGTGAGAGGTTTCAAGTTCAGTTTCTACTAGGTGAAAAGAAATTCAGTTTGAGTTTGTGTGACGATAAGTTTAAACCCGTAAATTAATCGGTAAAGAAATCTAAAATCATACTTTTAAAAGAGAAAAGATTAGGTGTATTCTTTTTAATTCACAGCACACAAGTTTAAGAAACTACTACAACCATGGTGCCATACTCATTGATGATATAGTGACAAAGTAATGCCTGGTTTAGCATTCCAAGATGATGACATGTCTTTGTCTATTGCCACGTGGACTGATGACTATCTACAATGAATGTGTAATTTAAAGATGAGAGATACTACGTGGACAACGTAAGTTCCAAAGTCAAATGGATTTTCATGCACAAACACCACAAGTTATATACTCTATAAAGATTGTCTCTATGTTGTTTATACTTGTTACGTTCACGTTTCTTTTTTAAGTTATTCTCAATTAGTTGCTCACTTCTGGAAAAGTAATCTTGTGTTTTTTTTCCGATGAACAATTATTGTAGGATGAAAAGAATATATAGTTTGAGGTTGTTTATATTTATACGCAAGGTATTTCGTTTCACATATTTGAAAATAGGATTTGTAAGCCTAATCCGTAGACCTAAAGTTAGAAGCTGGTATAACAAGGTAGTTAAGTGATTGGTAAAATTATTGAAAAAGAATAAGTTTATGAAACTTGTGAATACGAATGCAGTAATCGACTAAGTATATTGTTAGATATGGGACAAAAGCCGTTTTATAACTTTGTGTCTTGTTTCGTTTGATCACCAAATTGTGTATTGCTCTTTCGTTTCATAATATGTGTTCATTATTGATGTGACACAGTTTTGAAAAAAGTTGTAATTGCGCGATCAACTTAACAAAATGACACATTTACGTTTTAGAAGTCTTTTGGTTAGTTGAAAACCGGAAATAAACCTCATTATGAGACAAACTAAAATAGCAAAATAAACACTTGTTCTCCGATAAAAAGCATTTGTTCAAACAAAGTTGCTTCTAAAAATAACAACTTGAAAATGGTCAAGATGGATAAGGTAGTGACTCCATTTTTTTAGCTAATAGAAGTGTTTAAAATACAAGTTTATTTAAAATTTTGCCAAGTCATAAATCTTCTAGACCCCTTAGAAGAAAATGGATGGTTAATGTTAATCTAGATTCTAATTTGGATCAAATACCCTAAACAATAGGATGATAAATAGCTAATCATGTAATGTTGTTTTATGTGATCCATGCATGCACTATAAATAGAACACAAGGACTTCACTAGTGTTTATCCATTCATCAACTTACAACTTACAACACCACAAAGCTTTTGTTCATTCTAGTGCATTTCACCATGGCTAAGGTCCAGTTTCTTCATTCTTAATTTTCTTTGTTATACTTATAATGATCACAAGCTTTCATATTTCGATTTTTCGAAGAGGCGGAGACAGGAGGGGAGGGGGCAGGGTGGGCACGTGCCCCTAGTGAAAACATTTGTAGTGTAGAAGTTTTAAAAAATTTCATTATTTTGGTAAATTTGCACCGATTTGCAGTGTAGTTTCTGAAAATTATCAAAGTTTGCCCCTCGACTATAACTTTTTGACTCCGCTTCGGATGTTTCTGTCAACTTTTTGTAATATGATGTGTATGTAGTTGTATGATTCATATGAATATTTTGTCTAAGATGTTATGGCTAGATATAATCATAGCTAGATCTTAAAAGGTTATATATAGGTGATGTTGCTTCAAGTGGTTGTTTCTAATGGATGGAAAATACTTCAGGATGATTTCTTTTTCGTGTTACACTTAGATAAATTTCATTGTCTCGTGATAAAGGGCTTCAATGAAAACTTGATCTCATATGTTGATTTCATTTGGATTAGAAATAACACTTAACATGTTTTTGGTTGCATGCAGCGAGTTTTTACCTTTGGTAAAGGAAGAAGTGAAGGCAACAAGGGCATGAAATCCTTGGTAAGCAATTATAACTTTTTTACAGTCTAATTGTTATCCTCTTTATCTTATGATGATCATAATCCTTTATAAATGATAAGTTAATTGATGAACATCAGACAAAAACCATCAGTTTATATGAATATGGAAGGATCATAAATTCTTAAAGCTGACTTTTAATCTCTATTATGTGTAAAACATTAAGAACTTTTATTTTAGAAGTATTAAAGCTTTTTAGCTTACACACACTTTCTATTACTAGAAGTTAAAAAAAAAAAAAAAAAAAAAAAAAAAATCAATTTATTAGAACTAGTAACTTTTCATTTTAATTATCAATTATTTGTGACAAACTTAAGTAAAAACATTATGAATGCAAAATTGTGACTACACATTAGGGTGTTCATCGATTCGTTTATCGGGTTGTTCGGTTTATTCGGTGCAGTTAGTTTGGTTAATTTTTTTTTGGTAAACCGAAAAGCGAACCGAACCGAATTCAAAATTGGTTAAACCGAATAACCGAAAAGCGAACCGAACCGAATTCAAAATCGGTTAAAGCAAACCAAATAACCAGAATTACTTAATTTTAATTATTTATTTATTTATTTATATGGATTTTTAACACAAAAAAATTTTCAAGCTTAAAAAATGCTATATTTGTACTACGAAATAGTTTTAATTTTTTTTATATAAATATATATATTTATGTGAATTCGGTTTTCAGTTCATTGTGCCAAAACCATATGCGAACCAAAAACCGAATATTTATTTCATTTCGGTTCGGTTTTGGCAAATTCGGTTCGGTTACAAATTCGGTCCGGCTCTTATCAGTTCGGTTCGATTTTGGTTTTCAGTTTTCGGTTTTTGTGGGTGATATCTGAATTTTGCACGCCCCTACTACATATATCTATATTAATGGTCATTGAGTTCTTAACAACACATGTATAATGATCATTCTGTCTTTAAAATTTGATTTTGTAACTAATATTTATATAATTTATAAGACACAATTACTATGGTAGGTGGTTTTAATATATATTTCGTATTGAGTCACATCTCATTTTTTAATTGAAAAATTGCATAAATCTATCTTCATAACGAGTTGCATAATATAATCAAGTCTATTAATAACGAGTTGAAATCAACAATTACCACTGCTAACAACATGGGCGGAGCTATTAAGGGACTGAGAAGGGTCCCGGCCCTCTCGGCCTAAGCCCGTTAGTATATTTTTTTCACAATTTCATGTGTTAAAATTTTATTTTTTCCATCTCGGCCTTCCAATCTAATGTTCTTCTGGAAAAAAAATTGTTTCGGCCCTCCAAAATTTTTTTTCTAGCTCCGCCATTGGCCAACTACCACCTCCTGACTTTTTCTTCGTTACTATTACTATATATCGACGTTAATTATTCTTGCTTCATGTATTTTTTCTGCCGTCATCCCAGCATTGTGTAGGTACCATGCTTGCCACTCACAATTGCTAAAAATCTCAAATAATATGATTTACCTCATCCATTGCGTTTTGTTATAACTGATTATCTAAATCTTATCAGAAACAAGGTTGTTAGTTGTTGCCAATAACTTCTAAACATGTTTTATGTAACTGTAGTTGGGAGGAAAAGGCGCAAATCTTGCTGAGATGGCAAGCATAGGTCTATCAGTCCCTCCCGGGCTCACTATTTCAACTGAAGCATGTAATGAATATGTACAAAGTGGAAAAAAGCTTCCTTCAGGTTTATGGGATGAGATTTTGGAAGGCTTGCAATATGTCCAACAAGAAATGGGTGCATCTTTGGGTGACCCCACCAAGCCCCTCCTGCTTTCAGTCCGATCCGGTGCTGCGGTAAGTATTGTTTAAGCTATTGGACTAAAAAAACCTGATGCGTACGATATTAAAAAATCATAAGTATGTTACATGCAATGGACAAAAAAAATCAGTTGAATACAAAGACAAATGGTGTAAGTGAGTAACATTTTGGTGCAACAGATATCAATGCCTGGTATGATGGACACCGTACTGAATCTTGGACTTAACGACGAAGTGGTAGCTGGTTTAGCTGGGAAAAGTGGAGCCCGGTTTGCATATGATTCATATAGAAGGTTTCTAGACATGTTTGGCAATGTTGTAAGTGTAACTTTAAATTTTTGATTTAGCATTAACTTGATTGTTCTTTGTCCGATATCCTTAATTTTGCGTATATGGTTTATTAAGGTAATGGATATTCCGCATGCGTTATTTGAGGAAAGATTAGGACAGCTGAAAGCTGAAAGAGGGGTTCATCTCGACACTGATCTTACCGCTGCTGATCTTAAAGATCTTGTTGAGCAATACAAGAAAGTGTATGTTGAATACAAGGGTGAAAAATTCCCAACAGGTATTTGAGATTTTGACTCGTTTAATGAAAATTTGTTTTGGCCCGCTGTTTTAACTTCAAGTTTCTGCTCTTCTGCAGACCCGAAGAAACAGTTAGAGTTGGCAGTGAACGCGGTTTTTGATTCCTGGGACAGTCCGAGGGCCAATAAGTACAGGAGTATTAACCAGATAACCGGGTTAAAGGGGACTGCAGTTAACATTCAATGTATGGTGTTTGGAAACATGGGGGACACTTCAGGAACTGGCGTTCTTTTCACTAGGAACCCAAGCACGGGTGAGAACAAGCTATACGGGGAGTTCTTAATCAATGCGCAGGTAAATATATAAATCTTTGAATAACACGACTAATAAGGTTTTATACAGTGCATATAAACTTCGGGATTCTTTCAATGCATTTTATCAGTTTCATTCATAGCTAAAAAGTTTTATTTGACCTGTTTGAGATAAAACACGACCATATGGACTAATTTCATAAGTAAATGGGACGAAAGTGCCACTTATAACACAGATGACCAAAACTAAAGAAGTAATTTTGAACAGGGGGAAGACGTTGTTGCTGGAATTAGAACGCCACAAGATATTGTCACCATGAAGAACTGTATGCCCGAAGCATACAAAGAGCTCGTCGAGAACTGTGAGATCTTAGAGCGACACTACAAAGACATGATGGTAATTATCAAAAAAATCTTACTTATTGAATTATGTTTTGAGATTGGAAAATGTGACAATATTTTGGTATTTTCGCACAGGATATTGAATTCACCGTTCAAGAAAATAGACTTTGGATGTTGCAATGTCGATCAGGGAAGCGTACTGGTAAAGGTGCAGTGAGAATAGCCGTAGATATGGTGAACGAAAAGCTAATTGATACTCGAACAGCAATTATGAGAGTCGAGCCACAACATCTGGATCAGCTTCTTCATCCACAGGTATGGTATTATACTTGTGCATCGGGGTGTTAAAATAGATAGGTCTGGATGGCTGAAAACAATTATCTTGCACATCTACTTATTGCTGATTATGAATTTGTGTTCTAGTTTGAGGATGCATCTGCTTACAAAAACCAAGTGGTGGCAACCGGTTTACCAGCATCTCCTGGTGCAGCCGTGGGCCAGGTTGTATTTAGCGCTGAAGATGCTGAAACATGGCATGCACAAGGAAAAAGTGCCATTTTGGTATGCATCTTACGCCTTAAGTTACCTTATCTTTACTAAATATGAAATAAAATAGTTAGCTGTAAAGTGAAATATCACAGTGCTGATACTGAAAAGTTTATATGGACGAATGAAGGTAAGGACGGAAACAAGCCCGGAAGATGTTGGTGGTATGCACGCAGCGGCTGGCATCTTAACAGCTAGAGGTGGAATGACATCACACGCAGCAGTGGTGGCTCGTGGTTGGGGAAAATGTTGTGTTTCTGGTTGTGCTGATATTCGTGTGAATGATGATATGAAGGTAAAATAATCATTTAAAATAGAGGGGTGTTTGGAACTGCTTGCTTTAGAGTAACATAACTGATAAGCAGTTTGAAATACTTAAAACTGCTTATATGTTTAAATTTAATTTAACAAATAAGCAAATAAGAAATCTCAAACACCCTCGGGATGCTTTTGTATAACTGCTTATCTACTTATTTTAGAGTAAATTGTCATTTAAAAATAAGCAGATGCCAAACATCCCTAAAGTTGGTTCTCTCTCATTTACATGTTGAAGGGCATTAACAAACATTTTTCATACAGGTTTTATTGATCGGTGATTTGGTGATTCGAGAAGGTGAATGGATTTCACTTAATGGTTCAACGGGTGAGGTTATATTGGGTAAACAGCCACTGGCTCCACCCGCAATGAGTAGTGATTTAGCAACATTCATGGCATGGGCAGATCAAGTAAGGCGTCTCAAGGTATCGACTATCACCAAAACGGTTTAGTATCACATACGTTTTTCACAAGTTATTCGATGTGTATCTGAGTTTTGGAACTAAACATTTTTTTCTGGTATTTGAATAGGTTATGGCTAATGCAGATACACCTAACGATGCCTTAACAGCTAGAAATAATGGTGCTCAAGGGATTGGCCTTTGTAGGACTGAGCATATGGTAATCTTTTGCGTTTCCTGCTGTTTTTATCTCACATAACGGAAGTAAAAGGTAATATTATAGAATAATCCAAACTTGGCGAAGTATATATAAAGGGCGGGTAACTCAACTAGAATTCAAAGATATGACTTATAGCTGGTTTATTTCTCACCAATATCGGTATGATTTAATACTTATTTTACATCTATACTTTTTCGATTGTTTTCAGTTTTTTGCTTCTGATGAGAGGATAAAAGCCGTAAGGAAAATGATCATGGCCGTCACTATTGAGCAGAGAAAAGCAGCTCTCGACCTCTTATTGCCTTACCAAAGATCAGACTTTGAAGGCATTTTCCGAGCAATGGATGGTAATTTTTCTCACTTTTTAGCATTTTTACACGCCTAATCGTAGCTCATTTCAGATTCTCAAAGTTTATTTTTTATCAAAAATTTCAGGACTTCCAGTGACGATCCGCCTTCTAGACCCTCCACTACACGAATTTCTACCTGAAGGTGATCTAGATCAAATTGTGGGTGAGCTGACAAAGGATACGGGCATGACTGAGGATGAAATATATTCAAGGATCGAGAAATTATCAGAAGTTAACCCAATGCTTGGTTTCCGTGGCTGCAGGTATGCCATTTTACATGTAAAGTGCTTCCATTTAGTAGCATCCCGACCCCAAAGTAGCAGACTAGCGCGATAGGAGATAACCTTTGGTTGTATAATTTCAGGCTTGGGATTTCATATCCTGAGCTAACAGAGATGCAAGTGCGCGCAATCTTTCAAGCTGCAGTGTCTATGAGCCACCAAGGCGTGACAGTTTTCCCAGAGATCATGGTTCCATTAGTTGGAACACCTCAGGAATTAAGCCATCAAATTGTTGTGATTCGCGGTGTAGCAACAAAAGTCTTTACTGAGATGGGGTTGTCATTAGAGTACAAAGTGGGCACCATGATCGAGATTCCACGAGCTGCTCTAATTGCTGATGAGGTATAACCTTGAAATCTGTCACCACTTCCACTTTCTGCAGAATCTCATATTTTATACATGCAGATTGCAAAAGAAGCAGAGTTCTTTTCGTTTGGAACCAATGATCTCACCCAAATGACGTTCGGGTACAGTAGAGATGACGTTGGCAAGTTTCTCCCAGTTTATTTGGCGCAAGGAATTCTACAACATGATCCCTTTGAGGTCAGTAACATGAGTTATAGTATATCGACATAGATATGTTGGATAAAATTAATGACACAGAGATTCTATTGCATTGTTCATAGGTTCTTGATCAAAAGGGCGTTGGTCAACTGATCAAGATGGCCACAGAAAAGGGGCGGGCAGCGAATCCTAACTTAAAGGTGAGCACATGTTCCCAATATTTCGAGTTGTGTTTCTTTGTGAATTTAAAGGCTGCAAAATGGGACTGACATGGGTCAAAACTGGTAAAAACGAGTCAGAAGTGGTTAGACAGACCTGAAAGTACTCTTATGAAAAAAGAAAGATTTAGGTAGTGTATGTATTTTGAATACAATTTTGGTGACTTTCTATTCTTTACCGATTATTTTAAGTTTACACATTTGACCCATTAGAGGCAAACTAAAGCCCAAATCGACCCATTTCGCTATCAATGGATTGGTATTTCCTACCTCTAGTATTATGAATGAACCGAATACGATAATGATGAACATATGCAGGTTGGGATATGTGGAGAGCATGGTGGAGAGCCTTCTTCTGTTGCATTTTTTGACGGGGCTGGACTGGATTACGTCTCTTGCTCTCCTTTTAGGTATGTTTATATGCGTGTATGTGCATATGTTTCTGTTTGAAAGTCCTAATGGCAATACTTTATGCGGACTCACTTTGCTTATTATTGTTACAGGGTCCCTATAGCGAGGTTGGCAGCTGCGCAAGTTGCTGTTCAAGCTTCATAAAGGAGGACAGTTTATGCATTACACATTTTCAGTTGCTGTATATAAATAATATAATCGTCGTTTTCAATCATTCTTGTAATGGCAAAAAAATAAACACCGTTCAGAAGAAACGACCAGTTACATACATTTTGGTTTGGTATATAAAAATTTACTTGTAGACAACCATGCATCAAGATCTATCAATTGTTAAACAAGTCAAAATATTTAGTAAGGCACGAACAAAAATTCCATGAACTTATTTGCGAAAACAACAGAAGTACGTATTTTTCTGACTTTCGAGTTTTAATCTGTTTTTTCATAGCTAACTTTCTTTATTCCATCTTATTAGGTTAGCTATTAATAACATGCAATCTGAGTCAGTATTGCAGTGAATATAGTTTGACTTGCTAACAAGTATGGAACTAAGGTGGGTCCCGGGACACCCATGAATTTTTATGACGTAGTGTTAATTTTTGTTTAAAACCTCATGTATTCTTAAATGCACCGGTCAAATAGCTTTGTATTTTTAGTCTCACCGGGTCACTATATGTTTGGGTTCCGTCCCTGGTTGCTAATAAGTAAGAGTACCATTGTTAGGAGTTGTTGTTTAGTGTTATCAAATCAAAGTTTACCCATGTCATTTGCTTTAGTGGTGCGTTAGATTTCCACTAACTAATATGTTCAAGTCTTGTTAGAAACATTTGTAAGATATATCTATTATCTATTATCTCTAATAAACGAAGGTTTTTTACAAGTTCCTTAAGCGCGGTGCATTAAAAATCAGTTTAATGTTCGGACGTGGATTACCTTATTTAGATCCAAATGTACAATCCCATCTATGCTCTACAATTTGTAAACTGAAACCTCAATTCCATCAATTTTTGCGTTTCATTTGACCCGATTCTTCCTCCTTACGTTTCAATTTCACTTATTTTTGTAAACTCATTGATGAGCGATTTGGTGTTGGCATATATTCAAAATCGGAATCATAGCATAGACCTGAATAGCATAAAGCGAATTAATATGTGAGTTTTATAATTTTGTTCCATAATTTTTTACTTATTTGTTTTGAATTGCATATAATGTTATAAAGTATTCTTGATTTGTTGCATAATTTTTGTTTTGATTTGATTAATTATAAGCTTAGAAGCCCTGATTATTAATTATAAAAATCCCTGATTATCAATTCAATTAGATTTAACATTTTAACTGAAACCCTAATATTATTATTGGGGAAAATGGGTTGGATCATTAAGCACATTAGGAGAAAGAAAGGTATGTTTCTGTTCAGTTTTTCTTTGTGTTTGTGTAAAAGGTTTTTTTCTATGATGACAGATATACAATTTGATTCATATTTATTTATCAATCCAATTATAGTGTTGTTGAGTCTGAGCCAAACCTCTTTTCTATGATGACAGACTGGTAAGTTGGTTTTCTTCGTTGATATTATGGTTATATGATTATTAGTTATATTTATTTGAAAATCTTATGAAATATATGACTTTGTGGCAATTTTTACCAGGTTGAATTGAATGGTGGTTTTTGAATTTTAGTTGTTGTTTGTAAGTGGAAGATTAATTGAATAGACAACACATATAGTTCTGGCTTTTTATTTGTATTTTATTGTTCATGACCTTACCCAAGTTAATTTATCCCAAACTTGCAGGTTTTTAATACTTTTTGAGGTTCATTTACTTCTCGACCACACTATAAGTTGTCAAGGTATTCACAAAAAGGTTACTGATCCGAAAGAGGACCAGCCTGAGCATAATGGTGTGAAAACTAAGAAAAATGGGAAAAATAAGACCAAGAAGATTGTTATTGAATCTGATGATGAAAAACCCATTGATAAGTAAGTTTAAGCCAATTTCCTTTTATGATTTTTTCAAATTTTTGTGCACATTTTGGTTTCAAAGAGTGTGCCAAGAAGTGAATGATAGCTATTTGTATTGATAATTGATTCTACAATCTTTATATTTGATTAAAATGCAGGGTTGTTGGCGAGTCATACGAGGTGCAGGCATGTACATAATTGAATGATTATTGATTGAAAGATTATGTTGGTATGGATTCAATTCTTTAATTTTAATATAATTTGTAATTTACTCTAATAATTAGTTGATTGAACATATGAATAGGTAAATGAGGATGATTGATGACTGATCTTTGTTCATAGGTTTTTTATGTCTCTTACATGAAATTGACCAATGAGCACGAAATTTTTATTTATTTGGGTTATGGTTTACTTTGGGGTTAGGGTATCTGAAAAAGTTTTGGACTTTTAAGATTTTCAAAAAGCTGATAAGCTTACTTTTGTTGGCTTATGAGGTAGCTTAGTTGACCTTATGTCTTATTCATAAGATATGAGTAGGAGATTATAAGCTCATAACCTGTGAGGCATTTAAGCATTTGTAGAGAAATGGGGAACATGGGTGGCAGGTGGCGGTGCTTGATGACTTAATACCACCAAGGTATTATTGCACCTTTGAAATGGTTAAGACATGTATTTTTTTGTTGCAGAAGATTTTAAAGTTTGGATTTGTGGCATTGAATTTAAAGTGTTTTTTATATTGCTTTCTTATGGTGTGTATATCGAAATTTGATTTGTTATAGACTCAGTTGTTATAGTTAGTTGTAGCTGATGAGGGATGATTGAGATACAAGATTTTGGTTCATTGTGTTAGAATTGGTTTCGTATTGGTTTTAGAGCTGAGGCATAGGATCAACTAATGTCTGTGACCCATGTGGTATTGATTTAGGTAAGATGATGTTTTTAGTTTAGGGAGTGTTGTAGATATGGTTGGAGTCGTTTAGGTTAAATCTGTACTTATCCTCTGAAAAGCCACTCACTGAAAGTATACATTCCACTCTCTGATCCAAGACTCAGTGTAGCTGAGTAAGCTCTGAAATCAGAGGAGCCAGTGAAAGGGTGAGACGTTAAACCAAACCCAAAGCCTGATGACGACAACTTAGCCTGAATCCATAACCATAGCCTAAACCAGATACTCAAATGCAAACCAAATCCTGAAACAAAGGGTCTCCGAAATGAGGCTATCAGTGAATGAGGCTTGGGTGTCAAATTCAGAATTAGTGCAGTGAACAAAGATTGTGTACGGGTCTGATTAGGAAGAGTTGTATGTTGATTGTTGAGTATAAGAGTGTTAAGATGAATCAGGTGAAGTGGTGTGAATCAGAGGGCATGACAATGTTGGTTAAAACCCAGATGTGGTATGAACCAGGGTATGTAAGTGATAGCTCAGAACGGATGCTTGTGATTTAGAGGGTAAAAGAATCAGGGAAAGGTTGAACCAGAGTTGGGAGATGGAAATGGGAGTTGACCATCACGTGATAATACCAAAACAAAACCTCAACCATAGTCGCTTAAATGCAAAAACTACTACTGATGTGTAGTTTTTGAGGAGGAGATTAGCATTTAAGTTCACTAACCTAACAAAGGCAAACTGAGTACATAACCTGAACCTAAAATTTAAATCCTTAACCTCCACAAACTGTATGAATCAGAGAGCTCAATACCACAACATAATCACAACCCGACACTAAACCATTCACCCCCCAACAGGTCATTCTTTTCCTTTGTATTTATTTGCTTCATGATTTCAGAGCTTAATTAGTGGGTGTTTGGAATTACTTCTTTGAAAATGCTTATCCTCTTTAAAAATTACTCTGTAAGTATATATAATCTACTTATTTTAGTAATTATTTGATCTAAAATAAGTATATAAAGAGTTTAGAATTTTCTTCAAACACACATGTCTGTATATCTTTATCTATATGTTAAATAGGCAGTCCAAAACACCCTATTTGTAAAATTTAGGCACAAAGATTTCTTTATCTGTTTTCGTCTTTGTTGTGTAGGCCTTTGCCATTGGATATTTGGTGTTGCTGTATTATATCGAAAGAGAAAGAGGCAGACTGTTAAGTGGGGTAAGTTCTGCAATAAGACCTGTAAATGTTGAAATGTTAAATATTTTAAATCGGTATGGCAATTGCAGGTTCCTTCAACTCTTGTGCGCGGCTTGTGAAAACATGATTAGTGGAACATAGATGTTCCAGGACATCCTTGAATGGACTGACTATTAGGTACTTCGATCTTTGTAACTTCTTTCAAGTATAAATTTGTAGTTGTAATCAATAAATCCAAATAGAAATACATCATTAAGAAGAAGCCAGGATGTTGGAAATATGAAATAGCTATTCATTTTAGATCTGCAAATGTTATGTCATCATTTTTGTTGTTTATTAAAGGAGGGAAACACCTTTAGTTGCTGGAATCATTAAAACTGGTGCCGAAGGATTTCATAAAAGTTTTCTTTCCTCTCAAGGCAGTCTATCTTTAAATATCGATAAAATCTCATGACATTCAATTATATCTTTTATTGGAACTTTAGTTTTGGTTAAATTGTGAATTATTTGCTATCATTACCAAATGTATCCACCACTATAGTCATCATGCCTGGACC
The DNA here is from genome assembly GCA_030686995.1 of Artemisia argyi. Lineage (NCBI taxonomy): Eukaryota > Viridiplantae > Streptophyta > Magnoliopsida > Asterales > Asteraceae > Artemisia > Artemisia argyi. Next base: position 199,722,211 of record CM060685.1, on the reverse strand, counting down.
AATGGTAGATTTTCTGATCAACAACAAATACGTTAAAGATCCTTACGAAATTGACTGGGAAAAGGTAAGCATTTTCCACCTCTTTCCTTCTTTCTGCTCAACACCCTCATATTGTTCAATATATTTAAGTTATTCTTTTCTCAGGAAAATTGAAACCTAAAGAAACTTAGGGTGAAAACAAGCCCACCTAATGCCGAGTACAAGATTACTGGTCTGAGTGAGAAGCCCAAAAATGTATAACTGTAATGAGGATTCGGAATATGAATCAGATGCAAAATGGCAGGTTGCTTGGCATTGTTTCAAGCAAGCTAATGCAACAACAGTGGTGCCAATGGGTATTGGTGTCATCACACATCCAGGGAAGCGTGTAGTAAGATTAAGCCAGTGGCAGAATATTGTCAAGTAAGTCGCCATTCCATAAAAACATGATGCTACAAAAATGTGGTCTAAAGCTAAAAAAAGTTATGAAAATAAATTTTAAAACTTTTCCAGGACGTGTTTGTATAACAACTGATGTGTGGAGTGCATCTAAACCTAAGTGTTGCCATTGTATCGTATCTTTGGGACTATTTAGCATGTTATTATCTCATTTGATTTTGTATCTTCAAAGAAATATGATATCTAATTTGCATTTCGAACCATTTTAGCAATTGACTTTATAGAAACAACACATAATTGTATGTTTTTAGCCTTTTTATTCATGTATAGAAAAAATATACTTTCGTATGTATCATCTAACTTAAGAGGCAAATGATGTCGGAAATATCAAAATGTAAGTTTGGGTTTAGTCTTGGTTTAAGTAGATCAAAGAAATCAAGGTTTTTTAATGTTCAGTAATCCATGTTACAGCAGATGGTCATGTGTGACCCAATTGTTTAGATCAACCAGTTAGTTGGCAACATATATTTGACAATCTCAATCTATTTGGGTTTTCTTTTATTTGACAATCTCAATAGGTTTGAAATTTTCATAACAAATCATGTTGACTAATTAATGGGTTAATTTGGGTCATGTTTTTCTCAATTGGGTTAAATGGGTACATTGAAATAAGCTACATGTCAAACAAGCTGAAAATTGCCCACAGTGTATATAAAATCTCATGAATCTCTATAATAAAGTAGTGTTGTAACAATAAGATATAGTTTAAGCCATATTTTAGGCATTGAATATTCTTATTTTAAAATAAAGTGAGTCATACCTTATGTGTTTTGAACAATAGTAAAAGTTTACGTACCCCGGCCATTATGGAGCTTGTGCATTATTCCACATGTAGTGGGTTTTTAAGCTCTTTTATTTTTTAGGTTAAACTCCTTGAAGAAGAACGGAAGGAGCGAAGAAGGTTAAAAGAAAAAGAAAGAATCTCCGTAGAAAAGAGAGAATGAGGAATAAGAAAAAAGAAAGGAAGAACTTTCAAAATAATCAAGTTACTACTGTTTCCATTCCCCATGAAGAGGGACTGACAACGATTATAGACGAGTCGAATTCCAGTGACTAAATAAATTCCTTATGTAAAGAAGAAGAAGAAGAAACTGTGCTATCTATTCCCACATCAGAAGATTATATTCAGGATGAACAGAATTTGGACCATGATTCCATTTGGAATGCGGAGGAGAATGTTTCATATGCAAGTGATTACTCAAAACCCTCACATAGGAAACCAAAATTATTCCGTGACCAATCATCAAAGTGGTCTGATAGAGGGCGGTTTGTTGTGGTATCTAAAAGTGGGGGTATGGTAAGTAAACCCGATCCAAGATTCACAGCTATGGTTTAATTAAGGGTTAACGGACTAAATAGACGGGTGCTTTGAAGAAAGTTATAATGCATGGTTACAATGTCAATGTGCTCAGGTTAGTGCCTCTTTACTAAACCAAAATATCATGATTACAAATGAATGTGGTCGAGTTATATTTTATTTCAAATGGGTAAAAAAAAGCCATTCCAACTACATAAGAAAAGGGTCCACCTTTAGGCCATAATACGGATAATTTATAAATCATAGATAACAAAATCTGCTATGAGATTGTGTATTTGGTCTGTACAGACATTCCATGGTTATTTTGTAGCTTGCAAAAGTATATGAAAACTTTCAATTTTGGTTGGGGTCACTTAAGAAGTTTTAGAACGTTGGATTTGTACTTGTGTTTTGAGTTGGTCTTTAGGTTAATGTCTTTATAAGCATAAGTCTCTTAATTTTCTCTATAAATCTGAGTTGACATGCCATACTCATTTTGAGATTTTCTATTAAAATAAGCTACAAAATCCAAGCCACCAGTATGAATAACTAAGCCATTAAGATGTTTGATAATGTGTGCATGGGTATGTCTATTTCTTCAACATATGCACCAAGATTATTCTATAAATTGTGATTCATGTATTGCTATGGGAAGCGGAAGCCAGAAAAGGAAACCAATGTGTGGAGTAACATAGTGGTGACAATGAGAAAAGGTATTTGAATGACCTTAAAAATAATGTTTTTAAAAATGTACTTTTCCAAATGATAAGAACATTTAAATGTTACAAAATGTCAAATTCGATATAAAAAAAAGGTTGCATGGGAAATATCAGATGCCACCTATGGTGGTACCAATGAGCAAATCAAGTATGTTCCTTTCTTATCATCTTTCAAAAGTTATACCCCTAAAATAATCTACATATCGACACTTAAATGTTACATTGATTTGTAGGTAATTGGTGAGTCAAGGGTGTATAACACCATTGTTTTATCTCTTAATATGGCTTGACCGAAGGATTATGACCGTCTCTATAGAAGGGCTTGAGAACATCCTTAAGGTTGGTGAAGTGGAGAAGAACTTAGGAAAGAATGGTGAAGTTAATTTCTATGCTCAGTTGATTTATGATGCCGAGGGAAAAGATTGAGATTTTGCAGAGTCATGACAACAATGAAATATACGAGAAGTTACTTAAAATGTGGTTGAAGGAAGAGATGAAGCTGTTTTAAAATTCTTGAGACATAAAGGGTTTCATAGCAGCCGTTGATCAATTTGAACCAGGAAGAAAACCTCTTAAGAGGTCTTTTGTGTTAATGTTTGTACTTTTTTCTTAGTTCCTGTAATGTGTTGTAGAGGTAGCAAAATGAATAGGTCAGGTGGGTAGGGTACTCGGTTCGGGTCAAAATGGGTAGTTCTTTAGTGTGATTTTAGATTGGATCAAACTTGCCATCTCTACTACAATGTATGAAATAATGTTTAAATTTGCTTCTTTTGTTACGAAATGCATTATTAGTTGTTTGGGCGTTTGGAACTTGTATTTATTTGAGTATTTATTGTAGTTGATTGCTTTATATATCGTATATAATTACTTATTTAAAACTCGAAACAAGTTTTGCATGTCATATGTATCTGATGTATATGTTGCAATAGAGTAACATAGTGGCGACAATGAGAAAAGGTATTTAAATGACGGTAAAATAATATTTCTAAAATGTACTTTTCCAAATTATACTAACAATTACCACATTTATTTGATGTATATGTTGCTAATTAAGTAACATAGTGGTGACAAGAAGGAAAATCAAACCAATGGGACTATGATAATAAATGAGGAACACCAATGGCTTATCACTGTTTTCCTCACTTTCCACTAAAATATAAACTTGAGAACAAAGTGTAAGGTGAATGTAGCTTAACCATAAGTAATTTAAGTTAAAAACTCAATGTTGGAATAGCCTAAGCTAAAGCTAAATGTTGTAGAAGTTGAAGCTGAATATTATTTAAAATTGTTTTTTGGTGTGTTAGATACTTTATGTACTCAACTTTGTAAAGTCACCAATTGAGGCTGATATTCCCAAAAGTTGAGTACATAGAACTACAAAAAAAAGTTTAATATTACATACAACTAATTGAATTCAAAAATTGAGTACATGAAACTAAAAAAAAATAGTAGGATACACAGAACTACAAAAAGTGACAAGTTAAATATATTTTCATGTAATTATCCCAAAAATGGAGAAGTAAAATAGAAATGATACTTCTCCATTTTTGTGTTGGCATTATAATTTCTTCTATTAATCTTATATTTTCCATGCCCATGTTGTCTTTTTGTTCGACTAGCGCAATAAGTGTTGCTGTAAATATTTTTGGAGAACTTTTAGTTTTAATTATCTAAAAGTTTTATCGGGGTTTGTTTGTCACCTAACTAACACGTTATCTTTTAGATTCAATCTTATTTAGCTTTAAAACTTGAACCAAATGTCAAGCAATGGACCTTTCTATACTAATTAAATGCATCACATAACTTAAAATTTGTGTCATATGGTCATCTCAGAATTTAACACTAATTAAACCAATAAAAGATTAAAAATGTATCATATACATAGGAAAAAGTTTACATGTAGAGAAGTACTTGAAGGTCTATCATCATCGCAAGGATTGTGTTTTGAATTGATAGGCGCTCACACACATCATTTTATGTTTGAGTCAATCTATTTTAGATTCGCCAACGCTATGGTTGTAAATTGATGGGCGATCACACATATCTTTTGCTATTCAACACAATAAATTTTGGAGACCCCAAGCTTCGACGTTTGTTAGTGTAATTGTAACATAAGCAATTTCTTATCTTATAATGGACGCATTGTCTCATTATTTGTTTCATATTTTAAATGGAACAAATTTACGTTATTACTTTTCTTATCATCTCATTTCTCTATTTCTTTAAAAAATTACCCGGTGTCAACGGGTCGTTAAGCTAGTTATAAGATATGGAGTAGATGATAATAGGGGTAAGAAAATAGTCGTTAGAAAAAAATTAATAAAAAAATCGTACTTTCTACATTTGGGTTAGTTTGTCATATAACCTTTTTTAAAATTGATGGAGCGGTCGGCAAAAGAATTATTTTTTTTGTAAAAGAAAAAAAAAAAACTGTTTATTTTATTAGAAGAGTAGCATAAACAATTTTTTGGATGAATTACCTCACTCCAAAAACCTAACCACAATTGGTATATGATGGTACCAACGTGTTGTTTGATTTTGACTTAATTTCTTAATTGATAAAATTATGTAAAGGTCTATTTATCTTAGAACTTAATCCAAAAGCATAACTTAAAAAAAAAAATTAAAAAAAAAAAAAAAGTTCACGAGGGTGCTACTTTTTCCATTAAGTCATTGCTAGTATATACATAATTATTTTGACTCAACACTTTAGTCAACAAAAGAAACATACAACAATCTTCATCTTTTTTTGAACGGTAACCCACACAAACAACATAGCTAAACAAAACATATATTAAAAAAAAAAAAAAAAAAAAAAAAAAAAAAAAAAAAAAAAAAAAAAATGCTAAAATGTAGTTTAACACGCTGAATTTGGCTAAATGAAATTTCTGGTACCCAAACTTTTAAAGATACAACATGGTACCTTGAATTTTGGCCAAGTGGAATTTCTACTCCGCTATACCGATTTAACATTTAAGCATGTTAGCAACTTAAAGGACGTTATTCGAAAAATTACAATATCCATTACTAAATGAGGGTAGAAACAAGTTGAGTCGAGCCCAAGGTTGCCAAACCTCGAGTACGACTCGTTTATGATCATAAGTCTTGAGTCGAGCTCGTTTCAAGCCTCATGCTCTTAGGTCAAGTTCGGCTTGTATGAGTCAAGCTTATAAAAAGCTCGAAACGATCCAAGCTTAAACGAGCTTGATGTCAAGCCCTTGTTTGAGGTCATTTAATAAACGATTTCAAGCCTCAGTTTTGTATATGTGTTTGTCACGTCTACTTGTATATGTCTGTATGCATATTTACATTTAATGAGCATAAAAACCGAGCTCGAGCCTAACGGACTTCACAAACCAAGCTCGAGTCGAGTTTTATTTACCTATCATAAAAACGATTCGACCCTTAACTTGTAAAGTATGTTACGAGTTGAACTCGAGCTAAAAGTATAAGGCCAAAAATGAGCTCGAGCTTGAGCTTTAGCATGCTCGGGATCGACTAGGCTTGTTTATACATTTATACCCTTATTTGATATTTATACTATGAATATTGTAGTTTTGAAACGAGCTTAACTGTTAAGTAGGAGTAGGGTATTCGAAATTCCATTTAACCAAATTCAAACATTATTTTGCACATTTAAAAGTTCAAGGTACTAAAAATTCCACTTAACCACGTTCAGCGTAGTAAACTATATTATATATATACTAAAACCCAAGAGGTTACTGTAGCAAGCACTGTGCTTGCTACAGTACTTTTTTTTTTTTTTTTTTTTTTTTAGTATTAACGGTCGTTAGTTATTTAACGACTGTTAACTAACGACCATTAAGCACTGTGCTTGCTACAGTACTTGCTACAGTAACTTTTTTTTTTTTTTTTTTTTTTTTTTTTTTTTAAGTATTAACGGTCATTAGTTATTTAACGGCTGTTAACTAACGACCGTTATCTTTAACATTTTCTAAAAAATTTTGTATGCAGTTTGTCCTTCATCTCAATGGTTCATTACAAATTTAGTCCTCAAATAATTTACATAAATGGTCCTTCATGTTATACATCAATTGAAAAGTTAGTCCTAGATAACTAACTTCACGTTAATTAGCTAACGGCAACAAAAGAATTCCGCAGCAACGCGCGGGTACCCAACTCGTTTTGGCTAAAAAAGAAATAAAACAAACAAGTCTTTAAGTCCAGGGAGTATAGTGCAATTTTTACTAGGTTAGAAACCCTAATATTAAAACCTACAATATAAATTTAGGTGTCCACTACCATCTTGTCAATACTACTTCAGCCGCCACTTTACTTATTGTATGAAATTTTCTTCAGATCTTGTTTCAGTATCCAATTCAGGTAAAAAGAACTTCATGTTTTTCTTTGTACTTTTTTAATATATTATATCAGTTTATTATCATATATGGTCTATGGATTGCTTTTTTTAATGGATTGCTTTTTCTGATGATTGTTTTATAGGAGGTGAAAAAGACCTTATGGCTCACCTAATGTGTGTATGGGACAAGATGGATTCGGAGCTTCAAAACAAGAAGATTCTAAAGCATTTTGTTTAACAAAAGTTAAATGTCTTTGGATAGTAGCAAAAGCATCAAAACACAATTTGCCATCTATTATATAAATCCGTCTTTTCGTTTCAAGTTAGATATTATTAAGCATCTGGTTTTAGCAAACACACAGTCCTCTCGTAATATAGACGAAAAGTTGTATTATAATCGAAAGTTGTTTTAGTCTTGTGACTACTATGTGTCTTTTGTAATGGAAAAATGGTGCCATTGTATATTGTCACCGTGTTTGGAGAAATATGGTGCCAAAATACATTAGCATCATTTTTCGATTACAAAAGTTGTGTAGTAGCTACTTGATTTAAAACAGCTTGCGATTATAATTCTACTTCCCGTCTAAATTACGAGTAGTTTGTATGTTTGTTAAAACTGGATGCTCGATAATATCTAACTTGAAATGCAAATACGGCATTTATCTAAAGGATGGCAACATTGTGTTTTGTTGCATTTGCTAATATCCAAAGCATGTAACGTTTCGGCTGATCTCTAATTATTCTTAGAATGTACAAAGTATTGTTTATGTGTGTTGTATTCTTGTTAATGTTACGACACTTTTTATAGTGGTTATGTAAATTGTTTTCCTCATGTAATGTGGAGTTAGTTTGTAACATATGACAAGATTGGCAGATTTATAGATCTTATTGAATATAAAGTGTTTTATTGTTTCATTTTAATAAATATTGCTGTTTCTAGAAAAAATGCTTCTAGTTGCAGTATGATTGAAAATCCATAGACTGAATACATTAGTAGTAGTAACTACTTGTTATTGATGTGCTCGAGTGGATAAAAACTTCATCCATATACACATACACAATAAGGTTGTTTTTTAATGTTTGTATAGATAATGACACTCGATAAAAACAATGTATTTGACCCGTTTCAAATAAAACATGACTCATATAGACCCATTTTATCAGTAAACGGGTAAAAAATGGCACTTAAATCACAGATTACCAAAGCTAAAGAAGTACATAATTTTGAACAGGGTGAAGACGTTGTTGCTGGAATCAGAAAGCTGCAATATATTGTCACAATAAAGAATTGCATGCTGAAAGCATACAGATTAAGAACTCGTCAAGAATTGTGAGTTCTTGGAGCGACACTACAAAGTCATTATAGCAATCTTAAAAAATTCTTACTTTTCCTTAAATTGTGTCTCGAGATTGGAAAATGTGACAAAATTTGGGTATTCTAAGCACAGGATATTGAATTCACTGTTCAGAAAAATAGACCTTGGATGTTGCTAAGTCGATCAGGGAAGCGTACTGGTAAAGGTGCAGTGAGAATTGCATATATGGTGATGAAAAGCTAATCGATACTTGAACAGCAATAATGAGAGTCGAGCCGCAACATCTGATCCAGGGAAGCGTACTGGATCAGCAATAATGAGGGTTGAACAGCAATAATGAGAATTGCAGTAGAATTGGTGTTCATAATAGGCTGGTCTGTGAGTGGTGTAATGGGTCAAAACGGGTCATTTTTTATAAAATACATTCCAAATTAATTTGATCATTTATTACTGATTATGAACTTGTGGTCTAGTTTGAGGATGCATATGCTTACAAAAACCAAGTAGTGGCAACGGGTTTGCCAGCATCTCCTAGTGCAGCCGTGGGCCAGGTTCTATTTATCCCCGAAGATGCTAAAACATGGCATGCACAGGAAAAAAGTGCCGTTTTGGTATGCATCATAGAGCTATCTGTATACTTCTGGTAGAGTTCAAGTCAATTGTTTAGTTGTAGCAAATGTAACCTTTGGCTGGTGGAACTAGCATTTAGTGATATTGCACTATTAATGAACCCTTTTTGTGATAGGATCATGATATCATATAGTGCTGGTATATTCTAACTGCTTGGTAAATTAGGTGAACTTTGGTGAATTCATGTGTTGTATATGGATGTTTTTGTTACTGAATGTATAGCTAGTATAGCACACATCATGTTTCCTTTGTTGTGTCTTTAAGGGTGTTTGGGATATGTCCTTCTCCCTTCTAAAGATGATTGTAAATATTATAGTTTGATGTAAAGTGAAATATCATAATTATGATATAGCCGGGTCTAGTTGGGTCTTGGCCGGTAAGCACGCATCAGCTGGGATCTTAACAGCTAGAGGTGGAATGACATCACATGCAACAGTGGTGGCTCGTGGGTGGGGAAAATGTTGTGTTTCTGGTTGTGCTGATATTCGTGTGACTGATTTTTTAGAGGGGTGTTTGGGAGTTGGGACTGATTTTTTAGAGTAGGTTTTAGACTTAAATAACAGATAAGCAGTTCCAAACACTCAAATCTGCTTATGTGTTGCTAAATAAGCAGATAAGCACATACATAAGTAATATCAAACACCCTCGGATTGTTTGGGTAAAACAGCTTATCTGCTTATTTTACAAGCAGATGTCAAACGCCGTTAAAGTATTGAACGGTTATTTGGTGATTAGAGAAAGTGAATGAATTTCACTTGGTTCAAGGGGTGAGGTTATATTAGGTAAACAGCCAATGGCTCCACCAGCGATGAGTAGTGATTTAGATGCATTTATGGCATGGGCTGATCAAGTAAGGCGTCTCAAGGTATCGACTATAAAAATGGTTATTCAATGTGTATCTGAGATTGAACTAAACGTTTTTTATTTTTTATTATTTTATTTATTTATTTTTGAATAGGTTATGGCTAATGCAGATGCACCTAACGATGCCTTAGCAGGATTGAGCAAATGGTAATCTTTTTGGTTTTCTACTGTTTATATTTCTAATAATGGAAGTAAAAAGTTGTAATATTATAGAATAATCCAAACTTACAAGCGAAGTGTATATACAGGGAGGGTAACCCAACTAGGATTCAAAGATATGACCTGTTTATAGTTGGTTTATTCATCACCGGTATCGCTAAGATTTTATACTTATTTCACATATATACTTTTTGGATTATTCAGTTTTTTGCTTCTGATGAGAGGATAATAGCCGTAAGGAAAATGATCATGGCTGTCACTATTGAGCAGAGAAAAGCAGCTCTCAACCTCTTATTCCTTACGAAAGATCAGACTTTGAAGGCATTTTCCGAGCAATGGATGGTAATTTTCCGAGCAATGGGTGACGGTCTCTTGCAGCGTTCTGATTCCATCAACGTCTTCCCCATGTTCAAAAGTACTTTACCTTTGGTAATCTGTGTTATAAGTGCCATTTTTACCCGTTTACTGATAAAATGGGTCCAAATTAGTCGTGTTATATCTAAAACGGGTCAAATAAATTGATTTTATCGAGTGCCATTATCTATTCAAACATTAAAAAACAACGTTATTGTGTATGTGTATATGGATGAAATTTTTATCAATTGGAGCACATCAATAACATGTAATATTACTACTCCATTACATATGGATTCAGTCTATGGATTTTGGATCATACTGCAACTAGAAGCATTTTTCTGAGAAAGAGCGAAATTTATTAAAACGAAACACTAAAACCCTTCAAATTCAATAGAACCTACACGAACATGAAATTGTCCTAATATTACAACCACTTGCAGGAGAATCACCCAAATAAACTTATAAATCACCCAGATAAACTTATAAGATCTATGATATCTGGCGTTGGGGGATAAGAGAAACATGCCATGTTTTAGCAAGTTGAAGACCATATTAGAACCACTGAGACTTCATAAAATAGAGCATACCGGCATACTTTGTTTGAGTTGCATATGTTTTTGTTATACATCAAGTTGTCTGTATAGAAGAACTGGGTCAACCGAATCCATTAGTAATTCTATGAATATGTGCATTGTTAAATCTAATACATGATATCCATTAAGCAAGTGTGGATGCAATTCTTGCAGTGTAGGATAAACAATGGCAAAAACGCGTAACCAAACATATAGTCATTCATTACAAAGTTAACACAAACTACAAACTGGATCCAACGTTACATGAGGAAACAGCAAACATAACCACTACAAAAAGTGTACTAATTACAACCTATTTTGAAAATAATAGCTGGACAAGTCGAAATGCTTTGGATATAAGCAAACGCATCAAAGCACAATGACGCCATCCTTTATATAAATGCCGCATTTTAGCGGATTTGTATAATGGATGGCAACATTGTGCTTTGGTGCATTTGCTACTATCCAAAGACATTTCACTTTTGTTAAACAAAATGCTTGAGTACCCTTAAAAGTACAGCCGGAAACAATGAACTGCTTTGCATATAGCAAATGCATCATTGTGTTTTGATGCTTTTGCTACTATCCAAAGACATTTCAATGATGTTGAACAAAATTCTTGAGAATCTTCTGAAGTTCTGAATCCATCTTGTCCGATACAAGCATTAGGTGAGTCATTTTATCACCTCCTATAAAAACAATCATCAGAAAAGCATGTTAGAACTCTTTCAAAATAAGTCAAAAATATGGATATGTTGCAAGTTAACAATTTTTTTAAACCCTCAATTTTATCCATTTTAAATAAAGTGATAACTGATATGATAATAAACTGATATAATATACTCGTATTAGGTAAGCCACAAGGCCTTTTTCACCTCCTATAAAAACAATATCAGAAAAAGCAATCCAAAAAAAAAAAAGCAATCCATAAACAACATATGACAATAAACTGATATACAGTAATATATAATATATAGAAAAAAATAATCAGAAAATCATGTTATAAATCTTTTCATCAAAAGAAGTCATTAAAAAGCAATTTATGTATATCATATATAATAATAAACTGATATAATGGATTATGAAATAGTACAAACAAAACCATAGAGTTGATGTTTCTTTTACCTGATTTGGGTACTGAAACCAGATCTGTGATGAAAGAGATTTGCTTGTATATCATCAACAAGTGAATGGACAGTCGAGATCCGAAGAAAATATCATATGCATATTGACGGCTGAACTAGAAGTGAGAAAATAATATAGGTTTAAACACCTATATTTATAGTGTAGGGGTTTTAGGGTTTCTAAAGAGTAAAAAAAAATGTTTTATTATTATTATTATTATTATTTTATTTTTATTTTTATTTTTATTTTATTATTATTATTTTTTTTTTAACCACCACTTTTATTAACAATAAATAGGATTTTACAAGAAATTGGTGGGGAGCCGAGAAACCAACTGGGCCCCCACACCTCTAGCAATAGCGAAACCAATCCTATTAAAAATATGAACGGCAGCCCGTGCTCCTATGTCTTGAGTCGAAGAGAAACGTCGAATACGCTTTAGAAGAGTTACTGCATCTTTCTCAAGTTCTTCAAAAGAGGAGAAAGAGAAAGGGAGAAACCCATATCCGATATCCACACATTTGGCCTCATACTTGACACGTTTACGTTGTGCAGCTTCAATAACCGCACGACCTGGCATAAAATCAATCATACCAGATTGTGTCAAAGGTGACGACCCCGTAAGATCAACACAAACATCAAGCCCACCATCCCAAGAGTAAAGTAATATATCAGCTGGGCGCAAAGATCTATCCCTATCACCATAAAGCCCAATATCCACCTCCTTACGAGCTGAAATTCCGGACCGAGAGCATATATCAACAAGAACATCACGCACAATATTATGCCGATGTTTAATGCCAACAATACCCGCACAAGAAACCGCATGATCCCCATAAATATCTCCAGTAAAAACACGGGAACAAGCTGAACACGGTACCTGAACAGTGAAAAGAGGAACACCCAGCCGATAACACAACACACAACGGTATGTCCGGGCATTCATAGTTTGACCCAATCCAGATATAGGAGCCACCCTAAGCCAATCAGAAGTATGATCCTCCTTTAGAGAGCTCCATAACGCAATCTGTCGAGTAGAAAGATGGAATGTAGATTCAACAGTTTGGGTAACCCGATCGAAATATATATCTGCCAATTTCTTCATGAGTTTGGGGGCAGCGACCTCGCTCAGGTTACTCAAAAGGTCAATATCCATATCCATATTAAAAGTACATAAAGCATCATCAAAGGAGGGACCAGCAGTTACAATACCAGAACTATGGAGAAGCTTAGTCTGTAAGCTAGCGGATTGAAGTCTAGACGCAAGAAAAGCATATTTCAAAACATCTCCTGCAGAATAAACACCAAGCCCCCCAAAAGCAAAGGGAAGGGTGGCAAGTCTCCACTGCCAATCACCAAAACCAGGCCCAGAAGCAGTGACAATACGTTCCAAAGAAGAACGAAGTGCCACATCAAAAGAAACCTGAGCACACTCAAAGACCCTGAGGGAACATATGCGCATAGAAAAATACATCCCTACTTAAACATTATTATTATTATTATTATTATTATTATTACTATTATTATTATTATTATTATTATTATTATTTTTAATGGAAGAATTACATACATCCCTACTTAAAAGCTGGACACTAGAAAATTAAGTAAAGCTATAATCACTAACAAATAAATAAGGGCATTATCGCCATTTGACCTATCCTATTTTCTTGCTGAGTTAACCCTCTCAAAGCCTATAACGTTTCTATCTCCTCCATCCATCTGTTTCTCTCCTTCCCCATATCTTTCCATCTAATTTCAATAACCACCAAAAAAACATCCCTTTTAAATTTAGATATATGATCAGATTCGAAAACCAATCCCCATCTCACTATATCCCTTTTGTTAGAAACGAAAAGGTTGCTATCCATTACGAAAACTATGGTCGTCTCGTCTTATGTCCGCGAGTCTATTCTACCGTGATCAATTCAACGAATCTCTTTTGCTAGTGATCTTCGTTGTTGTAATTGTTGTTGATTCGCCCGATACTTCTACCGTCGTTTGCTTGCCGAAGATAGCCTATTACGATTTATATATCAACGATAATAGTCGTGTAATACTATTAAAACGTGAAGGTGACACACAGTGTTTCAAGGTGATGCATGTCGCTATTTCGAGTTGTGCCTCAAGTTGATTTACGCACTGGTTTAAGGTTTAGAAACAAAATAGTGGTACAACAATATTTTTTTTTGGTTTTCTTATAATAGATCAGAATTAATTTAAATATGTTTTTTGAATTATATATTAATTTGTGTAAACATGTTTTTGTTACTGCGTATCCATTATATATATACCAATTGTGCGTCACTAAAATGTATTACGAAACTAAAGTATGTCAAAAAAAAAAACTTAATTCATCATTAAAATATGTCATAAAATTAGTGTGTCACTACAAACGTTTTAAAATAATTTAGTGTGTCACTACATATGTGTCCCAAGAAAATTTGTGCGATAAACATAGCGTGTCAATAAAATGTCACTAAAATTTTAGTATGTCACTATACATGTATCAAGAAATTAAGTGTCACTACAAATTTAGATGTGTGTCAAATCTATACAGATGTGTCACTCTACTAAAAGGATGTGCCAGTATGTTTAAGGATGTGTATCAAATGTGTTAATATTTATAAAGACGTGTCACTCTATTAAAACAATGTGCAAATCTGTCTAAGACTGTGTATCAAGTGTGTCAATATCTATAACGATGTGTCACTCTAAAACAATGATTTCTGTAGGTTTAGTTCTGTAAAACGATGTTGTCTAAAATTTCGAGCCTTATAATTTGGGCGTCAATTTTTATTTGGTTTATGTATCAGTTGTGTTTATCGAGGTACCTGTCTTTTGAAATTATTTTATTAATTTGAGTGTTACAGGAATAGTGGTATCTACCTTTTGAAATGGTTGTGTTGTATCAGTACCGGAAAAAACATAAATATTTGTAATAGAAGTTTAATGTGAAATAGATCGAAATTATATAATGAAAAGTCAACAAAGGTATACTGAGACAAAGGTGAAAACCACTACAAAAAATGGAATAGAGGAACATTAAATGGTGTGTAAATAAAAAAGAGAAAAAAACAATTGGAAGGAGGCACGTGAGTTTAACACAAAGTTTGGTTCATAAATTTGCCTTTTATTTCAAATTAATTACCACAATGCCATCAAACACATTTTAATCGAGTGACATTACATCTAACGGTCCAGATTTGTGCTTATTGTTTTCTATTTTAAGTGTGTGCACCACAATAACGCCACCCTATATATATAATAGACGAGTACCCGTGCATAGCAACGGTTCCTAGCGGCACATTAAGTTTCGGTTGTCATTAATTCCGCCCCATTTATTGACATGAAAGAGACATTGAATTCCATTATTACTTCCATCTTTCGGTTGTCATTAATTCACCAAGCAATTAATTTTCGTTTCACATGTGCAGGGGTAAAATCGGGATTGACCAAAAGTTAAGTTTTCTACAATTTCACTTTGACCATTTCTCCATTATATATATATATATATATATATATATATATATATATATATATATATATATAGGGCTTGTATATGCTCACGAGCCTAGTCGATCTTCATATATAAAGCTTGGGCTAGAGCTCGATTATTAAATGAGCCCAAACTTAAGCTCAAGCTCATTTATACTCGGCTCATTCGAGATTTTACCGATTAGATCCAAGTTTTTCACCCAACTCGTTTTCAGTTTTCACTGACATAATCTATACTACATATAAAGGAAAAATAGTCAATCTTGAAAAAATGGTCAATCTTGAAAAGTGGAAATCTTGAATAATCTTATTAAAGGAAATTATGAAATGTAATTAATACTCTTATTAAAACACCCCATTACTTAAAAGTACAATGATTTATTCACATTGTACAACCAATTAAAAACATATATACCAAATTAAATACAACCAATTAATACAAATCACAAACCGGGTTGACCCGGGACGCTTCAAAGCCGACGGGTTGAACCGGTTTAATTTGACCCATTTTCGACCCAACCTAACAAGTTAACCCGGTTTAAATCGACTAATTTTTCGACCGGAACGGTTCACCCGGTTGAACCACCCGGGTCAAACCGGGTTTCAAAACATTATGTTTAATTCCCGCTTGTGTAATCGAAATATCACTACAATTATCTTCCGCTAGGAGTGGCAATTCGGATCGGGTTCGGGTTAACAGGTTAGCGGGTCTCGAATCCCAACCCAAACCTGAATCATTTAAATTATCAGGTCAACTATGTCAACCCTAACCTGTTTACACATAATCCGAACCTGTATGATTTAACCCGTATATATACTTGGGTTAGCCGGTTAAATAGGTTACACAGGTTGAATATGTTAAACGGGTTTCGGGTTGACCCATTTAACACGTTTTATATACAAAAGTACGCACATACATGAGTTAAATAGGTTAAACGGGTTTGCAGGTCGACCCGTTTAACCCATGTAACATATATAATACTAAAATATAAATAGTTTTTACTTTATGTAAAAAAATCTTAAACAGGTTGACGGGTCGACACGCTTAATTTATTTTCAACTCGAACCTGACCTATTTAATAAAAAGGTTAGTTGGGTCGACCCAAACCTGACCCGAAAGTTATTATAGACATAACACGAACCTGTTAATTTGCGTGTCGGTTTCATGTCGGGTTTCGTGTCGGACAAAAATTGTCAACCCTATTTGCCGTTATAAATCACGTTGCTATGCACGAGTACTCGTCTAGTAAAATTAAAAGAAACAAGGCTTAAGTCCATGGGCTTTATATTAAAGAAATAAGGCTTAAGTCCATGGGCTTTAAATGCAATTCTTACTAGTTTAGAAAAACCTAATGTTTTAAAACCTAGCATCTTGTCAATTCCACTTTTGCCGTCATTATACTTCCGATATTCCTTTCAACACTAATCTGATTTCAGTACCCAAATCAGGTAAAAAAAAAAACAAATCAACTTCATGTTTTTGTTTGTACTATTCAATATATTATACTCCATCAGTTTATTATCATGTATGGTCTATAGATCGCTTTACATGTTATTGACTTTTTTTATTTTTTTATTTTTTTTTTAATTAACTTCGTTTGATTGAAAGAGTTATAACATGCTTTTTTGATGATTGTTCTTATAGGAGGTTAAAAAGACCTTGTGGCTCACCTAATCCGGACAAGATGGATTCTGAACATTCATAACAAGACTCTCAAGAATTTTGGTCAACATCATTGAAATGTCTTTGGATAGTAGCAAAAGCATCAAAACACATTGTTGCCATCCATTATACAAATCCGCTAAATGCGGCATTTATATAAAGGATGGCAACATTGTGCTTTGATGCATTTGCTAATATCCAAAGCATTCCAATGTTTATGGCTGTACTTTTAAGGATTCTCAAGCATTTTGTTTAACAAAAGTGAAATGTCTTTGGATAGTAGCAAATGCACCAAATTACATTGTTGCCATCCATTATACAAATTCACTAAATGCGGCATTTATATAAAGGATGGCAACATTGTGCTTTGATGCATTTGCTAATATCCAAAGCATTCCAACGTTTATGGCTGTTCTTTAAGGATTCTCAAAATTGGTTGTAATTTGTACACTTTATATAGTGGTTATGTAAGCTGTTTTCCTCATGTAATCTACTTTGGATTCAGTTTGTTGTTATCACGCTAAACTTTGTATTAAACGACTATGTTTGGTTACACGTTTTAGTCATTCTTTATGCTTAACCGCAAGAATTGCATCCACACCGGCACATAAGCATTTACATGCATATTTGATATCATGTATTAGATTCAACAATGCACATATTCTTATAAATTGAATATGCAACAAAGTTCCAAATCTTGTGAGGGAACGACATCCGTAAAAAAGTATCTTCAACAAATATAAAAGGGTGACCCAGTTCTATATGGAAACTCAAACAGAGTATGCCTGTATGCTCAAACCTTTTATCGTCATTTCACTTTTTGCAAAATCCTCTTAATTTGATTTGCATCTTCTTTTTATATACTTTCGTGGTCCTAACGTGGAGTTCTCTTTGCCCCAACACCGAGCTAATCTAACATAAATGTATATCAGGTCAATATTACAAGCCTTCCCTTGCTGATTCTATGTATATTTGCTAACGCACTTTCCTTTAACCTTGTTTGATTTAGTTTCTTGAACGGCGTTTGGATTAAAAGTAGCAAGAAGCCACAATGAACATATGACTGAATCCAAAGACTGAATCCATTAGCAATAGTAATACTACATGTTCTTGATTGCTCCAGTCGATAAAAACTTCATCCATATACTTATAGTTGTTTATTAATGTTTGAATAGATAATGGCACTCGATAAAACAATTTATTTGACCCGTTTTAGATATAAAATGACTCATTTGGACCCATTTTATCAGTAAACGGGTAAAAAAATGGCAATTATAATGCAAATTACCAAAGCTAAAGAAGTAATTTTAAATAGGGGGAAGACGTTGTTGGAATCAGAATGCTGCAAGATACTGTCACCATGAAGAATTGCATGCCGGAAACATACAGAGAACTCGTCGAGAATTGTGAGATCTTAGAGCAACACTAAAAAGACATGATGGTAATTATAAATAAAAGAAATCTTACTTATTAAATTATGTTTTGTGATTGGAAAATATGACAATAATTTTGGTATTATGAGCACAGCATATTAAATTCACTGTTCAAGAAAATAGACCTTGGATGTAGCAATGTCGATCAGGGAAGCGCACTTGAAAAGGTGCAGTGAGAATTGCTGTAGGTATGGTGAACGGAAAGCTAATCAATACTCGAACAGCAATTATGCGAATCGAGTCATAGCATCATCTACAGGTATTGTATAATACTTGTGCTTAGTGGTGACAATATAGAGGGTCGGGCGGGTTGTGTAATGGGTCAAAACGGGTCGTTTATATAAAAATAATCTGAGTTAATTTGATCATTTATTACTGATTACAATTTTGTGTTCTAGTTTGAGGATGCGTCTTCTTATAAAAGTGGTGGCAACAGGTTTACAAAGGAAATAAAATAGTTACCTTATCTTACCAAATATGAAATAAAAGTGGTGGCAAAAAGGGTCATTTTGGTATTTATTATACGCCCTTCAGTTACCTTATCTTACCAAATATGAAATAAAATAGTTAGCTGTAAAGTGAAATATCATAGTGCTGATACTGAAGTTTATATGGACGAATGAAGGTAAGGACAGAAACAAGCCCGGAAGATGTTGGTGGTATGCACGCAATGGCTGGGATCTTAACAACTAGAGGTGGAATAATGACATCACACACAGCAGTGATGACTCGTGGTTGGGGAAAATGTTGTGTTTCTGGTTGTGCTGATATTCGGGTGAATGATGATATATATGAAGGTAAGCAGATTGGTACCTGCTTATTTATATGCAAATGGCAAACACCTCCTAAAGTTGGCTCAACTCGTTTTCAGTTTTCACTGATACTGAGGCTATGTTTGGCAAAAGTAGCAGTGAGCTGTGAGCAGTAGCCAAAAAAGCTCACAGCTTCGTAAAGAAGCATTGGAAAAATGAGCTTTCCTAAAAAATAGCAAAGCCCACAGCTCTCATGTCAAACGAACACTATAAATTAAAAAGCTCATTGTTCACCGCTCATTGCCCAAAAAAGCTCTAAAAAACTTTGTGCCAAACAAAATAAAATTAAAAGAAACAAGGCTGAAGTCCATGGGCTTTATATTAAATAAATAAGGCTTAAGTCCATAGGCTTTAAATGCAATTCTTACTAGTTTAGAAAAACCTAATGTTTTAAAACCTATAGCATCTTGTCAATTCCACTTTTGCAGCCATTAATTATACTTCCGATATTCCTTTTAACACTGATCTGAAGTATCATATATGGTCTATAGATTGCTTTTTAATGTTACTTGCAACATGTCCATGTTATGGTTATTATTATTATTATTATTATTATTTTTAATAATTAACTTGGTTAACATGCTTTTTTGATGATTGTTCTAATAGGAGGTGAATAAGTCCTCTTCTTGGTCTCAAAAACCTTTAACAAGATAACACACTCTCCTGCCATTTGCTTCTAGAAAACAAGAAAGAATACATTTCTTGTTTGAACAAGACGAAACCCATACATCCAATCCAACATGTAGGAAAGCATCAAATCCCATCCCCATTTAATAATACCTCCACACTGTTTTCCCGCGTAAAAAACACCCCCAGTCAAACTCATATATAAAAACAAAACAAATAAAACCCTTTCAAACATAAATGAAAAACTGTCTCCCTAAACTCTATAACCTCATTTACAAAGCCAGGAATCTCCTAACTGTAGCCGCCATCTCATCTTCAACAGCCGCCGCCTCAGCCGCCACCACAAAACCCTCATCTTTTACCTCCGCCGCCGCCAAAATGGACGATCTCCAAACCCTAAAGACCCGTCTCTGCATAATCGGCAGCGGCCCAGCCGCCCACACCGCTGCCATCTACGCCGCCAGAGCCGAAATGAAACCTATCCTCTTCGAAGGATGGATGGCTAACGACATAGCCGCCGGCGGCCAGTTAACTACCACTACTGATGTGGAAAATTTCCCGGGTTTTCCGGAGGGGATTTTAGGGTTTGAGTTGATGGAAAGATGTAAGAGTCAGTCTGTTAGGTTTGGTACTGAGATATTTTCTGAGACGGTTACAAAAGTCGATTTTAAGTCGTGTCCGTTTAAGGTTTTTACGGACTCGAAAACTGTTTTATGTGATGCTGTTGTGGTTGCTACTGGGGCTGTTGCGAGAAGGTTGAGTTTTCCTGGCTCCGGGGATGGGAAATTGGGGTTTTGGAACAAGGGGATATCTGCGTGTGCTGTTTGTGACGGTGCCGCGCCTATTTTTAGAGGAAAGGCATTGGCGGTTATTGGTGGGGGTGATTCTGCTATGGAGGAAGCTAATTTTTTGACCAAGTATGGGTCTAAAGTTTATATAATTCATAGGAGGGGGGAGTTTAGGGCGAGTAAGATTATGCAGCAGCGTGCATTGAATAATGACAAGATTGAGGTGATTTGGAATTCGGCGGTTGTTGAGGCCTATGGGGAGGAAGGGAAGAAGACTTTGGGTGGGTTGAAAGTGAAGAATGTTGTCAGTGGTGAGGTTTCGGATTTGAAGGTGAATGGGTTGTTCTTTGCTATTGGGCATGAGCCAGCTACTAAGTTTTTGGATGGGCAGTTGGAGCTTGATTCGGACGGGTATGTTGTGACCAAACCAGGGAGTACGGTTACGAGTGTGAAGGGTGTTTTTGCTGCTGGTGATGTTCAGGATAAGAAGTATAGGCAAGCTATTACTGCTGCGGGTTCTGGTATGTGAATGAATTCTGCTGACTTATTTTACTATCTAGTTTACAGTTTCTAGCTATGTATTGATAATGGTTGCTTGCTTGCTTATTGAGTTGTTGTTTATCACTTCGATAATTTCATAAATCTGCCATGTAGTATGTTACATTGAATAGATTTTCATAGACGTTAGTTGGGGCATTTGGCTGGGCAAAAGCATATCATCATGGTAAAACTGTTGATGGGAGCTATTTTCTAAGGCTTGCTAATTAAATTGATAGATGTATTCAGCTTTATGTTATGTTAGGTTTAAGATATATTAGAAATGGAGAATGGGTGGGATGTGTAACGAGTCAAAGGGGTATTTATTTGTACGGGTAGATATGGCCTGGGTTTGGTGACCCGGAATACTTGTTTCTTAACTCTTTGTAGCCTATCTTAGGTAAGTAGTGTGTCAAAGTTGATTAAAAAATATTTATAGTTTCAGCGATAGTTTGATTTTAATTTGGAATGTTCTATGCATTAAACATACACTTTGTGCGACTTTCGCCCATTTGATTCATTCTATCCATTTGAACGATATAATTTTAAGCTCTTATTCCGGCTTGACCCATTAGTTATAATATATAAGTGAATCAACTCATTCATAAGTAAAAGGCTCACGAAGAGTATTGGCATACGGCAGCTTGTTATAGTGAAAAAGGTTTTACAGATATGTGAGTTAATCGCTATAGAGTTAAAGTCTTGAATTGTAGATGGACAATAGGGAAGTACAAGCTATGAAAATGTTTGGAAAGTTGCTGTATGAATAGGGGTAGGATCCACAAGAACTTGGTTGAGAATGTGAGACCTTTATAATTTGTATTTACCAAAGCCTATATGATTTACCAAAGCCCATATGAAGTTCCCAGACATGGTTTTGGAAAGAAAAAAAAGAAAGGATTAAAGAATTATTACGCATTGGATGCATGTATGATTTAAAAAGATATTTTCGTGTATTATTCCACATGAAGCTTTTCACCCACTACATTCTAGATGCAGATATGATTCTAAAAAATTGGTGTGCATGATTTAAAAAGTACTAAGGTATGATTAGACATGATTTATAATAGACACTACACTGTGCTTGTATGGTTCTCGAAAGGATTGATATATCAGTTAGCATATTAGATTCTTATTGTACAACAGTAATTTTTTAAAAAATTTTCCCCTAGTTTTTTATATACTATTTTCTCTCTTAGTTACCAGTTGCGACTTATTATGTCACACTATAGTTTATATTTTTGGATTGGTTTCCAGTGTGTTCGGTTTGGGTCAATCATACTAGCATTTAAATTAAGTTGGTATTACGAAGGAAAGATGGAAGCATGAGGGGAGCTAATTGTTTAACTTTTTTGAGAGATGTTTCATGGTCTAAGCAAGCCATGTGGTTTGCATTACTAAACATTAACAATTTCTTGCAATTGTACAGAGGACTATGAAACCTAGCATCCTAATATTGACAGAATGACAGTTCACATCAGCTCTCAAGTTGCAAACAGACTAGTAACAGTTTGACTAAGGGATGTTGGTTTGAGGGTATGGGAATGAGAGAATCACTTTCATTCCCATTATAGATGTTTGGTTTGTAGGTTTGGTTTTGAAATTAGGAATCAAACCCATAAATATAGGCATTTTCTAAACCCACCAAGTAAGTTGGGTTTCCAAACTCATTCCCATTCCAATGCCCATAGTCATACTCTAATGTAAACCAAACGCCCCTTAAATACTTCATCATAAGGCATATAAGCTTGGATATTAATTGGAAATGTTAACCAATCATCTGAAGAAAGGGCTATTGCAGTAAAGTTTTGTGCATTGTATAATATATCATTTGAGTTAATTATTAAGTATGAACCGGTGTAGTTAAAAAATTTATATGTATGTAACCTATGCGTGACTTTTATTTTTTATTTTTTTGCCTGGTTGTATGAAGGGTGCATGGCGGCTCTGGATGCTGAACATTACCTACAGGAAATTGGATCCCAGGTAGGGAAAAGTGATTGATTTCAAGATTGTTGATGCTTCTTAGAACATTAAACAGAAGTCGTTCATTAAATTTTGGTAAAGACAAGTTCTATTATTAGTATGTATTTGAACTTGGCTCATTTGCTTGCTGAAAGACGTTATTAAACTGGTGTGTTGTTACGACATTAGCATTGCTATTCGTTTCTTAATATTTTGGCTGGAATTGCGATTTAGTTTATCTATTTGTTAATATTTGCTTACCTCGATAACTATTTAGTGGATGAGCTCGTAAGTTCATTTGTTTTTGCCACTTGTATTTGTCTACAAACCACCACCAAAGTGGCCTAGTTGTATGGCAATTAATGTCCTCACAAAGAGGTCTAGGGTTCAAATCTCACTAGGTACGCATTTGAGTTGAAGACTCGTCTTCCCTGGGTGACCTGTTAGGGAAAACCGAAAACCTCATCCGTTTACTTGTATTTGTCTGCAATCACTCTCTAGTATTTCCAGATCCTGTATGCCATTTTCAGCTTCTTGGCCGTAAGGAGTATTTGTTAAAAATCCAGAGTGTACTGATCTTTTCGATAAGCTGCTATGCTTATATACATTTGAAATTTTGAACAGGTAAAACCAAAACTTATGAAAATCTTTGTCCGCTGTGCAATCAGCTTTAGATGATTCTATTGAATACTTGTAAGAGAACTTTGTTTCAAATTCAATTCTGATCTGACACAAAAAAGGTTTTCCTGCCTATCAAGATGCCTTAAAAAGTTTTTTTTTTTTTTTTTTTTTTTTTTTTTTAATTGCCATATATTGTAACGTGTTCTGAGACAACATATTGTTAATATGACAACCTAAAGAACTATTAAGTCCACAACTTTTCAAATGACCAGCTTTACCCGGAGCTTAATGTATATCATGTATTGTCTTATACTTTTGACTTTTGAGATATAGATGCTAAATCATTTTTAGTACAAGTAATACATCCCTTGAAGAGACCTAGTTGGAAGAGCTCACGTGAAAGCTTTGGATCTTTGCCATTTAAGCTTTTGCACTTGTCACTCAGATCTGCATGAAAACCTCTACAAGCAACAGCACATTGGCAAAATACCCAGTTTAAGCTGCAAATCTGCCTGATTTTCCTGCTACTACTGTTGCCAATTTGAAATGCTCCCTTTGAATAATTAATTGACTTTGTTGCTTACTTGAAGTTTTAAGCTTTGATGATGGTACACGATGTCCATCTTTAGGACTAACAAAGTAGTATATTGTTTCTGTTTCTCAATGACAATGAGTAATTATTCGCCAACGTAGTTATAAATTCATGGTGCTCGCTATTTTCTTTAGCTCTTAGAGCGTTCGGTAAGGTAACATAGGTTAAAGTTTAAGCGACTGTCACGTCAGCACCACATCAACCCCTAAACTTTAACCAAAAACCCCCATTATCATAACTCAACCTTAATTCAACATTTTAGACCTTACTTTTATCATAATTTAACCAAAAAAAAAAAAAAAAAAAAAAAAAAAAAAAAACTGAGTTAAAGCTTAACTTGGGGGGCGATATGTTAACCATTTTGAGTTAAAGCTTAACTCACAAAAACCTTCACCCTTAACGCCACGTTAAGCCCATCACCACCTGCATTGACGACGGCTTCACAAGGGGGGGGGGGGGGGGGGGGGATATGTTAACAAGGCTTTAACCACGATTTGGTGAAACCTTAACCAAAAATTTGGTTACCATATCGCATGCTCTTACCTCAAATGATTTTCATTAACCATTAACAATATGCTAGGAAAGTACTAGTGAGCGATGTCTTATTCAACAGTGAACAAGACAGTAACGCGCTATATTTTGAAGCATGATTGTAAGAAATGGTTGGTAAAATAACTATAGTTTAAAGCATAAAGCTGGTGAATACACTTTAAAGACATGAGAAATTAGCAAATCCATGTTCTTATTACCTATATAACTGACTTGTTACGACACTTTAATACAGGTATAGCATAATATGAGAATATTACCTAAAAAAAATAGTCAATAATATCAAACTATGAGAGATGAATTTTGAATCCAAAACTTAGCATATCATACTAGAAGATTTGAAACCCATATAATATGTCAATATAAAAGGTTCTTTGTTGTTGTTTCTTAAAATTTTCGGCATAAGTTTGGCCAGGAATGTTTTAAACAAAAACAAATACAAGTTTAGGTTGCCTAAACTATTTTTGAAATGCGAAAGACGTTAATGAAAAAAGTTGAATACTTGTATGACCTTCTTAAAGATTATCCCAACTTTGAATCTGACTAACATCGGGATTATGGTTAAGGTTTGGTGTGGTTTGAATGTTGTTCCAAACCATCATTAAGGGATCATCTCATGGAGCTACTCGGCTACCCTCAACGGGCCTCAACAACAAAAAGCAACACTGCTTGGATGTTGTGATCCACACTAGTGGCGATATCGGGATCATGTTTGCTTCAAATTGAAACCTTCACAAGGGGGCAAAGAAAAAGAAAATCTCTTTCCCACATATGGATTAATCTTTTATATAATAAAACAAAATCTCAAGTGGAGACTTTCGTATTAAAAAAAAAGATTATTGTAATATTTTAATTATTATTTTTTAATTTATAAATTTATAAATTTATAAATTCTTGATATACTACACAAGTAGAAGATAAATACAAAAGATATAGATAAGATGCAACTAACAATAGGATAAACTTTTTAAATAATTATCTTTAATAATAAAAAACTATAATTAAAAAACATAAATCAAACAAAATAAAGATTAAATTATTTGTTTTTTAATAAATAAAAATATATTATTAAAAAAAATTTAAAAACTCGCGCGTGCGAGGGCATTATAACTAGTTAAAGATATACATTATAAAATTTTGTTTAAACCTGTGGGATTGAATAATCCATTCTATTTCGACTTGTTCATCAACACTTAATGTTTGTATATTTTGTATCTGCGGCTTCTTGTGTATCTGGTGTCTCAGGCGCAGGATCCTCGACACCCTCCAACTCAACTGAGGCAACAGTCTCTTCAGAGGGATATTAGTAGCATTCACCTCAACATTCTCAGGCCGAACTCCCACATCAACAATGATGGGCTCAGCCTGAGTCTCAACGACCTGAGCTTCAGATACACTGGCCACAACCAGGAAAACTTCATTTGGCTTCAAGATGAGGCTAGCAAATTCAAAACTAAATAATAATAATAATAATAATAATAATAATAATAATAATAATAATAATAATAATAAAAAAAAAAGAAAAGAAAAAGCTATTATAACAAATAAAAAACAACCGATGAAAAGACCAAACAAGTGCAAAGGAAAAGGCCTCATCCTCGATCCTAACGGAATACTAATACATGGTCCTCTTCCCAGTGAGAGCTCAACTGATCCTGAACCAAAGCACCTTCACAATAATGTCTTTGGTAAGCAGTCAAGTCTTGCAACCTGTTGAAAAGTTGCCTAGGTGAAGAAGAATTGTCAGGATTGATAGTATCACTCCAACCAAATTCCCAAGCCCAACACGCATTAAATAGTTGGTAAACCTGGGGACAAATATTCCCCAAGCAATAACTTCTCGCTATTATTTTCCTCATAGCTAACATTTCCACGTTGATTGAGTATTAAAGACACTCTGAGGCTTGGAAAAGCATCTTGTTAAAATTAAGAAAGAAATTCATCTTAGGTACAACATAGTCCATCGTCATATCATACGAATATAATACAAGTATAACAAATGGATTGCAGGGACTTGATATCGTATAGTAATTTAGCCCGAATGGCTAAAGCCCATACTGCTATAACCAACTCATAAGGCTCAAAGCCTAAGAAAAGGCAAACATTGGCCAAACATTAGCATCCTTTCATAGATTTATTTATTTATTTATTATTTTTTTTTTTATTTTGTTATAATAAAATTATAGACTTAGAAAGAAATAAAAGTAAGATAAATACCTGACAATTCAAGAAAATATAATTTTTTTCGATTTTTTTTAAGAATTTTTTTAAAAAGACGAACTAACTGAAATGACTAACGGTACAAATATTGAAAACGATCTTTGGTATAAAGGACGAACGTTGCAAACGACCGTTAAGTTAAAGGACTAATGTTGCCACTTTATAATTAGACTTAACGACTAAACTAACTCCGTTAGAAAATTGGACCAAAAGTGGAACAAAACGCAAACTATTAGACTGAAATCACACGTGTTTTGAAAATTAAACCAAAAGTGAGATTTTGATACAACCACAAAGACTAAAAATGTACTTAACTCAATATGTAATTTGTAATGTTTAAGTAGGGATATATGTGATTCTCCCATAAAAGAAAAGAAAAGAAAAAACGAGGCCTGAGTCCATGGGCTTTAAGTGCATTTTTTTACTGTTTAGAAACCCTAAAACCCCTACACTATAAATATAGGTGTCTAGACCTATTATTTTCTCACTTCTAGTTCAGCCGTCAATATGCATATGATATTTTCTTCGGATCTCAACCGTCCATTCATATGTTGATGATATACAAGCAAATCTCTTTCATCACAGATCTGGTTTCAGTACCCAAATAAGGTAAAAAGAAACATCAACTTTATGGTTTTGTTTGTACTTTTTAATATATTAATTATATCAGTTTATTACTACTAGTATCATATATGATATATATAAATTGCTTTTTAATGTTACTCGCACCATATCCATATTATTGACTTTTGATGAAAAGATTTATAACATGATTTTCTGATGATTGTTTTCTATATATTATATCAGTTTATTATCATATATGGTCTACGGATTGCTCTTTTTTTTAGGGACGAGTTATAGCAACGGGGGCTATCGGTTAGATTAACCCTCTCTAATAAGACTAGGGTGTACTTGTTTTGTATTTTTTTTTTTGACTTTTTGCTATTTTGTCGTTTAGTGGCTGCAATTTCCTTTTTTTTTTTTTTTTTTTTTTTTTTTTTTTTTTTTTGTTTTTTGTATTTGTTTTTGTTTAAATAAAAATAATTATGTATGTAAAAAGGATTATGTATGTATAATAATGTTTTGTATATGTATAATGTTTTGTATAATAGCACGTTAAATATTACCACATTAAATAACTACAACAACAACTGTTATTATTAAATTAAACGACAATATTATACATATTATTTAAAAACAACAACATTTACGACATATGAAGTTTATTCAATTCATTTAAAAGATCATGGAGCCTTGCACCCGACTGACAAGCGTGATCCTCAGGATTCCTTGCCATTTCTAACTCTATTTCCAGCGCCTTTATTACTTGTTTTGTATTTTTTTTTTTTGACTTTTTGCTATTTTGTCGTTTAGTGGCTGCAATTTCCTTTTTTTTTTTTTTTTTTTTTTTTTTTTTTTTTTTTTTTTGTATTTGTTTTTGTTTAAATAAAAATAATTATGTATGTAAAAAGGATTATGTATGTATAATAATGTTTTGTATATGTATAATGTTTTGTATAATAGCACGTTAAATATTACCACATTAAATAACTACAACAACAACTGTTATTATTAAATTAAACGACAATATTATACATATTATTTAAAAACAACAACATTTACGACATATGAAGTTTATTCAATTCATTTAAAAGATCATGGAGCCTTGCACCCGACTGACAAGCGTGATCCTCAGGATTCCTTGCCATTTCTAACTCTATTTCCAGCGCCTTTATTCTTGCCTTCAACAACTTGTTATCATTTTTTGTAGCAACGCAGTTTGAGCAATGCGTTGAAGAAGAGGGTTGATTAAAGTGCTCTGCTTCAAATTCATCTTTCCACGCGAAGTATCGACACCCATAGTCTTTTGTACCTGGCTGTTACATGTTAAGAAAATAATAAGAAATGTATTTTTAACAAACAAATTATTTACATAACTAAGCAAACGTATGATTATTTACCACTGAAAGAGGACATGCATAAAACAGTCGCCCACGACTATCATTTTGCCAGGATTTCCGTTCTACAATAAATCCTCTATTACATCGGCACCAGAAGGGATTTCTTTGGCTCATCTGACCAAAGAATTTGCATAATGAATCAATAATGTTATTTACTAATTTAAATAAATATTTAATCATCTACTATATAATACAAACAGTTATTTACAACATAAAATCAATAATTATTTACATTGTTTTACAAGTACAAAAATTACAAAGAATGCATTTTTACAAATATAGTAATCATTTACAATGGTTTTGTCAGTGTCTCTATTAGTTACAAATATAAATAACTTTTACATTTGATTCACTATGTTTTGTCGGTATCTCTATTATTTACAACATAAATCAGTAATCATTTACAATGGTTTTGTCGGTGTCTCTATTATTTACAACATAAATCAATGAACCATTAGTCGATTTTGATACAAAGTTGCCCAGTAGGCTGCAACTGGCTCTCTGAAATGCCTCCATTGTGGGTGGATATAGGGTAGTCGAAAATCTCTGTCGAGCGTCAGTACAATGTAGTGAGCACCCACACGGGCAATCACAATGGGGTCGGTTTCTGGTGATGAGTTTGGCCCGGTAAAAAGCGGAAAACATGTGTTCCAACCTGCATCGGATATAAATACAACAGGTCGGTGAATGCTTGAAGCGATAACCAGCCCCGTGAGTGGCATCACCATCCAGCGATCGTTAGGTGCAGGTCCATTGAACCAGTCTATGTTATACCAAAGTCGGTCAAAGTCTTGTTGCTGCCACATATCTATGTATCTTTGCCTATGATAATCTAACTCTTGCAACAACATACCTCTGACTTCGTCCCACCTATTTTCGTTTTGAACAATACAGTGGGCAACGCACCGAAACCCACAATTTCCATCACCCTCAACATTATGTATGCTTATTACGAGTGGACGGAAAATAGGTGGAATATGCTTAATAAACGCATTGCTCACACTATCTCCAGCATAAAATCTGTGGCGTAGAGTATCACCCGTGTAAGAGCTATGTCTTGCAGGTTCTTTCCGCATGTTCGGCACTTTTGTAGATCTTGAATTTGTACTTCTTCGGTGATCTACGAATGGTACTTCATCAAAGTCAGGGACTTCATTCAAGTCAGGGACTTCATCAAAGTCCGGGACTTGTGTAGCCTTGCCCTTTTTGTCCTTTGCGCTCGGACGTCCACGGGTATTTTTTTGAATAGCTGGTTCTCGTGTGTCAACAGATTCAGGCTGGAATATTTCTCTCAACTTCGTTAACATATTTTTCTTGACAAACGACGTTGACTTGGTAAAAATATTCTTGAATTGTCGCACGCCATCGTTAAACGAAGTATCATCATCATCACCAGGTTCGCTGGAAGAGCCATCTTCAGACGGGGGCCTAATGATAGAAGGCCACGGAACAGATAGGGTTCTCCAAAAAATATCAATTTGATCCAGTGGAATGGGGCGTCCTGAATTCAATTAAAGCGACTTGTATAAATTACTGATATTAATGTGGAAAACAACTTAATAGTTTTAAATTTAATATACTTACCATGATCTCTAAAGTATTGCATCTCGTGAAAGCATGGTAGTCCGAAATTTGCCCGCAACTTATGGCTACAGTCTGCTGCGGTGATCTTAAGGTTGAGTTCTTTTTCCATCTTGTCGAAAGCATGTTTGGAAACTCTATACCACAATTCTTGAAATAGTGGTGTATTACACGTATTTAGTTTCTCGTTCATGCTTCTATTGAAAGTCTCTTTTATCGCATTTTCTTGCGTAATGAGAATCTTATCGATCGACCTCAACAACCTGTCTAGTTTTGACTGTGTGCCGTCCAAATATAATTTCAACAACGCGTGGTGAGCCTCAACTCTGCACGTTGTTGTCTGGCCGTAGGAGCGATATCGGTCGGTAATATACGAGACAAACATGGGTGAGTAATCTCGCAGCCAGGTATCCATATACGCAGCGATATCTGAAAAAGAAATAGAGCATACTAAAAGGTCATTCGGGTACTTATTTAAATAATCATAAACAATGAATTAATAAATTTTTTTATACCCGGATGGTTCACCAATCGCCGTTGTAGGCGTTGATAATGGTCCCTGAAGGATTCGAATGTCGGAGCTTTAATCATCCAATCCCATCGGTGTTTAATGGACTCATACTCTTTTCCATCGTCGAATTTATTTCTGCAAAACTTAAGCAGATTTTGCTCTATATGCCATCGACAAAGTAATCTGTGAGCGTTAGGAAATTCTTCTCTTATTGCCCCAACCAACGCTAAATCTCTGTCAGTGACGATAACACGCGGGTAATATCTTTCGTCTATCACTTGCTTCACACGTTGCATTACCCATTTAAAATTATGCCCCTTTTCACTGGATATAAAGCTATACGCCATTGAAAATGTTTTATTTGTTGAAGTTACTCCAACAATTTCCAACAACGGCAATTTAAACACGGTGGTATTGTACGTGGAGTCCATCAGCATTATTTGAGGGAATGTACACCATATAGCATACGACGTGGGGTGCACAAAAAATAGCTCCTCAAGCACTTTGGTATGCTCATTTACCCTCGGGTACCATGTATACCCTGAATCCCTCAAATGCGAGTACAAGACTTGAATTGGAGTTCTATCTCCTACTATGTCTCTCCGGAACTTATTTTGTGCGTTATATATAGTTCTAACGCTAGACACGTTATCCGGATTACGGCCCTGTATTGTCGAAAGTATATTGAGTGGTCGTACGTTATAATCTGTCAATTCTTTGACCAAACCCAACTCATCATCCTTTAATCGCATTGCATATGGCACACCATGCAACGAATCTAGCATATCATGATTATGCGTATCATCCTTCACCCTCAAAACCCAATAATATTTTGTTCGATGATATTTCGCCAGTAATCTGAATGGACAATTGGTTTTATATGTTTTGGTTTTCCGTTTTCCACTACCTCGTACGATATAATTCCCACCCTTTGTACACCTATAATTGATTTCGTTCATCAGACCATCTTCTGATTTGGTTCTATTTTTTACAGTTACAAAACCGAGCTCCCGAGCTATATTTTGCACCCACTCAGTTACTTGCTCGTGAGAATCGAAAACCTGAAAATACGTACAATTTTTATAACATTTACATTTTTTATAACATTTTTTATAATAATTACAACTTTTACAACATTTACATTTTTTATAACATTTACAAAACACTTTTTTTTATAATAATTACAATAATTACAATTTTTTACAACATTTACATTTTTTTATAACAATTTTTATAACAATTTTGTATAACAATTTTTATAATAACTACAATAATTACATTTTTATAACAATTTTTATAATAATTACAATTTTTTACAACATTTACATTTTTTTTACAAAATACTTTTTTTTTTTTTACAAAACACAACTTTTACAAATAATAATAATAATAATAATAATAATAATAATAATAATAATAATAATAATAATAATAATAATAATAATAATAATAATAATAATAATAATAAAGATTTAATACGCGTACGCGTATTAAACCCACCCACACACACACACCACCCACACACACGCTAACTCTCTCTCTCTCTCCTTTTCACATCTGTCTCTCATTTTCTCTCTCTATTTTAGATCTAGAAACGATTCTAGATCTAAAATTACTCTTGGTGGTGTGGTATGTGATGGTTCATCAGTGGAATGTGATGGTATGTGCATGCTTTTTAAAAGTTAGGGTTCATCAGTGGAATGGGGGTTTGGGTGTTTTGGTTATTTGGGGGGTGATTCTGTGATGTTTATATGATTATTATACTTGTGTGATGTTTAATTACCCAGATGTGTCATAAAAAATAAAAACGCCTAATTTTTAAAAACTAGGGTTTGGGTGTTTTGGTTATTTGGGGGGTGATTCTGTGATGTTTATATGATTATTATACTTGTGTGATGTTTAATTACCCAGATGTGTCATAAAAAATAAAAACGCCTAATTTTTAAAAACTAGGGTTTGGGTGTTTTGGTTATTTGGGGGGTGATTCTGTGATGTTTATATGATTATTATACTTGTGTGATGTTTAATTACCCAGATGTGTCATAAAAATTAAAAACGCCTAATTTTTAAAAACTAGGGTTTGGGTGTTTTGGTTATTTGGGGGGTGATTCTGTGATGTTTATATGATTATTATACTTGTGTGATGTTTAATTACCCAGATGTGTCATAAAAAATAAAAACGCCTAATTTTTAAAAACTAGGGTTTGGGTGTTTTGGTTATTTGGTGGGTGATTTATGGATGGTGGTTCTGTGGTAGGTGATTCTGTGATGGTGGTTCTTTGGTGGGTGATTCTGTGATGGTGGTTCTGTGGTGGGTGATTCTGTGATGGTGGTTATTTGGTGGGTGATTTTGTGATGTTTATATGATTATTATACTTGTGTGATGTTTAATTACCCAGATGTGTCATAAAAATTAAAAACGCCTAATTTTTAAAAACTAGGGTTTGGGTGTTTTGGTTATTTGGGGGGTGATTTATGGATGGTGGTTCTGTGGTAGGTGATTCTGTGATGGTGGTTCTTTGGTGGGTGATTCTGTGATGGTGGTTCTGTGGTGGGTGATTCTGTGATGGTGGTTCTTTGGTGGATGTTTATGTGATTATGTTGGTGGTTCTGTGGCTGTGGGTAGGTTAACATCTTGATCTGCCACCAATGAGTGGTATGAATACCTGCTCTGGCCTACCCCACAGTCCACAGGTGTGTGATATGTGATTATGTTGTGCTCTATGGTGATGAATGTGAGACTTGTGTTTCACTTTTGGTTCAGTTGGTTTGGGTGATCTGTGGTGATGAATACCTGTGGCTGTTGGTAGGTTAACACCTTGATCTGCCACCAATGAGTGGTATGAATACCTGCTCTGGCCTACCCCACAGTCCACAGGTATGTGATATGTGATTATGTTGTGCTCTGACCCTCCTATGGGGTGGGTTATATTGACGGGGGCTATTCGGTTAGATTAAACCTCTCTAATATGCTTGATAAGCAGTTTCTGATGAAACTGCTTATCAAACTGCTTATAAGCAGTTTGATTTGAAACTTGGTTTAATCAGTTTGCTTTTGAAACTTGATAAGCAGTTTGTTTTAGAAAAAACTGAGATATGGCAATGATGATTTAAAAAAAAAGTTTTGATTTTGGCGTGGCATTACCGAATGGACATGCAAATTTTTTTTTTTTTGCAACCTTTGAAGTTGCAGCCAAATATGATAAAACTTGCTTATGATGCACCAATATATAATCTGAGCCTAATGTTACCTCTTGTGTGTTAAATGGTGAATTTGACATATTGGCAGCCTAAGATCTTTGTTGTGTTTCACTTGCGGCTTTCACTTGCTGCTGCTTGTGTGCAATCTGCTAAGAAATGGTTTGTTAGAATATTTAGATAGCGAGGGTTAATCTAACCAAATACCCCCGTTGCTATAACTCGACCCCTTTCACTTGTTTGTGATATACTGATATTGATTGTGGTGAGACTTGCTTTCACTTGTTTGTGATATTGATTGTGGTGAGACTTGCTTCTTTGTGAGCCTTGTATATAATTGGAGCCTTTCTTGTGAATTATTGCAGTGCTCTTTACTTTCCCGTGAGTATTTGCAGGAATCTTTACTTTCTACTGTTGTGAGTAACATGGGTGCAATTTCTGCAGTTAATTGAGAATCTTACTGTTGTGTGGTGAGACTTTGTGTTTCACTTTTGGTTCACTTGGTTTGGGTGCAATCTGTGCACATTTGGGTGCAATCTGTGCACATTTGGGTGCAATTTGCTTGTGTGCAATCTGTGCACTTGGTGGCAAATCTGTGCACTTGGGTGCAATCTGCTTGTGCAAGCTGCTTGTGTGCAAGCTGCAGTTGGACAAAATATTTTTTTCAAAAAAGGCGATGACGAATGGTTTTCTAAAAAACCGAACGGCATGGCAAAGTGATATTTTATCACTTTGCAGCCTTCATATCCGAGCCTAATATTTGGTTAGATTAACCCTCTCTAAATATGGTAGGGTGTACTTGTTTATATATTTTTTTTCAAAATCGGCGATGATGAATCTGAGCCTATTACCAATCTGCTTGTGTTCTAAATGCTTGTGTTCTAAATTGGCGATGATGATTGTTAATCTAAGCCTGCAATCTGCTTGTGTGCAATGCTGCATGTGTGCAATACTGCATGTGTGCAATACTAGCACTTTGGACAAAAAAACATGGACAAAGGACACCTATTGGACTAATAAAAAAAACAAACAGAAAAAGAAAAAAAAAAAAAAAAAAAAAAAAAAGTCAAAAGGACAAAAGCTGCATGAACAGTACTGCAACAGTGGGCTAGTGTTAGGGAGGGTGGGGGTAGACCCCGTTTCCCTAACACAACCCTTTTTTTATTGCTTTTTCTGATGATTGTTTTTATATATATGAGGTGAAAAAGACCTTATGGCTTACCTAATATATTATATCAGTTTATTATCATATTACTAAAGACTTGCTTGTGTCCATGTTTTGTGAGAAGCTCCTCAATGTTCAAGTTCTATTTGGGGAATGTGAGATAGATTTACAATTTAAATATTGTAAAATAGATAAAATTGAGGATTTAAAAAAAAATTGTTACTTGCAACATATCCATATTATGACTTATTTTGAAAGGGTTATAACATGCTTTTCTGATGATTGTTTTTATAGGAGGTGATAAAGATCTTATGACACACCTAATGGATTCAGAACTACAACACAAGATTCTCAAGAATTTTGTTCAACATCATTGAAATGTCTTTGCATAGTAGCAAAAGCATCAAAACACATTGTTGCCATCCATTATACAAATCCGCTAAAATGCGTAATTTATATAAATGATGGCAGCATTGTGCTTTGATGCGTTTGCTAATATGCAAAGCATTTCATTGTTTCCGGCTGTACTTTTAAGGATACTCAAGCATTTTGTTTAACAAAAGTGAAATGTCTTTGGATAGTAGCAAAAGCACCAAAGCACAATGTTGCCATCCATTATACAAATCTGCTAAAATGCGGCATTTATATGAAGGATGGCATCATTGTGCTTTGATGCGTTTGCTTATATCCAAAGCATTTCATTGTTTCCGGCTGTACTTATTCTCAAGCATTTTGTTTAATAAAAGTGAAGTGTCTTTGGATAGTAGCAAATGCACCAAAACACAATGTTGCCATCCATTATATAGATCCGCTAAAATGCAGCATTTATATAAAGGATGGCATCATTGTGCTTTGATGCATTTGCTTATATCCAAAGCATTTCAACTTGTCTAGCTGTTTAAGGATTTTCAAAATAGGTTGTAATTAGTAACTTTTTATAGTGGTTATGTTATTTGTTTCCTCATGTAATGTTGGATCCAGTTTGTAGTTTTTGTATTAACTTTGTAATGAATGAATATATGTTTGGTTACATGTTTTTGCCATTGTTTATCCTACACCGCAAGAATTGCATCCATAATTCTTTAATTGTTTTCATGTATTAGATTCAACAATGCACATATTCATATAATTACTAATGGATTCTGGGTTTTACCCAGTTCTTCTATACGGACAACTCGATGTATGACCCCTTTACCCAAAAAAAGACAACTCGATGTATGACAAAAACGTATGCAACTCAAACAAAGTATGTCGGTATGCACTATTTTATGAAGTCTCAGTGGTTCCAATATGGGCTTCAACTTGCTAAAACATGGCATGTTTCTTTTTTGCCCCAACACCGAGCTACTCTTAACATAAATGTATATTAGGTCAATATTACATGTTATTGATGTGCTCCGGTTGATAAAAATTTCATCCATATACACATACTGTTTGAAAAGATAATGGCACTCGATAAAAACAATTTATTTGACCCGTTTTAGTAATAACACGACTAATTTGGACCCATTTTATCAGTAAACGGGTAAAAATGGCACTTATAACACAGATTACCAAAGCTAAAGAAGTACTTTTGATTGACCTTTTACCAAAAAAAAGTACTTTTGAACAGGGGGAAGACATTGCTGGAATCAGAACGCGCAAGAGACCGTCACCATGAAGAATTGCATGCTGGAAGCTTTTAAAGAGCTCGTCGAGAACTGTGAGATCTAAAAGCGACACTACAAATACATGATGATAATCTTAAAAAAAATCTTACTGTTCCTTATTAAATTGTGTTTTGAGATTGGAAAATGTGACAAAATTTGGGTATTCTGAGTACAGGATATTGAATTCACTGTCCAGAAAATAGACTTTGGATGTTGCAAAATCGATCAGTCAAGCGTACTGGTAAAGGTGCAGTGAGAATTGCAGTAGATATGGTGAATGAAAAGCTAATCGTTACTCTAACAGCAATAATGAGGGTCGAGCCGCAACATCTGGATCAGCTTCTTCATCCACATGTATTGTATAATACTTGTGCTTAGAGGTGTCAGACTAGGCAGGTCTGTGAGTGGTGTAATGGGGTAAAACGGGTCGTTTTTATAAAAATAATCCAAGTTAATTTGGAAACAATCATGGCATGGGCTGATCAAGTACGCGTCTCAAGGTATTCACTATGACAAATGGTTTAGCATCACATAAGTTTTTATTCAATGTGTATCTAGTATTTGAGCTTTTTTTTTTTTTTTTTTTTTTTTTTTTTTTTTTTTTTTGTGGGGTTATTTACAAAGGTTATGGCGAATGTATATGGTAATCTTTTTCTTTTCTTATTGTCGATATCACACATAATGAAAGTAAAAAGTTGCAATGTTACTTCTTTTCTTATTGTCGATATCACACATAATGAAAGTAAAAAGTTGCAATGTTACTCTATAATACAAACTTGCTAGAAAAATGTCTACTAAGGATGTGTAAAGTGTTTGCAGGTGCAGCCAAATATTTGAAATTTAAACTTGGAGTAGAATAAATTCAACACATGAGATTTGGTTTGATTCACGATGTTATAATCTGTTACACATATTTTTTGGATTATTTTCAGTTTTATGCTTCGGATGAGAGGATAACAGTCAGAAGGAAAATGATCATGGCCACGACTCTTGAGCAAAGTGTAAACTTTATCAGGAAAACTCAAGTACAAAGAACAAAAGCAGCTCTTGACTTGTTACTGCCTCACCAACGATCCGACTAAGGGCATTTTCTGAGCAATGGATGGTAATTTTACACCTCACTTCTTAGCATTTAACACCCATTCATACTTTACATTTGATTTTCCTATTATATATCTTAATTTCATTTAAATATTTCAGGCCTCCCGGTGACCATCCGCCTATTAGACCCTCCACTACATGAATTTCTAACTGTAAGGTTATCTAGAACAAGTTATGGGTGAGCTGACTAAGGATACAAGAATGAATGAGGATGAAATATATTCAAGAATCAAGAAATTATCAGAAGTGAACCCAATGCTTGGTTTCCGTGGCTATAGGTATGTACTTTTACATGTATAATGTTTTCTTTAGTAACATGATGGGGACCCCAAAGTAGCAGACTAGCCCGATAGGCAATAACCTTTGGTTGTATGATTTTAGGCTTGGGATTTCATATCCATAGCTAAAAGAGATGCAGGTTATGCAGGTGCGTGCCATCTTTCAGTCTGCAGTGTCTATGAGCCACCAAGGCGTGACAGTGTTCCCCGAGATCATGGTTCCATACTTCCATTAGTTGGAACACCCCAAGACCTAAGACATAAATAGTCCTTGTGGTTTACACACTTTTTCACCTTTTATCCTTAACTATCAAAAAGTACACCGGTCGTCTCTGTGGTTGTCCATTTTGGATGGACCAGTCCTTTGACAAAACGTATGTTACTTTTTTTCATTAAATCTGGTCATGTGCAGGTCACGTGAGGGCATTTTGGACTTTTGATCTCCTACATCTTCAACCTCTTTGCCAATGGCGTGTAGCTCAGTTGGTAATGGGTGAGGGTATCTTTGCACCCAACAAGTACAAGGTCAAGGGTTTTCAATCCTTGGCACCGCCATAACCAAAACCACTGAGTGAATCATGTATGTCCCCTCACATTATAGAGTGAATCATGTATGTCCCCTCACATTATAGAATGACAGCCGATTGTGGGCCGGTCTAGGGTTATCGGTTATTAACCTTTTGCACCCAGCATCTTCAATCTCTTTATTCTTCTTGACTCTAAATTTTTTCTTGAACAAAATACTTGACACCAAACATAAAAAATCTAATAAAGCAATATTCAACAACAAAAAACAATTTCTAAGCATTCTAAACAAAAATAATCCAAGACCCAATATTCAATTTCAAAACGTATAAAAATCGAGATAAAAATTTAGTTGTTGTATATTAATAATTGGGACAATTTCATATCTCCCCTTATTTCAATTTAAAATTTCATATTTACCCAAACATGCTTTAAAAATATTGTATATTATGCACTCAATGATTGTACTTTTGGTATATATGAAATTAAATATGAAAATAGGAGGAGATATGAAATTAATCCTTAATAATATGATCTTCATTCTCAATCATTCTTATAATGGCAAAAAAAAAAAGTATTTTTCTCTTTTAGTTGATTATAACGAGTACACAAAGTTATTTTAACTAACTTCCATGTCTAAATAATGTAAGTTTAAACTTCAACAAGATGTATAAACGAGTAGGTACATACAAAGAGTTTTTCAACATTTAAATTCTTATTAGAATAGAATTTACTTAAGATTGTTCGCGAAATAACAATATAGGTTGCATGAGAATGTGTGGTGAACATTTACTTATGATTATTTGGAGGAGTAAATGTTCTCTCGAAAGTGTATCACTATAATTGTAAGAGATTGAACATTTACTTATTTACAACATTCCTACTATAGGCGAGGATCAAGGTGGATATCCGTGGGATAATTGCGACGTGTCAAGTATTTAACTATGTAGTACACTTACATTAAATGCTTACATTCCTAGAACACGTCTAACAATACTTTAAGAAACAATGTTGACAAATGCTTGTCCTCTTTACCAACTATAGTAGTATCTTGACTTTTTTTTGAACGACTTGTTAGTTGTTAGTGGTTCAGGTTCACCAGTGACATCTAATTTGGCAGTGAGTTATTGTTATCACTAACTGACTCCGTCATCTTCTTATTGGTTCCAAACTTCACTCACTGAGTTCCGCCTCAAGAATGGTTGAGCCTTTTCTTTAGGCTTTAAAGAACTTTGTAGATGACTCCCTGAATGCTTCTTTCCATTCAGAGATATTGTTTACACTTAAGTTATTTTCTATTCAAATCATAAACAATGATCATTGGGCACTGAATTAGCTCAACAAAACATCGTCAGAAGAAACGACCAATTATACATATTTTTGGTTTGGGGTACAAGAATTTACTTACAGACAACAATGCATCAAGATCCAACAATTGTAAACAAGTTAAAATATTTACAAGGCAAGAACAAAAATGCCATGAACTTATCTGCTAAAACGATGGAAGTACATATTTTGACTTTCGAGTTTAATATGTTTTTTCATTGCTAACTTTCTCAATTAAAGAAGTTAGAAATAAGAAATTAGAGAAAGTTCTTATTCGAATGTCAAAATAGGAAAAGCAGGAATGATTACTATACGTATATAAGGGCGTAGGTAGGATTAGAGAATTTGGATTTGAAAGAAATGGAAAGGGAGAAAATTATTTATTATATTTTAAAAATACATTTATTTTATTAAAAAATTATGTAAGCATCAACATCATTCAGGAGGTCGAAGTTGATTATAATAAACATACATTTCTAGTGAGAAAGTAAAGAGTCATGAGAGAGTCATGAGGGGTATTTAAAAGCTCATCACATCACTAGTTTTCCCCGTGTACATAATTAGTCTCTGCGGATACAACTATATTATGTATATAGTCCAATTCACGTGTAAGACGATCTTTTCAAAATAGCAAACTAACAAATTATAATAAAATACATTATTTAAATATAAAAAGTAATAAATAGAAGAGTTGAAATACATGTGGTAAATAATTTTTGTGAAATTAAAAAAAAGTACTTCCAGTGACATGTTTTTTGAAAACCCACTTAGTGGGTAAGGATTAAATATTTGACATCAAACCATTAATTGCGTCCAAAATATTTGTACCAATTAACATTGGATTTAGGAAATAAATGAATCCAAATCACTTCAAACCCACATACCAAACTTAACATTGGATTTAGGAAATGAATGAATCCAAACCACTTCAAACCCACATACCAAACTGGCGCTAACTCAAAATACCATTGGTAGGAGTTGTTCTATTGTTATCATTTACTCATGTCATTTGGACCAAGGGTATATGAGAAGGTGGCAACCTTGCTTAAAGTTGCCTCAAGTTTTTATACCAACAACCAATCACATTGTTCCAACACATTTTTTACCTCAGCATGCCTCAACATGAATTTTAAGTGGCAATCTTGGTCCCAAAAATACTAATTATTATTTTGTTTATTCTTTCTTTCTTTACTGTTTATCACACAAACCGAATAACCAACAACTCTTATCCACTTCGAAACACAAAGACTAAACACCCACCTTTCATTTAATCTCTAACCTACGAATGAAGAAGAAATGTATATCGGCTTCAAGATCTTTTACAAAGGTCTCGGGTAAGTGATGATTTATTTTGATTTACCTTTAAAGATCGATGATGGATTTGGTCAAACACTTGAGATCTTTAAAGATCTTTGAACGAATCTGAGATCTTTTCTTTGTTTATTTTCATTGTTGTTTAAACCTTGATAGTGGTTTGGAGATGGGATAGGATGACGAGGTTCTTGGTTATTGTAGACAGTGGTTTGTTGTTGGGTTTTTTTGTTGTTGGTTTTGGAAGGTGATTAAACAACGGTCATCAACATTAACTCCCAACGTTCCTTTTTTCCTTGATTTTCTCCAAACCGATTCGGTGTGAACTCCCGTTTGAAGCACCGAAGTGGTCTTGCCGAAGGACTGGCATTGGTGGTTGCCGATCGGCAAGCCTTGCCGATTGCTTTTTACCGCAAGGTTGCCACCCCTGAGATTTTTTCACCGGCTAATAAGTTACGTGGTCAAGTCTCATAAAAGACATTTGGGACATTTTGTGAGATGGTGATAATATAGGTGCATAAAATTTGCCGTTTAAAATAAATTATTAGTTTCAAATTTTAGGTCACTTTGTCAAATAGCCCTTTTTAAATTAATGGAGCAATTAGCAAAATTATAACATTTAAGAAGAATTAAAAAAAAAACACAATAAAAAATAATAAATTTTATTAGAGGAGTAACATAATCATTTTTTGAGGGGGTGACAACCTTGCCTAAGTTTGCCTCATCTTTTAATGCAAACAACCAATCATGGTCCTTCAACACATTTTTTGCCTAAAGTTGCCTAAACTTCAATTTTAAGTGGCAATCTTGCCTAAGGTCAAGTATTAAACTTCAATCTTGGGAACAAGCCCAACGTCCCAACTGTAATTAAATGCCAACGTTCAAATTTGCTTGGGAAAGGAAGAAACTGAATCGGGAACATT
Organism: Artemisia argyi; assembly: GCA_030686995.1. Taxonomy (NCBI): domain Eukaryota; kingdom Viridiplantae; phylum Streptophyta; class Magnoliopsida; order Asterales; family Asteraceae; genus Artemisia; species Artemisia argyi. Next base: position 199,679,582 of record CM060685.1, on the reverse strand, counting down.
CACCGTTTGAGGCACCGATCGGTGCTTGCCGCTGCTATGGCAGCCTGGCTTGCCGATCGGCAAAGCTCACCGAAGCACCAAAACCGCAAGGTTGCTACCCCCCTGAGATATGAATAACCTTACTCAGAAAAGCTAACTACAGATTTTACGTATATGAGGGTACTAAGTTGTCATTTGAATTTGACTTAATTTTCTTAATTGAGAAATTTACGAAATTTTCTTAACAAAGAAATTCAAAGTTGAAAAAGGTCTTAGACAATGTGACCTCCTCTCAGCATTTCTCTTTATCATTGAAATTGAAGCTCTCAATGTAACCCTCTTAAATGCTTGTAACAACATACACATTTCACACCTACAATTTGCGGATGATGCACTTATTATGGGTGAATGGTCATGGTTAAATGCAATGAGCTTATCTAGAATTTTAACTTGCTTCTACCTTGCTTCCGGTCTCAAAATTAACTTCCACAAGAGTAAGCTTTATGGTATTGGCGTAACGACTTTGGAAGTTAACTCTTACATCTACCATAGGTTGCCTTCCTTCTTACTTCTCATGCACCTACTTGGGTCTCTCAATCGGTGGGAAAATATCAAGGTGTGCTATTTGGGGCATTCTTGTTGACATGTTCAATAAGAAGCTCTCTAATAGGAAAGCAAAGTCCCTTTCTTTTGGTAGAAGATTTACACTTATCAAGTCCATTCTTGGTAGTCTTGGTGTCTATCATTTTTCCACCTTTAAATCTCTCAACAAAATACTCAATAAGCTTGAAGATATCAGAAGAAAATTCTCTTAGGGTGGGACTACGGATGAGAAAAAAATTGCTTGGATTGCTTGGGACAAAGCAACTTCTTCTATCTCAAATGGAGTTCTTGGCATTGGCACCCTCAAGTCTAGTAACCATGCCATGCTTAGTAAATGGTGGGGAGATTTGACATTGAAAATCATGCTTTTTGGTGTAAAATCATTCGCTATATTCATGGAGTTGGTGGGTTTAAATGATACCTTGTCTTGTTAATCAAATCTAAATCGGGTCCATGGTATCGTATTGTCAAGCTAAAAGATGATCCAACAAGATTGCCATTGATTTACCTTCGATATTCAAGAAAAAGATTGGAACAGTTGTAGTACTCAGTTTTGGCTAGATACTTGGCTTGGAGCTAGGATCGCCTTTTAAACGCTGTCCAACCTTTCAACCACTAACCTCCATGCTTTCTACTACTGCTCATCTCGCCCCTGCCTCTAACCCCCCCCCCCAACTTAAGTCTGGTTTTCAGTTTGGGCATGGAGCAGGCCCATTCGATCTAGTTTAGAGCTTTTTGAGCTTTCAAAATCGTGTAGTCTTGTGGCCCATCTATGACTATCTGATAATTGTGATTCGTGGGAATGTACTATTGATGATTCCCGAGCTCTTACTGTCAAAGGGATGTGCTCCTACATAAACCAAAAGTCTCCCATACCATATATATCCCCAGCTAGATGGAACACACTCCTTCCTTTAAAAGTCAACTAGAAGGGTACCCGCGCAATGCGGCGGGGGGTACCCGGTGACTGTTTGTGGCGAACAAATATTTTTCATTTTAATCTTCCTTATTTAGTATTGTCTCAAATATTTAAAAACGTAGTAGATATATGTTTTTTAAAAGTAAAACATTTAAATTATTAATAGTGTAATGTGTGTTTAGAAGCTGAGATAAAACTGTGTTAGTTTGTGAATTAGTTTGTAGGCTTTATATATATGAAATATGCATTAAAAGGTAGTTAATTGGGCTTTTATATCACATTGATTAAATGGACTATTGCAAGTTAATGAGGTTCATATATATTAGTGGCTCCTCAATTAAAGAGATTAAAATTCATAATGTAACTTAACTCCTATTCATATATATGTGTTGTTTTGAAATCATTCTAATTAAAGAAATGTTTTTGGTCTTATTTTTTAAGACTTTCTTTTTAAGAATGGCCTAAATACATTATAATGTAGTTAAGATATCTTCATCTGGAGAACCACAAACATGTAAATGTGTAACAAATTCTGCACTTAAAAGTGATTTGCTGATATTTTTTATTAGAGAATGCAGGTGCAGTAAAGTAAGAGTAAAAATAGAATTGGAAGGCAGGATTAATATGATACCAGCTTAACCTTTACATCTATTTATAGGCTTACAAAAACTTAGTAGATAGACTTCCTTTGCCTCTAAGTATTCTTAGTAAGCAAGTTCTTAATAGCTAAGACTAGTAGATATTTTAAGTATCCTTAACAAGTAAGAATACTTCTTAGCTAAGAATACTAAATATCTAATATACTTAAGAGGTAAGGATACTTAATGTTTAAGGTTCATTAGTAAGTAAGGATCCTTACTAGTGAAGTATCTTTTATGACTAAGATAACAAAATATCTTCTAAACATAATATTGTTTTAAAACAAACAATCTTAGATACTTTAACACTCCTCTTTAAGATTGTTGTTTGATGTCATTAGCTGAGCCTTGAAGTAGTTTAGCTTCTTTCTGGTAGTCGACTTTGTAAGCATATCTACGAGTTGAGTTTCAGATGTGCAATACTTCAGCTTGACTTCTCCATTCTTCTCAGCTTCTTGAATGGCATGATATTTGACATAGATATGCTTTGTTCTTCTATGTTGCACGAGATTTTCTGCTATGGCAATAGCAGACTTGTTATCGGAGAAGATCACAATTGGACCTTCTTGAGTTAGATCCAAATCGGACAACAATTTTTGAATCCAAATAGCATGATTTACAGCACCCGCAACTGCTATATATTCTGCCTCTGCAGAAGATTGTGCGACAACGCTTTGCTTTTTGGAGTTACAACAAAATACACCCGAACCGAGAGTAAGAATATAACCAGAAGTACTTTTTGAATTATCAATGGCCCAATCACTATCAACATATCCTTCAATATTCACATCTTTGTTTATTTCGAACATAATTCCAAGATCAAGAAAACCTTTCACGTACCTTAGCACTCTTTTTGCAGCTCCCAAATGATTACTAGACGGTTCACCCATAAACCTTGATAGAAAACTGGCTGCAAAAGCTAAATCTGGTCTTGTGATTGTTAAATATAGTAAGCTTCCAGATTCGTGCCGTTGAGCACAGTTTTAAATTTATAAAAGTTTTCCCGTTAGATAAAATAGTCACTTGTAAACAAATAACGATTCTATCTCCCGAGGTCGTTTTCCCAACGAGATTTGAATTGAGATTTACGTTGTGTTTTTAGTTAATGCTTGAATATCCAATATTTTAGGTTTTTATAAAAGGTTTTAAAAACTAATATAAGAGGTAAAAACTAGATTAATAAAGCAAGATAAAACTAAGGCCTAGAAAATAAGATGATAAAAAGATATGCTTGCTAAGTGACACAATAAGTTCATTAAGTGTGGACTAAGGTTTGATGACGAATTATTTTCCTTAAACAAGATTATTTCCTCACAACGTTGGTTTATTTTGCAAACAATCCTTTAAAAAGAAAATAATTACTAGATGTGTAATTTGATTATTTTCCGGCTTTTGCCTTTCGAATAATAAAATCACAAATCTAAAAAATTTGTCTAATTATTAATCACAATCCTCTTTTATTAATCCACACTTAAATCACAAATCCTTATCACTTAGCAAACATAAAAAAACTACTCGCTACGCATATCAATAACACTAACAAATAAACATACAAGCATAATCATATTAATAAACTAAATAAAAGAGAAAAGGATAAGAAAATAGAACCCGGATATAAGAGATGAGATGAAATTAACCACCCAATCTTATAAACTAAACAAACCATAAAGTTTAATTCCTAAAAAGCTTTAATAAAACCAAATAGTTAATAAAGTTTGTGACTTTATTAACTAATTAGCTTATTAAGACTAAAAAGTAATAAACTTTATTGATAAGCTAGCTTATAAGACCCTTAAGCTCCGGCCTTAGCGGTAGAAATGATGATAAACAAAGAAGAATCAAAACTTTGTTAGGATTAAGCAATAATAATGGCCAAATAGGCTATGAAAGAGCTTATTGGTTGATAAAGCTACAAACTTTATTGTTAAAAACCTAAGAAAATGCTAAAAGATTAAAACTTTATGGTAAAAACTTAATAGATCTAAGAAATTAAGCTATTTTGAAAGTTAAAACTAATAAAGTTTAAAACTTTTTATGAAATAAGTGCTAAAATATGTAGATCTATTTAATAAACTAAAGGGTAGCTTTTAATAAACGAAAAACTAATAAAAATCAAATCTTTTTGTTTTTTATAAAGTAATTTGTAAAACAAATACTAGATCTAGATTTATAAAGGCTTTAAAAATTAAGTTATAAAAAGTGACTTAAAGCTTTATAAAAACTAATAATAAAAAGATTAAACTTTATAAAGAAAAAGAAAAGAGTAGAAGTAGAGAAAAGTAACAATCTTCAAATCTTTAAAATAAAACTTCAACCTCAACAATATTAAATCTAAAAAGTTTATTACACACAAGAAATAAACAAATCTATTACAATTAATCTAGATCTACTCCTACTACTATGTGTAAAATACACCTACTCCTACACCTATTCTAATTAATTCCTACTCCTAATGTGTGTAAATGTGATCTGGATGTGTGTATATATAGCAGAGTTCATGGTCTAGATCTTTCACAAATACAGCTCACACATGCCACGTGTCGAGCTCTCATTGGTGGATTGGACTGCCTGAAGCTTCCTTGGACGTGCACACTGTGACCTCGTACTGACGCACGCCCGAGCACTCTGACCTCCTTTTGACACGCGCCTACCTCGGTCTGACACACGCTTGTTTCGTCATCTTGTACACGTGTCATCCTCTGATTGGTCAGGTGCTCTGACACGTCTGATCCTCGTACCTGTCATGTCAGTCTGACCCTCGTACCTGCCATGTCAGTCTGACACCTGTACCGCCGGACTCGTTTTTTCATGCTCTTTCCAATGGTGTGATCGGGGAATATTTTTGACTTCGTCTAAACCTCGTAAAACATGAAAACGTCGTCGAAACTCATCTGAAAGTCACCGTTTTTGCTTTGTTTTCAAACCCTTTGTACCTTCAAGACATAATAACATATTCCAAACATATTTTCCATAAAATTTAATGTATTTCATAGTTATTAGTCCGCTTTAGCATGGTTTTTGGTATAAAAATGATGTGTATTTACAGACACATCAAATCCCCCACACTAAGGTATTGTCGTGCCCTCACGCAATGTCATCAACTCACGCCTTTGAAATAAATAATTTCAAACCTCTTTTTACCAGCTTTGAAAAGTAGCAAAACGTTCAAAAGAGATTAAGAAATCATTTATTCTAAACGCCCCGTTTGACCATTTTATTCATGCATAAACTATTTTTTGTACTTTTTCCTTTTTATTATTATAAGTGACAAGAGCCGACTTTCATTATCGTTTGATAACTTTTAGGGTCATAGAGTAGGAAACACGACTCATAAAGAAGTGACCATTCGGATAGTATTCATCGTCATTGATTTTTCACAAGCCCCCAAACTAAGCGTAAAAACGAGATCACAACTTATCTACAAATTAGATGCTAACACTACTCATAAAAGTTACTTGTGGAAACTCCTTACTCCCATGTCCTAGGTTTTGTATCTCAATATTTTATTTTTATTGAGAAATGAATTGCTTCATGTTTTCTCGTTTCACTATTTTTTAGTCCGATAGTGACACCTAAGTTTAAACGATAAGTAGTTATCCATTTTCTCTTAAGAACCACTGCAATAGAAATTCGGTCCACATCAAGGAATTTTGGTACATACAATATCATAAATATAAGTTGCGGAGTACTACACGTGCACCTCATGTGTCCAATTCAGAATTACACACATGCACCTCACGCGCCAACAACTTATTTACATTCAAGCTCTTATTCATCATAACTTTCAACTTTCACTTTTTTCATTTTTCACTTTTTTTTACTTTTCTCATATTTTTCATACTTTTCACTTTTTTCTTTCTTGACTTTTCTCATAACATCAATGGAAGCTTATCGGGTAGCTCCAAAACCACATAGATAATCAACTTTTGACTTTTAATTTTTCACTTTTTGCTCTTATTTTTGATGTTCCTTGATATGTACCCAACTTTTAAAGCAAAGATTCTCTTAAAAAAATAAAGAACTAAATATTATCCAAACCTAAATACCACTAATTAACCTAGAACATCTATTATATATCGGTGACGTATTTTATGGGAGCAAAAAGCCACAAGTACCTCTCATGAGCTCTAAAGAGAACCAACTACTCCACGTTTAGCATCTAATTTCTAAATAAACTCTATCATTTCTCGTTCTTCGCAAATTTAAAATCTCAAATAATGAGATCAGCAGATGCTTAGCCGATAATCAAGCCACGCATATATAAAGTCAAATACGGGAACTTGCAAACTCTTAAAAAGAATTCGCGTTTTCTAGCTCCTAGTGTAAAAGACTAGCGAAAGCTCTTTAAGCCATGCATGTATAAAGTCTAGTACGGGAGCCAACAAAAGAGTAGCTCCTTGTGTACAAGACTAGCAAAAGCTTTTATGATTACCATTGGTTAAGGGAACAAGCTAGGGCTCAACACGCCCGGTCAAGTCAAAATTCTATTCCTACTCTACCCAGCGGAAAGTCAACAATTATCAAAACACTTATTTATTCATATATCATCAATTTTTAAAAAAAAAAATAAAAGGTGACTAAAAATTTAAAATTTTGGTAGAAAAACGGGGTTTCGTGAGTACAAGGCAAAACAAGGGTTTGAATTTTTTTTTGAAAATTTCGATAGAAATTCCCCCCCACACTTAGAATCGAACATTGTCCTCAATGTTCATAAATATCGGGTGTTACCCCCACACGTAGGGACGAAAAAAGCAAATGCTACAAATTATAAGTGTGAAAAGGAAAATATATATCAAATAAGCACATATTATAAAGGATATCCCTAAATATAACAATGCAAATGATCGAAGACCGAGTGTTGGAGGGTTTGAAAACAAGCACGAAGGTCTTAACGATCATAGGGAATCCTGCAAGCAAAAATGGGAATTCCACCAAACACAACATGGAGAGAAGCACTCCCCCACACTTATCCGAATACCACATCACACTTATTCAAAATAAAGAAAAATGAAAAGAAATAAAGATAGATAGATAGATAACACGGGTTGCCTCCCGAGAAGCGCTTGTTTTTGTTCGAGTCTCTAGCTTGACTCTAGGGTTATATGCTTCTATGGTCATGGTCACTGATGCGTGGGAATCGCACCTTGCTTTACCTCTCGAGGGATCTCGCGAGGCTTACAACCCCCACCAGGCAGTGTACCTGATCGTTGTAGTATAGTATAGTGACAAGTACCGGGGGATTGATCGTTCAGCTTAGGAATAGTGTCGCTAGGATTAGAAAGCCTAATTAATAGTTCTAGAGATGGAAGATGATTATTTTTGTGTTTTTATATTTTATGAAAGCAATTAAAATCTCGGGTTTTGAAGGAGTGGGCGGAATTAGTTGCTAATCAACTAACCCAAAAACTACTTTATAACTAATTAACTAATAAAAATGAAATTAAACTAATATTAAACTAAGGTTGTGAGCAGTGGTTGGAGAAATTGTGTTTACTTAGACTTCATTACTCCCTAGATATCTTTTACATGTTAATTACTTGTTACACTTGTATGAATGACGGGTTGTATTCCTTAATACCATTCGTGGAGTGGCATACATAACTCCCCAACTCTATGAGCTCTTATCTCCTCCTACACCATGACCCAGCACAACTATAGGGATTGTAAACAGTGGCTCATGCATTAAATACAACCAATAAAGACCTAGTACGCCTCGGTTCATGTTTCTTAAGACGTTCAAGCATGTTACCATTTGGAGATCTGCCAGTTTTCTTAAGCCTAACATATAATATCATTCATTCAAAACAAGAATAGACAAGTAATCAACACATAATCAACATCTAGGTTTCATTAGATCTAAGCAAACACAAAGGAAATTTAGCCTAGCATAGTAGAATTAAGATAAGAACAAAAGATAGACAACCAACACATAGACATATTGATTGAATTAAGAGTATACTTATCTCAATTACAATGCAAGGTCTCAAGGGTTTGGAACCCTTGAAAAACCTGTAAAGGAGGCACCAAAATCGTCTTTAGGGTTTCACCAAAACTTCTCTCCTTTTAATGAAAAAACTAGAAAACTATATATAGGAAAATCGTCCTGACGGCGTCAAGAGTAAAATCTGACGCCGTCAACTCGCCGCCATATACTTCCTCGGACGCCCTAGATCCAATCGTGACGGCCTATGTGACGCCGTCACCACCCTCGGTAAATTAATCTTGGTCATTTTGACGCCGTCATCTCTTCATCTGACGCCTTCACAACCTTCGGTAAAATATTCATCCTTTCTGACGCCGTCAAGAGTAAATTCTTGACGCCGTCACCTTGTAATTCCAGCTTGGATTTGGTACTTTGTTGTTTTCTTCACTTTATGCTCCAAAAACGTCCAAAATAGCCTCTTTTCCAGAATTCACTCTCCAAACACCTAAAATCACAAAAGGAACGATTTAGGGCAATATTTGATCAAATAAATTCGGATTCGGGCTTAAATGACCCCCTAAAAACGGATCATTTTTCGCCTCATCAGTCACATCCATCGCTTAGTTTTAAGCTTGGATGGTAAAAGCGATACAACACCTCCTTAGGTGAGCATGCCACCTGACGGGGTAATGGTGTATGGGTAAATCTAAAGGGTTTATCCATCACCCACGTCAAATCAACCGACTGTGTCAGGGAGAAAAAAGGGTCAAATCTTTCCACTTCCCTTAAGCAAATTTGCTTAGAAACGGGAAGTGGTGTAACTAGTAGGGTGGACTCATCAACTAATGGTATTGACTTAGGGGGGTCCAAGCTACTCAAATCCTCAAACTCGTCATCAAAAATTTTGTTATCAATTCTTAATGTAAAGCTATCATCAAAGTCGAATAAAGGATTTGATATAGTCACATCGAAAGATCTAGACATCGAATCAGAATTACCTAAGGGTTCATCAGACATCCTTGGGATTGGGACAGGGTCATTGGTCGGTAAACTTTCTATATCCCTAGGTTTAAAATCAATTTCCCTATCCCCCATTGAAAGGGTGTCTATATGCTCTCCAAAAGGTAAGTCGATATCTAACTTTTCGTCTCCTACAACAACAAGTCTAGGCAAGGATGGTGGGTATGCTCGTGGCTGAGATAGGACTTGTGCGGTACTTTGTGAGCTAGAATTATGCACCTCGTCCATAGTAATCTCCCTCTCATCACTTTCCTCATGATAGAACGAGTTAACAGAAGGATTTTGTTTTTCAATTTGCTCCTTAATAAGGTCTAATTCAGTTTGAAAGTTCATATTGAATTGAATTATGTTCATGTTGATTTGAATTTGATTCAATATTATTTTATTAATCAACTCAGCTCTAGTTAACTCGCTCTGAGGAAGTGGCTGAGGGGTGGTGCATTGTGAAGGTTGGTCAATATAAGTATAGTCATAATTGTTACAAGGGACATGCTCATAGACAAGCGGGTTCCTAGTTTGGCAATCAGAGCTATAGTGAGAACCTCCACAGTACTCACAACAATCATATTGTTGAGGCGAATCTTGTGGATATTAGTCATAACCAAAATTTTGATTGTTACACGAAACCTGCTCATTGACAAGCATGTTTCCTGTTTGACAATCAAAACTTTGATGAGGACCTCCACAAAATTCACAACAGTAAAATTGTTGCGAGTAACTCTGTAAATCATATGGATGCTGGTCATAATCAAAATTTTGATTGTTACACGGAACCTGCTCATAGACAAGCGTGTTCCCTGTTTGGCAATCAAAACCTTGGTAAGGATCATTTCCATATAACTCACAAGAGTATGTCTCCATCTCTTGGTGTGGTGGCTGGTGAAAGAAGTCGGTTGTTTCATTGCTGAAATCGGGATTTTGGCCATAGACAAACCCGTTTCCCGACTCTACAATGCTACAACCGGGGCAATTTCCCCCATTTGGAGGACCCCCACACCATTCACAACCATATAGGTAAGATGAAGACATAGTGAAGAATTAAACAAATAGAGGGCAAGAGATAGAATTAAACAAATAAGAGGATAAAGAAGAATATTTTTGGATTTTTAATTTTATAAAAAGAAAAATATTTTTGGATTTTTGGATTTTAAGAAAATAAACTTTGAAAAGAAAGGATAATCAAGGCACAAACGCCAAACACAACGTAAAAATCTTTAACAAATCTCCCCGGCTGCGGCGCCAAAAACTGATTCGTGCCGTTGAGCACAGTTTTAAATTTATAAAAGTTTTCCCGTTAGATAAAATTGTCACTTGTAAACAAATAACGATTCTATCTCCCGAGGTCGTTTTCCCAACGAGATTTGAATTGAGATTTACGTTGTGTTTTTAGTTAATGCTTGAATATCCAATATTTTAGGTTTTTATAAAAGGTTTTAAAAACTAATATAAGAGGTAAAAACTAGATTAATAAAGCAAGATAAAACTAAGGCCTAGAAAATAAGATGATAAAAAGATATGCTTGCTAAGTGACACAATAAGTTCATTAAGTGTGGACTAAGGTTTGATGACGAATTATTTTCCTTAAACAAGATTATTTCCTCACAACGTTGGTTTATTTTGCAAACAATCCTTTAAAAAGAAAATAATTACTAGATGTGTAATTTGATTATTTTCCGGCTTTTGCCTTTCGAATAATAAAATCACAAATCTAAAAAATTTGTCTAATTATTAATCACAATCCTCTTTTATTAATCCACACTTAAATCACAAATCCTTATCACTTAGCAAACATAAAAAAACTACTCGCTACGCATATCAATAACACTAACAAATAAACATACAAGCATAATCATATTAATAAACTAAATAAAAGAGAAAAGGATAAGAAAATAGAACCCGGATATAAGAGATGAGATGAAATTAACCACCCAATCTTATAAACTAAACAAACCATAAAGTTTAATTCCTAAAAAGCTTTAATAAAACCAAATAGTTAATAAAGTTTGTGACTTTATTAACTAATTAGCTTATTAAGACTAAAAAGTAATAAACTTTATTGATAAGCTAGCTTATAAGACCCTTAAGCTCCGGCCTTAGCGGTAGAAATGATGATAAACAAAGAAGAATCAAAACTTTGTTAGGATTAAGCAATAATAATGGCCAAATAGGCTATGAAAGAGCTTATTGGTTGATAAAGCTACAAACTTTATTGTTAAAAACCTAAGAAAATGCTAAAAGATTAAAACTTTATGGTAAAAACTTAATAGATCTAAGAAATTAAGCTATTTTGAAAGTTAAAACTAATAAAGTTTAAAACTTTTTATGAAATAAGTGCTAAAATATGTAGATCTATTTAATAAACTAAAGGGTAGCTTTTAATAAACGAAAAACTAATAAAAATCAAATCTTTTTGTTTTTTATAAAGTAATTTGTAAAACAAATACTAGATCTAGATTTATAAAGGCTTTAAAAATTAAGTTATAAAAAGTGACTTAAAGCTTTATAAAAACTAATAATAAAAAGATTAAACTTTATAAAGAAAAAGAAAAGAGTAGAAGTAGAGAAAAGTAATAATCTTCAAATCTTTAAAATAAAACTTCAACCTCAACAATATTAAATCTAAAAAGTTTATTACACACAAGAAATAAACAAATCTATTACAATTAATCTAGATCTACTCCTACTACTATGTGTAAAATACACCTACTCCTACACCTATTCTAATTAATTCCTACTCCTAATGTGTGTAAATGTGATCTGGATGTGTGTATATATAGCAGAGTTCATGGTCTAGATCTTTCACAAATACAGCTCACACATGCCACGTGTCGAGCTCTCATTGGTGGATTGGACTGCCTGAAGCTTCCTTGGACGTGCACACTGTGACCTCGTACTGACGCACGCCCGAGCACTCTGACCTCCTTTTGACACGCGCCTACCTCGGTCTGACACACGCTTGTTTCGTCATCTTGTACACGTGTCATCCTCTGATTGGTCAGGTGCTCTGACACGTCTGATCCTCGTACCTGTCATGTCAGTCTGACCCTCGTACCTGCCATGTCAGTCTGACACCTGTACCGCCGGACTCGTTTTTTCATGCTCTTTCCAATGGTGTGATCGGGGAATATTTTTGACTTCGTCTAAACCTCGTAAAACATGAAAACGTCGTCGAAACTCATCTGAAAGTCACCGTTTTTGCTTTGTTTTCAAACCCTTTGTACCTTCAAGACATAATAACATATTCCAAACATATTTTCCATAAAATTTAATGTATTTCATAGTTATTAGTCCGCTTTAGCATGGTTTTTGGTATAAAAATGATGTGTATTTACAGACACATCACTTCCAACAATGCTTCTATATCGAGTTGGATTGACAAGCTTCTTCCCATCATATTTTGACAACTTGCACTTGTAGCTAGACTAGTGGCGAAGTAACTGGTTTGCATAAGAACATGTTGAATTTCTTAAGCATATCACTAGCATACTTTCTTTGAGAAATATGAACACGGTCAGGTAGTTGCTTGATTTCCATGCCAAGAAAATAGGATACTAGAACTAAATTTGACATAACAAATTTAAATTGCAGTTGCTTCTTAAATTCCTTAATAAGATCATCGTTGCTTCCGATCACAAGTAAGACGTCAACGTAAAGAAAGATAATCAGCCTTTCTTGAGAATTAAGCAATCGATCTTAGCATACCAAGCCCTTGGTGCATGCTTAAGACCATAAAGTGCCTTGTAGAGCCAATAAACTTTTTATTCTTGACCAACTACTTCAAAGCCTTCAAGTTGTCTTACATAAATCTCCTCCTCAAGTTCACCATTAAGAAATGCACATTTGACATCTAGATGCTGAATTTTCTAATTTTGTTGAGCAGCTATAGCTAATAATAACTTGATTGTGCCATGACGAGCAATGGGAGAAAAAGTGTCACCAAAGTCTACACCGGCGACCTGAGAATAACCTTTGATGACCAATCTAGCTTTATGCTTGTAAATTGATCCGTTAGGCTTTGTAGACCCATTTCACACCTATTGCATTTTTCCCTTTTGGCAAGTCAGCAAGCTTCCATGTGTTGTTTTTATTGATCATTTCAAGTTCATATTTCATTGCATCAATCCATTCAGAATGTTTGGAGGCATCCATATAGCTTTTAGGTTCAATAACAGAATTACAAGACTCATAAACATCAACAAGCGGTCTTGTTCTTAGCACATCAGTGTCAGTTGTATCTTCAATATCAAATTTGGGAATATCAAATTCATCATGATGTGTTTCATCTGAAAACGTATCTACATGCCTTTTACGTTATTCCACATGCCAGTCCCAATAGGCCACTTCATCAAAAGTCACATCACTGCTGATTGCAATTTTACTATCAGTGAGATCGTAAATTCTATATCCTTTTGACTTTGTTGCATAGTTGACAAAGATGCCTTTTCTGGCTTTTGCTTCGAGCTTTGATCTTTTGATGTCTAGAATATGATATTAAGAGATAGACCCGAAGGCTTTTAAATATTGAATTGATGGTTTGATTCGTGACCAAGCTTCAATTAGAGTTTTACCGCTCACAGCTTTTGTTGCTAATCTGTTTAGCAAATACACAGATGTAGCTACTGCCTCAGCCCAAAATGTCTTCGACAGTTTCTTCTCAAACAACATTGATCTCGCCATCTCCATAACCGTTCTGTTCTTTCTTTCAGAAACGCCATTTTGTTGACGCGAGTATGGAATAGTAACTTGGTGAATTACTCCTTGTTCTTGAAGGAATTCTTCAAACTAGTTTGACATGTATTCTCCACCATTATCGGTTCTCAGAATACGTAAAGTACAACCGCTTTGAACTTCAACAAATTTCTTAAAGCTTTTAAAGATTGACAGTACCGAAGCTTTGCTGCTAAGGAAATAAATCCAGCACATTCTTGTATAATCGTCAATGAAAAGAACAAAATATTTATTACCGCTCCAAGATGGTGTAGACATAGGACCACAAATATCAGAATGCATGATTTCTAACATGTGTGTGGCTCTCGTCACACCAGCTTTTGAGAAAGGCAACTGCCAATTTTTCCCGAATTCACAACCTTCACACTTAGAATCAACTTCACTAATGGAAAGCATATCTTTCACCAACTTAGTAGTATACATGTGCTTAAGTGTTCTCTAATTTAAGTGGCCAAATCTCTTGTGCCATTTCATACTATCATCTTCAGTTACACTAAAAGCACTAGCATTTGCAACATCAAGCTTCAAATAATAACTATTATTTACCATATCAAGGCTAGCTATTTTAGAATCACGAGAATTAGTGATAACGCAATGCGAGTCCTTCTTAAAATTAACACCATAGCCATTCTTTAACATTTGTGGCACACTTAACATATTTTGATCAAGTTCAGGCACATATAAGACTCTAGAAATGTATTTGGTACCTTTCTTTGTGTTGATAGCTATAGTACCTCTTCCTTTTACTCGAGCATAACATCCATCTCCCAACTTCACTCTTGGGTTGTTTGTGGCGTCGAGACTAATAAAGAAAGACCTTTCTAGAGTCATATGACTTGTTGTTGGGTCACTGAATTCCCCAAATCTTCTAACAAGGATTTGAACGTAAAATCCCCTAAGTGTAAACAAGTCACTGAGTGAACAGTAACTCAGTGAGTCACCTTCAGGATGCTAAGACCGAGCCTAAGAAGAAAGGTTTTCCATTTAGTGAGGCGGAACTCAGTGAAGTTTGATCTAAGCCAAGAAGAAGGTGATGAGTTCAGTGAGGATGACAATAACTCACTGAACCCCATGACTCCTCAACAACTTAATCGTACTGAAGACTGAAGTTTTGGCGGGACTGGGCGGGAAAGTCTGAGCTGCTTTATTAAAGTGCTTTATCACTTTAATGTCAAACTTTCCCCAAATGGTTAAAACCAGTCTGTCATCAGAAAGTGCCTTTTGGATCTAACTCAATGAAGGTTCCTTGCCAGAAGAATAATATCTTTCAAGATATTGTTAAGGAAGCTTTAGGTCCAATGTATATTTAGTTGTTCTATACTTGTGTATAAATAGGAAGCAAATGTGAGGAGTAAAAGTTGACAAGTTTGTGCAATTAATGCTAAGCATTTACAAACCACTTTACTCCTCCAAAGAACAACACAAGCCCCTGAGATAGCTCAGTGGGTAATTTAAGTTGTCACTCAACATAGTTTGAGTTTAGTGAGGAGTCCATACAATACTTGTCGTTTCAACCCCAAGTGTTATTCCGCAAACACTTGGGTACGATTCTTTTGATTAACTTCTAATAAAGAATTAAACGTTGGAAAATATTGTATTTTATTTTTACGTTACTTTATTGTTAATCATTGTCAAACATTTGTGTTCAAGTCATATTACTTGGTTACTTTAGCTTTTTAGTTACTGATAACCAAGTAAAAGGGACCAACAAGTGGTATCAGAGCCTCTGATTTGTAAAACTTATACCTGTTTTCAAAACCTAAGAGTGCTCAAGTTTTTAAAATCAAGATCCCACTATGACTGACATAGATGTTCCCCAGCTTGTTGATAAAAAGGGTGGAAGTTATTCAGCAACTGCCCCTCGACTTGAAGCTGGCAAATTTAATAAGTGGAAAAAGCGAATGCTTTGCTAATTAACTGGGATGGAACCTTATTACATCAAATTGATTAATGAGGGTCCATATGTCCCAACAACTGCCCAAGGTTTAATCAAACCTGAAGCTCAGTGGACCCCAGATGAAAGGAGGGTGGTCAATCAAGACCAGCGCCTGAAAAGCATCATTATATCATGCCTTCCTGATGATATAATGGAATCAGTGATCAACTGTCCCACTGCCCAGCAGACATGGACTGACCTGGTTCATAGCTATGAAGGGCCTTCTGATACCAAAGAGAATAGAATCATGGACCTGAAGCTTGAATTCAATACCTTCAGGGCTAAGGATTCTGAAAGTCTCTCTGAGACTTATACTCGGTATAAGACCCTCCTGAATGAGCTGACCAATGATGGTGTTATACTGTCAAAACATGAAATCAATGTTTGTTTTGTCAACAGTCTCCCTGAGAAGTGGTTAAACTTCTCTCAGGGATTGAGAAATGCAAACCACATTCAGAACCTTGAGCTCCCTGCCATCTATGGGAAGTTTGTCTATGAAGACAATCTTATCACCAGGAGATACCCTGGTAAAGCTCAGGAGACCAAAAAGGCCTTGACAATTACACCCATATCAACTGCTTTCTATTCAAAAGGTGTTGTGCAGGATTTTCAGGATGGATCTGATGATGAGGTTGACCAAATAACCAGTGAGGAATATCTTAATGATCTTCAAATTGAATTTCATGAAAGAGCACTCCTTGCTAATTCAAAAAGGTTTTTTAAGAAAAACAAATTTCCTTCTAAAGCAAATGACAACACTGAATGCTTTAAATGTGGCAAAATGGGGCATTTTGCTAAAGATTGTTTTTCAAAAACAACCTCAGAACCATCTTTCAAATTTTCAGGAAATAACTCTTTTTCAGGCCCCAGCAAATTTCAACCAACAATGCTTCAGTCTAGTCAAAGATTTGAAAAAGTCCCTCAAATCGACTTTGAAGCAAAGTACAGAAAGGCAAAAGCTAAACTTGCCCTTCTTGAATCATCCTCAACAGTCCCTCAGCCTCCTCAGGCTCCAAAGCCTACTCAAGCCAAGAACAAAGGGCTTGTTGCTGAAACATATGACTGGGATGAGGTTGAAGTGTCCTCTGATGATGATGAAGTTCACATCAGTGCCCTTATGGCTCTGTCAGAAGACAACAAACTTGCTGTGGGGAAGAGTCATGCAAGAAATGGTGAATGGGTTAACATCACAATGAGGAAGGTAAATCTTTTACTTTCTATGGATGATAATGATGATTGGAAATCTTACTTAGACTATATTAATGTTGATCTTAAGTTTGTTGAAGAGCAAAGACTTAATTTGTTTTCTAAATTTAACAAACTGAGTTTTGAATTAAATCATTGTAGAGATGAATTACTTGCCTTAAAACAAGCCAAGCTTGAAAGTGTCACACTTCAAATTCAAAACTCTGAACTTGTAAAACAAAATCAAGCTCTTCAGGAAGAACTTAAGAAAGAAAAGGAAATTATTTGGAAATGGACTCAGAAAAACCCCAAACTTTATGAAACACGTCTCTCACCCAGCCCCAATAAGGCTGGTCTGGGTGATGATCAACTCACTGAAGTTTCTGGGCAGAGTAGTCATTCCACAACTTTTCTTTTAACCAACATACTCTCTAGCAAAGAACTAGCTCCCAAACCCAGTGATTGGATTGAAAGAAACAATCCTGATAGTAAATTGCCAAATTTTAACACTGGAAGAATCCTGGAGCCTGAAAGTCAGGCTATCAAGGAGCTGCTAGGAGTCACTGATTAACTTAGTCCTACTGAGTCCATCACTGAGTCTAAGTCTGATTCACCACTCCCTCCACTGAAACAACTTCAGGGAGCAGAACCCAATTCTAACCTTGCACCATTAGTCTTTCAACCACATTCTCCTAAAGAGAAATCAGGGTTAGGAAGGACTATACTGAAAAGACATACTCCTGCACCCACTGAACACCAAAAACCTTCAGTAACTACTGAAGTGAAGCCTGAAAGCACTGATTCAAAGGTTGATCAGCTTGCTGAACTTGTCAGGATGCTGAGTGAGAAAATTGAGTCTACTGAGAAAAACTCTGACTCCAAATCTACAAAGCCCTCAGTATCCTCAGGTTCTTCTAAACCAAAAACCACACCTAGACCCTCAGGGAGATGTGAACTGTGCAATTATCCAAATCACAGCACTGATAAATGCTACAGAGTCCTGTTTTGTATGATATGCAAACAAGAGGACCACAGAACTTGTGATCACATCCCCCACACTGCCTCTTTAAAAGCAAGGGGTCTATACAAAACCCAAGGCTATCAGTATGCCACACCTTCCAAACAAAGACTGAAGGCCAAGCCTTTCTCACCATGTCCTCACTGTGGTTTCAATGATCATCTTCTTGATGATTGTATGATGAAAGAATGCTGTGACATCTGTGGAGATCCCTCCCATGAAACCAGGGGGCATGACAAAGTGATTCAGTCCAGAAGGAAAAACCAAACCAACACTTCTCAGTCACCTGAGGCATCAACATCCACAAAATGTAAAACATGTGGAAGCTCAGGTCACACAACTTCAGACCATGATTCACTAACTGAGTTCAAAAAGTCCCTGAGGACTAAGCCCACTAGAAGGTGGGTCAACAAGCAAAACTAACCCAGTTTACTGTTTGTGCAGAAACACATCAAGGATCCTACCTGGCATCTAGACAGTGGATGCTCCAGAAGTATGACTGGTGTGAAAAGTTTTATGCACAAATATGTGGAAGAACCAGGACCCAGAGTAGTATTTGGTGATAACTCATCAGCTCCCACTGAGGGTTATGGTTCAGTAAACTGCAATGGTATAGTTTTTACAAGAATAGCTTATGTTAATGGTCTGAAGTACAACCTGATAAGTGTTTCCCAACTATGTGATGCCAAATACATAGTTCAGTTTGATGACAAGAGAGGGACCATCTTTAATGCCAATAAGGAAGTTGTGTTGATTGCCCCCAGGAGGGATGATGTATATGTCCTTGACATGTCATCCCTGACTCAAAATGGGACTTGCCTATTCTCAAAGGCAAGTGAGATAATCAACTGGCTATGGCATAGGAGACTCTCTCATCTCAATTTCAAAAGCATCAACAACCTGGCCAAACAGAACAAAGTTTTGGGCCTTCCATCCCTGGTGTATACCAAAGACAAGCCTTGTTCTGCTTGTGAAAAAGGAAAACACCACAGGGCATCATTCAAAACCAAACAAACCTTTTCCATCAAAAGTTGCCTACATCTTCTTCATATGGACCTTTTTGGACCTGTCAGTCCAATGTCCATTCACCATGAGAAGTATACTCTGGTCATAGTGGATGAATACTCAAGATATACTTGGGTTTACTTCCTGACCAAAAAGAGTCAGGCAGCTGAAACAATCATGTCATTTGTCAGGAACATTGAAAATCAAAATGATGTCAAAGTTAAACAGATCAAGACTGACAATGGCACTGAATTCAAAAACCAAGACCTTGAGTGTTTATGTGATGAGAAAGGAATTTCTCAAAATTTCACTTCTCCCTATACTCCTGAACAAAATGGAGTAGCTGAAAGGAGAAATAGAACACTCATTAAGGCAGCAAGAACAATGCTGAATGGCTCAGTCCTCTCAAAACATTTTTGGACTGAGGCAGTTAAAACAGCCTGCTACACTCAAAACAGGTCAATCATTGTGAAAAGGCATAATAAGACACCTTATGAGATATTCAAAGGAAGGATTCCTGATATAAGCTATTTTCATGTATTTGGGTGTCCTGTGTTTATACATAATCACAAGGATCACTTAGGTAAATTTGATGCCAAAGCTGATGATGGATACTTCCTGGGATATTCCCTGGTCTCTAAAGCCTTCAGGGTATTCAACACAAGGAGACAGCAAACTAAGGAAACTTATCACATTACTGTTGATGAGAGCACTGAATCCATCAGGTTCTCAAATTCCTCAGTAGAAGAGATTGGTATTGATGACTCATCAAGATATCCTCCTGATGAGTATCATCCTGAGAACAATCCCTCAACTCAATACCAAGCTGATGTTGATGTCTCCTATTACATCATCCCTCACAACCTACCCCAACCACCTATCAGTGAGTTCATAGAAACTCTGCCTGTCTCAAATGAGACTGACACCACTGAACAAAATGTTCAGGAACCCACATAACAAATTGTTCCTACAGTTGTCACTGAAGTACATATTGATGAGTTACCTCATGTTCCTAAGCCTGAACCTAATCAGGCTCCTACAAGCTCAAATTCCTATCCCAAACCCCAGGATAGCTGGACTAAATCCAAAATCATTGAGCTTGTGAACATCATTGGTGAACCCACTGAAGGCATGCTCACAAGAAGCAAGGCTGCCAAACTCAAGGCTGCCACTACCAATATATGTCTTTATGCTGACTATTTCTCAGATATTGAGCCTAAAAATGTTAAAGAAGCCTTGACTTATGAAAGTTGGGTTCAGGCCATGAGAGATGAATTGGAACAATTTGACATAAATGATGTCATGACCCTTGTTGAATGCCCCCAGGGTGTTTTAATCATTGGTATGATATGGGTCTTTAAGAACAAGACTGATGAGAATGGCACAGTCATCAAAAATAAAGCAAGACTGGTTGCCAAAGGATATAATCAACAGAAAGGTATAGACTATGAGGAAACCTTTGCACCTGTTGCTAGAATGGAAGCCATCAGGATCTTCCTTGCCTATGCAACTTACATGAACTTTAAAGTTTACCAAATGGATGTTAAAAGTGCATTCCTGAATGGTAACATCAAAGAAGATGTTTATGTGCAACAGCCTCCTGGTTTCGAAAGTAGTGAATACCCTAACCATGTCTACAAGCTGAACAAAGCCCTCTATGGACTGAAACAAGCACCCAGGGCATGGTATGAAACTCTTTCAGCCTTCATGATCCAAAACAAGTTTGTCAGAGGAAGAATTGACAACACACTGTTCATCTACAGAACAAAGGATGATGTCATTCTTGTCCAAGTGTATGTTGATGACATCATCTTTGGCTCAACAAGTTACAAACTTTGCAAACAATTTGAAAAACTTATGACCACAAAGTTTGAAATGAGCATGATGGGTGAACTCACATACTTTCTTGGACTACAAATTAAACAAACTGAAATAGGAATATCCATTTGCCAAGAGAAATATCTCAGGAACCTACTGAAGAAGTATGAGCTCACTGACTGCTCTTCAGTAAAAACTCCTATGGTTCCTCCAAAAAACCTTGGCCCTGATCTCACTGGAAAATCAGTGAATCAAACCCAATACAGAGGAATGATTGGCTCCCTGATGTACTTACTTGCCTCAAGGCCTGATATCCAATTCTTAGTCTGCCTATGTGAAAGATACAAGGCTGACCCAAAAGAATCACATCTCACTGCTGTCAAGAGAATCATCAGGTACCTGAAGGGTACTCCAAACCTTGGTTTGTATTACCCAAAATGTTCAGGATTTGATCTCAAAGGGTACACTGACTCTGACTATGCAGAATGTAACATGGATAGGAAAAGTACTTCAGGATCCTGCCAATTTCTTGGTGGTAAACTTGTGTGTTGGAGTACAAAGAAACAACAATTAGTGGCCATGTCCTCAACTGAAGCTGAATATATGGCTGCTGCAGGATGTTGTGCAAATGTACTATGGATGAAAAGCCAACTGAGTGACTATGGCATTCAGTATAAGATGGTACCTATCTTTTGTGATAATACAAGTGCCATAGCCATCTCAAACAATCCAGTGCTTCATCAAAGAACCAAACACATTGACATCTGATACCACTTTATCAGGGACCATATATCAAATGGAGAAATTGAACTACATTTCATCCCCACTGAGTATCAGCTAGCTGATATCTTCACAAAACCTTTGGATGAACCCACTTTCACAAGATTGAAAGCTGAATTGGGCATGTTGGACATAGAATCAGGAAACTGATCAAAAGTGTTCCAACCTGATGTAAATTCTCTAGGTCCCTGATCACACCCTTCCTGAAAACTCATTTTTATTGAATGAAAAATCATTCAGGGGGCTCAGGATGAAAAATGGCATTGAATACCCTAACTAAATGCTCTAAGTATTTAGTCAGTTAATGTCCCAGGTAGGTAACTGAATCCTATTAAATATAGGAATATATGTCACTTACACAACTGGCATCCACTCCTTGGGCCCCCACATCCCTCTCACCAAACATCACTGAGCATTAAATGCTCCCTCATACACAAAAGTTGTGATAATTTCTCTCTGCAAAAGTGCATTATTTGCATAGCCGCACAACTGTTCATCCACGATGTGAGAGAAAATAGGGTAATGGGAATCGTGATATTTAATGCGGATATCAAACCAAAATTATTATGCCGTTTCGGTTAAATAAATTAAACCTTTGGTATCCGCAACATCACCACCCAAATCCTTACCCTATAAATACCCCCACAAAAAGGGAAACACACACACGCTTTTATAATCTTAACAAAACTCTTGCAAATTGTTTTCAAAACTGCGTGTGTTTCCTCACCCATACCCATTTTCAAACTAAAACCAGGCCTTTTTATCAAACCAAATGGCTTCTTCTAAGGTCATAAAATACGCACCCAATGTGGATTTCCAAATGGAAAGCGTAGACCTCACCAAGAATAATGTGGTGGGGAACTTTGCCTACCCTGAAGGGTTCCCTGAATATAGGGAAGTGGTGAAGTTCCTTCAGAACTGCTTTCTGACCACCGCATTCACAAAAACCCCCTCAGTCATCTACCCTGAGTATTTGAGGGAATTTTGGTGCACAGCAGTGGTTGAAAGCCCTGATGTGCCCAAAGAGGCCAAAATAAAGTTTACAGTCAAGAATGGAACTAAGTCCCTAACTCTTGACTATAAAACTTTTGTCAAAGCCACTGGGCTTGATTACACACAGACCTTCGTTGTCCCACCATCTGATAAAGATGTGAAGGAGGTCTTACTGACTCTAGGGCCTTATGACAAACTTCACCCTGAAGTGTCACCAGGGGCCCTACTATCCAAAGCCCCAATCATCAAGACCTGGTTCCCAGCTCCCTGGAGGATAATAATGACCTTTGTCATTCAAGTCCTCGGGGGAAATAAATCCTCTACTGAGCAATTGAACAATACTCAAGCAATGATATTGTTCAGTCTCATTGAGGGTAAATTTATTGACCTTGGAGAATTGATCTTCAAGGACCTCATAGCAAAATTAGGGGGGAAGTCTAGGCAAAAACTTATGTCATACCCTAGATTCATTTCCTGTGCCCTACAAGACTTGCTTGGGTCTGAGTATGCAAAGCCTGATGCAGTAGGTTTTGAGCCTGAAGTGTTACACAAGGCTAATTACTCTCGTGACCCTCTAGAGGTTACACCAGTCACCCTGACCCAATATATGCGTACTGCTATCCAGGGTGACAATATTATATCACCAGTACCCTCTCCCACCAAAAAGGTAAAAAGGAAGAAGGGACAGGGGTCCAGGAAGGTGGCTCAACCCAAGTCACTCGACACTGAGACCTCTAACCTTAAGGCTGCCCAAAAGGGGCATGAATTACTTCCCTTGACTACGGACCCCCTGAAAATAATTACCCAGTCACTAGGCCTGCAACAAAAGCCATCGGAGGGCACTGAGACATCACACTCAGTGTCCTCGGGCATACCCGTTTCCAAAGACTCTACTGTCATAAACAAGACCGTTGATCCGAAACAAACCAAACCTTCACATCCTGCTAAAGGCTCTGGCAAATCACAACCAGAGTCTCAGGGAGTAAGGGATCCTAAATCCTCGGTGGGGCAGCACTACTCCACTGAGAAGGGGGTCCACAAACAATCACATCCTGCTAAAGGCTCGGGTAGATCAAAACCCAAGCATCAGGGAGTTCATGTCCCTAAACCTTCGACAGGCCAGAACAAGCCTGTTGGAAAGGGGGACTCAACCACTCATCTGCCTGATGAGGACATTCGCAAATCAAAGCTTTTGTCTGAGGGCACCCCTACTCATCCCAAAGACTCAGAGGGAAACATACAACCCGCTGATAGGGACACAACATTCACGACTCCTAGTGATGGCACTGAGAAACACCCATAAGTGTCTGAAGGGGTCACGGGGGACAAAGATTCAGAGGGATATAAACCACCCGCTGATATGGAACCCAAAACCACTCCCGGAGGTGCGCATTACTTGGGAACTGGCCTTAAAGACCAGGCATGTAAAACCCAACCTACCGGATTTGAGGGGTCAGGACCTGGCCAAAACGAAGGCAAATCTTCATATGAAGAGGAGCCGGATAACCTCCAATTGTTGCAGATTACCTCCCTGGCAGATGCTCAGGCGTTCTTATTTTCTGATGATGAATTTAACAGTGACGAGGAAGCCTTCACGGCCGAAGATGATATGGAGGATGAGGAGACAGTCCCTGAACCTGTTACTCAGTCTCCTCAAACCTCTAACCATGATGAAGATGAACAACATTCCGAGCCGGAAACCTCAGAAGATGCTTCAACTCCTCTCACTGAAAGAGCCTTCCAAAAGTTCATCAAGAAAATGACCAATGTTCTGTACAGGGGGGTCACTGAAGAGGTGTTTGACATGCATGCTGAGCAAGCAGTCCACTATCACCTCCTCAAGGATGCTGTTGAAGACTACAATGATGATGTCAGGGAGCAAAATTCCACTGTCTCTCACTCCCTGACACAAATGGCTTCGCACATCAATCAGTTTTTGGAATCCCTAAAGGAGCTGGCTACAGGGGTTAAGTCAGTTCAAGAATCAGTCAAGGATGATCCTGAGCTCAACAAGAAAATTCTTCAGGCATCTGAGACGTACCAGGTCAACTCGGCGGCTCTTACTGAGTTACTTGGTTTGATAAGGGATTCAAATGTTCAGAATCTCAGCTCCACGGTGGAGTCCCTCAAGTCTTCCTTCACTCAGTTGGAAGCATCAGTGACAGCTCAATCCCTGAAGTCCACATCTCTGGCATGGACAATGGGATCCAGGATGACTGCCCTTGAAAATTCTCAGGCTACACTTGACTCCAAGGTATCTCTCATTCATCAGGATACTGCGGAGATCAAGTCCATGATGACGGAAACGTTTCAAGCCTTCAAGGGTACCTCTCCTTCATCTTCAGTAACTCCAACACTTGCCATCACTGCAGCTCCGGCAATTGTTGATGGGGAGAATGTTCCTGAAACCCCTGTTACTGATGAACAAGAAGCTGGACAGCCCTCTCACACTAAGGGGGAGCATGTCACTGAAGCCACACCAATCACTTAAGTTCCACCACAAGAGGAACCAGTCTCCTCCACTCTTTTTCAGGACAGAGGAAAAAGCATAGCCACCACCTCAGAACCTGAAGTAAGACTCCAGCCTGCCTCCACAATGGTCAGAACTGACCCTGATGAACCTATCAGGGTCCCGTTTGCAATCAATGGAAAAGTTTATCAACTCACCCATAACCAAATACAAGATTACATGGACAGAACTGAGAAAGTGGCAAAGGTAGCTGAAGAAGAGAGATTGAGCAAGCCTGAACTAATACAGGTTGTTCATGAGGAGGCTCAAAAGATTGGTCTGGATGCTGAGGCACTAGCTACTGAGCAAGCTAGTGCAGCCTTTAAAAAGGCTCAGGAAGAACAGATGATTGCTCTGAAAAAGGAAAGGGAAGAAAAGCTGAAAAGGCAAGCTCAAATCAGAAAGACCAGGGTTGAAAGATATCATTGGGTGATGAAGGAAAGATTGAAGCCTGAAACCATCACTGACATCAAAATCCACAGGAATACCAAACCCGCAATGGTCACTGTCTTCAGGGGGGCTGATAAAAGAATCATGGACATTCATAACCCATTCAGATTCGCTGACTTTGGGATCACTGAACTTGATGAACTCCGTCCCATCATTGCCAAGAAAAATGGTGCCGTTGTTGATCAACTTCTCAAGTCACTGAGTGAAAGGTATGACAGACTGAGAGTAATGCCTGAAGCCCTCAACATTCCCTCCCTTCTTCCTGCTCCAACAACAGGAACTGCTTCATCAACTACCACAAGGAGAAAAAGGAAGCACATTAAATCCGAGCCTGAGATCAAGGTCCCAAGATTGGATTGTGATAGGTCCGTTCCTAAAGGAATCACCTTCGTGAACAACACCGTGCTTGAACACCCTGAACGAGGTCTATGCTTTACTGATGAATATGGAGACCTTGCTTTCCAAAGATGGTCTGATATAGACAAGGCAGGGGTCACAGCAATGGTAACATACCTGATGTTAGCTTCTCCTATACATAGTGGTGCAAACCAAAGGTTCTGTAAGGACCTTCGGGAAAAGATTGAGAGCATCCTGAGAAACACCTACTGAGATCAAAGAAAGCCAAGATTGAGGGACTTGGCTATCATCTGAACATCTGATCTGCAACAACTATCTTTATTTTGTTTGTAATTTGTAGGAAAAATGTAATAGCTATAAATAAAATGATGTTTTGTTTAAATAGTTATGTCCTACTTACAATTACAACAAACATTCAGCAAGAGAAGATGTACCCTGACAACTCATGCTGAATCAAGTATCACTTAGGCTATTTGTATGTTCAAATAGGGGGAGATTGTTGGGTCACTGAATTCCCCAAATCTTCTAACAAGGATTTGAACGTAAAATCCCCTAAGTGTAAACAAGTCACTGAGTGAACAGTAACTCAGTGAGTCACCTTCAGGATGCTAAGACCGAGCCTAAGAAGAAAGGTTCTCCATCCAGTGAGGCGGAACTCAGTGAAGTGTGATCTAAGCCAAGAAGAAGGTGATGGGTTCAGTGAGGATGACAATAACTCACTGAACCCCATGACTCCTCAACAACTTAATCGTACTGAAGACTGATGACATGAAGACTGAAGTTTTGGCGGGACTGGGCGGGAAAGTCTGAGCTGCTTTATTAAAGTGCTTTATCACTTTAATGTCAAACTTTCCCCAAATGGTTAAAACCAATCTGTCATCAGAAAGTGCCTTTTGGATCTAACTCAATGAAGGTTCCTTGCCAGAAGAATAATATCTTTCAAGATATTGTTAAGGAAGCTTTAGGTCCAATGTATATTTAGTTGTTCTATACTTGTGTATAAATAGGAAGCAAATGTGAGGAGTAAAAGTTGACAAGTTTGTGCAATTAATGCTAAGCATTCACAAACCACTTTACTCCTCCAAAGAATAACACAAGCCCCTGAGATAGCTCAGTGGGTAATTTAAGTTGTCACTCAACATGGTTTGAGTTTAGTGAGGAGTCCATACAATACTTGTCGTTTCAACCCCAAGTGTTATTCCGCAAACACTTGGGTACGATTCTTTTGATTAACTTCTAATAAAGAATTAAACGTTGGAAAATATTGTCTTTTATTTTTACGTTACTTTATTGTTAATCATTGTCAAACATTTGTGTTCAAGTCATATTACTTGGTTACTTTAGCTTTTTAGTTACTGATAACCAAGTAAAAGGGACCAACACTTGTGCACCCACTATCCATAAGCCACGTAAGGCTGTCTCGATGTTTATCAAGATGCAACGCCATGAATAAATGCTTAACATCAACCTGATCTTCCTCGATAACATTTGCTTGGTGAATTCTTTGTGGATTGCTATTTTTTTTAAATCTTTGAACCAACAATCAGCTTCTTGATGATTGGTGTTTTGACAATTATTACATGGAGGAAATGTACCTTTCTATCATGCTGAAGAAGAGTTTTGTGAGGTAGATCCTTTGTTGTTTCCTTTGCTAAATTTCCTCTTTCTGAAAGTGTTTTGTTTTGTATTTCGAGCCTTGTTACTTCTAGAATATGCTCGAAAAGCACCTTCAAATTTCTCTTCTGATATTTAGAAACTCTTTGCTCTTGTGCTTGGAGTTTACTAGTTAGTTCAAAAATCGTAAGCGTATCGAGGTCACAAGACTCTTTTGTGGCGAAAATTTTCGCTTCAAACTTTGGAGGAACGCTAATCATCATCTTCTCCACTACTTTATGGTCTTTCATAACTTCTCCATGAAGCCTCATTTGATTAACCACGTCCATCATCCTTGCTGAGTAATCTTTCACCAATTCATCATCTTTCATTTTTAATAATTCAAACTCTCTTTTGAGAGTTAATAATTTGACAGCTTTTACTCTATCAGTACCTTCATAGGTTTCTTGGAGTGTATCTCACACAGCTTTAGGGGTCTCCAAGTCCATTATGGAGGTGAAAATTTGATCAGCGATACCTGAATGCAAACAGATTAATGTCTTGTCCTTCTTTAGTGACTTAGTCTCGTAAGTTCTTAACTGAGCAACCGTCGGGTTTTCTCCGAGTGCCGGAGGACTTTAATCGGTCTCTACAACCTTCCATAAACCTTGAGATTCCAAATATGTCTTCATTTTTACTGCCCAAATGTGATAATGCACTCCAGAAAAATACTAGAATTGTAGGAGCAGTAGCTACACTAGATGCCATGTCTAGGCTGAATTGTTGTTGAATCTCGAAGTTGTTTTACTCCCTCACGTGTTTCTCTCTAGTAATAGCACAACCCCTTAAGAAAAGAGCTTTGATATCTGTAAATGTGAAACAAATTCTGCACTTAAAAGCGATTTGATAAATTCTTTATTAGAGAATGCAAGTGCAGTAAATTAAGAGTAAAAATAGAATTGAAAGGCTGGATTAATATGATACCAGCTTAACCTTTACATCTATTTATAGGCTTACAAAAACTTAGTAAATAGACTTCCTTTGTCTCTAAGTATTCTTAGAAAGCGAGTTCTTAATAGCTAAGACTAGTAGATATTTAAGTATCCTTAACAAGTAAGAATACTTCTTAGCTAAGAATACTAAATATCTAATATACTTCAGAGGTAAGGATACTTAATGTTTAAGGTTCCTTAGTTAGTAAGGATCCTTACTAGTGAAGTATCCTTCATGACTAAGATAACAAACTATCTTCTAAACATAATTTTATTTTAAAACAAACAATCTTAGATACTTTAATAAAACAAGAGACTCCCCACGAGAGGTAATCTTGACTATAGAGGAATTGATTTAGATAGTGTTCGTTGCCCCATGTGTGACGATGCAATTGAAATTGAAGACCACATTTTTGTTTAATGATCTATTGCTAATGACACATGGAAAAGCATTGTAGACCGGTGGAACATTCCGGGAATCACCTTAGTTAATCTTCTCGAAAGAATTAACATTGCTGATAGAGTCCCTCTCCCTGCCGCCTACATCAGATTCTTCGACGTATTTATTCAAATAACACATTGGCTACTTTGGAGGTTCCGCAATTATACAACTTTTGCTACAAAAAATCCAACAAGCAGCTCATCATTGACAATGTAAAGCTCGCTTCATTTACTTGGATCTCAAGTATACAAAAAAAGGTTCCTATTAAGTGGATAGAATGGATATGTAACCCTTGTAATGCTCTATCATCATGTTTGTAACTTCTTTTAGCTTCTTGCAAGTTTGCTAATCTATTTTCTCTTTCCGTTCAAAAAAAAAGAAAAAAAACTGTAACGTGAAATATAATTAATGATGAGGCGAAAAATGATCCGTTTTTAGGGGGTCATTTAAGCCCCCCTATCCGAATTTATTTGATCAAATATTGCCCTAAATCGTTCCTTTTGTGATTTTAGGTACTTTGGGAGTGAAATCTGGAAAATGAAGCAATTCGGACGTTTTTGGAGCATAAAAGTGAAGAAAACGCCAAAGTCTTAATTTTCCATGCTGGGAACAGTGCATGACGGCGTCAAGAGAAGTTCCCTGACGGCGTCAAGAGTAAAATTCCATGACGACCCAGAAGAGTTTTGACGGCGTCATGAAGGTAGGGCGTCAAGAGTTAAAGTCATGACGGCCTGGAAATGTATTGTTCTTGACGGCGTCAAATGTAGATCTAGGCAGTCCGAGGATTGTTTTGGCGGCGAGGTGACGGCGTCACCTATTTGGTCTTGACGCCGTCAGACCCCTTTTCCTATATATAGTTTTCTAATTTTTCACATTTAAGGAGAGAAGTTTTGGGAGAAACCCTAAGTACGATTTTGGTGTAACTTTACAGGTTTTTCAAGGGTTCCAACCCCTTAATACCTTGCATGATTAATCAAAATAAGTGTCCTTCTAATTCAATCAATATGTCTATGTGTTGGTTGTCTATATCATGTTCTTGTCTTAATTCCATCATGTTAGGCTAGATCTACCTTGTGTTTGCTTAGATCTAATGAAACCTAGATATTGATTATGTGTTGATTACTTGTTTATTCTTGTCTTGGATGAATGATTTATATGTTAGGCTTAAGAAAACTGGCAGATCTCCAATTGGTAACATGCTTGAACGTCTTAAGAAACATGAACCAATGCGCACTAGGTCTTTATTGGTTGTATTTAATGCATGGGCCACTGTTTATAATCCCTATAGTTGTGCTGGGCATGGTGTAGGAGGAGATAAGAGCTCATAGAATTGGGGAGTTATGTGTGCCACCTCATGAATGGTATTAAGGAATATGATCCGTCATCCATGCAATTATAACAAGTAATTAACGTGTAAAAGATATCTAGGGAGTAGTAAAATCTAAGTAAACACATTTTCTCCAATTACTGCTCACAACTTTAGTATAAATTAGTTTACTTTCATTTTTAGTATTTTATTTTGATTGCATCTTAGTATTGGGTTAGTTGATTAGCAACTAATTCCGCCCAAATCCTTCAAACACGAGATTTTAATTTGCTTTCCATAAAATATAAAAACACAAAAAATAATCATCTCTCACCTTTAGAACTAGTATTTAGGCTTTCTAATCCTAGCGACACTATTCCTAAGCTGAACGATTAATCCCCCGGTACTTGTCACTATACTATACTACAACGATCAGGTACACTGCCTGGTAGGGGTTGTAAGCTTCTCGAGATCCCTTGAGAGGTAAAGCCTGTTGCGATTCCCACGCATCAAGTTTTTGGCGCCGCTGCCGGGGAATAGTTACTGTCTAGGTTAGAATTTCTTTTTATTAGGTCTACTTGCTAGATTCCTTTCTAGTAAGATTTTATTTCTTTTATTTTTTTTAGGTTCTCTTTAGTCTATCTTAGTTCTTTGTGCCTTTGTTCGTGACCACCCAACATCATGGAAGGTGGTAACATCTTTGAACCCGTCATCCCACCACAACAAAACCCACCACTAGAACCCCTTAGGCCCCGAACCTTAGGAGAGTATTCCCGACCTAGCCACCAAGGCTACCGAAACACCATTGAGCTCACCGGAGCCAATGTGACCCCCTTGCGATCCGACACCATCCGGTTGGTGCAATGCGGATGTGCATTCCATGGACTTCATTCCGAAGATCAAACCAACATCTTAAGGACTTTCTCAAGATCGTAGATTCCATAGACCTAGGTGTTGAAACTAGAGAGACAACCCGATTACGCCTATTCCAATTCTCTCTACGGGATCAAGCTAGTCAATGGCTTGAGCGTTTACCCGCGGGATCCATCACCACATGGGCTGATCTCACCACTCGTTTCCTTGCTCAATTTTTCCCACCGGGGAGAACTACTAAGCTTAGAAATGACATCTTGATGTTCCAACAACGTCAAAATGAATCTCTTTATGAAGCATGGACTCGTTTCAAGGACTTACTCCAAAAAGTCCCTCATCATGGCATAGATCTTTGGCTCCAAGTCCAAATTTTTTATGACCATATCGACATCTCCACGAGGCGAGCCATTGACCAATCGGCCGGTGGTAAGCTACGTGATCTTAGTGCGGAACAATCGTGGGAACTCATAGAAGATCTTGCTCTCTATGACAACGAAAGTTGGAATGATCCCCGTGATTTGAACAAAACGGTCAAGGCAATATCTTTGCCTTCGAACAATTCTAGCACTCCCGACCGTAGGATCATGGAACTTGAGGACCGAGTCAAGTTTCTCATGAAATCTTACGAAGCTCCGAAGCCTTCAAGCCAAGTGAACAAAATCACTTCTTCATGCGAATTATGTAGTGGTCCCCATGTCACTCGTGATTGTGTGGAACTCCCCGGAACAGCTTTTGCGGACTACGCATCCACGCGTACCGACGAAGCGGGAGATAAGTGGTACACTTTCAAGCCCGAGCCAAACACTTACGGTGATTCATACAACCCCTCTTGGAAAAATCTCCCAAACCTTAGGTGGAAACAAAATCAACCCAATTCTTCCAATCCGCCTAATCGTTACCAACCAAACGGTCCACAATCCAACCGTACTTTCAACAACAATCCTTCTAACAACTATGGTAGTACCAACAATCTTGAAGGATTGATGTCAAAGTTCATGGCATCTCAAGAAGCTCGCATATCTAAGTTTGAAGCCGATTTCAAACAAAAGCAAAGCGAGATGACCACTAGAATTGATGCATTGTTGAAAGTTCTCAATGACCGAGAAATGGGAGCACTCCCAAGCGACACGGTCAAGAATCCGAAACTAACCGTTAATTCCATATCCTCAGTTTCGTCACCCACTTCGTGTCCACAATACTACTCAGTTAAATCAACGAGCACGTGTTTCAAACAAAACCAAGTTCTCCAAAAGGACCAATCAAATAAAACACCCACTATAGAGCCGGTCAAAAGCATAGTTGAAATACCTCTTACGCAAGACCTTGACGATGAATTCAAAGAACTTCACCTTGAACGCCCCGTCATTGATGTCTTAGCGCGTGCTCCTTACTATAGTGCCCTCCTAGAAAAATATGAGAAGTGTAAGCTAGGTAAAAATGGGACCGCCTTCGTTCAAAACAAGTTGCCTAAAAAGCTTGATGATCCGGGTATATTTGTTTTGCCTTGTAAGATAGGAAGATCCAAAGCTTTCGACACACTAGCCGATTTAGGGTCAAGCCTCAACTTGATTCCCTTATCCTTATTCACCGCTCTTAAGCTAGGAAAGTTAGAGAAAACGGAGGTATTGATAGGGCTAGCGGATAGGAGTATTGCCCACCCGGTTGGCATGATTAAGGATGTAGTTGTTCACGTAGGAAAGTTAACTATATTAGCGGATTTTCACGTCCTTGACATGGTTAGTGACACTACATGCCCATTATTGGTAGGAAGAGGATTTTTAGCAACCGCTAGTGCCATGATAGATTGCAAGGAATCCAAGATAACGGTAGGTGAAGGCGATACTTGGTCGGTGTACGATGTAAAGAAGCATAGTTATGATTGTGATGATGAACCGACACCGCATTGGGTAGAGATGAATAGGAGACCGTCTAGATATGGACCTTGGATAGAAAGGAACTTTATAGGACCTCAATGCCCATTCTATCTAGAAAAAGATTTTGTTGAAAAGACACATTCGGTAGAACAACTCATAGCTAGAGATGAAGAGCTAGACCCCTTTGAGGACCCCTTAGTCTTTAGGAAGATGATTGAGTTATTAAGCGTAATGCCCATCAACATAGAAAGGAATAAATGGAAAAGAGAGGGAGACAAGTGTAAATGGAGGTGGGACAAGCCACCTAAAGAAGGTGACGGGTCATGGCATATTAGAATGACTTTGTATGATCCGGATGGAGAAAAGTTTGAAAGGTCATACCATACTAAGGAAACCGATAGGAAGTTGAAACCTAAGTTTGATCCCAAAGATGTCCTCAACGAGGAACTCACCCGTATCACGTAGTAACCCATGACCTTGAGTCTAGCTACAAGACTCGTAAATAAAGAAAAGCGCTTCTTGGGAGGCAACCCATGTTTTGTGTGATTTTATTTGTTTGTTTGTTATTTGCTTCCGTATGCATGCTTTATTTTTATTGTTGGTAGATCATGTTTCTAAACTAAAATGTGGAAATACTTTACTTTGTTGTTTTGGCCTAGTCTTAACTCCACCTAAAGGTATTTTTGCAAAAGATAAGTGTAAGGGGAAACCCCAAATATGTTTTTAAGAAACAAACCGATCATGATTCTCCACAATATTAAATGAACATGTATATTCGTATTTGTTAGAGTCAAATGCTTGTATTGAGTCATAATGAAGTTTTGCAGGATTTTCCAGGAAGTAGGACCAAGTTTTTCCAGAAATTTTCCGGAAACTTAACATAAGAATTTCTGCAGGTCAATTCTGACGGCGTCAGGAGTTTATTCTTGACGGCGTCAGGAGTTAAAATCTGGAAATTTTACCGGTTTTGTTTTTCTAACGGAGTCTTATGGTTTTTGTGAATTATTAAGTTTTATAATCTCCAGGAGATCTGCAAACTTCATTCCACAAGCATTATATCTTATCTTGTTTTCTAGGATTTAGTAACTTATATAGGATGCCGCCGATTTTACGCGAGGTTGTCTTGTCTATTTTGTCAGGTTTTACAGGTTATGTATGACAAGAAGATGATTTATATTCTGGAAGGGAAGCTTTGATTGTTCATTTTCTTGGAGGAAGATTTAACCTGGCCATCTCATTATCCATACCGAGCGAATTAGGGGAGTATTTGATTTCATTCTCTTTACTTTTTCACTTTTACATTCTTTACTTGAACATTGGGGACAATGTTCATCTTAAGTTTAAGGGGAGGGTAAAAAGATGACACCTTACATATGCACTTTCGCTTGAGTTTGTTTTGTTTAATAGTGGATGTGTAATAAAACTATGAGAAATACTTGTTAGTGCAATTTTAGCGCCAAATTTAAAATTTTTTACAACATTTAGGAGTGAAACTTTAGCCATAGCAAGCGTCTCATGGATAGGAGATTGTATGACTAGTACATAACCGTATATTCAGAAAAATTTTCCACCCAAATATGTGAGGTTCGCCTTTAGATTTGATAGGAAAAGCATTTACTATTAGTGCTTATGAGTGTACCGGTAGCATTTAGATTCTAGAACTTGCGTTAGTGATGCATCCCGAGACCGCTAGTGAGACTACATTCGTGTGGTAGGATTTACTACATGATAAGAGGCATTAGGATTACCCTTGTGTTAAACCCGTATTATAATTACTTGACCATTTAAGTCATATTGTTTGGCTAGTTAAGTCAACTAATTTTTCCCACACCCTTAGCGTTGTACTCATTTTTAGTACACGAAACCCCTAGTACACCCCTCCGAGCCTATCTTTTCGTTTCTAACTTTAAGCATTTTACTTAAAGGAAGAATTTGTTACACCCCACTTAAATGTACAACCAAATCGCCTTAGCCTTCCGTGTATGCGCTCATTTTTAGTGCATTATTGTTATTTGTTAAACCCTAAGTTAACTATCTAATTGATTACATGGTTGCTAAGTCGAGTTATATCCTTGTACATATTGTTTTGGGACGATTGGGACTCATGGGTAAGTACTTATTTATGGAGTAATGGGGAAGAACATCATTTATTACCCCCATATGTACGTTAATCTTAAAAGTGCTCCAAGTGTTTTGATTTTCTTAATTCGAGTCACTAGATTAGTTAATTGTAAAGTATGTAAAAATTAAGGTGTAAGGGGAGTGTTCATTCCCTATGATGTATTATTTTGGATGGTAGGGTAAGAGTGTATGTAAAAAAAATAATAATAAATAAATAAATAAATAAAAATCAAAAAATCAAAAAATTAAGAAAAAGAAAAAAAATAAAAAAAGGAAAAAGAGAAGAAAACATACGGACTACCATCCCTTTTTATTCTATGTTCATTTTATGTTTTTGTTATTTTTCATTTATTAGCTTAAGTCGAGTCTAGTCTTGGCTTAGCAATGCCATATTGTACATGTAATTAACCAAGATTGTTAACTCGCCACCAGTAAAACTTCCTTTATCCAACAAAACCGTGTATTTCATATCCCTACACCTAACGTTACAACCCTTTAAAAGACCTCTTTGATAGTTTATCCTAGGTGCTTACGCCATGTGGTGGAGGGTTGATCCTTTCCCAAGCCTATGGTAATCTATTTTGCTATGACAGGTAGTGAGAGATATCTTCCGTTTCCATATTGTAATTTACACTTTATTACACCCGAGAGATGTGAGTATCTAAACACTATTTGTGAGGTGCTTGTGTATGACCTCCGTGCTTGTCTATTGGTCTTTAGTGGAACAATTATTTGTTGTAATTACTTTTATATTAGTGTTAAATGACCCTTAACTTGTCTTTTGAGTAGAATAAAAGCGCATTTTCTTGAGGACAAGCAAATCTCAAGTGTAAGGGTATATGATGAGGCGAAAAATGATCTGTTTTTAGGGGGTCATTTAAGCCCGAATCCGAATTTATTTGATCAAATATTGCCCTAAATCGTTCCTTTTTTGATTTTAGGTACTTTGGGAGTGAAATCTGGAAAAGGAAGCAATTCGGACGTTTTTGGAGCATAAAAGTGAAGAAAACGCCAAAGTCTTAATTTTCCATGCTGGGAACAGTGCATGACGGCGTCAAGAGAAGTTCCCTGACGGCGTCAAGAGTAAAATTCCATGACGACCCAGAAGAGTTTTGACGGCGTCATGAAGGTAGGGCGTCAAGAGTTAAAGTCATGACGGCCTGGAAATGTATTGTTCTTGATGGCGTCAAATGTAGATCTAGGCAGTCCGAGGATTGTTTTGGCGGCGAGGTGACGGCGTCACCTATTTGGTCTTGACGCCGTCAGACCCCTTTTCCTATATATAGTTTTCTAATTTTTCACATTTAAGGAGAGAAGTTTTGGGAGAAACCCTAAGTACGATTTTGGTGTAACTTTACAGGTTTTTCAAGGTTTCCAACCCCTTGATACCTTGCATGATTAATCAAGATAAGTGTTCTTCTAATTCAATCAATATGTCTATGTGTTGGTTGTCTATATCATGTTCTTGTCTTAATTCCATCATGTTAGGCTAGATCTATCTTGTGTTTGCTTAGATCTAATGAAACCTAGATATTGATTATGTGTTGATTACTTGTTTATTCTTGTCTTGGATGAATGATTTATATGTTAGGCTTAAGAAAACTGGCAGATCTCCAATTGGTAACATGCTTGAACGTCTTAAGAAACATGAACCAACGCGCACTAGGTCTTTATTGGTTGTATTTAATGCATGAGCCACTGTTTACAATCCCTATAGTTGTGCTGGGCATGGTGTAGGAGGAGATAAGAGCTCATAGAATTGGGGAGTTATGTGTGCCACCCCATGAATGGTATTAAGGAATACGATCCGTCATCCATGCAATTATAACAAGTAATTAACGTGTAAAAGATATCTAGGGAGTAGTGAAATCTAAGTAAACACATTTTCTCCAATTACTGCTCACAACTTTAGTATAAATTAGTTTACATTCATTTTTAGTATTTTATTTTGATTGCATCTTAGTATTGGGTTAGTTGATTAGCAACTAATTCCGCCCAAATCCTTCAAACCCGAGATTTTAATTTGTTTTCCATATAATATAAAAACACAAAAAATAATCATCTCTCACCTTTAGAACTAGTATTTAGGCTTTCTAATCCTAGCGACACTATTCCTAAGCTGAACGATCAATCCCCCGGTACTTGTCACTATACTATACTACAACGATCAGGTACACTGCTTGGTGGGGGTTGTAAGCTTCTCGAGATCCCTCGAGAGGTAAAGCCTGTTGCGATTCCCACACATCAATTAACATAATGCAAAATTTATCTAGACGAATGAAGGTAGGACGGAACAAGCCTGGAAGATGTTGGTGGTATGCACGCAGTGGCTGGCATCTTAATAGCTAGAGGTATAACGGCATCACATTCATCATTGGTGGCTCTCGTGGGATGGGGAAAATGTTGTGTTTCTAGTTGTGCTTATATTCGTGTGACTGATTTTTTAAATGGGTATTTTGGAATGATTTTTTAGAGTATATTTTAGACTAAAATAATAGATAAACACTCAAAATTGCTTATATGTTGCTAAATAAGCAGATAAGCACATACATAATCAATATTAAACACCCTCTGATTCTTTGGGTAAAACAGCTTATCTACTTATTTTACAAGCTTATGTCAAACACCGTTAAAGTTGGTTACCTCTTACTTATATTTTGCAGGCCGTTAACAAACATTTGTCATTCAGATTTTATTGATCGGTGATTTTGGTGATTAGAGAAGGTGAATAGATTTCACTTAATGGTCCAACGGGTGAGGTTATATTTGGTAAACAGCCACTGGCTCCACCAGCGATGAGTAATGATTTAAAAACATTTATGGCATGGGATGATAAAGTAAGGCGTCGCAAGGTATTGACTTTTGCCAAATGGTTTGGTATCACATAAGTTTATTAAGGGTTAATCAATGCGTATCTGAGATTTTGAACCGATTACTTTTTTGGTATATGAATAAGATTATGGCGAATGCAGATACACCTAATGATGCCTTAACAACCAGAAATAATGATGCTTAAGGGATCGACCTTTGGAGGACTGAGCATATGGTAATCTTTTTCATTTTTTATTGTCGAAATTACACATATTGAAAGTAGAAAGATGTAATATTACTGAATAGTCCATACTTGCAATAAAATTTTCTACAAAGGATGGGCAACTCATCTAGGATTTAAAGCTTATGACCGTTTCCAATGAAGTTATTTTTGGTACAAAGATTTGAGTAAAATCTGAGCGGGTCAAAACGAGATGAAATGGGTGAGAAATGGTTGGGCAGACCTAAAAGTGCCTTTTTTTCAAAAAAAAATTAGGAGGTTCTGTGTATTTTAAATACAATTTAGGTGACTTCCTATTCTTAACCAAATTTCTAAGTTTACGCATTTGTGTATATTAGGCAATAGATTATAAGGCCCGAGCCCGTCTGTGGGTTTGGGTCCATTAGGTTTTCTAGGTTATGTAACCTTTATATATTATGTCTCAATATACATTATGACCGACAGGGTTTACATTATTCAACATGGTATCAGAGCGGGTCTGATCCTCAGACCTAGGTGGCTAAGTTGAGCCGCCTCCTTTATGTCACCCTTTCAAACCCTATCCGCCACCATTTATCCATTTTTATGTTTTGCTTTTATTTTCTGCTGCAGATGAAGATTTGTCTCCACTTGCTGCTGTCGGATGTCTTCATCAACAAATATGTTATTTGCTTTTGCTACTACTTTTGCTGCTACTTGAAGGATTACTTTCGCTTGCTGCAGATTTCTTCATCAAAAATTATGTTTTTATTGCGTTAAAATTTCTTTTAAAGTTTACACTCCAATTTGAACTTTCGAGATTTCGCTGCTCGAATTGTGGGGAGTATTAGGCAATAGATTATAAGGTCCGAGCCCGTATGTAGGTTTGGGTCCATTAGGGTTTCTAGGTTATGTAACCTCTATATATTATGACCGCTATATATTATGACCGACAGTGTTTACATTATTCAACAGTGTATTCTATCTTATTTGCTTAGCTATCAATAAAATATAATTTGAATAGGTTTTTTTTTTTTTATATATATTAGTGTGATGAATATCATATGATACCTTTACCTATAAAGTTTTTTTTTATATATAAGTGTGTATATTGACATCTAAAAGGAAGGTTGGGATATGTGGAGAGCATGGTGGAGACTGGAGAGCCTTCTTCTATTGCATTTTTTGACGGGGCTGAGCTAGATTATGTTTCTTGCTCACCGTTAGGTTTGTGTCACATTGGGCTAGGGTTGTTACGTAGTGTTTGGTTACTTTGGTTTCCTGAATCGCTCTTACATATGTATAGCAAGGCTGGCAGCTGCACACGTCGTTGTTCAAGCATCATAAAGGAGCACAGTATGCATTACACATATTCATTTATTGTATATAAATAATATAATCGTCGTTTTCAATCATTCCATAATGGCAAAAGAATAAACGCTATTCACAAGAACGACCAATTTTATATATTTTTCGTTTGGTATACAATAATTTACTTACAGACAACAATGCTTTAAGATCCATCAATTGTTAAACAAGTCAAAATATTTAGTAAGGCCCGAACAAAAATGCCATTAACTTAATTGCGAAAACACTTGAAGTACATTTTTTTGAGACTTTCGAGTTTCAATCCGTTTTTTCATTGCAAGCTTTCTTAATTAAAGAAATTAGAAGTAAGAAATGAGAGCAAGTTCTTGTTCGAATGTCAAAAATATGAAAAATAAAAATAATTACTATACATATGTAAGTCAAAGTACCATTGTTTTATTTTTGTCATTTACTCATGTCATTTGGACCTCGGGTATGTGAGATTTTCACCAACTAATAAGTTGTGAGCCAAAAGGTTTGTGTCTCAATGGTACCCTTTTTGTGTGAGAAGCTCTCAATTAAATGGTTATGGGTTCAAGTACTGCTTAGGACATGTGATATAGTTTGTGGTTGTATGTTGTGATATAGTTAGTTGCCGTTAAAATAAATAAATAAATAAATTGTGAAAGCAAGTCTTGTAATAATAATAAACTCAAGTGTTGTATACTAGACGAGTACCCGTGCATAGCAACGGAAATTCCTAGCAGCAGATAATTAACGATATGCGATATTGTGGTAAGTGTTTGGTGTAACGTTCAAAATAGAATGTGAAAAGATCAAAATGTAATTGCAAACGGTTGTAACATGCAATAATTAAACTCAATCAAAAATACTTAACATGTATCAAAGAACATATAAAAACATTTAGTAAAACTGAAAATAAAATATTACTTCAATTATGAGATAATAACTAACAATGCACGTTACACGTCGCGTAAAACTTCTTGGTACACGACATTTGAGATGTAGACTCCTCCTTGACCGAACTCTTTGACTGGTTTCACTAATACCTTTATATTTCCATGTGATATCCCTCTAGATAATGCAACATAAAGGTGGTCATGCGAGAAAACAGAGTCGGGAAAATAGACACCCATATTTGAAAGAGAACATGTCTTCCTCGGATGGAGCAAAAAGAATTCTTGGCAAGAGCACTTTAACTCCAGCGTGTTGTCCAACAGTAATCTCAACATTGATGATATTAGGATAAATTTTTACATATCAACCTCATGCCATTACATAATTCAATAGCCGAGTACCCGCGCCTAGCGGCAGCGGTGTCTAGTTTCAACCAAATAATGACGGCAAATATATTTTTTTAACAAATTGTATTTGTACCGATAGGGATCATTTTCTGATAGCACTATTTTAAGTTGCAATGTTTTCTGAAAATAATTTTTGTTATGGCATGGTTGCATTTTTTTTTCTTAGAGTGACGATATGTGTGAGTTTTTTTCGATAGCATTGTTTTAAGTTTTGGTAGTCGATTAAGATTGTAATAATAATAAACTCAAGTGTTGTATATGATAAGATTTAAATTCGAACCGTAATAAACACTCATCGACAAAGGTTATAATAATAACTCACTAATCATTAGCATTATATTCAATATCACAAATAACAATGTTTTTTTTTCAAGCATGTTTAGTTGTTATAACATTACGCGGTGACAGTTTAATGAAATTCCATGGTCAGTGAAGGCATTCAATAGATGTGGTGACAGTTTAATGAAATTCCAGAATGAGTGAAGGCATTCAATAGATTAATCAAGCCTAATTGTTTTCATCACAACATTTTGAGTGGCAAGGTTTTCCATATACGGTTGAGGGGCATCTAGCTATTTTGATGGAAAATTGACAAAGGTTTGAGTGAAAAAATAATTTGTGATAGAGTTTCCTAATAGCCTATTAGATAATAAGATAGTGTACAACTATGAAGTGACTAATACTATGCTATGCAACCTCCTTTTTGTTATTCAAGTTTCAATACTCATTTCAAATGTACACAAGTTCCTAACAGCCTTTTGGTCTTTTCATCATTTTTGCTATTTTTTATCCTTTAATCGAATTGAGAATACAAATTTTACTCCAAACTCACAAGATGTCTTCCCACCAGTGTTTTAAAGCCCGGGTCGACCCGGCCGGGTTAACCGGTTCAACCGGTTCCGGCAAAAAAAAACGGGTTAAAAACCCGGGTTTTAAAAACTGGGTTAACCGGTTAGATCCGTCGGGTTTTGCATGACCCGGGTCAATCTGGTTCTCGAAACCCGATCGGGTTTCATTTTTTCAAAATTTTTTAATAAAAACCCGGGTTGACCCGGTGGTCGAACTGGTTGACTCGGTTGAAAAAATAAAAAAATAATAAATTAAAAATCGGGTTGACCCAGCGGTCGAACTGGTTGACCCGGTGCCTGGTGACTCGATCGGGTCGATTTCGAACCCGATTTTTAAAACATTGCTTGCCACACATTTGACGTGCTAGAAATTAAATCTATACTACACTTATTATGTTTTAATAACAATAAAAATCAGTTACAAAACTACATTCAAAGCAAAATTATTGGAAGCAAGTCAAAATGAAAATTTCAAAATCAAACATCACTTGAACAACCCGTGAAAGTGAAAATAGAAACTTGATTTTCAACTTAACAAAGCATATTTTTAGGACTAAAATGGTTTTTGAGAACATAAGTTTTGACATAATGTAAGTTGTAAAAATTTGCAAAAGGGAAAATGGCAGGAAAATGCATCATACTTGCCACTTTTTGTCATTTTATGTAGCGTCCTTTTTTTTTTGAATTTGGCACTAACCTTTTTGTATCGTGTCATTGTGTGTACACACCTTTTTAAATCGTGCTATTGTATGTACTTTGTGACCATTTTAGCCCAACTTTTTTCAAATTTTTTAGGGGTAAAATGGTCATTTCACGGCTAAAAAAGTCGCAAAGTACATACAATGACACGATTTAAAAAGGTTAGTGCCAAATTCAAAAAAAAAAAGAACGCTACATACAATGACAAAAAGTGGCAAGTATGA
The DNA here is from genome assembly GCA_030686995.1 of Artemisia argyi. Classification (NCBI taxonomy): domain Eukaryota; kingdom Viridiplantae; phylum Streptophyta; class Magnoliopsida; order Asterales; family Asteraceae; genus Artemisia; species Artemisia argyi. The sequence continues at coordinate 199,637,106 of CM060685.1, read as the reverse complement.
TGCTTTTTCCTGCCATTTTCCCTTTGCAAAAACCAAGCCAAACCTCATATTATCAACATAACTCAAGTCATATTTTAGTTTCGGTTTTCAAGCCACCAAAACCACTAAACACCGAAAAATTCCTTTTTATTTATTACACACCAACAAACATTTTAGCAACACCACATGGACCACAAAACCACCATCGAAACCACAATACTATCTCAAAAGCCACTGAGCATGATTGACCTCAGGTTTACAATGTTGTAAAAAAATAACATGAGTACAATACAACTACAACATCAAATCCCTCAAAAATAACATGATGGACTTATTTAGAATGCTGTAAAAAAACACTTAAAACTGAAAAAACAAAAAGTGTTATCCGTTTCATCGGTCACCAAAACAATAATAACAAACACAAGTGATGTCATCGACCATTTTTTCTTGTATACCGTTATCAACATACACTAAACAAAAATATACTCCAATCACACACAAAACTATACACCGTTGAAACCAACCTTAACACACCATTACAACTACCACCGAACCAATCGATAGATGGTGGTGTTGGACAGCCGAAATCACTAAAACCACTAAAGCCACTACCATTTCTTTCAAAAATCCACCAACACCACCAACCGAAACCACCTAGCCAACCGAAACAACCCAAACCACCGAAAGGTGGTGGCTATTTCGTCATATGGCGGCAGTTATAGTGGCGTCTGTAGATGAGGTTAAGAGAGAAAGGGGGTTAGGTTTAGAGAGATAATGAAATTAGGGTTGTATTTTTGTGGAGAGGGGAGCTTTTATATATATTTAGGGGTCTTGATTTAGGCTCGGGGTTTGATTGGAATACAAACTGTATTATATTAGTTGACCTTTCATTTTAAGTTACCATATTTCAAATTCAATTTGCAGTTGAGTTTTCATTTTCAGAATTTGGTTTTAGTTATACTGAATACTTTTTAGTAATAGTGAATAGTTTTGTAAAATGCATTTGTATATTTCCAGTATAGTGAAACGCATTTGTATGTTTCCAGTTTTGTGAAACGCATTTGTATTATTACGTTCCATCTTTCGGTTGACATTAATTCACCAGGCAATTAAGTTTCGGTTGACATTTGCAGGGGTAAAATTGTGATTGACCGAAAATTAAGTTTTCAACATTTTCACATTTCCACTTTGACTATTTCTATTACTAGGCGAGTACCCGTGCATAGCAACGGAATTCCTAGTGGCAGATAATTAACGATTTGTGATATTGTGGTGAGTGTTTTGTGTAGAGTTCAAAATAGAACGTGAACCAGTCAGAATGTAATTGCAAACGGTTGTACTACACGATAACTAAAATCTAAAAAAAATTCTTAACATCTATCAAACAACATATAAAAACATTTAATGAAATTGAAAGTAAAACATTACATCAGTTATGAAATAAAAACTAACAACACACGTTACTCTTCGCGTAAAACTTCTTGATAAATGATATCCGAGGTGTAGATTCCTGCTTGACGGAACTCTTTGACTGGATTAACCAATACCTTTGTTGTTCTACGGGAAATCTCTCTAGACAATGCCACATAAAGCTGGCCATGGGAGAAAACAAAGTCAGGCAAATAGACACCCACATTTGGAATTGTTTGGCCTTGAGCTTTATTAATAGTCATCGCAAAGCTAAGATGAATAGGGAATTGTGTTCTCTTTAGTTTGAAAGGGAACATGTCTTCTTCAGATTGAGCAAGAGGAATTCTTGGCAAGAGCACTCTAACTCCAGCGTGTTGCCCGACAGCAATCTCGGCGTTAATGACATTAGGGTTAAAACGTTTACATATCAACCTCGTGTCATTACATAATCCATTTTCTGGATCGAGATTTCTTAAAAGAATAATCGGGCATCCTATTTTCAAACGCAAGCAATGAGGGGGCAACCCGCAAGCAACGAGATTTTATAGCGACATATAGTTTATTGATTTAAAAAAAAAAAAAAAAAAAAAAAAAGTTTATAGGTTATACGAAAAATAATAAAAGTTTGAAGATTTGAGAATTAAACATAATGTTTTGAAACCTGGTTCGACCCGGGTGGTTCAACTGGTTGAACCGTTCCGGTCGAAAAACGGGTTTGAAGCGTCCCGGGTCAACCCGGTTTGTGTTTTAATTGATTGTATTTAACTTGGTAGATATGTTTTTAATTGGTTGTACAATGTGAATAAATCATTGTACTTTTAAGTAATGGATAATGTTTTAAAACCCGGTTCGACTCGGGTGGTTCAACCGGTTGAACCGTTCCGGTCGAAAAGTAGGTCGATTTAAACCGGGTCAACTTGCTAGGTTGGGTCGAAAACGGGTCAAAACTGGGTCAACCCGATTTGTCTTTGAATTAGTTGTATTTAAACTGGGTCAACTTGCTAGGTTGGGTCGAAAACGGGTCAAATTAAGCTGGGTCAACCCGCCGGGTTTGAAGCGTCTCGGGTCAACCCGATTTGTGTTTGAATTAGTTGTATTTAATTTAGTAGATATGCTTTAATTTGGTTGTACAATGTGAATAAATAATTGTAATTTTAAGTATTGAGGTGTTTTAATAAAAGTATTAATTACATTACACTTTCTCTCTCATTTGACTATTGTTGAAAACTCAACATTTCACATTGACCATTTTTACATTATATGTAGTATAGATAAGTAGTTGAGATATTATGAGATGGTGATAATAGCGATTTCAAAAAATAGTCGCTCAAATGGGTTTAGGATTTTGATTTGGATTCAGATTCGAATTTGAATTTGGATTTGAATTTGAAGAAAGAAAATATATTATTAAATATAAATAAATTTAATTTATAAACTAACTATTGAATAAAAAATAATAACTTGATTGAAAAAAAAAGAAAATGAAATAAAAAATATACAAATACACCACGTTTGTGGCTACAAATCAAAGATCGGGCAATATGGGACCCATTATGATGGAAAAAAAACAAAATGAAAGATCACTTTATTTTGATACTGGGCCATATCCCCTGGTATGAGATTTATGAACTTTTGATTACTTGATACCTAATTCATGGGCCCACTAAACAACTAAACAATTTCTTTTTACATTCTTTCGTTTGAACCCACATCAAACCCTGAGCCAAACGGCATTTAGTTTCGAATTTTAAGTCACTTTGTCAAATAGCCCTTTTTAAATTGATGGAGCAATTGACAAAATTATTACTACTTTTATAAAAAAAATATATATATATATATATATATATATATATATATATATATATATATATATATATATATATATATATATATATATATATATATATTAGAGGAGTAACATAATCCTTTTTGGAGATATGAAAACCTCTCTCTGAAAACATGACTGCAAATTTTACGCATATGAGGGTACTAAGTCATTGTTTTAATTCGACTTAATTTTCTTAATTGAGAAATTTTCATAATCTGACAAGTCAGTAAATGTCTATTTGTTTTAAATTTGATCTAGTAGCATGACTTAACAAAATAAGTAAGAAGAGTGTTGCTTTTTCCATCAAGTCACTAGTATAGTACATAATTTGTTGGTGATTTTTGTGTCATCAACTATTTTTAGTTAATTGTAATTTATTAGAGAACAATGAGATTTCATATTATGCTCGGATACGAGTTAAAAAAGTGCGAACTGCACACTCGTTTGAGCTAATATGTTTTCACCACGACAAAGACGCATGGGTCAAGGGGATTGCGACCCCTTGCAAGGTCAAGGGGCAGCGCCTCGTCCTAAACGGTATATTTGGTGCTCCAAGTTGGTTACCAGTTTTTCCTGCCTTTTTCCCAACCATTGTTGGCCTAACAGTTATGACTGTTGATTTTTTGACCAACTTTAACTCCTTAACTATCAAAATAATTTGTTTATTTAACAGATTCATTTGTGTCATTTGAACATACGAAAATTCATACAATTCATCTTTGTTTCTACTTAGTTTTCTTGTGTCTAGAAACTAAGTGTTGTTCTGAATTATCCATACAAGGATTCGTGATACACATGCATTTATGGGGTCGAAATACTTTATAGGAAAATGAACATGCATGGCTTGAGAAGATATCCAAGATTATCATCACATCCTAAACCAATTTGTACCAACACAAAAAGGTGGAAACAAGCCGGACCCGAGTCTACCAGAGCTCGAGCTCAGCTCGTTTACAATTATAAAACTCGAGCTCGGGTTTAAGAATGTTTCAAGCCTCATATTTTGAGCTCGATCTTGGCTCTTGAAAATTTTAACAAGCTTGAGCTCGGCTCAGGCTAGACTAATTTATATGACGTGTTGAAGGAAATAAAGCTCAAATAAATTTCAGTTTATTAATCAAACAAGGTTCGAGCTTGTTTATTTCTTTCAAGCTTTTTTATACTTAGTTATACGTATAGACAATATATACACATATATATTTCTATGGCTCGTTTAGACTTGTGAACGTAGTCGATATTTATATATAAATCTCAGGCTTGAAGTTGATTGTTAAATGAGACCATCGAGCTCAGGATCGAGCTCATTTAAACTCGGCTCATTTAAGATTTATACCAATTAGATCCGAGTTTCTCACAAGTGGTTCAACTCGTTTCCACCACTTTAAACAAACAACGTAGCTTGGGAAAACATAACAAAAAATTAAAACAAGGCTCAAGTCCATGGGCTTTAAGTGCAACTTTTTAACCGCTTAGAAACCCTAATGCTTTGACAATATAAATATAGGTGTCTAGACCTAATCTTGTCACTTCTAGTTCAGCCGTCACCATACTTATTATGGTATTTTCTTCAGATCTCAGCCGTCCATTGATGTGCTGATACTAATGTCTTTCACCACTGATCTGGTTTCAGTACCCAAATCAGGTAAAAAGAAACATCAACTTCATGTTCTTGTTTGTACTTTTTTAATATATTATATCAGTTTATTTTCTAAGGATTGCTTTTTAATGTTTTTATATCAGTTTATTACTCATCATATATGGTCTATAGATTGCTTTTTTGCCATGATTAACAATTGGTTTGGGTTTTATGCATCTGGAAGGAAAAAGTATAAATAATATGTAAAACATCTCTGAATTCATTATTAACAACAAATTGTATTTGTTTGCCAAAAAATTCCACTGAATAAAGAATAAAGATTTCAAATACATTATTTATGGTTAAATTTTTAGATTCCTCGTCATCTTCATAGGACCAAATTTTATTATTTTGCTTAACCAATATTGTGAATAAAAAAATTGTGAGATAAAAAAAGAAAAAGGTAGGTAGGAACTTATTTTTCTTGATAATGAAAAGAAAAATAAGTGGACCCAGGAATCATGTCTTGAAAGTCTACCGTGTCTATGATATGACCCATTTTCAAGTATCATTGAAAATTTCATAGCCCAGTTTTATTAATCAAACAACATTAATCGCAATCCCATGCACCAAACACACCCTTACTGTTATTTGCAAGTTGCAACATATTCATATTATATTGACTTTTTTATTCACTTCTTTTGATTAACATAGTTATAACATGCTTTTCTGATGATTGTGTTTATAGTAGGGGTGAGCATCGGGCCGGTCCCGACCCCGACCCGACCCGACCCGACAAGCCCGATTACCGAATAAGCTAAAAATCCAAACCGAGTCCCGAACCGATTACCAGTCGGGATGTCGGTATCGGTTTGGTCGGGATCGGGATTCGGTCGGGATGTCGGTATCGTTTGTTATTTCTTCGGTTTTGGCCCGTCCCGTCCCGACCCGTCCCGACCCGATTACCGAATAAGCTGAAAATCCAAACCGAGTCCCGACCCGAATATGATCGGTTCGGTGTCGGGCTTGTCGGTCGGTGTCGGGATTCGGTCGGAATTCGGTTTTCGGTCGGAAATGATCACCCCTAGTTTATAGGAGGTGAAAAACACTTTGTGGCTGCCTAATGCGTTTATCAGACAAGATGGATTTGGAACTTCAAAATAAGATTCTCAAGCATTTTGTTCAACAGCATTGAAATGTCTTTGGATAGTGGCAAAAGCACCAAAACACATTGTTGCCATCCATTATACAAATCCGCTAAATGCGGCATTTATATAAAGGATGGCAGCATTGTGCTTTGATGCATTTGCTAATATCCAAAGCATTTCAACGTTTCCGGCTGTTCTTTTAAGGATTCTCGAGCATTTTGTTTAAGAAAAGTGAGATGTTTTTGGATAGTAGCAAATGCGCCAAAACATAGTGTTGCCATCCGTTATACAAATCCGCTAGATGCGGCATTTATATAAGGGATGGCAACACTGTGCTTTGATGCATTTGCTAATATCCCAACGCATTTCAACGTTTCATGCCAATGTTTCATGCTGTTCTTTTAAGGATTCTCAAGCATTTTGTTTAACAAAAGTGAAATGTTTTTGGATAGTAGCAAAAGCATCAAAACACAGTATTGCCATCCATTATACAAATCCACTAAATGCGGCATTTATATAAAGGATGGCATCATTGTGCTTTGATGCATTTGCTAATATCCAAAACATTTCAACGTTTCCGGCTGTTCTTTTAAGGATTCATAAAATAGGTTATAATTAGTAACTTTTTATAGTGGTTGCTGTTTTCCTCATGTAATGTAAGCTTTTTATAGTGAGTTAACTTTGTACTAAATGACTTTATGTTTGGTTACGCGTTTTTCCGTTGTTTATCCTTCACCGCAAGAATTGCATCCACACTGGCACTTAATCATTTCTGTATTAGATTTAACAATGCACATAATTACTACAACGCAGATATTCATATAATTACTAATGGATTCGGGGTGACCTGGTTCGACTGTTGTCATTTCACTTTTTGCAAAATCTACTTGTACAAATTATTTTATGTACTCTCGTGGTTCTAATGTGGGCTTCCACTTCCTAAAACATGATTTGTTTCTCTTAGGACACTGGCATGATTCCGAAAACATCTATACTTCCGAAATTCACCAATAATGTCATTCCACCTCATTTCACCTCATTCATACTTTTTTCATACCTCCCAACCCCATTTTAGTGTCAACCATGCCTTTTTCATACCTCCAAACTTTTTTTTCTTTCAATAAATGCAACGGTCGAATTTTACACATGCAACGAGAATGCTTCGGAGGCAATATATGCCGTTGAGAGCTTGCCGATGAGGATGCCGGTGGGGTGGCGACGGTGTTCACCGCCGGCATCACCATGCCGATGGGTGATGCCGCCCCCACTGCCACCCTTCTTATGTCCCAACGCCGAGCAAGTCTAACATAAATGTGTTTTAGTATACTTTGCTTTAACCTTGTTTGATTTATTCTTTTGAATGGGGTTTGTATTAAAACCAGCAAGAAGATAGAAGGAACGATTTCATGTTCCTGTAAGTGGTTGTAATATTAGGACGATTTCATGTTCATGTTGTCTCTATTGAATTTGAAGTGTTTTTAGTGTTTGATTTTAATTTGCTGTTTCTAAAAAAAGTGCTTATAGTTGCAGTATGATTCAAAACCCATAGACTTAATCCATTAATAATAACTAGTAGGGTCCTCGCGCGATGCAGCTGCGGGCACCCTGTAATTTAATTTTTTCGATTAATAATTTATTTTATTTGTAGGTTTTTTTGCAATAGCTTTACTGATTAGTTTTTTTATGGCAAAAGTTTGATGAAATTTTGTTTTGTTTGTGTTATTCTATTTATTATTTATTTTATGTTTTTGTTTAGTAGTTTGCTTGGTTTGTACAATATGTGAACATATTTTAGTTTATTATGTTCTTTTTGACAATAAATTTACGGATATCAAAAATTTCGTTTAGCTCGTGTCCGTTCGGGCACGAGCCCGTTTGACCCGTGCCCGTTCGGGCTCGACCCCATTTGGCCCATTACCCGTTCGGGCTTAAAAATTTGTATAATATGCTTTATTATTTGTATTAGTGACATTTAATGCAGGAATTGTATTTAAATTGGTTGTACAATATGCTTGATAATTTGTATTTCTTATGTAAGGGGTGTTTTAATAAGTGTATTAATTGTATTTATTGACTATTTGATTAATTGTATTTAATATACATAATGATCAATTTTAAGTCATTAATTTTTAAACTTTAATGGCAAAAATAAAGTGGTGTGTACTTTAAGCTTCTAAACTTGTAAATGTCTAATTATATTTCATTTATGGTATTAATTGTCTAATTGTGTTTGAATCACTTGTACTTTAAGCTTCTAAATTTGTAAGGCTTAATTTTAAGTATTCTAATTATAGTAGTCCTTTATGCATTATAAGATAGTTAGATAATACCAAATGTTATTGATGTGTTCCAATTGATAAAAACTTTATCCATATACACATAAACAATAAGGTTCGTTTTTAATGATTGAATAGTTAATGGCACTCGATAAAAACAAGTTCTTTGACCCATTTGAGATAAAGCACGGCTCATATGGACCCATTTATTAGTAAACGGGTAAAAAATGGCACTTATAACACAGATTACCAAAGCTTAAGCAGTAATTTTGAACATGGGGAAGACATGATGGTAATTATTTAAACAAATCTTACTTATTGAATTATGTTTTGAGATTGGAAAATGTGACAATGTTTTGGTACTTTCGCACAGGATATTGAATACACCGTTCAAACTAATAGACTTTGGATGTTGCAATGTCGATCAGGGAAGTGTACTAGTAAAGGTGCAGTGAGAGTAGCCGTAGATATGGTGAACGAATAGCAATTATGAGAGTTGAGCCGCAACATCTGGACCAGTTTCATCATCCAAAGGTATGTATATAATACTTGTGCATGGAGGTGTTAAAATAGATAGGTCTGGATGGCCCAAAACAATTATCGTGCACATCTACTTATTACCGATTATGAATTTGTGTTCTAGTTTGAGGATGCATCTGCTTACAAAAACTAAGTGTTGGCAACAGGTTTTCCAGCATCTCCTGGTGCAGCCGTAGGCCAGGTTGTATATAGGCTACTTGCAGTAACGATCGATTGGTTGAGTCGATCGATTGTCGATCACCTTAGTGTGGGTCTTTTTCTCAATCGATCGCTGGACGATTTTTTTTGGACATGGGTCACAGGCACGACCGAGTTTTAATTTGTGTTGTGTGTGTTTTATTTAATTAAAAAAGAATATTTGTGGGGTATGTTTTTTGTAGTGTAGGTCGCCCTTACTCGGGCACCCAATCGATGGAGAGAGAAAGCTGACGTGGCAGGAAAAATGAGGGGGATTGGGTGTCCTTACTGTGGGCAGCCTTAGCACTGAAGATGCTGAAACATGGCATGCGCAAGGAAAAAGTGCCATTTTGACATGCATTATACGCCCTTTAGTTACCTTGTCTTTACTAAATATGAAATAAAATAGTTAACTGTAAAGTGAAATATCATAGTTCTGATACTGCAAATATTATTTGGACGAATGAAGGCAAGGACGGAAACAAGCTAGATGTGGAATGACATCACACGCAGCGGCTGGGATCTTAACAGCTAGAGGTGGAATGACATCACACGCAGTAGTGGTGGCTCATGGGTGGGGAAAATGTTGTGTTTCTGGTTGTGCTGATATACGTGTGAATGATGATATGAAGGTAAAAGAATCAATTAAAATTGAAGGGTGTTTGGTATAATGCTTGTGTTAGAGTAACATAACTGATAACCAGTTCGAAATACTTAAAACTGCTTATATGTTGGATGATACTATTGCATTGTTCATAGGTTCTTGATCAAAAGGGGGTGGGTCAACTGATCAAGATGGCCACAGAAAAGGAGCGCGCTGCGAATCCCAACTTAAAGGTGAGCACGGGATTCCGACAATTTCAGCTTTCATTGTGTTGTGAGTTTAAAGGTGGCAAAATGAAAGTGACATGGGTAAAAACGAGTCAAAAATGATTGGAAACACCTGAGAGTTTTTCCTAAAAAATAAGGGTTTTGGGAGGTTTTGTGTATCATGAATACAATTTGGGTGACTTTCTATTTATAACCATTTTTTATTAGTTTACGCATTTGACCCATTGGAGACAAAGTATAAACCAAATCGACCTAGTTTTTCAAATGAATCGATATTGCCAACTTCTAGCTGCTACCGAAAGTTAGTGTTGTGAAGGAACCAAGTTTTTTTTTTTTTTTTTTTTTTTTTTTTTTTTTTTTTTTTTTTTTTTTAACGGTGGAATTATATAAAAACTAGTGAGAAGCTAGAAGTTTGAAATGCCTTTGTAGACTATTACAAGCATTTATTGGATCAAGTATCCAAATGTTCCAATTTGGAGGAAAATCCTTTTTCCTATGACTAATCCAAGAGTAAGACAAAGTTTTGATTTAGTCTCAAAGAGTGTCTTTTCGCGGAGGGAAAATGTCAAACAAAGTCTATTCCGATAACGCCAAATAATCCAAGTTGTTGATTGAATGATTGCATCAAAACAAGACTTTAGCCCGATCACGAAGAGAAGTCGAGTCACCCCAAAAGATTAAACTTTGCTAGTATTTTCGGTAATCAGCAAGTTGCCACCAATTTAGAATCATAACCCATAGATTTTGAGCAATCGTGCAATCAAGGAAAAGATGTTGAGCCGCCTCTAAAGCATCATCAAAAACGTGGACCTCGAGTCGAGTTTAAGTCAATACCGCGAAGATCCGAATTCATTCTAGTAGGCAACCTTTCATTAAGTAACCGCCAATTGTGAATGTTGATCTTGATAGGAATTGAGTTATTCCATCTAATTTTGTTCCCAAATGGAACTAAGATAGCTTGGTCAATGCATCTTCTAACAGATAAAACAGAGAAAAAAGTTAGAATGGTCAAGTTTGAATTCACAAATGTCCGGATTAGTGGTGATGCAAAGATGTTGGAGGTGATCCAATAAAGCTGCTAGTTGGGAGCTTTCTAAACCTAAGCGAAGTGGCCTCCTCCAAGCCCATGAGAGTCGATCTGGAGTCTGGACCACTACCCATAGAGCACCGATCACTTATTTTGCAGAATTTAAAAGTCTCCGGTTGTTACAATCTAGGAAAAGTCTCCTTCAAAGTTAACGTCCACCGCTAAACATCTTCCCAAAAGCAAAAAGAACTTCCATCTCTTACCTAAAAGCAAAAAAGAACACCGGTTGGAATGGAATAGGAATCAAAAACAGAATTCGATCAATTGGCTTAACGAACCTATTTATGGCGTTTAATGTTACCAAACACTGGAATTCATCAAAATGATTTTTAAAATAATACTATATAATTAATAAAGTAATAAATATATACTTAATACATACCAATAATATTATCAAAATGTTTAAGGCAGTTGACATTTAATGTCACCAAACATTGATAATAATAATAATATATACTTAAAAAACAATTTAAAAAAAAAACAACATCGAGTTAGGTAAAAGTGTTCGTTCAAAAAAAGTTGGGTAAAAATTTAATATATAAAATTGTTATATTAAAAGTGTAAATTAGTGAATCATAATAAATAAAGTGAATACATGGCATCATCATTTGTGGTAAATTGTTGACAAGTGTCAATATTACATCATAAAAGGGAGGGTGGCATTCATTTTTTTTTAATTAGACCAGTCGTAACAAAAATGAATAGTTCGGTCGATCAAGCCATTTTAAACGTCCCCCAAACCAAAAATAACTAAATAAATAATAATAATAATAATAATAATAATAATAATAATAATAATAATTTCCCTTTTATTTTTCTCGTATCAAGTCTATTGCCAGTAGCCACTCTAATAATATCAAGAGTGGTGTTTTTATTTTTCATCAAGTTAGTTTCTCTATTAAAAAAAGACTGGGAGCATAGATTGTGTCTAGACTCCCCTCTAATTTCATGTAATTTCCATGTTTTTCAATGAAAAGTGAAGGTTTAATAATAATAATAATAATAATAATAATAATAATAATAATAATAATAAATCAAACAAAAAAGTTAAAGTTGTGATCTATCAAGCGACCAAAAGAATTGAAGTGTTTGTATGTGCGCTTTTTTTTAGTTTGGTCTCTTTGTGGGGTTAATAAACATAAATGCAAATCTTAAATGTTTTGAACAATGAATTAAATACACATAACCCATTTCTAAAACGAACAAAAACAAGAACACAAGAAAACGAAAAACCCATTTCGAGACACACAAACCTAGTTCGAAACATATACGAGACTATTTAAAAAGAGCTTAAAAAGAAAGATAAATAACACAACAAATTACCCGAGACCTCATCACTCTTGAAGCCAAGAATCATAACAACTTTCAAAGCCTAAAGGACTGTTTTGATTTGGTTTAAGGGTAAAAAAAAGTTTGTGGTTTGTATGTGTGATTCGAGTTTTATGTGAAACAAGAATCAAGAGGGTTCATATAGTGGTTTAGATTTGGTAATTGACTTTGCTAGATAAGAAAGAAAATGAGATAGATTTGTATGTGTAGGTGTGGTAATAAAAGGTGAGTTTGGTTTGTGTGTTGTTTAGAGATATACACTTTCATGAAATTCTTCTAAATCTTAAAACCGATTTACTGAAACATATTATGTATCGAACAAATGCACACTAATGTAATGTTTTAAATTTTATCTGAATGATTAATTTAATGGCATTTTTTTAGTTATTAATGAAATTTTAATTTAAAAAAAATATATTCGGTCACAAGTGTGGTTACAATTACGGGTGTTTGGTTTAAGAGAAAGAAATCTGAGTTGTCGTTGATATGATCGTGTTATTTGGTCTTTTTGTTTTGTCTCATTCTCTATATATACTATTTAGGTTGATGGCTGAAAAAAATACTAAACAATTAATAAAATATAATTTAATTGATTGGCTAACTTTGAGTCCAAGTTGCTGGCACATTATTAGTATATACTATTTGCGAATGTCGGTGCTAACTAACCTTTTAAAAATAATTTCTTCGTGGGTTGATTTTGGTCCAGTAGTTACGCTACTTTATTTGTTTTTTGTTTTTCTTTTTTTTTTTTTTTTTTTTTTTTTTTCTAGTGTAATATGAATGCATTGTATGCAAAGGATTAGTACTATAAAACCCAACGACTTTTTCTCCCAAGGAGTCAATGGAGAGAGAAGGCATGGACAAGGACAACACCCATGAGCACACACAATGCAACCAGGAAGGAGACAACGACGGATGGAAGACGGTTGAGAAAAGAACCAGAAAGCCAAAACCATTCAACACCACCACAACATACTACTTCACCGATATTCCTCCGGATTGGAATGACTTGGCATTATGGAAGACGTTTGCAAAATATGGACGGATTGCGGACGTATATATGGCTAAAAAGAAATCTATCAACGGTAAAGATTTTGGATTTGCAAGGTTCTTTAACGTGAATAACCCCAAATTGTTTGAAACAACCCTCAACTCCATCATTATTGGCACCAGTAGCCTAAAAGTAAACATTGCTAGATACCAAAACCAAAACCAATATCAAAACCGTAATGGGTATGTTAATTCAGCATACAATGGCTACAACAAGTTCTCCCATGGTCACCAAAACACTAATCACATTTCAAAACCTTACCAGAAACCTGCTACCCCGAACTTTCCAAGCAAACCCACCGGTAAAACGTATTGTAGCCTCTCGTAATTTTCCCAACGGTTAGTAAATACTTACAAGTTATTACGTTATTTAAATACGCACTTTTACGTATAAATTTTTTTTTTTTATATATTAGACTTGATATATAAATCACAACAGTAAATTGTGATTTATCTTTTGCTTAGAAACGTTGCTTGCACACAAACCTAGATAGTCTAAATTATCGCGAATATATATTTTTAAACGTTTATATTTTTATAATATACGTTTCGTATATTTAAGGTACAATATTTATATATTCCCGGAGCCTACGAAAATTCCCGAGATCACTCATTAATATTATTTGATCGTAACCCGACTCTCAAAACACACCAGGTGGGCCCCAACACCCAATGGGCCACGAATCCAATTACATAACCAAACGGACCATTTTATATTTTTGGTTTTCTTTTTCTGCTGGGCCAGACGGAACCCCAAGCCCAACAGACTCAAAGCCCAAAACGCACCCTATTGTCTTGTTTCTCCCAGCCTCGACACACCCACAAACCACCTTATTTTTTTTTGTTTTTGACACACGACACTATTATGTTATTACACCTTCTAATTAACTACCTAACAAAGAATGGAGAGGGACAAATCTCGCTACTTGAATCAATCATTTGGTCAATTAATTCTGGCCAAAGTAAAGCAAAGAACTCATGTGAACAAAAAGTCCAAAAACGTGTCACAAACTACTATTAGCCACCCATGCCTCCCCAATAACAACGAACCTGAACTATGCAACGTCAGGAATAAACATGAGACAGTCTTACACATTCCTTTTGTGTTTACATTCGATTGGATGGAAAGAAGGTGCCACACTTCACCAACGAGCCAACACATAACTTATTTGGCATGTTTCACTTATCACAACACTCAAAAACCCCCTATAAAACCTCACCATGCAAGCTCAGTTGAAACCACACCCTAAAACGTACCATAGCTACATATTCGTGAAGTACTAGTGTCAAGTTTGGGGACGAGAAGTTGACAACGAGCTCGAAGTGTAGAAGTGATCCAAGGAGAACCTAGTTAGCTCATTGTGAACCTTGCTAGGAGTGAACCATAGTACCTTGATCCCACGTACCCCTATCGAACCATACGTACGAGAACTCCACCCCAAGTGGTGAGGTGAGACACGGAGTCCCCTTTGTTATATTTTCATTTCGTTATTTTAGTTTTTACACATTTACTTTGACCCGTTATTTTGTTATATACAAACGTAACATATATATGTTTTTCCTTCTTTTCATTTTTGGCCACGATAAAAATCAAGTATGATAATGATTTTGAGCTAATAATAACGTATACCCACTAAAAATCATACGATTCTAAGTCATGTGAACCTATACGAAATATACTAAAAAGACTTAGTTTATTTTTTTCAAGTTTATAAGTTACACATTTGAGTTTTGGCTTACAATTTGACCTCGCCATTTCTAAATTTAACACACGACCCATTATTATTTTCGTACGAGCTAATTGCCTACTTGAAATAGAAACGAGAATGATAAATAATACGACCTAATAACTTCATTTAAACACCTAACTAGACTCAAAGTAAATCGCTATGGAAACTGTTTTTCAAAACTTTAAAACCTTACGTGGGCTTAAAAGCCCAAAAAGCTCTTTTTAGCTTATTACGATAAGCTATGAGAATAAGCTGTTTTGAAATGGTGTTATAACTTAAAATGATGGATTTCGACTAACCTAGTGTTCCCCCAAACCCTTTGGATCATTAAACCTTAACGGGCCCTTAATATTGGATCGTTAAGCCCAAGAAAAGAAATAAGCTAAGAATAAGCTATCGAACTAAACTTTTCTAAATGTTTTGAGCTTAATGAAATAATAAAATTGTTAAGTTTTGAATTTGGTAAAGTTGGGACTATTTTTGCAAATGTACGAGAGTCAAGGACTAAAATTGCCAAACCGGTAAACTTGAGTGAAAAATATAAAAACTATTTTCTAAGGGGTATAAACTGTAAATATTGAAACTTAAGGATAATAAATGTATATATTTGATATTTGGACTAAAAATGTAAATATATATAACTTTTGGACTAACGGCATAAATATTTTTCCGTTAAGGGTAAAAAGTGTAAAATTGAGAAAACATTAAGGATCGAATTGAAATATTTACTTTTTCTATATTTATTATATATATATATTTGATTATATATTAAAACGATAAATAATAAAACGTAACTTATTATATATATATATATATATATATATATATATATATATATATATATATATATATATATATATATATATATATATATATATATATATATATATATATATATATATATATAATACGAATAAAACTTATATAACGATATAGCAATACGTTATTTATTTCTTGTAAAACGATACGTTTATTTCTGTTATAAAAACTAACTTTATATCAATCATCGATATTTTTACTTACGAGATATAATTATATATAACGTGGTTTTTAAACTTAAAACACTTAAACAAACACGAGATTTATTCATAACTAAATAACAAGTATTCGCGATAAAAACCAGATTTAGACTATTAACTGAAACTTGCATTATCTTTTAGGTTGTGTTGTGTGAAGCCGTTTCCTTGCTTTGTTGAGACTACGATACCACTGTACTACTAAGGTGATTTCATAGCCCACTCTTTAACTATTTTCCCGTGGGGAGATACATGCTTAAAACTCGATCACAAGTCTTTTATACCGGGTATTGAAATACCATCAGGCCAATGTTATTTGCTTAAGTTACTATTGTCAGAAGTCCCTCGATCATGAACCTTAATCACTTGAAGGGTGAACGTAAATAATTGTGGATAGTACTATTAGTGATTGACAATCCTCGTTTGGTTGTTGGAGAAAACACCAGGCGCACTTTATTGTTCTTATAAATAGGTTATTGACAAATACCTATCTTTGAGGGCCTATTACTTACCATCATAATTCATGTTTATGATTGGCTGTTAATCGTTGAGTTTCATGAGCTTAAGGCAATAACAGGAACATTGATTTTCTTTAACATATTGATTGTATGTGAATACAATACACTCTTAACTTGTGATTCAAACTCTTAAACTCAAACCTATGAATATCACTCAACTTTATGTTGACTTTAGCATGTTTATCTCAGGTAACTAAACAAGACGGATTTGGATGACACGGAGTGGGCAAAAGCATGACAAGAACCATAATAAACTACTTATTTTCCTTCAGAATAAAACACGTTCTTAACTAAATAATGTTTTGTATCCCAAATATTTGGTATTTTGAAATAAATTAAACTTTAATACTTCACTTTGTGTTGTCTACTATGATTGTGACAAAGATCCTCGAAGTAATACCCCGAAAGTCTTCCGCTGACATGTTAAATCTTCCGCTGTTACTAAACGACTTTTGGGGGTGTTACAGATTGGTATTCAGAGCCACGGTTATAGAGAACCAGATGTTTTTAAACATTGGACTATAACTACACTTTAACTGGACCATTTTTACAAAATACCACTTCATGCCCTCCGTGCCTACATTCCAACATCTGGTAGAAAAGTTACTTCTCATTATTTCTTACTTATATAACTTGATATATGCTCACATGCTATGATTTTGCTAATAACTATGTTTACTAATCGGGATTATTACAGTACCATGTCTTCCAAACCCAACTTCATTGTTTTGTTATCGGATTCGGAAACTGAGAGCTCTACACCTATTGAACCAACTCTTGCTCCAATGACTGTGTCACCTACAACAGATAAGAATAAGGAAAGTCAGCAATCCTCTACTTCACCTCAAGCATCATCTGGTCCAATCAGACGCAGTAAGCAAACTTCTCCATTCCAGCCTTATGAACCAGCCACAGCTGGAAAAGCTCTTTCATATGCTGAAGAAAAAGACATCTGGGATGATACTAAATGGAAAAAGGAAGTTGCTCCAACTGCAGAACCAGTAATACTACCTAGTATATTTTATCAGCAGACTACTACTGTACCAGTGACAATCAACAGTCCACCACCTGTGAAAACTTCCAGTGCTCCTCTGTCTTATCAACCAAGGAATTACCAGATTCGTCCTACCTCCTCAGATCCTTACTATTATGCAAGAACCAACCATAAGGCTCGTAAGCGGGTCAATGCTCGCAAATGGTCATTTCTACTACCAATCCTTAAGTATTGGAGATCTCAAGAAGGTACTCCCACCAACAGAGAACTTGGTGAAAGATCATCATTTGCTGCATCTAAGATCCTTCCAGTCACTGGAGAACCCATTCACCATACCATACCACTCTTGGCAGCTAGGTTAGTAAGACATGAAGACAGGTTAGACGCCATAGCCACCTTGGTGAACAACATCCCTAATGAACTGATAGAAGTCATGTCAGCTGAGATAGAACAACTTGTGATGGGACACCTAGAGACGGGAACCGTAATTGAACAACTAAGTACCCAATTCGGTGAAGCTATGGAATTCATCGGATTACTTTGCTCTGCTAACACCGTAAACAGGGACATCATGTGTGACATCGATCAAGCTCTCGACACCACAAGAGCCCAAGTCATGTCTCTGCGACGTGCACAACAAGAAACACAAGCTAGGGAGAGAGACCGAGACCAAATCATAGAAACCATGGCCGCCAAAATTCAGGAACTAGAACGTCGTCTTGATGATAACCAAGGAAAACCCTAGAATGCCCTAGATTGTCGACGTAGCCTCACCCACATCACAGTAATAACTTGTATTTGAATGTCCTAGAGATAAGTCAACAAGAATAAATAAGTGATGTAAACTCAAAACGACAATCTAATCAATGATGTTATGTTTGCTTTATTTTCATAAGTGTTATGATATCGTATATTGCATCGTGATATATGTGACACTATTATAACTTTGAACCTATTGATGTTACTAAATAGTCTAACACAAGATGGTTATTATGAAAATTCTGAAAATATACTCTCATTTTTAGGAATATGGCACCTAAGAGAACCACGACCACTACCTCAGCAGCAACCATGACCCCGGAAGAGATCCAACAAGCAATCACCAATGGAATCAATGCCGCCTTAGCCGAACAAGCAAATGCTAACGCACAACCGGCAAGAAATGTTGCTCCCGCACCTCGCCAATGTACCTATAAAGACTTTATGGCTTGTCAGCCGACTTACTTCATGGGTACTGAAGGGATAACTAAACTCGCCCATTGGTTCGAGAGATGCGAAACGGTATTCCAAAGGAGTGGATGCTCAGAAAACAACAGGGTCACATTTGCCACAGGAACCTTAATGGATGACGCTTTGTCATGGTGGACCGCTACAACTCAAACTTTAGGTACAGAAGCAGCATACCGACTCTCCTGGACGGAATTCAAAGCTAAGATCCTAAAGAAGTACTGTCCTCGATCCGAAATAAGAAAACTGGAAGACGAATTCCATGTCCTTGCAGTTAAAGGAATCGATCTTAGGGCTTACAACAGGAGATTCCACGAGCTAATGGCATTATGTCCTTCTATCGTACCAGATTTAGAGAAAACTCTGGAGAAGTATATTGAAGGTCTTCCCCGGAATATTGAAGGAAATGTCACAGCATCCAACCCACCATCACTAGAAGTCGCAATGGAGTTAGCACAAAAACTCCTAGACCGCGAAGTCAAGTGCAACGAACTCAAAAGAAAGCTCGATGACAGAAGAACCACCCACCACCAAAACCACAATCACTACCACAACGGCCATCGCAACAACAACCATCACCACAACAACAACAACAACAACAGGATTAACCAACAACAACACCAGAACAAGAACCCACATCGTCAACAACAGAACCAACGACAAGAACCTCCTAAGATATTTACGGCAACCAATGGCAATGGATACCAAGGTACTAAGCCACAGTGCAACCGATGCAAGCTTCATCACAATGGTGCTTGTACAGTAAAATGCCATAAATGCCAAAGGATAGGTCATGCCACAAAAGATTGTAGGACCCCTGCTAC
Source organism: Artemisia argyi (assembly GCA_030686995.1). Lineage (NCBI taxonomy): Eukaryota > Viridiplantae > Streptophyta > Magnoliopsida > Asterales > Asteraceae > Artemisia > Artemisia argyi. Next base: position 199,617,566 of record CM060685.1, on the reverse strand, counting down.
CGGCAGCAACCTACAACCAATAGCACCAACATGTTACTCATGCGGAGAAACCGGACACTTCAAGAACCGCTGTCCAAAAGGAAATGGTCAGAACACTGCACGAGCAAGAGCATACGTGATGGGAAATGAAAATGAACCACAAAACCCCGACGTTGTCACGGGTACGTTCTTATTAAATCATCATAATGCTAGAGTATTATTTGATTCTGGAGCAGATAAGAGCTTCGTGTCAGATACGTTTGCCCCTTTCATTAACTCTAACCCTTCTAAGCTAAACACCACATACGAGATAGAAATGGCAAATGGGAACTTAATTAGCACCAACTCTGTTTTAAAAGATTGTACCTTAACCCTCGTAGGAGAATCCTTTCCTATTGACCTGATGCCTGTCCAACTCGGTAGTTTTGATGCTATCATCGGAATGGATTGGTTATCCAAACATCATGCTAAGATTCATTGTGACGAGAAAGCCATACACATTCCTTTTAAGAATGAAACCCTCGTTATCCATGGTGACAAGAATAAAAACCAATACGGAATCATCTCATGTCTCAGAATGATAAAATACATGAACGAAGGATGTCATGTATTCATGGTTCAGGTGACGGAAAGTAAGTTAACCAAGAAACAACTTGAAGACGTACCTATCGTTAAGGAATTCCCCGAAGTATTTCCTGAAGATCTACCCGGTCTTCCACCGACTCGTCAAGTAGAGTTCCAAATTGAACTAGTGCCTGGAGCGGCACCAGTAGCAAAAGCACCTTACAGGTTGGCACCTTCCGAAATGGAGGAACTATCGGAACAACTAAAGGAATTATCCGATAAAGGTTTCATTAGACCAAGTTCATCACCTTGGGGAGCCCCAGTTCTATTTGTTAAAAAGAAAGACGGATCACTCCGAATGTGCATAGATTACCGAGAGTTAAACAAACTCACTATAAAGAACCGATATCCTTTACCTAGAATAGACGATTTATTTGATCAATTACAAGGATCGAGTGTATACTCGAAGATTGATCTAAGGTCAGGATACCATCAATTGAGAGTTCGGGAAGAAGATATTCCCAAGACAGCCTTCAGAACCCGTTATGGACACTATGAATTTCAGGTAATGCCATTTGGTCTAACGAACGCACCCGCTGTGTTTATGGACCTAATGAACCGAGTATGTAAGCCATATTTGGACAAATTCGTGATAGTATTCATTGACGACATTCTGATCTACTCTCGTAACAAAGAGGAACATGCCAATCATTTGAGAACAATCCTAGAGTTACTTAGGAAGGAAAAGTTGTACGCAAAATTCTCAAAATGTGACTTTTGGATTCCCACGGTACAATTTTTGGGACACGTAATCAATAGTCAAGGAATACACGTGGATCCTGCAAAAATAGAGGCAGTTAAAGAATGGTCATCACCTACAACCCCCACAGAAGTACGTCAATTTTTAGGTCTTGCAGGTTACTACCGGAGATTTATTGAAGGTTTCTCTAAAATCTCAAAACCATTGACCAAGTTGACCCAAAAGAACGAAAAATACGTCTGGGGACAAGAAGCAGAATCAGCCTTCCAACTGTTAAAACAAAAGCTTTGTGAAGCTCCAATACTAGCATTGCCCGAAGGAAACAAAGATTTCGTGCTATATTGTGACACTTCGTACCATGGTTTAGGTGCAGTTTTGATACAACGGGATAAGGTAATAGCTTATGCCTCACGTCAACTGAAGAAACATGAGGAAAATTACACAACCCATGATCTAGAACTAGGAGCAATAGTATTCGCTCTCAAGTTATGGAGACACTATCTATACGGCACTAAGTGTATCGTGTTTACAGATCACAAAAGTCTCCAACATATCCTAGATCAAAAGGATTTAAACATGAGACAACGCCGTTGGTTAGAATTGCTTAGTGATTATGATTGTGAAATCCGTTATCACCCAGGAAAGGCTAATGTAGTAGCAGATGCATTAAGCCGGAAAGAAAGACTAAAACCTCTCAGGGTTAGATCGTTAGGCATGACTATTTGTTCACCCCTCCCAACACAAATCATTATCGCCCAGAGCGAAGCTCTCAAGAAAGAAAATCGACAAAATGAAAAGATTTTTGGTATGCCGGAAAACGAAAACGGATTTGTGAAAAGATCAAATGGAATGCTTTGTTTCAAGGAAAGAAGCTGGATTCCTCTCTTCGGAGGTATTCGTGACCTTATCATGCATGAGTCTCACAAGTCAAAATACTCCATTCACCCAGGTTCCGACAAGATGTACCAAGATCTTAAGAAACTATATTGGTGGCCGAATATGAAAGCCGACATCGCTGAGTACGTCAGTAAATGTCTAACATGTTCAAGAGTAAAAGCAGAATACCAAAAACCCTCCGGATTACTCACCCAACCTGAACTCCCCATGTGGAAATGGGAACGTATTACAATGGACTTTATCACCAAACTTCCCAAGACCTCTACTGGCTAAGATACGATATGGGTTATCGTTGATCGTCTCACCAAGTCAGCTCATTTCCTACCAATCAAAGAAACTGATGAAATGAACACACTTGCTCAGATATATCTGAAAGAAATTGTGTCACGACATGGAGTGCCGATTTCCATTATATCAGATCGTGACAGTCGTTTCACGTCTCATTTTTGGAAATCATTGCAAAAAGCTTTAGGAACAAAGCTGGATATGAGCACAGCCTATCACCCACAAACCGATGGTCAAAGTGAGAGGACAATACAAACCTTAGAAGATATGCTACGCGCTTGTGTTATAGACTTCGGAAAAGGTTGGGACAAACACTTACCGTTGGCAGAATTCTCATATAACAACAGTTATCATACCAGTATCAAGGCAGCACCATTCGAAGCACTTTACGGTAGAAAGTGTAGATCACCCGTTTGCTGGGCAGAAGTCGGAGAAACACAACTCACAGGACCGGATCTAGTTCATGAGACAACTGAGAAAATCATCAAAATCAAACAACGTTTACAAACCGCTAGAGACCGACAGAAAAGTTACGCCGACCTGAAAAGAAAACCCATGGATTTTCAGATTGGAGATAAAGTGATGTTAAAAGTATCACCATGGAAAGGAATGATACGATTCGGAAAGAGGGGAAAGTTAAACCCGAGATACATCGGTCCATTCAAAATCCTAGAAAGAATTGGACCCATGGCATATAAACTTGAACTACCCGAGGAACTTAGCCGAATTCACAACACTTTTCATGTGTCAAACCTCAAGAAATGTTTATCCGATGAATCTTTGGTCATTCCATTGAAAGAATTACAACTTGATGACAAACTCGTTTTTACCGAGGAACCAGTAGAAATCATGGATAGAGAAGTCAAACAACTGAAACAAAACCGTATCCCTATCATAAAAGTTCGTTGGAACTCTAAACGAGGACCAGAGTATACTTGGGAACGCGAGGACCAGTTTCGCACCAAGTACCCACACCTCTTCTCTTAGACACCCTTGGCAACCCTCCTAAACTCGAATTCCGGGACGGAATTCACTGTAAAATGTATGTACTGTAGCCTCTCGTAATTTTCCCAACGGTTAGTAAATACTTACAAGTTATTACGTTATTTAAATACCCACTTTTACGTATAAATTTTTTTTTTTATATATTAGACTTGATATATAAATCACAACAGTAAATTGTGATTTATCTTTTGCTTAGAAACGTTGCTTGCACACAAACCTAGATAGTCTAAATTATCGCGAATATATATTTTTAAACGTTTATATTTTTATAATATACGTTTCGTATATTTAAGGTACAATATTTATATATTCCCGGAGCCTACGAAAATTCCCGAGATCACTCATTAATATTATTTGATCGTAACCCGACTCTCAAAACACACCAGGTGGGCCCCAACACCCAATGGGCCACGAATCCAATTACATAACCAAACGGACCATTTTATATTTTTGGTTTTCTTTTTCTGCTGGGCCAGACGGAACCCCAAGCCCAACAGACTCAAAGCCCAAAACGCACCCTATTGTCTTGTTTCTCCCAGCCTCGACACACCCACAAACCACCTTATTTTTTTTCGTTTTTGACACACGACACTATTATGTTATTACACCTTCTAATTAACTACCTAACAAAGAATGGAGAGGGACAAATCTCGCTACTTGAATCAATCATTTGGTCAATTAATTCTGGCCAAAGTAAAGCAAAGAACTCATGTGAACAAAAAGTCCAAAAACGTGTCACAAACTACTATTAGCCACCCATGCCTCCCCAATAACAACGAACCTGAACTATGCAACGTCAGGAATAAACATGAGACAGTCTTACACATTCCTTTTGTGTTTACATTCGATTGGATGGAAAGAAGGTGCCACACTTCACCAACGAGCCAACACATAACTTATTTGGCATGTTTCACTTATCACAACACTCAAAAACCCCCTATAAAACCTCACCATGCAAGCTCAGTTGAAACCACACCCTAAAACGTACCATAGCTACATATTCGTGAAGTACTAGTGTCAAGTTTGGGGACGAGAAGTTGACAACGAGCTCGAAGTGTAGAAGTGATCCAAGGAGAACCTAGTTAGCTCATTGTGAACCTTGCTAGGAGTGAACCATAGTACCTTGATCCCACGTACCCCTATCGAACCATACGTACGAGAACTCCACCCCAAGTGGTGAGGTGAGACACGGAGTCCCCTTTGTTATATTTTCATTTCGTTATTTTAGTTTTTACACATTTACTTTGACCCGTTATTTTGTTATATACAAACGTAACATATATATGTTTTTCCTTCTTTTCATTTTTGGCCACGATAAAAATCAAGTATGATAATGATTTTGAGCTAATAATAACGTATACCCACTAAAAATCATACGATTCTAAGTCATGTGAACCTATACGAAATATACTAAAAAGACTTAGTTTATTTTTTTCAAGTTTATAAGTTACACATTTGAGTTTTGGCTTACAATTTGACCTCGCCATTTCTAAATTTAACACACGACCCATTATTATTTTCGTACGAGCTAATTGCCTACTTGAAATAGAAACGAGAATGATAAATAATACGACCTAATAACTTCATTTAAACACCTAACTAGACTCAAAGTAAATCGCTATGGAAACTGTTTTTCAAAACTTTAAAACCTTACGTGGGCTTAAAAGCCCAAAAAGCTCTTTTTAGCTTATTACGATAAGCTATGAGAATAAGCTGTTTTGAAATGGTGTTATAACTTAAAATGATGGATTTCGACTAACCTAGTGTTCCCCCAAACCCTTTGGATCATTAAACCTTAACGGGCCCTTAATATTGGATCGTTAAGCCCAAGAAAAGAAATAAGCTAAGAATAAGCTAATAAGCTATCGAACTAAACTTTTCTAAATGTTTTGAGCTTAATGAAATAATAAAATTGTTAAGTTTTGAATTTGGTAAAGTTGGGACTATTTTTGCAAATGTACGAGAGTCAAGGACTAAAATTGCCAAACCGGTAAACTTGAGTGAAAAATATAAAAACTATTTTCTAAGGGGTATAAACTGTAAATATTGAAACTTAAGGATAATAAATGTATATATTTGATATTTGGACTAAAAATGTAAATATATATAACTTTTGGACTAACGGCATAAATATTTTTCCGTTAAGGGTAAAAAGTGTAAAATTGAGAAAACATTAAGGATCGAATTGAAATATTTACTTTTTCTATATTTATTATATATATATATATTTGATTATATATTAAAACGATAAATAATAAAACGTAACTTATTATATATATATATATATATATATATATATATATATATATATATATATATATATATATATATATATATAATACGAATAAAACTTATATAACGATATAGCAATACGTTATTTATTTCTTGTAAAACGATACGTTTATTTCTGTTATAAAAACTAACTTTATATCAATCATCGATATTTTTACTTACGAGATATAATTATATATAACGTGGTTTTTAAACTTAAAACACTTAAACAAACACGAGATTTATTCATAACTAAATAACAAGTATTCGCGATAAAAACCAGATTTAGACTATTAACTGAAACTTGCATTATCTTTTAGGTTGTGTTGTGTGAAGCCGTTTCCTTGCTTTGTTGAGACTACGATACCACTGTACTACTAAGGTGATTTCATAGCCCACTCTTTAACTATTTTCCCGTGGGGAGATACATGCTTAAAACTCGATCACAAGTCTTTTATACCGGGTATTGAAATACCATCAGGCCAATGTTATTTGCTTAAGTTACTATTGTCAGAAGTCCCTCGATCATGAACCTTAATCACTTGAAGGGTGAACGTAAATAATTGTGGATAGTACTATTAGTGATTGACAATCCTCGTTTGGTTGTTGGAGAAAACACCAGGCGCACTTTATTGTTCTTATAAATAGGTTATTGACAAATACCTATCTTTGAGGGCCTATTACTTACCATCATAATTCATGTTTATGATTGGCTGTTAATCGTTGAGTTTCATGAGCTTAAGGCAATAACAGGAACATTGATTTTCTTTAACATATTGATTGTATGTGAATACAATACACTCTTAACTTGTGATTCAAACTCTTAAACTCAAACCTATGAATATCACTCAACTTTATGTTGACTTTAGCATGTTTATCTCAGGTAACTAAACAAGACGGATTTGGATGACACGGAGTGGGCAAAAGCATGACAAGAACCATAATAAACTACTTATTTTCCTTCAGAATAAAACACGTTCTTAACTAAATAATGTTTTGTATCCCAAATATTTGGTATTTTGAAATAAATTAAACTTTAATACTTCACTTTGTGTTGTCTACTATGATTGTGACAAAGATCCTCGAAGTAATACCCCGAAAGTCTTCCGCTGACATGTTAAATCTTCCGCTGTTACTAAACGACTTTTGGGGGTGTTACAGATTGGTATTCAGAGCCACGGTTATAGAGAACCAGATGTTTTTAAACATTGGACTATAACTACACTTTAACTGGACCATTTTTACAAAATACCACTTCATGCCCTCCGTGCCTACATTCCAACATCTGGTAGAAAAGTTACTTCTCATTATTTCTTACTTATATAACTTGATATATGCTCACATGCTATGATTTTGCTAATAACTATGTTTACTAATCGGGATTATTACAGTACCATGTCTTCCAAACCCAACTTCATTGTTTTGTTATCGGATTCGGAAACTGAGAGCTCTACACCTATTGAACCAACTCTTGCTCCAATGACTGTGTCACCTACAACAGATAAGAATAAGGAAAGTCAGCAATCCTCTACTTCACCTCAAGCATCATCTGGTCCAATCAGACGCAGTAAGCAAACTTCTCCATTCCAGCCTTATGAACCAGCCACAGCTGGAAAAGCTCTTTCATATGCTGAAGAAAAAGACATCTGGGATGATACTAAATGGAAAAAGGAAGTTGCTCCAACTGCAGAACCAGTAATACTACCTAGTATATTTTATCAGCAGACTACTACTGTACCAGTGACAATCAACAGTCCACCACCTGTGAAAACTTCCAGTGCTCCTCTGTCTTATCAACCAAGGAATTACCAGATTCGTCCTACCTCCTCAGATCCTTACTATTATGCAAGAACCAACCATAAGGCTCGTAAGCGGGTCAATGCTCGCAAATGGTCATTTCTACTACCAATCCTTAAGTATTGGAGATCTCAAGAAGGTACTCCCACCAACAGAGAACTTGGTGAAAGATCATCATTTGCTGCATCTAAGATCCTTCCAGTCACTGGAGAACCCATTCACCATACCATACCACTCTTGGCAGCTAGGTTAGTAAGACATGAAGACAGGTTAGACGCCATAGCCACCTTGGTGAACAACATCCCTAATGAACTGATAGAAGTCATGTCAGCTGAGATAGAACAACTTGTGATGGGACACCTAGAGACGGGAACCGTAATTGAACAACTAAGTACCCAATTCGGTGAAGCTATGGAATTCATCGGATTACTTTGCTCTGCTAACACCGTAAACAGGGACATCATGTGTGACATCGATCAAGCTCTCGACACCACAAGAGCCCAAGTCATGTCTCTGCGACGTGCACAACAAGAAACACAAGCTAGGGAGAGAGACCGAGACCAAATCATAGAAACCATGGCCGCCAAAATTCAGGAACTAGAACGTCGTCTTGATGATAACCAAGGAAAACCCTAGAATGCCCTAGATTGTCGACGTAGCCTCACCCACATCACAGTAATAACTTGTATTTGAATGTCCTAGAGATATGTCAACAAGAATAAATAAGTGATGTAAACTCAAAACGACAATCTAATCAATGATGTTATGTTTGCTTTATTTTCATAAGTGTTATGATATCGTATATTGCATCGTGATATATGTGACACTATTATAACTTTGAACCTATTGATGTTACTAAATAGTCTAACACAAGATGGTTATTATGAAAATTCTGAAAATATACTCTCATTTTTAGGAATATGGCACCTAAGAGAACCACGACCACTACCTCAGCAGCAACCATGACCCCGGAAGAGATCCAACAAGCAATCACCAATGGAATCAATGCCGCCTTAGCCGAACAAGCAAATGCTAACGCACAACCGGCAAGAAATGTTGCTCCCGCACCTCGCCAATGTACCTATAAAGACTTTATGGCTTGTCAGCCGACTTACTTCATGGGTACTGAAGGGATAACTAAACTCGCCCATTGGTTCGAGAGATGCGAAACGGTATTCCAAAGGAGTGGATGCTCAGAAAACAACAGGGTCACATTTGCCACAGGAACCTTAATGGATGACGCTTTGTCATGGTGGACCGCTACAACTCAAACTTTAGGTACAGAAGCAGCATACCGACTCTCCTGGACGGAATTCAAAGCTAAGATCCTAAAGAAGTACTGTCCTCGATCCGAAATAAGAAAACTGGAAGACGAATTCCATGTCCTTGCAGTTAAAGGAATCGATCTTAGGGCTTACAACAGGAGATTCCACGAGCTAATGGCATTATGTCCTTCTATCGTACCAGATTTAGAGAAAACTCTGGAGAAGTATATTGAAGGTCTTCCCCGGAATATTGAAGGAAATGTCACAGCATCCAACCCACCATCACTAGAAGTCGCAATGGAGTTAGCACAAAAACTCCTAGACCGCGAAGTCAAGTGCAACGAACTCAAAAGAAAGCTCGATGACAGAAGAACCACCCACCACCAAAACCACAATCACTACCACAACGGCCATCGCAACAACAACCATCACCACAACAACAACAACAACAGGATTAACCAACAACAACACCAGAACAAGAACCCACATCGTCAACAACAGAACCAACGACAAGAACCTCCTAAGATATTTACGGCAACCAATGGCAATGGATACCAAGGTACTAAGCCACAGTGCAACCGATGCAAGCTTCATCACAATGGTGCTTGTACAGTAAAATGCCATAAATGCCAAAGGATAGGTCATGCCACAAAAGATTGTAGGACCCCTGCTACCGGCAGCAACCTACAACCAATAGCACCAACATGTTACTCATGCGGAGAAACCGGACACTTCAAGAACCGCTGTCCAAAAGGAAATGGTCAGAACACTGCACGAGCAAGAGCATACGTGATGGGAAATGAAAATGAACCACAAAACCCCGACGTTGTCACGGGTACGTTCTTATTAAATCATCATAATGCTAGAGTATTATTTGATTCTGGAGCAGATAAGAGCTTCGTGTCAGATACGTTTGCCCCTTTCATTAACTCTAACCCTTCTAAGCTAAACACCACATACGAGATAGAAATGGCAAATGGGAACTTAATTAGCACCAACTCTGTTTTAAAAGATTGTACCTTAACCCTCGTAGGAGAATCCTTTCCTATTGACCTGATGCCTGTCCAACTCGGTAGTTTTGATGCTATCATCGGAATGGATTGGTTATCCAAACATCATGCTAAGATTCATTGTGACGAGAAAGCCATACACATTCCTTTTAAGAATGAAACCCTCGTTATCCATGGTGACAAGAATAAAAACCAATACGGAATCATCTCATGTCTCAGAATGATAAAATACATGAACGAAGGATGTCATGTATTCATGGTTCAGGTGACGGAAAGTAAGTTAACCAAGAAACAACTTGAAGACGTACCTATCGTTAAGGAATTCCCCGAAGTATTTCCTGAAGATCTACCCGGTCTTCCACCGACTCGTCAAGTAGAGTTCCAAATTGAACTAGTGCCTGGAGCGGCACCAGTAGCAAAAGCACCTTACAGGTTGGCACCTTCCGAAATGGAGGAACTATCGGAACAACTAAAGGAATTATCCGATAAAGGTTTCATTAGACCAAGTTCATCACCTTGGGGAGCCCCAGTTCTATTTGTTAAAAAGAAAGACGGATCACTCCGAATGTGCATAGATTACCGAGAGTTAAACAAACTCACTATAAAGAACCGATATCCTTTACCTAGAATAGACGATTTATTTGATCAATTACAAGGATCGAGTGTATACTCGAAGATTGATCTAAGGTCAGGATACCATCAATTGAGAGTTCGGGAAGAAGATATTCCCAAGACAGCCTTCAGAACCCGTTATGGACACTATGAATTTCAGGTAATGCCATTTGGTCTAACGAACGCACCCGCTGTGTTTATGGACCTAATGAACCGAGTATGTAAGCCATATTTGGACAAATTCGTGATAGTATTCATTGACGACATTCTGATCTACTCTCGTAACAAAGAGGAACATGCCAATCATTTGAGAACAATCCTAGAGTTACTTAGGAAGGAAAAGTTGTACGCAAAATTCTCAAAATGTGACTTTTGGATTCCCACGGTACAATTTTTGGGACACGTAATCAATAGTCAAGGAATACACGTGGATCCTGCAAAAATAGAGGCAGTTAAAGAATGGTCATCACCTACAACCCCCACAGAAGTACGTCAATTTTTAGGTCTTGCAGGTTACTACCGGAGATTTATTGAAGGTTTCTCTAAAATCTCAAAACCATTGACCAAGTTGACCCAAAAGAACGAAAAATACGTCTGGGGACAAGAAGCAGAATCAGCCTTCCAACTGTTAAAACAAAAGCTTTGTGAAGCTCCAATACTAGCATTGCCCGAAGGAAACAAAGATTTCGTGCTATATTGTGACACTTCGTACCATGGTTTAGGTACAGTTTTGATACAACGGGATAAGGTAATAGCTTATGCCTCACGTCAACTGAAGAAACATGAGGAAAATTACACAACCCATGATCTAGAACTAGGAGCAATAGTATTCGCTCTCAAGTTATGGAGACACTATCTATACGGCACTAAGTGTATCGTGTTTACAGATCACAAAAGTCTCCAACATATCCTAGATCAAAAGGATTTAAACATGAGACAACGCCGTTGGTTAGAATTGCTTAGTGATTATGATTGTGAAATCCGTTATCACCCAGGAAAGGCTAATGTAGTAGCAGATGCATTAAGCCGGAAAGAAAGACTAAAACCTCTCAGGGTTAGATCGTTAGGCATGACTATTTGTTCACCCCTCCCAACACAAATCATTATCGCCCAGAGCGAAGCTCTCAAGAAAGAAAATCGACAAAATGAAAAGATTTTTGGTATGCCGGAAAACGAAAACGGATTTGTGAAAAGATCAAATGGAATGCTTTGTTTCAAGGAAAGAAGCTGGATTCCTCTCTTCGGAGGTATTCGTGACCTTATCATGCATGAGTCTCACAAGTCAAAATACTCCATTCACCCAGGTTCCGACAAGATGTACCAAGATCTTAAGAAACTATATTGGTGGCCGAATATGAAAGCCGACATCGCTGAGTACGTCAGTAAATGTCTAACATGTTCAAGAGTAAAAGCAGAATACCAAAAACCCTCCGGATTACTCACCCAACCTGAACTCCCCATGTGGAAATGGGAACGTATTACAATGGACTTTATCACCAAACTTCCCAAGACCTCTACTGGCTAAGATACGATATGGGTTATCGTTGATCGTCTCACCAAGTCAGCTCATTTCCTACCAATCAAAGAAACTGATGAAATGAACACACTTGCTCAGATATATCTGAAAGAAATTGTGTCACGACATGGAGTGCCGATTTCCATTATATCAGATCGTGACAGTCGTTTCACGTCTCATTTTTGGAAATCATTGCAAAAAGCTTTAGGAACAAAGCTGGATATGAGCACAGCCTATCACCCACAAACCGATGGTCAAAGTGAGAGGACAATACAAACCTTAGAAGATATGCTACGCGCTTGTGTTATAGACTTCGGAAAAGGTTGGGACAAACACTTACCGTTGGCAGAATTCTCATATAACAACAGTTATCATACCAGTATCAAGGCAGCACCATTCGAAGCACTTTACGGTAGAAAGTGTAGATCACCCGTTTGCTGGGCAGAAGTCGGAGAAACACAACTCACAGGACCGGATCTAGTTCATGAGACAACCGAGAAAATCATCAAAATCAAACAACGTTTACAAACCGCTAGAGACCGACAGAAAAGTTACGCCGACCTGAAAAGAAAACCCATGGATTTTCAGATTGGAGATAAAGTGATGTTAAAAGTATCACCATGGAAAGGAATGATACGATTCGGAAAGAGGGGAAAGTTAAACCCGAGATACATCGGTCCATTCAAAATCCTAGAAAGAATTGGACCCATGGCATATAAACTTGAACTACCCGAGGAACTTAGCCGAATTCACAACACTTTTCATGTGTCAAACCTCAAGAAATGTTTATCCGATGAATCTTTGGTCATTCCATTGAAAGAATTACAACTTGATGACAAACTCGTTTTTACCGAGGAACCAGTAGAAATCATGGATAGAGAAGTCAAACAACTGAAACAAAACCGTATCCCTATCATAAAAGTTCGTTGGAACTCTAAACGAGGACCAGAGTATACTTGGGAACGCGAGGACCAGTTTCGCACCAAGTACCCACACCTCTTCTCTTAGACACCCTTGGCAACCCTCCTAAACTCGAATTCCGGGACGGAATTCACTATAAGATGTATGTACTGTAGCCTCTCGTAATTTTCCCAACGGTTAGTAAATACTTACAAGTTATTACGTTATTTAAATACCCACTTTTACGTATAAATTTTTTTTTTATATATTAGACTTGATATATAAATCACAACAGTAAATTGTGATTTATCTTTTGCTTAGAAACGTTGCTTGCACACAAACCTAGATAGTCTAAATTATCGCGAATATATATTTTTAAACGTTTATATTTTTATAATATACGTTTCGTATATTTAAGGTACAATATTTATATATTCCCGGAGCCTACGAAAATTCCCGAGATCACTCATTAATATTATTTGATCGTAACCCGACTCTCAAAACACACCAGGTGGGCCCCAACACCCAATGGGCCACGAATCCAATTACATAACCAAACGGACCATTTTATATTTTTGGTTTTCTTTTTCTGCTGGGCCAGACGGAACCCCAAGCCCAACAGACTCAAAGCCCAAAACGCACCCTATTGTCTTGTTTCTCCCAGCCTCGACACACCCACAAACCACCTTATTTTTTTTCGTTTTTGACACACGACACTATTATGTTATTACACCTTCTAATTAACTACCTAACAAAGAATGGAGAGGGACAAATCTCGCTACTTGAATCAATCATTTGGTCAATTAATTCTGGCCAAAGTAAAGCAAAGAACTCATGTGAACAAAAAGTCCAAAAACGTGTCACAAACTACTATTAGCCACCCATGCCTCCCCAATAACAACGAACCTGAACTATGCAACGTCAGGAATAAACATGAGACAGTCTTACACATTCCTTTTGTGTTTACATTCGATTGGATGGAAAGAAGGTGCCACACTTCACCAACGAGCCAACACATAACTTATTTGGCATGTTTCACTTATCACAACACTCAAAAACCCCCTATAAAACCTCACCATGCAAGCTCAGTTGAAACCACACCCTAAAACGTACCATAGCTACATATTCGTGAAGTACTAGTGTCAAGTTTGGGGACGAGAAGTTGACAACGAGCTCGAAGTGTAGAAGTGATCCAAGGAGAACCTAGTTAGCTCATTGTGAACCTTGCTAGGAGTGAACCATAGTACCTTGATCCCACGTACCCCTATCGAACCATACGTACGAGAACTCCACCCCAAGTGGTGAGGTGAGACACGGAGTCCCCTTTGTTATATTTTCATTTCGTTATTTTAGTTTTTACACATTTACTTTGACCCGTTATTTTGTTATATACAAACGTAACATATATATGTTTTTCCTTCTTTTCATTTTTGGCCACGATAAAAATCAAGTATGATAATGATTTTGAGCTAATAATAACGTATACCCACTAAAAATCATACGATTCTAAGTCATGTGAACCTATACGAAATATACCAAAAAGACTTAGTTTATTTTTTTCAAGTTTATAAGTTACACATTTGAGTTTTGGCTTACAATTTGACCTCGCCATTTCTAAATTTAACACACGACCCATTATTATTTTCGTACGAGCTAATTGCCTACTTGAAATAGAAACGAGAATGATAAATAATACGACCTAATAACTTCATTTAAACACCTAACTAGACTCAAAGTAAATCGCTATGGAAACTGTTTTTCAAAACTTTAAAACCTTACGTGGGCTTAAAAGCCCAAAAAGCTCTTTTTAGCTTATTACGATAAGCTATGAGAATAAGCTGTTTTGAAATGGTGTTATAACTTAAAATGATGGATTTCGACTAACCTAGTGTTCCCCCAAACCCTTTGGATCATTAAACCTTAACGGGCCCTTAATATTGGATCGTTAAGCCCAAGAAAAGAAATAAGCTAAGAATAAGCTAATAAGCTATCGAACTAAACTTTTCTAAATGTTTTGAGCTTAATGAAATAATAAAATTGTTAAGTTTTGAATTTGGTAAAGTTGGGACTATTTTTGCAGATGTACGAGAGTCAAGGACTAAAATTGCCAAACCGGTAAACTTGAGTGAAAAATATAAAAACTATTTTCTAAGGGGTATAAACTGTAAATATTGAAACTTAAGGATAATAAATGTATATATTTGATATTTGGACTAAAAATGTAAATATATATAACTTTTGGACTAACGGCATAAATATTTTTCCGTTAAGGGTAAAAAGTGTAAAATTGAGAAAACATTAAGGATCGAATTGAAATATTTACTTTTTCTATATTTATTATATATATATATTTGATTATATATTAAAACGATAAATAATAAAACGTAACTTATTATATATATATATATAATACGAATAAAACTTATATAACGATATAGCAATACGTTATTTATTTCTTGTAAAACGATACGTTTATTTCTGTTATAAAAACTAACTTTATATCAATCATCGATATTTTTACTTACGAGATATAATTATATATAACGTGGTTTTTAAACTTAAAACACTTAAACAAACACGAGATTTATTCATAACTAAATAACAAGTATTCGCGATAAAAACCAGATTTAGACTATTAACTGAAACTTGCATTATCTTTTAGGTTGTGTTGTGTGAAGCCGTTTCCTTGCTTTGTTGAGACTACGATACCACTGTACTACTAAGGTGATTTCATAGCCCACTCTTTAACTATTTTCCCGTGGGGAGATACATGCTTAAAACTCGATCACAAGTCTTTTATACCGGGTATTGAAATACCATCAGGCCAATGTTATTTGCTTAAGTTACTATTGTCAGAAGTCCCTCGATCATGAACCTTAATCACTTGAAGGGTGAACGTAAATAATTGTGGATAGTACTATTAGTGATTGACAATCCTCGTTTGGTTGTTGGAGAAAACACCAGGCGCACTTTATTGTTCTTATAAATAGGTTATTGACAAATACCTATCTTTGAGGGCCTATTACTTACCATCATAATTCATGTTTATGATTGGCTGTTAATCGTTGAGTTTCATGAGCTTAAGGCAATAACAGGAACATTGATTTTCTTTAACATATTGATTGTATGTGAATACAATACACTCTTAACTTGTGATTCAAACTCTTAAACTCAAACCTATGAATATCACTCAACTTTATGTTGACTTTAGCATGTTTATCTCAGGTAACTAAACAAGACGGATTTGGATGACACGGAGTGGGCAAAAGCATGACAAGAACCATAATAAACTACTTATTTTCCTTCAGAATAAAACACGTTCTTAACTAAATAATGTTTTGTATCCCAAATATTTGGTATTTTGAAATAAATTAAACTTTAATACTTCACTTTGTGTTGTCTACTATGATTGTGACAAAGATCCTCGAAGTAATACCCCGAAAGTCTTCCGCTGACATGTTAAATCTTCCGCTGTTACTAAACGACTTTTGGGGGTGTTACAGATTGGTATTCAGAGCCACGGTTATAGAGAACCAGATGTTTTTAAACATTGGACTATAACTACACTTTAACTGGACCATTTTTACAAAATACCACTTCATGCCCTCCGTGCCTACATTCCAACATCTGGTAGAAAAGTTACTTCTCATTATTTCTTACTTATATAACTTGATATATGCTCACATGCTATGATTTTGCTAATAACTATGTTTACTAATCGGGATTATTACAGTACC
This sequence comes from Artemisia argyi, assembly GCA_030686995.1. Lineage (NCBI taxonomy): Eukaryota > Viridiplantae > Streptophyta > Magnoliopsida > Asterales > Asteraceae > Artemisia > Artemisia argyi. The sequence goes on along the minus strand of CM060685.1, from coordinate 199,600,968 downwards.
ATGTCTTCCAAACCCAACTTCATTGTTTTGTTATCGGATTCGGAAACTGAGAGCTCTACACCTATTGAACCAACTCTTGCTCCAATGACTGTGTCACCTACAACAGATAAGAATAAGGAAAGTCAGCAATCCTCTACTTCACCTCAAGCATCATCTGGTCCAATCAGACGCAGTAAGCAAACTTCTCCATTCCAGCCTTATGAACCAGCCACAGCTGGAAAAGCTCTTTCATATGCTGAAGAAAAAGACATCTGGGATGATACTAAATGGAAAAAGGAAGTTGCTCCAACTGCAGAACCAGTAATACTACCTAGTATATTTTATCAGCAGACTACTACTGTACCAGTGACAATCAACAGTCCACCACCTGTGAAAACTTCCAGTGCTCCTCTGTCTTATCAACCAAGGAATTACCAGATTCGTCCTACCTCCTCAGATCCTTACTATTATGCAAGAACCAACCATAAGGCTCGTAAGCGGGTCAATGCTCGCAAATGGTCATTTCTACTACCAATCCTTAAGTATTGGAGATCTCAAGAAGGTACTCCCACCAACAGAGAACTTGGTGAAAGATCATCATTTGCTGCATCTAAGATCCTTCCAGTCACTGGAGAACCCATTCACCATACCATACCACTCTTGGCAGCTAGGTTAGTAAGACATGAAGACAGGTTAGACGCCATAGCCACCTTGGTGAACAACATCCCTAATGAACTGATAGAAGTCATGTCAGCTGAGATAGAACAACTTGTGATGGGACACCTAGAGACGGGAACCGTAATTGAACAACTAAGTACCCAATTCGGTGAAGCTATGGAATTCATCAGATTACTTTGCTCTGCTAACACCGTAAACAGGGACATCATGTGTGACATCGATCAAGCTCTCGACACCACAAGAGCCCAAGTCATGTCTCTGCGACGTGCACAACAAGAAACACAAGCTAGGGAGAGAGACCGAGACCAAATCATAGAAACCATGGCCGCCAAAATTCAGGAACTAGAACGTCGTCTTGATGATAACCAAGGAAAACCCTAGAATGCCCTAGATTGTCGACGTAGCCTCACCCACATCACAGTAATAACTTGTATTTGAATGTCCTAGAGATATGTCAACAAGAATAAATAAGTGATGTAAACTCAAAACGACAATCTAATCAATGATGTTATGTTTGCTTTATTTTCATAAGTGTTATGATATCGTATATTGCATCGTGATATATGTGACACTATTATAACTTTGAACCTATTGATGTTACTAAATAGTCTAACACAAGATGGTTATTATGAAAATTCTGAAAATATACTCTCATTTTTAGGAATATGGCACCTAAGAGAACCACGACCACTACCTCAGCAGCAACCATGACCCCGGAAGAGATCCAACAAGCAATCACCAATGGAATCAATGCCGCCTTAGCCGAACAAGCAAATGCTAACGCACAACCGGCAAGAAATGTTGCTCCCGCACCTCGCCAATGTACCTATAAAGACTTTATGGCTTGTCAGCCGACTTACTTCATGGGTACTGAAGGGATAACTAAACTCGCCCATTGGTTCGAGAGATGCGAAACGGTATTCCAAAGGAGTGGATGCTCAGAAAACAACAGGGTCACATTTGCCACAGGAACCTTAATGGATGACGCTTTGTCATGGTGGACCGCTACAACTCAAACTTTAGGTACAGAAGCAGCATACCGACTCTCCTGGACGGAATTCAAAGCTAAGATCCTAAAGAAGTACTGTCCTCGATCCGAAATAAGAAAACTGGAAGACGAATTCCATGTCCTTGCAGTTAAAGGAATCGATCTTAGGGCTTACAACAGGAGATTCCACGAGCTAATGGCATTATGTCCTTCTATCGTACCAGATTTAGAGAAAACTCTGGAGAAGTATATTGAAGGTCTTCCCCGGAATATTGAAGGAAATGTCACAGCATCCAACCCACCATCACTAGAAGTCGCAATGGAGTTAGCACAAAAACTCCTAGACCGCGAAGTCAAGTGCAACGAACTCAAAAGAAAGCTCGATGACAGAAGAACCACCCACCACCAAAACCACAATCACTACCACAACGGCCATCGCAACAACAACCATCACCACAACAACAACAACAACAGGATTAACCAACAACAACACCAGAACAAGAACCCACATCGTCAACAACAGAACCAACGACAAGAACCTCCTAAGATATTTACGGCAACCAATGGCAATGGATACCAAGGTACTAAGCCACAGTGCAACCGATGCAAGCTTCATCACAATGGTGCTTGTACAGTAAAATGCCATAAATGCCAAAGGATAGGTCATGCCACAAAAGATTGTAGGACCCCTGCTACCGGCAGCAACCTACAACCAATAGCACCAACATGTTACTCATGCGGAGAAACCGGACACTTCAAGAACCGCTGTCCAAAAGGAAATGGTCAGAACACTGCACGAGCAAGAGCATACGTGATGGGAAATGAAAATGAACCACAAAACCCCGACGTTGTCACGGGTACGTTCTTATTAAATCATCATAATGCTAGAGTATTATTTGATTCTGGAGCAGATAAGAGCTTCGTGTCAGATACGTTTGCCCCTTTCATTAACTCTAACCCTTCTAAGCTAAACACCACATACGAGATAGAAATGGCAAATGGGAACTTAATTAGCACCAACTCTGTTTTAAAAGATTGTACCTTAACCCTCGTAGGAGAATCCTTTCCTATTGACCTGATGCCTGTCCAACTCGGTAGTTTTGATGCTATCATCGGAATGGATTGGTTATCCAAACATCATGCTAAGATTCATTGTGACGAGAAAGCCATACACATTCCTTTTAAGAATGAAACCCTCGTTATCCATGGTGACAAGAATAAAAACCAATACGGAATCATCTCATGTCTCAGAATGATAAAATACATGAACGAAGGATGTCATGTATTCATGGTTCAGGTGACGGAAAGTAAGTTAACCAAGAAACAACTTGAAGACGTACCTATCGTTAAGGAATTCCCCGAAGTATTTCCTGAAGATCTACCCGGTCTTCCACCGACTCGTCAAGTAGAGTTCCAAATTGAACTAGTGCCTGGAGCGGCACCAGTAGCAAAAGCACCTTACAGGTTGGCACCTTCCGAAATGGAGGAACTATCGGAACAACTAAAGGAATTATCCGATAAAGGTTTCATTAGACCAAGTTCATCACCTTGGGGAGCCCCAGTTCTATTTGTTAAAAAGAAAGACGGATCACTCCGAATGTGCATAGATTACCGAGAGTTAAACAAACTCACTATAAAGAACCGATATCCTTTACCTAGAATAGACGATTTATTTGATCAATTACAAGGATCGAGTGTATACTCGAAGATTGATCTAAGGTCAGGATACCATCAATTGAGAGTTCGGGAAGAAGATATTCCCAAGACAGCCTTCAGAACCCGTTATGGACACTATGAATTTCAGGTAATGCCATTTGGTCTAACGAACGCACCCGCTGTGTTTATGGACCTAATGAACCGAGTATGTAAGCCATATTTGGACAAATTCGTGATAGTATTCATTGACGACATTCTGATCTACTCTCGTAACAAAGAGGAACATGCCAATCATTTGAGAACAATCCTAGAGTTACTTAGGAAGGAAAAGTTGTACGCAAAATTCTCAAAATGTGACTTTTGGATTCCCACGGTACAATTTTTGGGACACGTAATCAATAGTCAAGGAATACACGTGGATCCTGCAAAAATAGAGGCAGTTAAAGAATGGTCATCACCTACAACCCCCACAGAAGTACGTCAATTTTTAGGTCTTGCAGGTTACTACCGGAGATTTATTGAAGGTTTCTCTAAAATCTCAAAACCATTGACCAAGTTGACCCAAAAGAACGAAAAATACGTCTGGGGACAAGAAGCAGAATCAGCCTTCCAACTGTTAAAACAAAAGCTTTGTGAAGCTCCAATACTAGCATTGCCCGAAGGAAACAAAGATTTCGTGCTATATTGTGACACTTCGTACCATGGTTTAGGTGCAGTTTTGATACAACGGGATAAGGTAATAGCTTATGCCTCACGTCAACTGAAGAAACATGAGGAAAATTACACAACCCATGATCTAGAACTAGGAGCAATAATATTCGCTCTCAAGTTATGGAGACACTATCTATACGGCACTAAGTGTATCGTGTTTACAGATCACAAAAGTCTCCAACATATCCTAGATCAAAAGGATTTAAACATGAGACAACGCCGTTGGTTAGAATTGCTTAGTGATTATGATTGTGAAATCCGTTATCACCCAGGAAAGGCTAATGTAGTAGCAGATGCATTAAGCCGGAAAGAAAGACTAAAACCTCTCAGGGTTAGATCGTTAGGCATGACTATTTGTTCACCCCTCCCAACACAAATCATTATCGCCCAGAGCGAAGCTCTCAAGAAAGAAAATCGACAAAATGAAAAGATTTTTGGTATGCCGGAAAACGAAAACGGATTTGTGAAAAGATCAAATGGAATGCTTTGTTTCAAGGAAAGAAGCTGGATTCCTCTCTTCGGAGGTATTCGTGACCTTATCATGCATGAGTCTCACAAGTCAAAATACTCCATTCACCCAGGTTCCGACAAGATGTACCAAGATCTTAAGAAACTATATTGGTGGCCGAATATGAAAGCCGACATCGCTGAGTACGTCAGTAAATGTCTAACATGTTCAAGAGTAAAAGCAGAATACCAAAAACCCTCCGGATTACTCACCCAACCTGAACTCCCCATGTGGAAATGGGAACGTATTACAATGGACTTTATCACCAAACTTCCCAAGACCTCTACTGGCTAAGATACGATATGGGTTATCGTTGATCGTCTCACCAAGTCAGCTCATTTCCTACCAATCAAAGAAACTGATGAAATGAACACACTTGCTCAGATATATCTGAAAGAAATTGTGTCACGACATGGAGTGCCGATTTCCATTATATCAGATCGTGACAGTCGTTTCACGTCTCATTTTTGGAAATCATTGCAAAAAGCTTTAGGAACAAAGCTGGATATGAGCACAGCCTATCACCCACAAACCGATGGTCAAAGTGAGAGGACAATACAAACCTTAGAAGATATGCTACGCGCTTGTGTTATAGACTTCGGAAAAGGTTGGGACAAACACTTACCGTTGGCAGAATTCTCATATAACAACAGTTATCATACCAGTATCAAGGCAGCACCATTCGAAGCACTTTACGGTAGAAAGTGTAGATCACCCGTTTGCTGGGCAGAAGTCGGAGAAACACAACTCACAGGACCGGATCTAGTTCATGAGACAACCGAGAAAATCATCAAAATCAAACAACGTTTACAAACCGCTAGAGACCGACAGAAAAGTTACGCCGACCTGAAAAGAAAACCCATGGATTTTCAGATTGGAGATAAAGTGATGTTAAAAGTATCACCATGGAAAGGAATGATACGATTCGGAAAGAGGGGAAAGTTAAACCCGAGATACATCGGTCCATTCAAAATCCTAGAAAGAATTGGACCCATGGCATATAAACTTGAACTACCCGAGGACCTTAGCCGAATTCACAACACTTTTCATGTGTCAAACCTCAAGAAATGTTTATCCGATGAATCTTTGGTCATTCCATTGAAAGAATTACAACTTGATGACAAACTCGTTTTTACCGAGGAACCAGTAGAAATCATGGATAGAGAAGTCAAACAACTGAAACAAAACCGTATCCCTATCATAAAAGTTCGTTGGAACTCTAAACGAGGACCAGAGTATACTTGGGAACGCGAGGACCAGTTTCGCACCAAGTACCCACACCTCTTCTCTTAGACACCCTTGGCAACCCTCCTAAACTCGAATTCCGGGACGGAATTCACTGTAAGATGTATGTACTGTAGCCTCTCGTAATTTTCCCAACGGTTAGTAAATACTTACAAGTTATTACGTTATTTAAATACCCACTTTTACGTATAAAATTTTTTTTTTATATATTAGACTTGATATATAAATCACAACAGTAAATTGTGATTTATCTTTTGCTTAGAAACGTTGCTTGCACACAAACCTAGATAGTCTAAATTATCGCGAATATATATTTTTAAACGTTTATATTTTTATAATATACGTTTCGTATATTTAAGGTACAATATTTATATATTCCCGGAGCCTACGAAAATTCCCGAGATCACTCATTAATATTATTTGATCGTAACCCGACTCTCAAAACACACCAGGTGGGCCCCAACACCCAATGGGCCACGAATCCAATTACATAACCAAACGGACCATTTTATATTTTTGGTTTTCTTTTTCTGCTGGGCCAGACGGAACCCCAAGCCCAACAGACTCAAAGCCCAAAACGCACCCTATTGTCTTGTTTCTCCCAGCCTCGACACACCCACAAACCACCTTATTTTTTTTCGTTTTTGACACACGACACTATTATGTTATTACACCTTCTAATTAACTACCTAACAAAGAATGGAGAGGGACAAATCTCGCTACTTGAATCAATCATTTGGTCAATTAATTCTGGCCAAAGTAAAGCAAAGAACTCATGTGAACAAAAAGTCCAAAAACGTGTCACAAACTACTATTAGCCACCCATGCCTCCCCAATAACAACGAACCTGAACTATGCAACGTCAGGAATAAACATGAGACAGTCTTACACATTCCTTTTGTGTTTACATTCGATTGGATGGAAAGAAGGTGCCACACTTCACCAACGAGCCAACACATAACTTATTTGGCATGTTTCACTTATCACAACACTCAAAAACCCCCTATAAAACCTCACCATGCAAGCTCAGTTGAAACCACACCCTAAAACGTACCATAGCTACATATTCGTGAAGTACTAGTGTCAAGTTTGGGGACGAGAAGTTGACAACGAGCTCGAAGTGTAGAAGTGATCCAAGGAGAACCTAGTTAGCTCATTGTGAACCTTGCTAGGAGTGAACCATAGTACCTTGATCCCACGTACCCCTATCGAACCATACGTACGAGAACTCCACCCCAAGTGGTGAGGTGAGACACGGAGTCCCCTTTGTTATATTTTCATTTCGTTATTTTAGTTTTTACACATTTACTTTGACCCGTTATTTTGTTATATACAAACGTAACATATATATGTTTTTCCTTCTTTTCATTTTTGGCCACGATAAAAATCAAGTATGATAATGATTTTGAGCAAATAATAACGTATACCCACTAAAAATCATACGATTCTAAGTCATGTGAACCTATACGAAATATACTAAAAAGACTTAGTTTATTTTTTTCAAGTTTATAAGTTACACATTTGAGTTTTGGCTTACAATTTGACCTCGCCATTTCTAAATTTAACACACGACCCATTATTATTTTCGTACGAGCTAATTGCCTACTTGAAATAGAAACGAGAATGATAAATAATACGACCTAATAACTTCATTTAAACACCTAACTAGACTCAAAGTAAATCGCTATGGAAACTGTTTTTCAAAACTTTAAAACCTTACGTGGGCTTAAAAGCCCAAAAAGCTCTTTTTAGCTTATTACGATAAGCTATGAGAATAAGCTGTTTTGAAATGGTGTTATAACTTAAAATGATGGATTTCGACTAACCTAGTGTTCCCCCAAACCCTTTGGATCATTAAACCTTAACGGGCCCTTAATATTGGATCGTTAAGCCCAAGAAAAGAAATAAGCTAAGAATAAGCTAATAAGCTATCGAACTAAACTTTTCTAAATGTTTTGAGCTTAATGAAATAATAAAATTGTTAAGTTTTGAATTTGGTAAAGTTGGGACTATTTTTGCAAATGTACGAGAGTCAAGGACTAAAATTGCCAAACCGGTAAACTTGAGTGAAAAATATAAAAACTATTTTCTAAGGGGTATAAACTGTAAATATTGAAACTTAAGGATAATAAATGTATATATTTGATATTTGGACTAAAAATGTAAATATATATAACTTTTGGACTAACGGCATAAATATTTTTCCGTTAAGGGTAAAAAGTGTAAAATTGAGAAAACATTAAGGATCGAATTGAAATATTTACTTTTTCTATATTTATTATATATATGTATTTGATTATATATTAAAACGATAAATAATAAAACGTAACTTATTATATATATATATATATATATATATATATATATATATATATATATATATATATATATATATATATATATATATATATATATATATATATATATAATACGAATAAAACTTATATAACGATATAGCAATACGTTATTTATTTCTTGTAAAACGATACGTTTATTTCTGTTATAAAAACTAACTTTATATCAATTATCGATATTTTTACTTACGAGATATAATTATATATAACGTGGTTTTTAAACTTAAAACACTTAAACAAACACGAGATTTATTCATAACTAAATAACAAGTATTCGCGATAAAAACCAGATTTAGACTATTAACTGAAACTTGCATTATCTTTTAGGTTGTGTTGTGTGAAGCCGTTTCCTTGCTTTGTTGAGACTACGATACCACTGTACTACTAAGGTGATTTCATAGCCCACTCTTTAACTATTTTCCCGTGGGGAGATACATGCTTAAAACTCGATCACAAGTCTTTTATACCGGGTATTGAAATACCATCAGGCCAATGTTATTTGCTTAAGTTACTATTGTCAGAAGTCCCTCGATCATGAACCTTAATCACTTGAAGGGTGAACGTAAATAATTGTGGATAGTACTATTAGTGATTGACAATCCTCGTTTGGTTGTTGGAGAAAACACCAGGCGCACTTTATTGTTCTTATAAATAGGTTATTGACAAATACCTATCTTTGAGGGCCTATTACTTACCATCATAATTCATGTTTATGATTGGCTGTTAATCGTTGAGTTTCATGAGCTTAAGGCAATAACAGGAACATTGATTTTCTTTAACATATTGATTGTATGTGAATACAATACACTCTTAACTTGTGATTCAAACTCTTAAACTCAAACCTATGAATATCACTCAACTTTATGTTGACTTTAGCATGTTTATCTTAGGTAACTAAACAAGACGGATTTGGATGACACGGAGTGGGCAAAAGCATGACAAGAACCATAATAAACTACTTATTTTCCTTCAGAATAAAACACGTTCTTAACTAAATAATGTTTTGTATCCCAAATATTTGGTATTTTGAAATAAATTAAACTTTAATACTTCACTTTGTGTTGTCTACTATGATTGTGACAAAGATCCTCGAAGTAATACCCCGAAAGTCTTCCGCTGACATGTTAAGTCTTCCGCTGTTACTAAACGACTTTTGGGGGTGTTACACGTATGCACATACCCTCTCAACCAACCTCACAGCCAACTTCACAACGAAAACCCCTCCACCAACACCTTTGTTCATCCATAGTTGCCCGGACCTTGTCTCAACTCTCTCTGCCTCCGTGGTTGGTGAACTTTTCACCATCGAAACCTTCACTAATCTTCATACCATCTTTGAGGAAAATGGCATACCAAACATTAGAATCAAATATCTTGGAGATTTAAACGTTCTTATTGAACCTGATACTGACACCAAAATCGAAACTATCACCTCTAACCCTTCAATCTCTAAGTGCTTCAAAACCTTGAAACCTTGGGACAAACACTTTCATCTTCAAAAAAGATTAACTTGGCTATCAATTGAAGGACTTTCTCCACACGCCTGGCACGAGGCCTCTTTCACTCGTATCGCCAGTACATGGGGTGAAATAATCTTTCCTGAAAAATGCAACCCCTCCAACAACAACCTTGTCGCCGGTAAAGTTTGCATAAGAACTACATGTATGGAGTTGATACAAACTACGATGCCGGTTTTGGTCGACGGTGTCCATACTTGTATTAGGATACATGAGATACAGGGAGATTTGTAGATCAGAGAACAAGACAGACAACGAATCAGACAATGATTCTTGTACTAATCACGGTGAAAACGAGGATGATGATGATGGAAATGGTGAGGACGGTGATGCAAATGAGGAAGACGATGACTTCGAAGATGGTTATGATTATAATCCATTTATTAATGAAGGAGGATGGATACGTGAAGACATGGCAGAAAAAAGTTTGGAAGATATTGAAAGTTCACCGGAAAATAATTCAAATTTTCCGGCCAACTCCTCACCACTAATGCGGAAATCTGACAATGAAACTTTTCATTGTTTTGTCAAAAATAACCAAATCGAGGAAAGTGGGTCTCTTGATATGTCTAGTGGAGAAAATGTTGTCAAAGTTGACCCTATGAATGTCAGAGATGAAGAGGTATCACGTGAACAAACAGAATCTTTTGTTAAATGCTCTTTAGACCCCTCAAAATTCCCCAACCAGTTACCTAGGAATTCTGCCACTATTTCTAACACTCAAGCCCAATCCTCAACTCCTAACTCTATCTTAGGCCCAATCCCCTCAAATGATCCCATCCTACTTAAATATAACAGACGGCCCAAATCCAAACCACAGTTGTTTCAGCCTCCCCACAACACCCTCACAAAAAAAACAAAAACAAAAACTAAATACAAGTCACTTAAACTCATTCATCCTTTGACTGGAGTTCAAGTCCCCAAGAAGAAAACATGTAAATCTAAAATCACTAAATCATCCACACCCACTTTATCCAATGAAAACACCTCAACCGAATTATCACCATCCAACAATGACTCCAATATAGAAAGATGTAACAACAGGCTCATAAAATCCACCAACCCAGAAGACATCAGTGAGAATGAAGTGACAAAAACAATTGAAGTGGGTACCATTATTGGTTATAACATGGAAGGCCATGAACTTGAAGTAAGTGTCATCCTCGGTGATAATTGTCATGTTATCCAATGAATGTCGTTTCAGTAAATGCAAATGGAGTCTGTAGTGCTCCTAAGAAAAAATGGTTAAGGAAACTTTGTTTTGACAACCGGGTTAGTTTTATTGGCATTCAAGAGTCAAAATCGAATAATGAGAATTGCTCTTTTATTCATTCTCTATGGGGCAATTCCAATTGTGATTTCATAGTAAAAAAATCTCAAGGCAACTCGGGTGGTATAATTGGCATTTGGAATGCCTCTATGTTTCGAAAACATAGGGCAATTGTTGATGAAGATGGGTTTCTTGCAATTTATGGAGAATGGTCCAACATGGGTATTCCTTGCCTCATGATCATAGTGTACGCTCCACAAGACATTTCCAAAAAGTGTGCTCTTTGGAATAGGCTTTGCAACCTGATTCTTAGTTTCCATGCTATGGTCATTGTGCTCGGGGACTTCAATGAGGTACGTAACGAAAATGAAAGATTGGGTACTTTGTTTTGCAAAAAGGGTGCTTCTCTTTTTAATAACTTTATTACCAACTCTAATTTGGTCGATCTTCCTATGGGTGGTAGAAAGTTCACTCGAATGAACAAATTTGGTACTAAGCTGAGTAAGATTGACCGTATTTTTGTCTCGCATCATTATATTTCTAAATGGCCCAATTCTCAACTCATTGCCCTTCCTCGTGAACTTTCGGATCATTGCCCATTAATCTTAAAATCACACTCTTGGGACTATGGCCCTATTCCTTTTAAATTCTTTAACTCTTGGTTACTCAATGGTGATTTCCCCTCTATTGTCTCACAAGGTTGGTCCGATCCTCATAACTCAAACCACGTTCCAAACAGCACCTTACATCCATCCATTGTCTTAAAGTGTAAACTTCAACACCTCAAAACTTGCATCAAAACGTGGAGGTCAAATTCAGGCCCAAAAAAAGAAACTCTGATCCTTGAGTTGAAAGATAAAATCTTGTTTCTTGATTTAAAAGCTGAAAATGGGGGACTATCTGTGACTGATATTGAGAATCGTCTTTCTCTTATGAAACAACTTGATGATTTAGAACATTTGCTTAGACTTGATCTCTTGCAAAAAGCAAAGATAAAATGGGCCATTGAAGGTGATGAGAATTCTAAATTTTTTCATGGGATTGTCAATAATAAGTTCTCTCGCTCTAGAATTAACGGTATCTTTATTAATGGCCAATGGGTGACGAATCCCCCACTTGTAACCGATTATATCTACAATTTTCATAAATCCAAATTCCAGAACACCTCAACCTTTCGACCTCGGTTCACTAGTAGTCTTTTTAAAACCCTTTCTGCTTTTGAATCTTCACTTCTTGATGCCCCTTTTACTTCCATCGAAGTAAAAAATGCGGTTTGGGATTGTGGTAGTAGCAAAGCACCGGGGCCTGACGGGTTTACTTTCAAGTTCATCAAAAAGTATTGGGACACCATTGGTTCAGATTTCATTGATATGGTTAAACGATTTGAAATTGATGGCTTTATCCCGAGAGGTTGTAACTCATCTTTTGTGGCTTTGGTTCCAAAAATAAATGATCCTCTTCACATAAAAGATTATCGATCTTTCAGTCTCATTGGTTGCCAATACAAGGTCATTGCTAAGATCCTTGCCAATAGACTTCAACAAGTTGTGCATTCGGTGGTTAGTGATGTACAAACGGCTTATGTCGAAGGTAGACAAATAATTGATGGGCCGTTAATTGTAAATGAAGTCATCTCATGGGCTTCAAGAAAGAAAGAAAGTCTTTTCATTTTAAAGGTTGACTTTGAAAAAGCTTTTGACTCTCTTGATTGGAAGTTTTTGGATCATATAATGGAGCAAATGGGTTTCAGTTGCAAATGGAGAATGTGGATTCATGGTTGCCTTAATTCGGCTTATGCTTCGGTCCTCGTTAATGGTTCCCCCACCAAAGAATTTAAGATTGAAAAAGGGTTAAGACAAGGTGATCCCCTCTCTCCTTTTCTCTTTATCATTGCGGTGGAAGCATTACATATTACACTACAGGAGGCAAAATCAAGAAACATCTTTAATGGAGTCAAAGTGGGACAAAACAAAATTGATATTTCACATCTCCAATTTGCAGATGACGCTCTTATAATGGGTAAATGGTCTCTTGATAAAGCCAAAAACCTTTGTCGAATCTTAAAATGCTATCACTTGGCTTCCGGTTTGAAAATAAACTTCTCCAAAAGCAAATTTTTTGGTATTGGTGTCTCCCATAGTGAAACCCAACACTTTGCTTCCGTATTGAGTTGCCAACCATCCACCCTCCCTTGCACTTATCTTGGTCTTCCTATTGGAGCCAGTATGAACAAAGCTCGCAATTGGGAACCAATAATTGAGAAATTTCATAAAAAGCTCTCCTCTTGGAAAGCTATAAATCTCTCTTATGGTGGGAGACTTACACTTATTAAATCGGTGCTTGGTGCCCTTGGTGTCTACTTCTTTTCTCTCTTTAAAGCCCCTAAAGGCGTGCTTTCATACCTTGAAAAGTTGAGGCGTAACTTCTTTTGGGGAGGCACTTTAAATTCAGATAAAATGGCTTGGATAGCATGGAAAAAGGTTTGTTCACCCACTAAGTGTGGCGGTCTTGGTATTGGTAGCCTTCGTGCTTGTAACTTAGCGATGTTGACAAAGTGGTGGTGGAGGTTTCTCCATGAGTCCAACACCTTATGGAAAAATGTTATCACGTCAATTCACGGTGAAAAAGGAGGTTTGTTTTCAAGAAATATTCCAACAACTTCAAGTAGCCAATGGAACGCAATCAGCACATTAAATAAGCCACTTTCCCAGATAAACATCAATTTACAATCAATTTTCGTGAAAAAGGTTGGAAATGGGATGTCTACTATTTTTTGGAAGGATGTTTGGATCGGTGAAACCCGTTTGTCAGATCGTTTTCCACGATTGTTCGCCCTTGAGTCACTTAAAGATTGCAGTGTTGCTGATAGATGTAATCTTAATTTTGGGCCTTTTACACGTAATTGGGCTTGGCGTAGGAATGTAAGAAGTGGGCCAGAACAATCACAACTCATTAACCTACTGGATTTACTCAAAGACTTCTCCCCTGTTCCCTCCCCTGACTCGTGGACCTACTGTGCCGACACCACCAAATCTTTCAGTGTCTCTTCTATGAGAAAACATATCGACGCCTCTCTCCTTCCATCTCAAAGGTCACAAATCAGATGGAACAAAACCATTCCCATCAAAGTAAATATTTTTTCATGGCGGCTCTGTGTTGATCGACTGCCCACACGTTGTAATTTAGACAAACGGGGATTGGATTTGGATTCTATAAGATGCCCGATGTGCAATGATGATCTAGAAACTGCACAACATGTTTTTGTTGAGTGCTCGGTGGCAGCTTACCTTTGGAATATGATCTCAGTTTGGTGGGGTTTCAACAATTTCCCGTCCACTTTGGCTAATTTAATCAGTTGGAGTGATACTACCACCCTAAGTCCCGCTATGAAGACTTGTTTTGATGCTGTTGTTCAAATTACTTTTTGGGTCATTTGGAGATACAGGAATCGTGTTTGCTTCGACTTGAAACCTCCGAGGAAGGATACATTAAGTGATGAAATCAAAGTATTATCTCACTCGTGGATTATTCATAGGATAAACACTCTGGTTCCCGGATGGTTAGATTGGATAGTTAATCCTTATTCACTTGTAGCTTAACTGTATGTTCATTTTCTTTTTCCTTTTTTTCTTTTCTTTCCTCTAGCTTCTTGCTAGAGTGTTAATAAAATTGCCGTTCAAAAAAAAAAAAAAAAAAAGTGTAATATGAATGCAAGCACTTAGCTTGCTCAAAGATTAAAAGGGCACCAGTACGTGAATATTTTATGACAAATAAAAAATATCATAGCAATTTTTTTTAAAAAAAAAGTGCATCTACTATATTTAATTTCCCGCATGCAAATATCGAGTTACGATTACTAAATTTATTTCAGTATATTAAATCTATTAGAAATCAATATAGATAGCATGCACACATTTCGCCAAGAACATTAAACCCCTACACATCTAATGTCGTGTCCACTTTAGACTATACCAATTCAAACGTATTGCCATACCCACTAAACTTTAGCCCCATCTAACACAAAATTCTTGACTTACCGAAACAAGAAAATGCTAAAAAATACACAATACAAAAAATAGTTACTATTAAAAAAAAAGTAGAAAACGAAAAAAAGAAAAATACAACCAACAACAAAGGAAATGCAAACACTTATTTAAAAACACTACTCGATATTAAGAAAACAAAAGTTAAAAAAAAATGGCAACAAAATGGACAAAAAATTTCGCTTAAAAAAACCCGTTGCAACGCAGCGGGCTACTTCCCTTGTTACTACTATATAGATAGATATAGTCATATAGATAAGAAAAAAACAAAAAGAGCAATATTAGGCGTTGAGCTTGAGCCAGAGAAAACTAATAAAATACAATAAGAAACAAGGCTCAAGTCCATGGGCTTTAAGTGCATTCTTTTTACTGTTTAGAAACCCTAATGTTTTAAAACCTACAATATAAATATAGGTGTCTAAAGTCTAAACCTAGTATCTTGTCACTTTTAGTTCAGCCGTCACTATGATATTTTCGTATCTCACCCGTCCATTCATTTGCTGATGCTATACTCTTTCATCACAGATCTGGTTTCAGTACCCAAATCAGGTAAAAAAAAACATCAGCTTCATGTTTTTATTTGTACTTTTTAATATATTAATTATATCAGTTTATTACTTTATTATCATATGTGGTCTATAGATTGCTTTTTAATGTTATTTGCAACATATCCATATTATTGACTTCTTTTGATTAAAAGATTTGTAACATATTTTAATTTGCTGATGATTGTTATTATAGGAGGTGGATAAGACTTTATGACCCACCTAATGCGTGTATCGGACAAGATGGATTCAGAACTTCAGAACAAGATTCTCAAGCATTTTGTTTAACAAAAGTGAAATGTCTTTGGATAGTAGCAAAAGCACCAAAACACAATGTTGCCATCCATTATACGAATCCGTTTTTTCGTTTCATGTTAGATATTATTAAGCGTCTGGTTTTAGCAAACACACGGTCCTCTCGTAATGTAGACGGAGAGTTGTATTATGATCGAAAGTTGTTTGAGTCTCGTGACTATTATGTGTCTTTTGTAATGGACAAATGGTGCCATTGTATATTGTCACCGTATTTAGAGAAATACGGTGACAAAATACATTAGCATCATTTTTCGATTACAAAAGTTGTGTTGTAGTCATGTGACTCAAACAACTTGCGATTATAATTCTACTCCTCATCTAGATTACGAGTAGTTTGTATGTTTGTTAAAACCGGATGCTCAATGATATCTAACTTGAAATGCAAATGCGGCATTTATACAAAGGATGGCATCATTGTGCTTTGATGCAATTGCTAATATCCAAAGCATTTCATCCTTTCCGGCTGTTCCTTAAGGATTCTCAAAATAGGTCGTAATTAGTACACTTTTTATAGTGGTTATGTTAGCTGTTTTCCTCATGTAATATTCAGTTTGTAGTTTTGGTGATAACTTTGTACTAAATGACTACATGTGGTTACATGTTTTTGCCATTGTTTATCCTTCAGTGCAAGAATTGCATCCAATCTTGTACCTAAGCATTTACATACTTACTGGATATCATGTGTTAGATTCAACAATACACATTCATATAATGTGAATATGCAACAAAGTTTGTGAGGGAATGACATCCATAAAAAAGTAACTTCAACAAATATAAAGTGTGCCGATATAAACTCTAACGAAAACATATGCAACTCAAATAAAGTGTGCCGATATGCTCAAATGTTATATTGTCATTTTTTTGACAACTTTTGTGGTTCCAACATGAGCTTCCACTCGCTTAAACATGGATTGTTTCTCTTATGCGAACGCCGAGCTAACCTAACATAAAAGGTATATTAGGTCTATTATGAACCTTGCCTTGGTGAGGCTTTGTATATTTGCTAGCGTACTTTGCTTTAACAGCCAAAAGAACATATAACAAGATGGCGGATATAGTAGATCTTAAAAAAGTTATTTGGGCTATCTTCCTGGAAGTGGTTGTAATATTAGGATGATTTCATGTTCGTGTAGTCTATTGAATTTGAAGTGTTTTTACTGTTTCGTTTTAATAAAATTTGTTGTTTCTCGAGAAAGTGCTAGTTGCAGTATGATTGAATATCTGTAGACTGGTAGTAATACTACATGTTATTGATGTGCTCCAATCGATAAAAACTTCATTCATATACACATACACAATAAGGTTGGCAAGTTTCTCCCGGTTTATTTGGCGCGGGGAATTCTACAACATGATCCCGTTGAAATGTTGGAGAGATGTTACTGACACACTATGATTATATTGCATTGTTCTGTTCATCAAAAGTAGGGGGTCAGCCGATCAAGATGGCCATGGAGAAGGGCGTGCAGCGAATCCTAGCTTAAAGGTGAGCACTAGTTTCCAATAATTTGTATACATCTCCATTGACTTTCTTTCATAACCATTAATTTCAAAGTTTACCCATTTGACCCGTTAGAGGCAAATATAACCCAAATCGACCCATTTCTTTCAAACGTATCGATATTGCCAACCTCGAGACTGATAGTTAGTACTTTGAATGAACCAAGTACTAATGATGAATATACGTTAGTTGGAATATGTGGCGAGCACGGTGGAGAGCCTTCTTCTGTTGCATATTTTGACGGGGCTGGGCAAGATTACGTCTCTTGCTCTCCTTTTAGGTAAGTTTATCTGCATGTATGTCTATCTGTTTGTGTTTGACAGTCCTAATGGTGTTAGTTTTGCTGAACTCGCTGGTTAAGCATTCTCATAAAGGCGGTCAGTTTATGCGTTACACATTTTCAGCTATTGTATAAAAATAATATTATATCTTTCTATTCTAGCAGGTAAATAATGAGGGCCAGATAAACTCTCGTCCCACTTGATACGTAACAGGCTTTTGAATCTAGTCTGTCTTCATATACGTAAACCACCACAATAAGAACATAACCCGGCTGTATCCGGTTAGACCCGGCCAGACCCGGTAATTCCGGCCAAAACCCGGCTAGACCCGGTTAGATCCGGCCAAGACCCGGTTATTCCGGCCAAAACCCGGTTAGATCCGGTCAAGACCCGGTTATTCCGGCCAAACCCGGGTATTCCGGCCAATACCCGGTTGTTCCGGCCATGACCCAGTCATTCCGGCCAAAACCCGGCAAGACCCGGTTATTCCGGCCAAACCCGGATAGACCCGGTTATATCCGGCCAAGACCCGGTTATATCCGGCCAAACCCGGTTAGATCAGGCCAAGACCCGGGTATTCCGGCCAGACCCGGTTAGATCCGACCAATACCCGGTTATTCCGGCCAAACCCGGCTAGACCCGGTTGAGTCCGGCCAAGACCCGTTATATCCGGCCAAAACCCGGTTACACACGACTATATCTAGCCCAGAGCGGGGTCGGTCGGTTCTCGGCTTTTTAAAATAAACCTAAAAACCTACAAATGTATGTTGCTTTTGTTAGAGATATTCAGATTTTAGCTTTTTGTTTCTTCCATGTCTGTTCTAACTTCTAAGTTTTGGACGTGTTTGTGTGCTTCGACGCAAATGCAGCCTATTAAGAGTGGGTAATATAATATATACAAGTGAGTCTTGTTGAATTGGTTTATTGACAATCCTAAATCTAAGTATCTAACAATCACAGGTAGCGAAATCTATCAAATGGATCAAGCAAAATCGGATTTCGAATCACAGGTAGAAAAAATAGGAGTATATCTGCTAATACAAAATAAAGAAGGCTTGATTACCCGGTGAATATATTAACGGAAAATGATTGTTTAGTACAAATGAAAAAAGAGGTAATGAGCCTCTTTTAGACACGCATAAAGCGACCTACTTGTTTTGAACAGACTCAAACCAAGACTACCAAATCACAAGAACAAGAGATATAAATATAAAAAGCATTACATGCCTCTAATTTTTTGAAATTAGCCATACATCAGCAACCAGTATTCTTGGATTCGATATTTTCCAAATACTCCTCAATTCCTCATCTTATCAACACGTGCATTAGCCTTGAAATGAATTGTTCTAAGCTTAAGTCTTACAACTTCTGCAATAATGTCACTAAGCTGTTGCACACTACTATATCACCTTTGCCAAATAGCCTATTATTATGCTCTTGCCTAATAGTCGACCCACAATGCTGGACACCGAGTTAGCTTTAGATAAAGCCAGAATCCAGTCAATTGACAAGTAAAAAATAAATGCTCATGCGAGCCAGGTTGGCTCTTACATAACGGACACCTAAGCAGGTTCAAGTCAACATTCATGCCAACATCTCATTGCTTAAGCTTATCTTGTGTCTTCAACTTCTGCCCCATTACGAGCCACAAATGGAACGCGTGGCGGGGAACACGTACACAAAGAAATCCATTCGATAGAACACCAAGGAACTTCATCTCTTCGTAGCCTAAGAGAGTTCCATGCATATTTAATGTACGGAATGTCGGATTTATTTTTTCTCGCTTAGCTTGTATCTTTTTGCTTTATATGCTTCCGTTTATATCATTGTCTTTCTGTCATCGCACACGCCATACATATTGTATGTTTGCTTGCACGCACTTACTTGCCGGAGGGGGCAGGGGTGTGACCATCTACATCTCACCTCTCCCATACCTTATACCTTGCTTAGGCGGGATTAGGTATTGTTGTTGTTGCTGAGTATATAAATAATATTATCGTCGTTTTCAATCATTCTTGTAAATTCTAATGAAAAAAAAAAAAAAAACACTGTAGAGATGTCTCGACCAATTATATATTTTTTGGTTTGGTATACAATAATTTACTTACACACGCTAACACGACCATGCATCAAGTTCCATCTATTCTTAAACAAGTTAAAATATTTAGTACGGCTAGAAAAAAATGTCATTAACTTATTAGCGAAATCAATGGAAGCACGTGTTCTTTTCTGACTTTCGACTTTTAACCTGTTTTTTGAGTAAACTACATTTTTTGTCCTTGTAGTTGTATCAAAATCTCACTTTTGGTCTAATTTTCAAAACACGTGCGATTCCAGTTCTATAGTTTGCGTTTTGTTCCACTTTTGGTCCAATTTTCTAACGGAGTTAGTTTAGTCGTTAAGTCTAATTGTAAAGTGGCAACATTAGTCCTTTAACTTAACGATCGTTTGCAACGTTCGTCCTTTATACCAAAGATTGTTTTCAATATTTGCACCGTTAGTCCTTTCAGTTAGTTAGGTTTTAAAAAAAATCGAAAAAAATTAGAAAAAAAAAATTCTAAAAAAATGATTTTTCGAAAAAAATTAATTTGAAAAAAAAATTCTAATAAAAATTTTTCATAAAAAATGACGAAATTTTTTTTTCAAAAAAAAAATTATAACAAATTTTTTTTTTTTAAATTCTAAAAAAAATTTTTGACGAAAATTTTTTTTTCCAAAAAAATAATTTCTAATAAAATTTTTTCTTAAAAAATTCTAAAAAAAATTGACGAAAATTTTTTTTCCAAAAAAAATAATTTGAAAAAAAATTCTAATAAAAATATTTCTTAAAAAATTCGAATAAAATTCTAAAAACAGAATTTGACGAAATTTAATTTTCCCAAAAAAAATAATTTGAAAAAAAAATTCTAACAAAAATTTTTCTTAAAAAATTCGAAAAAAAAATTTTGGAAAAATTTTATTAGAAATTTTTTTTCAAATTATTTTTTTTGGAAAAAAAATTTGAAAAAAATTATAAGAAAACTTTTTATTAGAAAATTTTTTTTGGAAAAAAATTTTTTCGTAATTTTTTTTGCGAATTTTTAAGAAAATTTTTTATTAGATTTTTTTTTTCAATTTTTTTTTGAAAAAAAATTTTCGTCAATTTTTTTTTAGAAATTTTTTCGAATTTTTTAAGAAAAATTTTTGTTAGAAATTTTTTTTTCAAATTATTTTTTTTGGAAAAAAAAAAATTCGTCAAATTTTTTTTTAGAATTTTTTAAGAAAAAAATTTGTTAGAAATTTTTTTTTTTCAAATTATTTTTTTTGGAAAAATCATTTTTTTCGATTTTTTTTAAAAGCCTAACTAACTGAAAAGACTAACGGTGCAAACATTGAAAACGATCTTTGGTATAAAGGACGAACGTTGCAAATGATCGTTAAGTTAAAGGACTAATGTTGCCACTTTACAATTAGACTTAACGACTAAACTAACTCCGTTAGGAAATTGGACCAAAAGTGAAACAAAACGCAAACTATAGGATTGAAATCGCACGTGTTTTGAAAATTAGACCAAAAGTGAGATTTTGATACAACAACAAGGACCAAAAATGTAGTTTACTCCTGTTTATTTATAGCTAATTTTTTGTATTCTATCTTATTTGGTTAGCTATCTATAGAATACAATCTGAACAGGTTTTTTTATATTAATGTGCTGAATATCAGATCTTTACCTATAAAGTTGATTGATGTTACTCTTATGTACTATAGTGAATAAATAGTTTTGACCTGCTCAAAATTCAAAATTGGTAGGAGTTGTTGTTTATTGTTGTCATCAAATTATAATTTCAACATTTGTGTCACTTTGTCAAATGAACCTTTTTAAATTGATGGAGCAGTTGGCAAATTATTACTTTTTCCACTATTTTCAACTACTTTGTAACTACATTCCCTCCATTTTCAACATTTTTGAAAGCTATCAGCATCCATATATATGTGTTAGTGATATAAGGAAACATTTGTAGTCGACATTTTGAATGTCAAAATGTTGCGAAAATTTGGTAAAAAGGTGAGTCGAATGTGGTCAAGGATTAGAGTCCGAGTGCTAGCATGGAGGATCAAGACACGTAAAGTTGTGATCAGAAGATTCAAAAAGAAAAGCCCAATCGTTGTTCGTGCTCAAAAGATTGTTCAAGCTGCACCAGACCACATACGTGTTGCTTCGTTTAATGTTGCTATGTTTTCACTTGCACCTGCAATTAGTAAGTCGGATGGAAATTGGGTTGATGGTGTTCGTGAACACGAAAATAGCGGGCTTAAAAGTATTCTAAAAAGTTCACCTTTGCATTCGAGCTCAAATGGGCACCAATATTCTACCAAGAAAGTGTCGATAAACCTTCTGGAAGATGAAATATCCATGTCTCAAAACCGGGTCCTAAGAAGCCCAATTTGTTTCCCGCTGATTGGGTGGAAGGAGGACGGGAGTAGAAGTATTTTTGATGTGCTTAAAGATGTTGATGCTGATGTTTTGGCTTTGCAAGATGTAAAAGCTGAAGAAGAGAATGAAATGAAACCGTTATCTGATTTGGCTTTTGCTCTGGGAATGAATTACGTGTTTGCAGAAAGCTGGGCTCCTGAGTATGGGAATGCCATTTTGTCGAAATGGCCGATTAAGAGGTCAAAGGTTCAAAAAATATACGATGATCAAGATTTCAGGTATGACAAAAATATACTTTTCAACTGCTTATTGTCTTATACTCTTATTGATACAAATAGTTAACTGATCTATCACTGTGTATCATTTAATGATCTGCTAGGAATGTGCTTAAGGCCACTATTGATGTCCCGCGAACAGGTGAACTCAACTTTTATTGCACACAACTTGATCACCTTGACGAGAATTGGAGGATGAAACAAATTGATGCCATTGTCAAATCCAGCGATCAACCCCATATTTTGGCTGGTGGCATCAATTCACTTAGCGGATCCGACTACTCATTTGATAGATGGAGTAACATTGTCAAGGTAATGAAAGGAGATCTTTCCATTTCGCTCAGTGGTTTTGACTCTCATATTACCGGGCCTATCTTTTTTTCTAACAAAAACTTTTTTTTTTTTGGATAAAAATTATGTGATTCAACGTTCTTACAGTACTATGAAGAGTTGGGAAAACCGACACCAAGAACAGACGTGACACGTTTTCTTCACGAAAACAAGTACATTGACTCCAAACATTTTGCCGGCGACTGTGAGCCAGCTGTGATCATCACTAAAGGCCAAAGTATGACTTACAAGCTTAAAATTTTTGTATCCATTATGTCACACGACGTTTGATTGATATGAAACAATTAATCATGTATAATCAGGTGTACAAGGAACGTGCAAATATGGTACACGAGTGGATTATATTATGGCGTCGAAGGAATTGTCATATCAATTTATTCCAGGAACATACTCGGTAGTATCGTCAAAAGGCACATCTGATCACCATATCGTTAAGGTTGATCTAGTGAAACTCAAGGCAGTCATTCATCACGAGGAGAAGCGAACGAAGAATTTTACACAAGATATTGTCAATGCAACTCGAGATAGTGTTTTGTGCAAATATTTGTAAGGTATCCAACGTATGTTATTTGATCCAAAACCGATTACAAATTGTCTGAAGCGTGTTACAGTATAACTGATAAGGTATCGATCAAACCTTGACAATTGTGATCGGAGTGATGGATTAAATATGTTAGAATCGGTCATTCAAGATTTTGTTGTAAACTAGTTTTAGCTTATAACTAGCTATTTGTATCTATTAGTGCTGTCAATTTGACAAACTCATGATTGTTAAGAGCTACAAAAGTAAAAAATGTTATTAGAAAAACTTGCGAAATATAATTACAAAAAGATCAGAAAATTTAGGATTTTAACCTATTGGGTAAACATAAAATGTAACAAAAAGTTATATTGATCATCAAGATTTATATATACTAACTCTTCCATGGATACTACCAATTGTATCCCAAATTCTCATCTATATACATACATAAAAATGCATGTATGCACACACCACCTTCACCAAACCATCCTCCCTCCATAATGGGCATTCACCCGAGCCGAAGCAAGCTACAAAGATGCTTGGTGGCGGAATCATCGAAAGCATCATGATCCATCACCATAGCCATGGAGTCTTGTTTCTTGTTAAAGAATGAAGGGAGAGGTAAAGACCTTGGTGAGGGAGAGTGAAAAAAAGCCGATCCTGCATAAGAATCATCACCATTATGGCAATTCGGCTGCAGTTCTCGTTTTGTTATGGGTGTTGAACCCATATAGTCGTTTTTGTCTGTTGTTGTCGTACGACATGAGTTTCCATTTTTTCGTACGGTTATTGGAGCGACATTGATGAAGCAATGGCAATCTTGTGGGTGCAACACCTCCGTACCCATCAGCTTCCTTGCGAAAGGAAGAAGGGTATGGAGTAAAGGAGAAAAACTAAGTCTTAATTATGAATAACCAGAAGAGAAACAAATTATGAAAAATGTTTATAGCTATAAATTGTTTGAACCATAATAAGTTGATTGGTTATATAAAATCTGACCATAAAGAGTGGGTGGTCAAGAGAAAAAGGTGGGTTGGGTTCAACCAACTTTGATTTTTAGTGGTTGACATGTTTCTTGTTTGGCTACATTTTTTTTTTAACATAGATTTCATTTCACGCCTCACAAATAGAGGAAATTTGAATACAACAAGTTACATTGAACATAACAAGTTAAGCCAAAACAAAACATACACCAAAATAGTTGTGACCACCTACAGCAACACCATATAAGGGTGGGGGAATCACCAGAGTGAGCTTTTGGTAGACATAACCATATGAAGGAGTAGCTTGACAAAAATACATAAAGTACATAAAACATACAAAGAAGATAAAACTACGCATCCATAAAGGAGTCAGACCTAAACCTAACAGATCTAAAGCCAAAACCCAAGGCAGCATCAAGCCATCGATGGCGGACCGCAACAGATCTGAGCAGAGGAGTCCGGGAGACAGTGGCAGCAGCAGCGAACGGCGACAGGTCTGTGGGTAAGGATTTTTATTGAAAGAAGGTAAAAGTGAAAAAGAGATCCGGACGGCCGGCCGAAACCAACCGCCGAAATTATTAAGAAAGGGTGGAGTTCGGTTTGATGTTATTTAAAGAGAGGTAAGAGATATTTTTTTTAGAGAGAGAGAGTTGGTTAGCTACATGGCATGTCAATTTGGGGCAAAATAAAATTTGAAAATTTTCATAATAGACATTTAGAAAGCTGTGTTATCAAAAACGACACAACGCACAAAAAAATATATACACAAACATAGTGTGTGCAGACATAGTCCGCGCGGTATTTTGGATTCTCTACACGTGTTTTGTTTAGATAAAATTAGGTGACACATGGCAATGTGCAAAAGTGTTTGCTCGCCCCTTATTTGCAGCACCACTTATTTAGTTTAGATAGGCTAGGATGCTGACAAGTGATGGTGCGAGCAAAAGTTCTTGCTTATAATTCTGTGCACGCACTATTAGTTTAAGTTAGATTAAATGAGAACGTGACAAGCGGCAGGGCAAGCAAAAAATTTTTTATTCAAAGCGCGTGCCCAAATACCCAAAATTCATGCTCGCTCAATTTTTTTTATATACTGGCCGGAAAAAGGGGTGACATGTCAACTGATGGATGTGTACTCGTGTCTTGGCGCGCACTTTAAATTTGCGCGCTTAGTACTTTTTGGGGCAGTGTAGATTTTTGTGATTGGAGAAATGTGTTGAATTTGGTTATTTTGTTGAGTAAGAATAGACGACATTGGTAAATTCTTTAATTAAAAAAATAGCATAATAATATATGCTTTTTGTCGTCGTGAAACTCACCTAGCTACCTTTGGTGACCTGGCAAGTAAACTACGGACTCCATAGACCAACACGCAAGACCCACGGATTCTCGTAAATCACTTGCCCCCCACAATTGTGAATTATATATAGGGAGTTTGTAGCTAGCAAGATTAGAAGTTGAGTCAAGTCATTTATAGTGTATTCAAACAAAAAATGGTCTACATCAATATGTAATATATTTAACATACTAAAACACGAAAGAGTTGTTCGCAAATAAAACCAACAGCCCATCTTTTTAAGAAGCTGGGAATTTGAATAAGTGAGGTCTTTACACGTTCTGAGTGGGGATGGTTAAGATCACGTTAATATGATAGCAACACAGGTCTCTCATAAAAAAACTATACTCAAAAGAACAGTAACTTTTTCATAGTACAAACATAAGACCTCGTATGCATCTTTTTAGTCACATAATCATTATAATAGCCGTGTTAAAATATAATTAAGAAGTACAAAAACGTATATATATCAGTAAATCAGAAGCAAAAGAATTACAATATAAAACTTACATATAGTGGGAGATCAAAGACGGTTAGCACAACTTACAACTCCTGCGGCAATAACCAGGAAGTTCAGGAGTTCCAACCATATACTCTTTGTTCTTGGTACATTCTCCCAATGCAGCCCATCTTTCACAGTTTTCATTCTCGTCCTTGCAACTACCACCATTATCGATAATCTTGTCAAACGAGTCGACATGGATCCATTTGGTTGCTGACCATTTCTCACCTTCGAGTACAGGACAACCACCATGAAGACTCATAGTGTCTGGGACGGCGGTTGGGTATAGGCTGAAGAAGAGTAGCGCGTCTCCTTTTTTTGGCTTCACTGTTTTGTTTTTAGCACAAGTGTATTAGATACAGGTGCGGATTGTGACCCATTTACTTATGAATGGGTCGAATTAGGTATAGTAAGTAGTAAAAAAAAAAAAACAGCTAGAGAAAAAAGGGCCAAATGGTTCACCTGCAATTCCTTTCTTTGCACATTCAGACAAATCATCTTTTGATGTTTTATGACGCGAATTTTCCTGTCGGCATTTCAAACTTCGTTAGATGAAATTCCCTCAACAGAAGTTATCCCATATGAAAAGTGACATAAGAAACTTTTTAACTAACCTCTGCTGATGGGAAAACGGTCTCGCCGCCTTTCTCAACATCACTGAGATACATCAGAACAGTTGCTATGCGGTGTCCACCACGTGCAACATTTACAGGGTCACTGAAGTAATCAAAGTGTGGGTCGTATTTTTGACCAGACTCGTATCTTAGTACTTGTAGGTCCTCACCGTTTTCTGAAAGAAGGAAATTGGTCATTAGAATATACATGTAAAGTTACCAGTAAAACGATTGACTCAGCGTATTTGTAATAAGCAATTAGTAGAAAAGATTTGCTTATAAGTTTCGTTTATAATGAAACATACCTTTTGGTAGGAAGGTCCAAGTTGCAATTTTATCTTCTATGCCAGCAACAATTGGATCCTATGCCAAGTGTAAGTGGATATAAATAGGAAGGATTGTAATAGAGAAAGCAGTAAAACATTTAAATAATCAGAAGCATATTATACTTTGGACATTTTAATGATATTTACAATGACTTGACTATGAAACACTTGCTTACAAAATATTACATCCTGGCTTTTGGCTTCTATTAGAGATAATATGATTCTATTAGTAAGTAGCTAAAATTTTAAACGGAAAAGACAAAGTAGTACTTTGGGAGCGCAAAATGGAATAGTATGAAACAAAGTAACAACTGAACAAGCCATACTACGCAAAGGAGCAAACTCACATATACTCATAAGGAGCACTCTCGTATAATGGTAAATGGTGCATTTATATGTTCAATGTCATCCTAATGAGGCCAAATGTAGAGTAAGAATCGAATAGCACTAGATGGATAAAAGAGTAACGGGAGTACCTTGTTCTTGTGGATAAACATCCCAGAACTCGTTCGAACCTCACTAAGCTGGCTCTTACCAGAAACATTATCCGCAACTGCAGATCTCTTCAGTTCAGTTTTAGCCTGTTACATAACATACCCCCAAAAAATTCAGTGCAATTCTATTACTCACAGCAATAAAAGAACATCTACAATATTTCCCTTAACTGAAATATAAAGCTGCTTAAATGCTTATTTCTTTTTGAAATAAGCATTATCAAACTGCTTATTCACAAATAACTAAATACGCACTTTGGATAAGCAATCCAAACACGCTCAAGAACTTAATTGAAACACTATGCAAATTAGCAGTTTTAACAACTAGTTTTAGGGGGTGGTTTGGGAAATCTTATTCAAAACTGTTTCTGCTTGCTTGGTGTCAAAACACAATGCAGAGAGAGTCTACAGATCAGCTTTTCGTCTTATTTCAGAAAAAAGACCGAGTCCTTTTTTAATAAACTGATCCAAAACAGTCAACAGATCAGCTTATCACCTAATTTCAAAGAAAGGCGAAACCTATTCAAATAAACTGATCCGAAACAGCTTATCAAAAGAGCTGGTGTAATGTACTAGCTTATCACCTTAATTCAAAGAAAGACTGAACCTTTTTCAAATAAACTGATGTAAAACAGCTTATTGAAAACATACCGTTTATTTTAAGAAAGGGCAAAGCTAAATCTTTTTCAAATAAATCTTTTTTACATAAACTGATCCAAAACAGCTTATTAAAACTGCTACAGCTTATTTATCAAAAGGGCTGAATCATTTTCCAATAAACTGATCCAAAACAGCTTATCGGTACAGCTAGTGTATGGATCAGCTAATCACCTTTTTCGCATATACTAATCCAAAACAACATATATACACATATAACCATAAGTCCATAACTCCATCAAACACGAGAAGCATATACTAACACATTCTTAACAAACATTAACCCAATAAGCATATAAAGAGTTCTAACAACATTAATAATCCAAAACAGCTTATTTGCACTTACAAGTGAAACCAAATGATCACATTCTTCTTCAGTTAAAAAACCCTCATACACAAAAGCCCTACAAAAAAACCAAACCATCAAAATCATTAAAAATCCAAACTTTAACATTAAAAAACACAAACTGAACCAAAATCAACACAAAAAACACCTCAAAATCCATAAAAATCAAAACTTTAACATTGCAAAACATAAACCAAGCCAAGATTCAACCTGGGTTTCCAAGAAACTTGTTTGACTTTAGATGGGTTGATGATTGATGAACATGAAGATCTTGGTATGATGAGCAGTAATGAAACTAGTACTAAAAGGTATAAATTACTCATTGGATTTGTGAATTGGATATTTGGATCTGTGAATTGATGGCTTAATTGATTGATTGACTTATTGTTGTTGTGAGTTCATCATGGGATTAAAAAATTGGGTTTGGTTGTTTCATGGACTAAAATAGAAAGGGTAAAAGTTAAAAGTTTAAAACCCTTTTTGGGAATTACTACTTTTTAATTCACTTTTTCCGGGTTCGAACCTATCGTCACACACACTCTGATTGTGTAAAGATTTTTTTTAAAAATATTGGCGAGATTATTTCAGGCTTGTTTGCACCTACCAGAAATTGAAATTAAGACCTCTCATATTTTAGTGATGATAGTTACAAGTATGTTGCCACTAGGCCACCCATAAGTCAGAGCCAACTTGGTTTTAGTCGAGTCAGGTTATCTAAGGTGTATTTGTCTTAGCCTGGTTTTAATCGAGTCGTTATTCAAGGCATATTTGTGTTGGCTTATTTATCGTGTTTTATAAATTTGAAAAAGTTGATGAGTTTACTATTTTCGGCTATGAGTTTATTGGTTGAGCGTGTAGCTTATTTTAAGTGATAAGCTTGAGTTTATAAGGAAATAAGCTGAAAATTATGGTTTGGTCGGAATTTATATAAGTTCATAAAGCTGGTAAAGACAATAGCGTGCACTTTCGGTAGGGTTTAAATCGAGTTTGCTTGTTAAGATATTTCATCCATGAGTTTGGGCGAGTTAAATCATAATCAATGGAAACGTTGACTCGCTTGTGTTTTTTGTTTTGGATCGCTAAACGTGATACGATCACATTCTGGATAACTCGGGATCGCGATCTAATACATTGGTTTGGCGTACCAATACATTTTTTTTTTATTTGAACTTGGCGTACCAATACATTGGGTACACTGATTTGCATCAAAAGTCGGTCAAAGCCAGATGAAATCAGTCAAATCAAAATGCAAAAGAATAAAGTGTTTAATTTAATATAAATATATTTTGATTTAGTTGAAACGTATTTTAACGAGATACTAGTGCTTGCAATTTGTAAATTTTATATAATAAACCATATTTACCTATTAAAATTAAAATTAATATTTGTTTACGTACGAGTATGAATATGACACATTGTACCAAATCGAAGTGAACTGAAAATGAACTTAAATGAGCCTACCCCTCATCGTATCAAAATTTAGGAACTTAACGAATCGTGATCTCGTACCGCAACGAACCGCGTTCCATGTGACTATGAGCTGGACTGAATTATCAAGTTTCAAAGTCTTGACATTTGAGCTATGAGTTTTAAAGTCGAACTTAAACTTGACATTCTCTCTATTCAACTTGATTTTAACCCATAAACCGAAACAATACACAAAAGGCTATAACACTAACTTCTTTCTCATTTTTCTTGTGAAAATAAGAAAACAAAATTCTACTTAAACTAGTAATACGAAATAAATTTTGTATGTTGATAGAACATTCAATGATTGTGACTTTTGCATTTGTTCCTTCGCATCACAAATGTATTGTAAGAAAACAAAAATGCCAACTAGCATGCACATGCTAATTTATGAATGTGACATTTATTAAAGATAAGCACGAATGTATAACTATCGATAGACATAAGTTATTCGTATTGAAGAATCATGCCACAAATTCGATATTTGGTAGCTAGTAAAATGACAAACCCCACGAAATAGATATTTGTAAAAAGTAGGCAACGACAATGACAAGACAAACATTTTTATGTGTTTTTTTTTTTTTTTTTTACTTATATTAACACAAACCTTGGTGTGTTTTTCACTTTGAAGTATATTCCAAGTGTCGTGATCTTGCACTCTTTGAATAGGACTTGTGTTAAGATTATAAAACAGTATTGTTTTGGATAATGTGACCGACCACTACATTTACTTTCATTTTTTATGGCAACAATTTAATAACTTTGTTCATTGACAATTTGACATGAGCATTGTCTAAATAAACCTTGGGTTTGACTTAGACCAGATGTAATAAGGAGACTTTAAGATTATATTCATCATCGTCATCTTAACGTCACCTCTCTACAATGAATTTTACTTCCAACTTAATGTAATAAGACAAACAACTTCACCACCAAAACATACACACAAAAAACAAAAACACTCTACGACTCAGTTTTCCCAAGAACGAGCTTTCCAATTTCCGGCCATCAACGTGTGTTGTGTAGGTGAGTGTAGTAAGCAAAGACGTGTCCTTGGTTGACAGCAAGGACGAAGAAGCGTCTTATTTGCATCTATTACGGGTATTCTTAAAAATCATACAAGATATTTATAAATATAAAGATATACATTACCACTTTTTAATGCCAATAATGTACTTGCAAGGGTCATTTAACGCTTTTAAGCCAAGTTGGACTTGCTTGGTCCAAACGGAAACGTAGATTTAGAGAAAGTAAAATTGAAAACTCCATTGTATAGTAAAACAAGAGACCTTACCAATATTCGTACGACAACGTTTCACAACTTAGAGAAAGTAAAATTGAAAACTCCATTGTATAGTAAAACAAGAGACCTTACCTATATTCGTACGACAACATTTCACAACGATTAAAATTAGAGAACCTTGTTAGAATTAGGATAGAAACTGATTTATTGTTATCGCTAAGACCGACATGTTTTAGAGTGTTTGGTATTGTTGCATCATGTATATCGATCTTACGTTAGAGTGTTTGATATTGTTGCATCATGTATATCGATCTTGTGTCGAATTCTTTTAAGTATGAAAGAGTTTTGGATCTCGATCTATTTCTGAAAAGTTTCTATACAAACTAACAATCTAGTACTATGTATTACTATCCCATTTTTCTCAAGTTCTACTTAAACCACAAGCATCGGTGGATCGCTTTATCTTTTTTGAACGGCAAAGAGAGATAAATATATAAAGAAAAAATGCTACTAGCAAGGCGCTAGAAGCAGAAACAGTACAGACTAGACAATTACAAGTTCTACTTAAACCACAAGCATCGGTGGATCGCTATTAGGGATGGCACCCGTGGGCAATAGGCACGGGTACCTCTAACCCGTCACCCACCCAGGTAGTTTTTTTCTCACCCATCACACACCCGTCACCCACCAATGTGTACAAATTTCTACCCATGTCCTTGCCCGCGGGTATTTGTTGCCCATGGGTAAACCCATGAGTTAGTGTTATGCAACAAAATTACAAAGGGCAAATGACAAAAAAATGCATTGAACTTGACACTTTTTGTCATTGTGTGTAGCCAACTATTTTTTTTCTTATTGTATGTACTGAACATTCAAATTTCGATCATTGTATGTATTTTGTGACAATTTTACCCTTACTTTTTTCATAATTTGAAGGGTAAAATGGTCATTTCACATGACAGAATAGTCACAAAATACACGCAATGATCAAAATTTGAAAGTTCAGTACATACAATAAGAAAAAAAATAGTTGGCTATACACAATGACAAAAAGTGTCAAGTTCGATACATTTTTTTGTCATTTGCCCAATTACAAAACGATGATATGAAAACTAATTATGAAACTGTGTAATAAAATACCAATCAATTTGCCAAATACAGCTTTGATTATTTGATCTTTCATACTCTCTTTTTAGTTTTGAAACTCAAACAAACCTTTAGATTAATGTGTTTTTTTTACACTTGATTGTAACTATTAAATGTATACCTGCAACATCATAAATATTTTAATTAGTATAATTAATTTTAACATGGGTTTATGGGTACACCTACGGGTATTTTGACGGGTATACCCGTTGGTATTTTAAATGGGTGTCAAGGGTTTAATACAAATATCGCCTAAAACGTTATTTATATTTTAACGATCTTTGCTAAGTTTTGTTAATGACAAAGTACAAACTTTAGATTGTGGTAAAACATCATTTTAGTTTAAGTCTTGTATAACTAGTCTTTACATTTCTTTTTAAACTTAACACTGGTTTTATTTCTTTAATAAGAAAGTGTCACATCTCATCAATGTGCATTTATGGTAAGTTTATGTGTTTGACTATCCATGAAGTTCTTACACACTTTGGAAGTATTCCATGTTTGGTGCAATGCATGTTGACTAGTATTTAGTAGATGTGACATTGTTTGTTTATGTGTTTGACTATCCATGAAGTTCTTACACACTTTGGAAGTATTCCATGTTTGGTGCAATGCATGTTGACTAGTATTTAGTAGATGTGACATTGTTTGTTTTGGAGTGATTTATTGTAAGTTATGTTGAACAGTTCTGGCGGAACCCTGGAGGAACACGGGCGGAACCCTTCTGAGGGTGCCGCCGTGTCCGCCAGACTGCTGACTTCCTTTGGTATAAATACCAAAGCACTTGCAAGAAATCCCTCACCACTTTAGGACATATTTTCATATACTCTCTCAAACTAACTCAGTAACATTTGACTTGTGTGATTCTCTTATGTAGCAAGGGACTTCACAAGATCATTCAAGAAGTTACAAGCTTCAACTCTAAAGTTGCAAGTCTTGTTAGCTTGGTCATGTATAAGCTTTGGTAGTTTATACTTCATTTGTGTCATGTATGTAGAAGTGATCGGTTAGTATTTTAGTCCTCAAAATACAAAGTGTATAGGGAGTGGTTGTACCCTTGGTAAAGAACTCGACATCTAGCTTAGTGTCGGTAAAATTGTAAGTGACGATGGGAGTGGTTGTATCTGTGTAAAAGAACTCGACATCTAGCTTAGTGTCGGTAAAAGTGTAAGCGACGTTGTAAAGGTTTTCTCCGCCGGTGAAAGGAGCTTGTTGATTAGTGCTTATAACTCTCGAGTTGGAAACTCGGGGCGTGGATGTAGGGCAAGGAAAAAGAGTCCTTGTAGCCGAACCACGATAAACAATCGTGTTGTGGTTTGATCGTTTCTTTCTTTATCTTTACTTATTACATGTTGTCTTTTAGTTAGAATTGCTAATCACATATAAAGCTTTTCAAAGAATTAAACAAGTAAAGTTGTGTTTATATCTTTAAACAAATGAAAAGCTTTTCAAAAAACTAAACAAGCAAAGTTAAGATCATCACAAGTAAAGCTTTTCAAAGTATGAAACAAGTAAAGTTAGAATTGTTATTCACATGAAAAGCTTTTCAAATAATCAAACATATAACGTTGTGTTTATATCTTTAAGCAAACATAAAGTTTGTAAAGGAGATTCAAGCTAAAAAGGATTTAAAAAGCGGTAAACTATTCAACCCCCTTCTAGCTTTCCACAATTGGCATCAGAGCTACGTTACTCAAGATCTTAAAAATAGAATGTATTTTAAAACTTGGATCGATCCATGGATTTTGAAAATCTCAAAGAAGGGCAACTTATTCAAAACCCACCGCTATTTGAAAAAGAAAACTTACTTGAATTGAAAAGTAATTTTGAAAACTATGTGAAATCAATTGATCAAGATCTTTGGCATATTATTTATTTTGGTGATTTCAAACCAAAGAAAACAAGTTTTTGAAAACCAAGATAACTATCTTAAACTTGATAAAATACTAAAGCTAAAACAATGATTTATAAAGCTTTAGTATCGAATATGAAATAATGTATTTTTGTCAAACGGCTAATGATATTTGGAAAAATATGTTAAACTTTCATCAAGAAATATGTCAAGTCAAAGATGATCAATTTGATTTCACATATGAATTAGAAGTCTTAGAAATATTAATAGATAGACATTTAGTTGAGATGAATTGTGACAACTGGCAAAATAGGGAGCCGTTTTATAAAACCCGCATTACATTGAAATTATAAATTTAGAATTTTTGAAAATTTATTGTGACGAGATATTTTACGAACGTTGGTACTTGATTTTGATCGTATGTTAATTATGAGGATTGATTATTTATTTACGGTTTGGTCTGATTCGTTCGTGATGATTATTTTGAGATCGTTATTTTTTTGGCACTACTTTGACTCCGGCACTAGGTTGACCTAACAATTTTAATTTCATGTTATTATTGGATCGGATATTATTATTTTTGGAACGGGTTCGGTTGGAAAAAGTGATTTGATTATTTAAGGTTTCGGGTTTGGCCCGTGTGTTTACTTGGGGCTACTTAGCCCACTACACTCTCCCTATTATTATTACTAATAATAAAAATAATTTTTTTTTTTAAATTACTATGAATCGTCCTTGTGGCCTGCGTATTTCATAACAACACAACCATCACCAACCTAATCTCTCTCTCTCTTCATTCCATTAAACACCACCGCCACCCTAATATCACCATAGCTCCGCCACCGCCGCCCTCACCATAAAAACAACACCACCATCTTCACCATCTTTTCGAGATCTATCTATTGGTACCAACCACGCGCTCTAACTCCCCCTATAACACCTAATTCGAATTAAATCCCCACGAGTTCATCACCACTTTGTATTATTTCTTGGAGATCTATTCGTTTGGCTTTGGTTTTTGAAGGTAGGCCGAGTTTTTGGACTCGTGTTGTGTTCGATTCGTGACTAGGAGTCACGGGTTTTCATTTCTTTTTCGGGTTTCATGGAGTTTGAGACAAGAATCAAATGGGTTTTTGTTAATAATGAGATAAATGGAGGTTTGGTATCCGGGTTTATGTTTTCCGATGGGTCGAACTCCGGCAGAGAGCTTGTGCTCTCGGTTTGGGTAATATTTGGTCGATCTTCTTGGTCATTTGATGTATTTTGATCTTGGGTCCTTGTTTGGTTGCTCTCGGTTATGTTTGGTCGACCCGTGTGGTCGTTAGTATTTTTGGCCGAACACCCCAAGGGGGCTGTTTTGGTTCGTGTAAGCTCAAGGAGCTAGCCGAGACTCACTAGTCTCGGGTGTGGCTCCATTTCATGTTTTGAGCTTATGATTGACCCGGGTTGACTTGGTAACTCAACCCGCTACTACTTGGCTTTCGGACAATATATGTTACTTGATATTATTTATTTTTGTTGTGATTGTGATATGGGCATTTGGTTTATTATTTGGACGCGTTGCGGTAACTATTGATTATGAGTATATTTGGAGATGTGTTGACGGAAGTGGATTTGGGACCGATTGTGAGACGGTCAATTAGATGACGGAGATAGGTTAGTCGGGTGCCGTAGTCGGACCCTCATGTTGTAGCACGTGGATTTGGGATTGTTTGGACGGAGTTGATATATTTATTATTATGACTTGGTATTTTTATTTGGACTTGGACTATGAGCCGAGGGTCATGACTCGGACATTTGACCAAATTCTATGACTCGATAAATCTTTAAAAGTCGATATTAAAAATAAAACTCGTTATAATATTATTAAGAATATAATCGTTTATATACGTATATAGACGTGTTAAACGTACATATATATATATATATATATATATATATATATATATATATATATATATATATATATATATATATATATATATATATATATATATATATATAAATGTGTATATTAATAATAAAACGATCACGAGTAAACGTATAATAATAAAGCGATAGTTATTACACTATGAAAATGGTGTAATAAATGTCGGGATATTATTATAAATAATGGCGAATTATACGTCGGATAACTAACAATTAAAAATATGGTTTTGTTTATAAAAATAGAAACTTATCGAGTTATACGAATTGTGGGTCTTTAAAGTCCAAGTGGGCCTTATATTGTGACTTTGTGTTGTCACGGATATATGACGGTTAATATAAACATTTTATATATCGAATGACTTATTCTAGATCGAGTTATTTGACGATATAAAATGGGTATATTAATGGGCATCGTATCCCACGACGCCCATAGGATGTGGTATATATTTTAGGGTAATGAATTACTACATATCTCGTGGAATTTGGCCGATTCGACGATACATATAGGGAATTCATTGGGCTACGACATATACCAAATAGAAACTTATGTGCAATGTGCTTTAAGTTGGGTATAATCTTGGAACGATATATTGCGTAAATAAATATGGGAGATTATCAAATCGACGGATTTAATAAGCTTCGATAATTATTTAAATAATATATTGGCTAACGTTAGACCTATAGTTGTCTTATTATTGTTCTTTGTTGAGGCTTTTTGGTTTGTGATGTGTCGACCCTCCACCCGTATGGATACCAAACGTCGAATTTTAAATGAAAATGAAGTTAATTCGAGAAATGGATAATTTTGGAAAGTAAAATGAATTACGTTCGGGAATGGGAATATTTGATTTTGAGGAAATGATTTCTGAACGGGTTTAATATTGTTAGGAAGTGCCGAGTCAGTAGTTGCCGTTACGTGAGTTGCTTGAGATTTCTTACGTCTTTCTTCTATCGTTTCTTTTGAGGATTTCTGGACTTGAGGTGAGTCATAGCCCCACTTTTACTCTTGAACTTTGTTTTCAATACTTGGGGTGAGAAACGTGCAAATGTTTTATGTGGACTATTATCGCTTTTTGACTTCAAAACTTGCTATGCTTATAGAACTAGGTAGAGCGAGGCCTAGACTTGATCTAGGTAAGCTATTGATTCGGTTATTGAGCGAGGCCTAGACTTGATCTAGGTAAGCTATTTGATTTGGTTATTGAGCGAGGCCTAGACTTGAGCTAGGTAAGCTATCGATTTGGTTATTGAGCGAGGCCTAGACTTGATCTAGGTAAGCTATTTGATTTGGTTATAGAGCGAGGCCTAGACTAGATCTAGGTAAGCTATTGATTTGGTTGTTGAGCGAGGCCTAGTCCCCGAACTAGGTAAGCTATTGGATTGATTATAGAGCGAGGCCTAGACTTAAGCTAGGTAAGCTATTGATTTGATTGATTTGAGCTATAGCGTGCACCTATAGGGATGATTTGATTTGGTTGGATTATTTTGGTTGGATGATTGAGCCCTAGTCTAGCTAGCAAGCGTTTTGCGTATATGTCCACTATATTGAATTAAGAATCTAAACCTATGATCTCACCAGCGAAAGCTGACTTTTAGCACGTTTTCTCAGGTAATTAAGTGATGCTCTGCGGATGCTTGGGATTGGAGGCTTGGCATTTGGCACTGGCTACGGATCTATATTTTCTAAAACTCTGATAACTATTGTGGACCTATATTTATTTTCTTTTGGGCCTGACTCTGAATGATTTTGGGATAATGTAAACTTTAAAACCTCGTGTGGTTGTACTTTACTATGTTTACTTTATCTCGTTCTTTTATGTCTTGTGTTTGGATACCAATCCCCGTAGCACCCCGAAAGCTTGTTGAGTCTTCCGCTGTACCAAATTTTGGGGGTGTTACAGATTGGTATCAGAGCCAAGGTTATAGAGAACTAGGTAAATAGACACCTAAACTATAACCGATTTTTATAGAAAACGATCCTCGACCATTGCCCGCCAGCCCGCCAAGCCGAAGCATCATTGTTTGTTATTGAGGTATTATGAGATATTTGAGATGATTAAAGATTTGGGATTTCTTGAGATGATTTGAGGTTTTGAGGATTATTGATTTAGTGATATTATGCGTTTTGAGGAATTATATGCGTTTTGAGGAATTATATGGCTTAATTGTTTTGAGAATGGTTTTAGTAATGCGGTATTTAAATCTTTCTTGATTTTATACAATTTGGAATTATATGATGATTTTTGGATATGGTATTTTGAGTTCGCGGTTTAGTTGTTTTTGAAACACTTACACCTACCCTACGCCGTTGTCACAGACTATGGCCTCCCATACGCCTGATGTCGTTGAGGATATTCTTACTACACCGGTATTGCCAGCACGGTTCACCATGGCCCTGATGACCCTTACCAGGTTGCCATGCATTCAGCTACTATGACACCGACAGGTTCTACTTCAGCACTATCTGCTGCATCTACGCAGGGACCCTCATCTTCTCTAGGGCTCCCTGGTACATCGAGGCAGCTTACTCTTCATCAGGCTTTGGCTCGTGTGGCCCCACGTTTTGCCCACCGAGCTACGGCACGCATGTCGGTACGCCCTACTTCACCACCTTTACAGATTGATGCTCATTCTCTTCTGTCTGAGGCACCACCCACATCATTGCGTCGTCGTCCTAGATCACCTACTCCTTCACCCCATGATTCACCTAGTAGGAGACGACGATTGATGATGTACTCGTCCGATGAGGAAGAGGAGTACGAGGGTGAGGATGGGGCTGATGACCCTCAGGAGGCTGAGCAGGGTGATGATGATGACCCTGAGGAGGAGGATGACCCTCAGGAAGATGAGATGCCTGATGATGATGATGTGTTAGTACCACCAGCTCAGGCTGAGGAGCCTGATTCACCTGTACATCCGATTGAGCCTGATTCACCTGATCATCCGTTTTTGTTTGAGTTGCCACCTGGTAGTCCCGTTGAGTCGGATGCATCTTCTGAGGTTTCTGCTGAGCATGCAGAGTTAGGTGAGATTGGTAGGTTGTGGGCTCGGATTACTGAGCTTAGTGAGAGAGTTGCACGTGTATCTGATCGACTTGAGAGGGTTATTGGAGAGTTCATAGCGGATCTGAGAGTGGATATGACTGTGGTTGTGGGCAGGACTACTGAGATGAGGAGAGTTTTGATGGAGGTTCATGAGCACATCGATAGTTTACAGCAAGGTTTTGTTACAGCTCGAGAGGCCGACCGCAAGCTATGGCAAAGGAATGCCGAGCTGGAGAAGGAGGTGGCTGACCTCAAGAGAGACCGAGACACCCATAGCGTTGAGCTAGGATCGTTATGGAGGGATCTTGATGGCTTGAGGCAGGAGTTGAGTAGATTCCGCCAGCAGCGTGGCTAGTTGATTGGTTTATGTTGTCTTGTTGCTTTCTTAACCGAGGAGTGTTCGGTTAGAAAAGCTAGTTATCCTATTTTTGATGTATTTTCCGTTGATTACTCGTCTTGTTGGAACGATTATTATCTTTGTGTTTTCGGTAGTTGGAATGATGTTGGATAGTATGGAAATTGAGTTCTTATGCGCCTTATTGATGTCTTGTGGTGTATTGTTGATATTCTTTCCATGACTTGGCTTCGTTGATTTAATTCTTGTTGAGCATATGATCAGTTCTATCGGAGACTCACGAACTTGTATGATGTTTCAGATCAATGGCCCCACGAAGAAACCCTGTTAGAGCTACCAGAACTGGACCCGCAACGGCTACCCCTAGTCGTCGAGGACGCCGTCCAGCTCGAAATGTTGAGACCCCTACTCCTGATAACCTGGACACTACTAATCGCAACAACAGGAATCAAAACGTTGATGTTCAGGGAGACAATGATCATGTTCCACCTAATGCACCTACTGTGGATCAAGCAATGAT
Source organism: Artemisia argyi (assembly GCA_030686995.1). Taxonomy (NCBI): domain Eukaryota; kingdom Viridiplantae; phylum Streptophyta; class Magnoliopsida; order Asterales; family Asteraceae; genus Artemisia; species Artemisia argyi. The sequence goes on along the minus strand of CM060685.1, from coordinate 199,561,003 downwards.
CAATCAACTTGTGGAGCAACGAGTTGCTGAGCTACTAGCTGAGTCAAATCATTCCAACAATTCTGCTGGAACTTTTCCACCTGTTCGTGCTAATGGATGTCACTATAAGGAGTTTAAGATTTGTGGACCGATTGAGTTTGGTGGAACTGAAGGAGTGGTTTACTTGGTTAGGTGGATTGAGAAGACTGAGTCAGTGTTTAATGTCAGTGGTTGTGCGGAGAATGCGAAGGTAAAGTTTGCTTCTTTTACTTTCAAGGATGAAGCCTTGACTTGGTGGAACAATTACCGTAACTCGGTTGGGAGTGATGTGGCTTATGCCATGACTTGGGAGCAATTTAAGTCTTTGTTGATTCAGACTTACTGCCCAAGAAATGAGATTAAGAAGTTGGAAATTGAGTTATGGAATCACAAAGTGAAAGGTACCGATATGGCAACTTACAATCGCCGTTATCGAGAGTTAGCCTTACTTTGCCCCGATATGGTTAGGACTGAGACTCAAAGGATTGAGAGGTATACCGATGGGTTACCGGTAGCTACCCGGAACGATGTGATTTCTACTAAGCCTGCAAGCATTCATGAGGCTATTACTATTGCTCAACAATTGATGGATTCTTTGGCATTGGAAGAAGCTGAGAAAGATAAGAATGGAAAGAGAAAGAGGGACGATCACTCTAAGGGTAATGATCGTCGAAACAAGCGACAACTAACTACTAGAGCTTATGCCATGGGAGATGGAGACAAGAAGAACTACAATGGAGATGCACCCAAATGTAACCGATGTTACAAGCATCATTCTGGTCGATGTACTGTGATGTGCAAGAATTGCTCTAAGATGGGACATATAGCTAAGGATTGTAGAGCTCGACCACTTGCTATGGTTCAAGCTACTCCTGAAACTGTAAGCAAAGCAAATGTTACTTGCTATGGATGTGGAAAGAAAGGACATTATCGGAACGAATGTAGGGAATCGTGGAACCGAGGAAATCAAGGATCGGGTGGTAATGGGTACAATAATGGAAACCGTGGAGCTGGAGGAAACCGTGGACGACAAGATAATGGGGACCAACGTGTGGAAGCTGGAGTTGCTCATGGAAGAGTGTATGTACTCGGGAACGAGAGAGGAGAAGATCCGAACGTTGTTACTGGTACGTTCCTTCTCAATAATCGTTATGCTTCCATACTATTTGATACTGGTGCCGATAAGAGTTTTGTGTCCACTAAATTTGCACCCTTACTTGAGAAACCCCCGATGGCCTTAGGAATTGGTTATGATGTAGAGTTAGCTAATTGAAACATAGAAAGGATTAAGACTATCATTCGTGGTTGCACGTTAAACTTTCTGAACCGTCCTTTCAACATAGATCTTCTACCCGTCACCTTAGGAAGATTTGATGTCATTATTGGTATGGATTGGTTGTCGAAGTATCGTGCTCATATAATCTGCGATGAGAAGATCGTGCGTGTGCCTTACGGCAAGGAGATTCTGAACATACCAGGAGATAGAAAGATTTGAGAGGCCCGTCTAGATTAGCGGTCATATCTTGCACTAAGTTGCCGAAGCTAATGGAGAAAGGAAGTTACCTTTTCTTAGCCCAAATTTCTGAGAAAGGAGAGAAGGAGAAGAAGGAAAGGTGCATTGGAGATGTACCTATAGTTCGTGATTTTTCGGATGTGTTTCCCAAAGATTTGCCGGGAATTCCGCCTACTAGACAAGTGGAATTTCAGATTGAGTTGATACCTGGTGCTGCACCTGTAGCACGAGCGCCTTATCGTCTTGCGCCTACTGAATTGGAAGAGTTGTCGAAACAATTAGCGGAGTTAGCCGAAAAGGGATTCATAAGACCAAGTTCTTCGCCTTGGGGAGCCCCGGTCTTATTTGTGAAGAAGAAGGATGGATCGTTTCGTATGTGTATTGACTATCGAGAGTTGAACAAGTTAACGGTGAAGAATAGATACCCGTTACCGAGGATCGACGATTTGTTCGATCAACTTCAAGGATCGAGTGTGTATTCGAAGATCGATCTAAGATCGGGATATCATCAGCTTCGAGTGCGCGAGGAAGATATTCCGAAAATGGCTTTCAGAACCCGTTACGGGCATTACGAGTTTCAGGTGATGCCGTTTGGGTTGACGAACGCACCGGCAGTATTCATGGATCTCATGAATCGAGTGTGTAAGCCTTACTTAGATAAGTTCGTGATTGTGTTTATCGATGACATTCTGATATATTCGAAGAGTGAGAAGGTGCATGAGGAGCATCTAAGACTTATCTTAGAATTGCTCAGGAAGGAGAAACTGTATGCCAAGTTTTCGAAATGTGAATTTTGGATTCCGACGGTACAATTTCTAGGTCATGTGATTGATAGACAAGGAGTTCATGTGGACCCTGCTAAGATTGAAGCGATTAAAGATTGGGCTGCACCTACGACCCCAACAGAAGTTCGTCAATTTTTGGGATTAGCCGGTTATTACCGAAGATTCATTGAGGGATTTTCGAAGATAGCAAAACCGTTGACCAAATTGACTCAAAAGAGTGTTAAGTATGAATGGGGAGATAAGGAAGAGGAAGCCTTTCAGTTACTTAAGGAGATGTTGTGTAGTGCCCCTATTTTGGCGTTACCCGAAGGTAACGAGGATTTCGTCGTCTATTGTGACGCTTTACATAAAGGTTTAGGAGCTGTGTTAATGCAACGAGAGAAAGTGATAGCTTATGCTTCCCGACAGCTCAAGAAGCATGAGAAGAACTACACCACCCATGATTTGGAGTTAGGTGCTGTGGTTTTTGCTTTGAGGATATGGAGACATTACTTGTATGGAACCAAGTGTGTAGTGTTTACTGACCACAAAAGTCTGCAACACATTCTGAACCAAAAAGAGCTTAACATGAGGCAGCGACGTTGGATTGAGTTGCTAAGCGATTATGATTGTGAAATTCGCTACCATCCTGGTAAAGCAAACGTTGTTGCTGACGCTCTTAGTCGAAAGGAGAGAATTACACCGTTACGAGTGAGGTCATTAGGAATGACTATCGTATCGCCATTACCGTCTCAATTCTTGGAAGCTCAAACGGAAGCATTGAAAGCAGAAAATAGAGCTGCTGAGAACATATTTGGGATGGCAGAAAATGAGAAAGGATTTGTTAAGCGTTCTAATGGAGTATTATGTTTTGGAGAGCGAAGTTGGGTACCATTGTATGGAGGAATTCGAGAGTTGATTATGCATGAGTCGCATAAGTCGAGATACTCTATTCATCCTGGGTCTGACAAAATGTATCAGGATTTGAAAAAGTTATATTGGTGGCCAAATATAAAGGCAGATATAGCGTTGTATGTTGGCAAATGTTTGACTTGCTCTAAGGTTAAAGCCGAACATCAAGGACCGTCAGGATTGTTGACGCAGCCAGAACTCCCGGTTTGGAAATGGGAGCGGATTACGATGGACTTTATTACCAAATTACCAAAGACAGCTAGCGGTTGCGACGCTATATGGGTAATTGTGGATCGTTTGACTAAGTCTGCTCATTTCCTGGCAATTAGTGAAGATGATAGTGTGGAAAAACTTGCGAGGTTGTATGTGAAGGAGATTGTTTCTCGTCATGGAGTTCCGATATCGATTATTTCGGATCGCGACAGCCGTTTCACGTCAGCATTGTGGCGATCACTCCAAACCGCTTTGGGGACGAGACTTGATATGAGTACTGCATATCATCCCCAAACCGATGGTCAAAGTGAGAGAACTATTCAGACTTTGGAGGATATGCTTCGTGCATACATCATAGACTTTGGTAAAGGCTGGGAGAAATATCTACCCCTTGCGGAGTTCTCCTACAACAATAGCTACCACAAGTCTTAAGGCTGCACCATTTGAAGCTTTGTATGGTGGAAAATGCCGTTCAACTATTGGTTGGGCAGAAGTTGGAGATAGCCAACTCACAGGCCCTGAGCTTATCTTGGAAACTACGGAGAAAGTAACGCAAATTCGAGATCGGCTGCAAGCAGCTAGAGATAGGCAGAAAAGCTACGCCGATCAGAGACGTAAACCCCTAGAATTCCAGGTTGAAGACAAAGTGATGTTGAAGGTCTCGCCGTGGAAGGGTGTGATACGTTTTGGGAAACGTGGGAAACTTAATCCCCGCTACATTGGACCATTTCTTATTTTGGAAAGAATTGGGCCCGTAGCGTATCGTTTGGAATTACCTATGGAACTGAGTAAAGTTCATGATGTGTTTCACGTTAGTAATCTGAAGAAATGCCTTTCAGAGGAAACACCAGTTATACCGATCAAGGATATTCGTGTGGATGAAAGTTTGAATTTTGTGGAAGAGCCGATTGAGATAATGGATAGAGAGATCAAATGACTCAAGAGGAGTCGTATTCCGCTCATCAAAGTTCGTTGGAATTCGTGGCACGGACCGGAATTTACGTGGGAACGTGAGGATGAGTTTCGAAAAAGATATCCGAAGCTTTACACTTCGTAGATGGGTTATTTCAAGAGAAACCCGGGACGGGTTCCTTCTGAGGCTGGGAGGATGTGACAACTGGCAAAATAGGGAGCCGTTTTATAAAACCCGCATTACATTGAAATTATAAATTTAGAATTTTTGAAAATTTATTGTGACGAGATATTTTACGAACGTTGGTACTTGATTTTGATCGTATGTTAATTACGAGGATTGATTATTTATTTACTGTTTGGTCTGATTCGTTCGTGATGATTATTTTGAGATCGTTATTTTTTTGGCACTACTTTGACTCCGGCACTAGGTTGACCTAACAATTTTAATTTCATGTTATTATTGGATCGGATATTATTATTTTTGGAACGGGTTCGGTTGGAAAAAGTGATTTGATTATTTAAGGTTTCGGGTTTGGCCCGTGTGTTTACTTGGGGCTACTTAGCCCACTACACTCTCCCTATTATTATTACTAATAATAAAAATAATTTTTTTTTTAAATTACTATGAATCGTCCTTGTGGCCTGCGTATTTCATAACAACACAACCATCACCAACCTAATCTCTCTCTCTCTTCATTCCATTAAACACCACCGCCACCCTAATATCACCATAGCTCCGCCACCGCCGCCCTCACCATAAAAACAACACCACCATTTTCACCATCTTTTCAAGATCTATCTATTGGTACCAACCACGCGCTCTAACTCCCCCTATAACACCTAATTCGAATTAAATCCCCACGAGTTCATCACCACTTTGTATTATTTCTTGGAGATCTATTCGTTTGGCTTTGGTTTTTGAAGGTAGGCCGAGTTTTTGGACTCGTGTTGTGTTCGATTCACGACTAGGAGTCACGGGTTTTCATTTCTTTTTCGGGTTTCATGGAGTTTGAGACAAGAATCAAATGGGTTTTTGTTAATAATGAGATAAATGGAGGTTTGGTATCCGGGTTTATGTTTTCCGATGGGTCGAACTCCGGCCGAGAGGTTGTGCTCTCGGTTTGGGTAATATTTGGTCGACCTTCTTGGTCATTTGATGTATTTTGATCTTGGGTCCTTGTTTTGTTGCTCTCGGTTATGTTTGGTCGACCCGTGTGGTCGTTAGTATTTTTGGCCGAACACCCCAAGGGGGCTATTTTGGTTCGTGTAAGCTCAAGGAGCTAGCCGAGACTCACTAGTCTTGGGTGTGGCTCCATTTCATGTTTTGAGCTTATGATTGACCCGGGTTGACTTGGTAACTCAACCCGCTACTACTTGGCTTTCGGACAATATATGTTACTTGATATTATTTATTTTTGTTGTGATTGTGATATGGGCATTTGGTTTATTATTTGGACGCGTTGCGGTAACTATTGATTATGAGTATATTTGGAGATGTGTTGACGGAAGTGGATTTGGGACCGATTGTGAGACGGTCAATTAGATGACGGAGATAGGTTAGTCGGGTGCCGTAGTCGGACCCTCATGTTGTAGCACGTGGATTTGGGATTGTTTGGACGGAGTTGATATATTTATTATTATGACTTGGTATTTTTATTTAGACTTGGACTATGAGCCGAGGGTCATGACTCGGACATTTGACCAAATTCTATGACTCGATAAATCTTTAAAAGTCGATATTAAAAATAAAACTCGTTATAATATTATTAAGAATATAATCGTTTATATACGTATATAGACGTGTTAAACGTACATATATATATATATATATATATATATATATATATATATATATATATATATGCGTATATTAATAATAAAACGATCACGAGTAAACGTATAATAATAAAGCGATAGTTATTACACTATGAAAATGGTGTAATAAATGTCGGGATATTATTATAAATAATAACTATATAAATAATGGCGAATTATACGTCGGATAACTAACAATTAAAAATATGGTTTTGTTTATAAAAATAGAAACTTATCGAGTTATACGAATTGTGGGTCTTTAAAGTCCAAGTGGGCCTTATATTGTGACTTTGTGTTGTCACGGATATATGACGGTTAATATAAACATTTTATATATCGAATGACTTATTCTAGATCGAGTTATTTGACGATATAAAATGGGTATATTAATGGGCATCGTATCCCACGACGCCCATAGGATGTGGTATATATTTTAGGGTAATGAATTACTACATGTCTCGTGGAATTTGGCCGATTCGACGATACATATAGGGAATTCATTGGGCTACGACATATACCAAATAGAAACTTATGTGCAATGTGCTTTAAGTTGGGTATAATCTTGGAACGATATATTGCGTAAATAAATATGGGAGATTATCAAATCGACGGATTTAATAAGCTTCGATAATTATTTAAATAATATATTGGGCTAACGTTAGACCTATAGTTGTCTTATTATTGTTCTTTGTTGAGGCTTTTTGGTTTGTGCTGTGTCGACCCCCCACCCGTATGGATACCAAACGTCGAATTTTAAATGAAAATGAAGTTAATTCGAGAAATGGATAATTTTGGAAAGTAAAATGAATTACGTTCGGGAATGGGAATATTTGATTTTGAGGAAATGATTTCTGAACGGGTTTAATATTGTTAGGAAGTGCCGAGTCAGTAGTTGCCGTTACGTGAGTTGCTTGAGATTTCTTACGTCTTTCTTCTATCGTTTCTTTTGAGGATTTCTGGACTTGAGGTGAGTCATAGCCCACCTTTTACTCTTGAACTTTGTTTTCAATACTTGGGGTGAGAAACGTGCAAATGTTTTATGTGGACTATTATCGCTTTTTTGACTTCAAAACTTGCTATGCTTATAGAACTAGGTAGAGCGAGGCCTAGACTTGATCTAGGTAAGCTATTGATTCAGTTATTGAGCGAGGCCTAGACTTGATCTAGGTAAGCTATTTGATTTGGTTATTGAGCGAGGCCTAGACTTGAGCTAGGTAAGCTATCGATTTGGTTATTGAGCGAGGCCTAGACTTGATCTAGGTAAGCTATTTGATTTGGTTATAGAGCGAGGCCTAGACTAGATCTAGGTAAGCTATTGATTTGGTTGTTGAGCGAGGCCTAGTCCCCGAACTAGGTAAGCTATTGGATTGATTATAGAGCGAGGCCTAGACTTAAGCTAGGTAAGCTATTGATTGGATTGATTTGAGCTATAACGTGCACCTATAGGGATGATTTGATTTGGTTGGATTATTTTGGTTGGATGATTGAGCCCTAGTCTAGCTAGCAAGCGTTTTGCGTATATGTCCACTATATTGAATTAAGAATCTAAACCTATGATCTCACCAGCGAAAGCTGACTTTTAGCACGTTTTCTCAGGTAATTAAGTGATGCTCTGCGGATGCTTGGGATTGGAGGCTTGGCATTTGGCACTGGCTACGGATCTATATTTTCTAAAACTCTGATAACTATTGTGGACCTATATTTATTTTCTTTTGGGCCTGACTCTGAATGATTTTGGGGTAATGTAAACTTTAAAACCTCGTGTGGTTGTACTTTACTATGTTTACTTTATCTCGTTCTTTTATGTCTTGTGTTTGGATACCAATCCCCGTAGCACCCCGAAAGCTTGTTGAGTCTTCCGCTGTACCAAATTTTGCGGGTGTTACATGAATACATGTCCTACTAGTTTAAATGTTTTAAATGAAGGTGTAAGTGAAGATGATTACTCATGTTGAGCTCTTAGTGGACTTGCTTGCGATTCATGGAATAACACGGATGAAGATGAAGCCAACCATCCGGTTTGTGATTCTCAACTAGATAAAACATCAAGCAAGGTACATTTTGAAACCAAACACTTTTGCTTGACAAATTCATCCTAGAGTTTTCTAAACTAGAAAATGAGTCTAAACTTTTATGCAACATGGACCTGAAAACTATCTTTAACAATGAGTCTTCAAAATTTTTTAAGAATATCTTTGAAAATGAAATCTTGTTAGAAGATAAAATGTCTAGAATTGAGAGTAATGTTGAAATTGATCTAGAATGTAAATTATGTCTAGATTACAAACATGAGATTAAAAAGCAAAATGAGAAAGGAAGAATATTAGTTAAATTTGATGAAGGCTCAAAATCTCTTGAAAGATTTTTGATAAGTCAAATGTTGTTTAAAGATAAAACCGGATTAGGATTTAACTCAAAAGCACCATCAACTAGTAAAACAAAACAAGTAAAATTGGTCAAATCTAGAAGAGAGATTTAGAGATAATTCAATCTCCAATAAAAACTCATGATAAAATGATTAAGATTATCATGCTCTATGCTTTTATATGATTATCTAACCTTTTTGGATACATGAGTAATTGAGTTTCAAAGCGTGTCGTCAAACCAAGATTTTACGCGTAGTGTTTATCCTCTTGATAGCATCTCTATGCAATTTAAAAGGTACGCATTACTTCAACTTGACTTTGATTGTCTCTTGTTTCTAGCATTATGTGTTGGAATATGTGTTATTAGTAATACTCTAAAGTGTTTACCTGCTATTAGTAATAACTAAGATTAGATTCTATGCAACAAGGAATTTCGTCATTAGTACTAGTAGGAGATATAAGGTGTTTTGGTTCTTTAACCATCAAGAGATAAACACGAGAAACTCTTGAGTGAGTCTCACTCAACTCTTGTTTACAAGTGAGCTAACTAAGAATTTCCTAAGTGTTAAAATGTCTAACACTTTTGTGATGCTTGCAAAACAAACCTTTGTTAAACAACATTCTCAAACACCATACTTTGAGTCTTAAATTGTGTCTTTCTTCAATCACTCCTTTATGATAATCTCACATAAAACACACATGGAAAAATAAATCACATTAGCTTACATTAGGATGTGTGGAAGAAAATGAGTTTTCAACATCTAGGATTTACACATCAACTGTGACACTTAGTCTCATGATGTTGTACCTCTTGGACTTTTTCAAAACAAATAGAGTTCATAGTGTCTTAAGTAAGAAAACCCAAAGAGTCGAGGAGTCGTTGAATATAACATTTAACGAGTGATCTCCTCCTTCTAAGATATCATCTTTGGTAGATGATAACTTAGTCGAAAGTCCAGTGATGGCAAGACAAGTATGTTGTGTAAAACATTAAGAATAAAAGTACAAAATAACATCTTCTCACCTTGAGTCAAACATTGAATCAAGCAAGATTGACATAAGTTATAAAACTTGATTTATAGGTCATAGTTGTGTCTAAACAAATTCAACATTAACAGTTTTTGGAATTTAGAGTAAAACAACTAGTGAAACAAAATAAATGTTTCGATGTAATCATGTGATTATAAGTGTCAATATTTGAAAGTCTTTTTGATAAAGCAAGCTCCAAAAGCAAGGGATTTTAACTTAAAGACATTCCTAGTTACTCTCTTGTTCTCAATGGTTAAGTTATTGATGACTTATCAAGAATGAGATTAGTAAATCCATAGGTAAAACTAAACGTAGAGAAATGTTCGGAAGATTATTTGTTCTCATAACAATTAGATCCAACATTATGTTTAGCATTTGTCTATGTGCTCGTGTTAAAGAAAATCCTAAAACAACTCTTTAGTTGAGCTTGTTTGGATACATCATAAGGTACTACACAACTAGGATTATGGTATCCCAAAAGAACGGGGATAGAAACCATAGTGCATTCCAAATGGAATTATGTCGATAATAAGTTGATAAGAAAAACACAAGTGGTACCTGCACTTTTATACTTACTTACCCAATGATTCTCCAAAACACGTAAGGTTCTCAAATTAGTTTCGGATGGAGAAGCACATCAACAAGCTCCGCTTGAACAAGCAAATACGTATCAACAACGGAATTCATTTTATCAACATTGTTATCCCTTCAACAAATGAAGCATCGACTTCAACGACAATTCAATCCATTATGTTCTTAATTGACATATTGTGATCCATCATCATCGTCTTGGTAAAAATGTTCATTGAGGAACATCTTAACTAAGAAAGTCTTATACGTTAACCATTCTATCAACGATTTCACAAAACCTCTTGAATGAGAAGCATTCATCATCCCTAGGCTTAGTCAAAGACTCATAAGACCTAAAACCTTAGTTTTGAACATTAGGATAAAACCACAAAAATCAAGACAATCCCTTTTGAATTTTTCCTGCAGCTCCCACGGTACCCTCAGACCGTACGGGCGGAACCCTCCTTTTGGTTCCGCCTGGTCCGCCAAAGCTACAGAATGTTTTATTTTTAATTTCTAAATCAAACGCCCTCTTAACTTAATCATTCACTTGTTCTTTCACCATAATCTCATCACATTCACCTTGTGATATATCTCAGCCCATGAGATTTATAAAATGAGTAAAACTTCAAGCATCTTCCTCATAACCTTTCATCACTCAAACCTCAAACAACCAATGTGAAATGAGAAACCAAGTTATCCTTTGTCCTATCAATATCGAGTCATCCACCATTTCCATGCCCTAAAAGAAACCAAGAGTCAATATCATCTTCACCAATAACTCCACCTAGTCATCTTCACAAGAAGATTCCACAATGTAACCAAACAAGTGTGTCATCCCCACTATAACCTAACCTATTAAGATTAAACCACCTTTCATGATACATAAACCTATGTTCACCCTTGTGTCGCTCTTTGAAACAAAGGGCAATTGTCATATCCATACTCTCATTAACATATGTGTCTATGTCGTCAAAAGTCAAATGAATTTCATTATGAAATGCGTCTCTTCCACTTTCTAGCAAGTAAAGAACACAAAGAAGATATTCAACCTTCAAGTGTTGTCAAGCAATCACCACCTCATTTCACATATCCACTCTCAGTCGTCAACCATACTTTACCACCATTTACCACATTGTTAAAACAAATGAAAAACGTTATTGAAACATCACTTACATTATAAAACATTTTTAAGCATCAAAATGAGTCAAGTTAACCGCACCTCCACATTGTTTTCATATAGGCACACACTAGAACATACACATTACAATAGTCGTTTACTTAGACTAAAATGTGAAATTTTGATTTTCTAGGAATCATCATGCCTCATCTAACTCACTACGACCACAAGGACACCATCAAGTACCTACTCAAACACCACAAAACCAAAGGTCTTACTCAAACTCAAATCGTTGTCTTCAAAGCCTTAGAAAAACGATATGTCATTAAGGGTAGAACCATTGATCCATCCTTCTTAGAAGGTACAAACCTCTACACAAAATTTGTCACAATCAACTTTGAGTGTCTCTTAGAAATCGACGAGCCTATTTGTTCTAGGTTCATTTTAGTATTCTATGCATCCGTCACCCTCTCCACGGATAAGTATGGTCGCATGTCTATTAACTTTAGGGCTAGTAGTCATCAATACTCCTTCACTCTCGAGGAGTTTGCTCAAATCCTAGGTGTCCCAAACCATGGTACTTGCATCTACTCCGACTTGCACTCCCTCTCAACTCTTGACACACTCTTTGACCGCATCTATCCCTATGATACCCCTCTTGTGTCCAAAGATGAACTTCGTGACCACCTCTTCATTAGGACCACCAACACTAGGAGAACTAGAACCGGAAATGAGGTCATCAATAACCCATATGAAATGGAATTCAATGAACTCAAGCCCCAATTCAAGGAATGGGAAGAACTCCTTAGAGCCAATGTAATTAGCACCATAGGAAACCAGGATCACATCAATGTTTGCCTTTGCTACATGCTCTACTCCTTGTCCGTTAGGCAACCCTTCAACCTTGCCTACTACATGACCAAGAGAATGACCGACATTCCCGTGCAAGGCACAACGTCTATGCAGTATGGAATGCTCTTGACCCGTTTCTTTAGGTTCATCTCTCCCATTCCATCAACTCCTAGAGGTCTTCACCTAGACTACTCTCTTATTCCACACGCTTTTGTCCCACTAAGTGATAGGAGAATCTAGAAAGCCCAAGGTAAACATTTTCCAACTCTAGGCTTTGCCCAACTCTAGGCTCCCACCTCTAGAATACATTTTCCAACTTTCGGATATTCGAAATGAGTCGGCGGAGTTCAAGCAAACAAAGGGGATGTTCAAAAACATCGAGAGATTTCTTGAAAAGCTCAAGAAGAAGATTGACCGTCTATGAGAGCGGGTGTGTAGGAGTGTTTGGCACTAGGTGCTATTTGAACGATTTGGTCATTTAAACATTACGTGTTATGTATGTGTGTGTTGGTAAAATATTTGGTACTACTTGGAACTTGTAGGAACTAACAATGATGCAGGAAGACAACATTTGACAAGTTGTTAAATTTTCATGTTTATGAAATTTTCACTAAGTATAGTGAAGTTCTCGACCTAAAGGTCAAAGTCCTATGATATGTGTGTTTACGTGTCTATTTTTTGCATTGCCTAACCAGAAATGCATTATCTTTTTGATTTTAGGAGTTTTCAAAAAATTTGAAAATCGTCTCGCGGGTCAAAATCGCGGACTGCCAATTTTTTCAGCCCTGGCGGATCTGGCGGTACCCAAAATTGGGTTCCGCCAGTGTATTTTCTGGGCAACCCAGAAATGGCCCAACGGACCGGACGGAACCCTCACACGGGTTCCGCCTGTGTATCGTGAGGGTTCCGCCAGTCACCTGCAGAAAATTTTTGTCATTTTTCTTAAGTTCAAAACTTGTAAAGTGTCAAACCATTATCCTAAGTGAGAAACATCTTCATTAACCCCAATAACCATATTAGGACAACTCTCACTCACTAAAACAATTAGGAAGTCACTTCCCTCCAAAAATTTAAATTCAAACATAACTAACCCAAGGAACCCTTTTAAAGGATCCTTCAAACCATTGAAACATTTTCAACCAAATCACATCCCATGATCACAAAGCATTTAGTGTATATGTTGGTCTTTCACTCCACCCTATTCCATTGGATTGACATCAAATGATGTGACAAGTTCATGAAAATCATTTGAAAATTCAATCTTTGAATGGTAGAACATCAAATCCAAACACACATTTCAACATCTCTTTCACCCTATAAATTTGAAAGTTTTGCAACAATTCAAATCACACCATCACCATCAAAATACCCTCTCTCAAAACCACACCTTTGAAATGACTAAATCCAACACCTTATCCGAGTCATCAAAATCTTTGGCAAAAACCACTAAGATTAGTGTTAAACCTTGTTGCTTCAACAAAGCCATCGAGTCAAGCTCGTCATCTTCAAGTGATGCTTCACTTAACATTTCTTCACCTATCCAAGATTTCCTTAACCTTACTACCTCAACACCATCATCAACACCTTGCAATACCAATGTGATCACTATTCAAGATTTGCTTAATCTTGCTACTTCAACACTTACACCAATGGAATTTTTCCATACCCCACAAACATCACCACATCCATTATTGGAAACTTTTGAAAACCTATCACCTAAAACATCAAGCCCTCCATCATTGTCACTTTTTGAAACCATTGCCGAAACGAAAACCCAACAACAACCAATATTTCAACCAAATGAGTCATTGGATGATGCACCTCATCCACCGTCATTGCTTGAGAATTTGCCTTACCGTTATGCTAGACCCAAAATTTTTCCAAATGATCAAGGTTATACACACCTACAATCATTTGTGTTTCACCCCATTTACAAACATCTTCATGGTAATCCTTCAGGAGAACCAAGCTTACACCATTTTGTTCAATAACAACAACCACAAAAACAACTAAACCACCACCTTTCACAAATGAAAAACCAAAGTCATTGCTTGACCAAAATGAGTCTTTTGACCATAACCAACCACCACAACAAGAGTATCACCACTCAAAACCATTGTTGTTTCACCCTATCTACAAAGACATCCATGGACCTCTAACCAATAAAATGAGGTTTATACTAAACCACATTTTGGATCGTCTCAAGTTTAGAGTCTCCAAAATGAAACAAAACCGTTTCTTTTGGAAAATGTTTCTCATAAAAACCAACAAACCAAGTTTAAAGCACCAACACCACCTCAAGTTTAGAAAACCAACAAACCAAATCCGTTTCACCTCCACAACATTCAAAACAAAACCCGCTACACCATTCAACACACATTTTCATCCTTAAACAACCTTGGCCTTGTTTTTGGAAAATGTTTCTCATTAAGGGAAATGATGATTTCCTTGTAGCATTTTATGTTCTTAGTTTATTTTTAGTTTTTCTTTATTTTTAAGAAGTAGGATGATGTCGTCCTAATTTCTTGTCTTTGACCTTTTAAGAGTCAAAATTTTACATGAAATGAATTTCATTCTACTACAAGGTTTGCATTGTTTGTTGACCATTTAGGTATAATGAGTGACGTATACCTTAATATGGTAGCATACATATATCTTGTGTTTTAGAAACTAACATTTCTTTTTGTATGATCATTATCCATGTTTTCCTTCCTTGATACTCCATTTAGGGGAGAAATATTCAAGGGGGAGCATGAGTGTTGCTTTATTCCACTTCACAACTCTTAGTTGTGTTCTAGACATGAAATGCTTTCATGACTTGTCTTGTGTGACAACTAACATTTTGTTTTGTAGGGTCAAAATCCATGTCTCCTCTCTTGGCACTCCATTTAGGGGGAGTATCGTTCAAGGGGGAGCAAGTGCATACTTCCGCCTCGCTACTCTTCTTTTTGTTTCGACAAAAAAGGGGAGAATTTATATATAAACTTGTTTCAATTTTTTTTTTGCATATCACATCTTCTTAACAAAAACAAGTTTTTATACTAACTTTATAAGACTTAACACTAAAACTAGTGTTTTACTTATAAATAAAGTTTATGTTTTGTCATCAACAAAAAGGGGGAGATTGTTAATACAAATATCGCCTAAAAACGTTATTTATATTTTAACGATCTTTGCTAAGTTTTGTTAATGACAAAGTACAAATTTTAGATTGTAGTAAAACATCATTTTAGTTTAAGTCTTGTATAACTAGTCTTTAAATTTCTTTTTAAACTTAACATTGGTTTTATTTCTTTAATAAGAAAGTATTTCTTTAATAAGAAAGTGTCACATCTCATCAATATGCATTTATGGTAAGTTTATGTGTTTGACTATCCATGAAGTTCTTACACACTTTGGAAGTATTTCATGTTTGGTGCAATGCATGTTGACTAGTATTTAGTAGATGTGACATTGTTTGTTTATGTGTTTGACTATCCATGAAGTTCTTACACACTTTGGAAGTATTCCATGTTTGGTGCAATGCATGTTGACTAGTATTTAGTAGATGTGACATTGTTTGTTTTGGAGTGATTTATTGTAAGTTATGTTGAACAGTTCTGGCGGAACCCTGGAGGAACACGGGCGGAACCCTTCTGAGGGTGCCGCCGTGTCCGCCAGACTGCTGACTTCCTTTGGTATAAATACCAAAGCACTTGCAAGAAATCCCTCACCACTTTAGGACATATTTTCATATACTCTCTCAAACTAACTCAGTAACATTTGACTTGTGTGATTCTCTTATGTAGCAAGGGACTTCACAAGATCATTCAAGAAGTTACAAGCTTCAACTCTAAAGTTGCAAGTCTTGTTAGCTTGGTCATGTATAAGCTTTGGTAGTTTATACTTCATTTGTGTCATGTATGTAGAAGTGATCGGTTAGTATTTTAGTCCTCAAAATACAAAGTGTATAGGGAGTGGTTGTACCCTTGGTAAAGAACTCGACATCTAGCTTAGTGTCGGTAAAAGTGTAAGCGGCGATGGGAGTGGTTGTACCCGTGTAAAAGAACTCGACATCTAGCTTAGTGTCGGTAAAAGTGTAAGCGACGTTGTAAAGGTTTTCTCCGCCGGTGAAAGGAGCTTGTTGATTAGTGCTTATAACTCTCGAGTTGGAAACTCGGGGCGTGGATGTAGGGCAAGGAAAAAGAGTCCTTGTAGCCGAACCACGATAAACAATCGTGTTGTGGTTTGATCGTTTCTTTCTTTATCTTTACTTATTACATGTTGTCTTTTAGTTAGAATTGCTAATCACATATAAAGCTTTTCAAAGAATTAAACAAATAAAGTTGTGTTTATATCTTTAAACAAATGAAAAGCTTTTCAAAGAACTAAACAAGCAAAGTTAAGATCATCACAAGTAAAGCTTTTCAAAGTATGAAACAAGTAAAGTTAGAATTGTTATTCACATGAAAAGCTTTTCAAATAATCAAACATATAACGTTGTGTTTATATCTTTAAGCAAACGTAAAGCTTGTAAAGGAGATTCAAGCTAAAAAGGATTTAAAAAGCGGTAAACTATTCAACCCCCTTCTAGTTTTCCACAAAATGTGCATTTCATAGGATGCTGACACTTGTCAGAACTGAAGGTTTGAATGCAGAGAAAGAATAATTTGTAGAATGAAACGTTAGGAGAGTGTAGGAAAACTCTTTTTATTATACAGGTAGTTCCTATCATTATTACACAGATAATCTTTATTTTTTAAAATAAGGATTATCAATGCAAACAATCTGAAAATTAAAGGTAGGTTACTGGACGACCAGTATGATTTTGAGTAAATCATAATGACAAAAAAACTTTTTTTTTAAGAAAATAATAATAATAATAATAATAATAATAATAATATGATTTTTTTATGTAAATCTTATGATTTTCTAATAAAGTGATGTTTCTATGTAAATCCTATGACACTTGTCAGAACTGAGGTGTGAGGGCCCAGTTAGTATCTCGGCTCCTCACTAATTTCTTGTAAATCCTATGATTTTTTAATAAAGTGATGTTTTTATTAAATAATAATAATAATAATAATAATAATAATAATAATAATAATCACTCGTTAAAAACTACTACG
The DNA here is from genome assembly GCA_030686995.1 of Artemisia argyi. Lineage (NCBI taxonomy): Eukaryota > Viridiplantae > Streptophyta > Magnoliopsida > Asterales > Asteraceae > Artemisia > Artemisia argyi. Next base: position 199,543,808 of record CM060685.1, on the reverse strand, counting down.
TATATAGTTTTTCCAAAAATGTCTTTTTGATCATGTGTGAAAATGTGTAACTTTATGTCTTTATCATGTTGTCATGAGTCATTTTGTTGTGTTGTGTTGTTGTTGGTAAAGAGTTGTCAAATTGGGAACCACAAAGTGTTAGTATCAAAAAAGGTGGCCTACAAAAACCGTGATATGCTCTCATCATCATTTCTCGACCACTCAAGTGTTCCTGGCCGTGACCTTCTTTTCTTTTTCATCATGTCTCTTTAATTTACAAGACTCATTATTCATGTTAATCTCTTTAATTCACAAGACTCATTATTCATGTTAATCTCTTTTAGACCGGTGGTAGTAAGAAGGCAATACGTGTCTTGCATCTACATGGCACCTCAATCACGTGTCTAACTCTATTAGACTTGTTTTGAGAGAACCCCGTCTTTCAGACAACCGAGTTGTAGGAGTTGCGGTTGTATACGTGTGTGATTTTGATTTTTGTAAGGTATATTTGTGTTTAAGTCGGGTATATTTGGGTGATGATATTAGTTGTGTTATTACGTTGTTGGCGGTAATATTGGTTGGGGAGAGATAAATTGACGTGACGCTGAAGGGATAATTACTAAAATAGACCGGGCAACTAAGTTGTTGGTGGTTTCTGCCTCAAGATCGGAAAATTCCCACTTTAGACCAAGGCAACCTGTACTTTTTGGGCAACTGAAATCTGCAAGTGGCAAGTGTCACTTTTCTGACAATTTTTTGGACAACTGGAAACACTTGTCATCATATGCGTCGAGCTGTCCAGTTGTCTGGTCTAAAGTGGGAATTTTCCGATCTTGGGTCAGAAACCGCCAACCACTTGATTGCCCGGTCTATTTTAGTAATTATCCCTACACTGAATTACCGATGATGATGTTGGTTGTAATTACCAATAGCCTTAATATTGTTTTAAGGCAATAGAAAATAATTAGCAATTGTCACACCTACATATATGAAAGTATTGGGCAACCGGATGTGGTTTTCTTTTTCGGTTATACGTGGACGACGAACTCTTTTGAGTTAGATGTATGCGGTCTTACTGGGTTAATCATGTGACATTTTTAGTAAGTTTTTTGGGTTACTATAGTACTTTTAAAAAGTATTTAACAAAATACATAGTTTTAAAAGTATTTAATAAAATATTTACTTATTTTCTTTTCCTTTTACAAAATAAAAAATTCTCATTAAATTTGAGTTCAACCAACCATCGTCTCCACTACTGTAATTCCATATAACTTTTATATCAAATAAAAAATAGAATAAACTAAGAAAAAGTGCCAAGATCTTCATCTGATTGTCCTCATTTCTTACGTCAGTGTCATTGCAGAATCCATCCTCAGTGACAAGCATGATGTAACTTCGTATTAATCGCCGGTAGAAATCGATAACGAGCAAATGAAAACATAATATTTTGATTAAGTATGTCACTCATTGTTGGTTCCATAACTCCATTATTCTGGTGTATTTACGATGGTTTTTATGTTGTTAAGGATTTGTGCAGTGTTGCTTAAGTACATTGGTGGGTTAAGGATCCATAAATATGTTCGTTCCTTCTGTTGTATTTTAAGATATGTTGTTAAGGATTTTTTAAGGATCCCGTAAACACACATATGACATATTAGCTATGAAAACATAAGATTTAGATTAAGTACATTGGTGGGTTCCTTCCGGTGTATTTAGGATGGTGGGTTCCGTTCAATGGTTTTTATGTTGTTCATTAGTTAGTTATTATATTGGTTTCAGTGATCCGTAGCATTCAACTAATTGCTTGCTTACCATGGTTCCTCCAAGCCGACAAGGCGATATGCCGGAATCGTGTTGACATCCCAAACTCCTCATCAAGAAAAAAATAATATTCCTCTAGATGATGACGTCAAAATCATGTCATGCATCGTTTCCATCGCTCATAAAAGAGTTGGCTATATATGAAAGAGTCGAAAAATTACGAGGAAGAAAAAGACGTCTATACAGATAGAGGATGATGGCTGCAAAAAAACTTTCATGGGCTTTCATGGAGAAACCTAAAACTACATATTTTTTTAAATACATTTAAAACTACATATTTTGTCAAATACTTTTTAAAAATACTATGGTGAACAAAAAAACTCTATTTTTAGTTACCTCAAATATATACACCTAGCGAGTTTTGAACCTTTAAACTCTTTTGTGAGAGAAATAAAAACCTTGTAAATAAATCATTTGATGATAGTTACAAATATGAAAGCACTAAGGGATGTTTACTTTGTTTTCAAGAATATTAAAAGCTTTTCGACATATTTTATGATGACTTTTAATGCTTCTTCTTCAGAAAAATGTATTTACAATGATTTTATACGATGACTGGACCCACGACATATATTTGATGCATTACTCATATTTCTTTTTTGTACGAGAGAAATTTCACATGGGCCATTTTTATGATCCCGACAAGTAAACATCTGCTTCAGCTTCACTGATCATCTGGCTAAACCAATTGAGCCTCGTATATCACTACCTCTATTTTTATTTTATTTTATATTTTTTAATGGCAATTTGAACTATCTTACAACATTTATATCACAAATATCACATGTCATAAGCATGACTTGAACCTACAACTATTTGGTTGATGAGCTTCTCACACAACATGAGGTATCATTAGGATACAAATACTTTAGTACTAGTACCTCTATGGCAGAACTCATAAGCATTTGTCACTAGTATACAAATGAGGTGTAAAGATTTTACAAGCTAATGAACATTCTTTTGTATGCATGAAACAAGTTTCTAATCCATAAACATAAACTTATTAAGTATGTCGTACATCTATATCAAAGCATTATTGAGACATATGATGGATGAAGAGATATGTACAACAAGTGTACATGCGTGGATCTGATCAAGGATTGCTCCATTGAATTTTGTGGGGGACAATAGCCATGTTGTCCTATCACATATCACATGATATTTTTTGTTTAATAACTAGTACAACTTATGTAATTTTTGTCTACTAGGGAAACAATTATTGTCCTTACAATTTTTATGTGATAACTTAGAATATTTTCTTTCTTGTATGTGGTTTTAGAACTAGATATCAATTCTTTTTTGTCTTGGATTCTTGGTAATAATAATTACTTGAATTAGCAATTTTCTTCTTAATAATCACATGAGTTTTGTTTTTATTCAAGTGTTTTCACAATAAGAAATGATATATGGACCTAAATTTAGGCCTAATTGTACGCCTAAAAGCAAGTGTCAGCATCTTGATGGGTTATAAGATAAGTGGATCTCTGTTTGTAGTTATCAGGATGCTGACATTTATTTTTAGGCTTACAATTAGACCTAAGTTTAAATACATTTGTCATTTCTCTTTTGCAATGGTATACCCATAATTCGTAGGACAATAGCCATGTTCACCTATCATGATAATTCATAGTATGTCACATGAGTTTTATTTTACTAATAGCCAAGACTATGCTTCTTATTTTGGCTAGTTATGAGGAACAACTATTGTCCTTACTAAATGCTAGTACTATGTATTCTTCTTGGATAAGTTATTGTACATTTTCGTGTCTTGGTAATTATTTCTTGAAAAAGATGTGAACCAAACTAACAAAACGTGGCAAGTGAAATTGTTTTGTTGTGGTTGTGTTGTCCTTCTCTTGTGTTGTGGGATAAATGTATTCAAATTAAAGATAACTTTTTTCTTTCACATTGGGTAACATGATTATTGATTATCATCCCATATGCTCGCTAAGTATTTAATGAAAAGGATGACTTGTTTCAGCAATGTTTAATATGCAAGAAAAAGATACAACTTTTTGTTTATATATATAAGAGTTTCTCTAGTGGAAAAGTCGAAGAAAGAGTGCTAGTACATTGTAAACAAAGGTCGAGAACGACACTTAATCCTAAATAAGGTATAACGTGAGAGCAGTACTAAAGAAGTATTCCTCTGAGGAATTGATAGCGTATGAGAGTTTTAGCCCATAGCTAAAACTCACACGACTATAGCAAGCCAGAAACAAGCTGAATTTGCTAAAGGCCCAACATATTTTGCATGAGAAATCAATCTTCAGACAACTACTGACGAGAACCACAACGAGTCTTGCCTGAAGAATCGATATTTAGGTAACAACTGGCATGGCGGTATGTCCTCCCAGAAAGTTATGGTACTATTGCCACGAGCAGACACCTCATTAACATAGAGGTAGTGCCACCGATGTTTCGCTATGACATGCAGATCGTGTCTCGTACGAATATTCTCATAACATCAAGAGCCAAGATGCCTCATCGCGTGTCATTCTTGTCTCCTCTATATGATGACCTTCACGTGGGTCATCTAGAGCGTCAGATCACATCCACAAATCACACATAGCCCTAAATGCATCTCTATAAATACACATGCATTTAATGAGAAGAACAAAGTATATCTTTTCTATATTTACACACACTAAAGCTTAATTGTAAGCGTTAACCCAACTTTAAAAAACACTGTTCTCTCAAAGTTTTTACCACTGAAAAAAAAATAAAAAAAAAATACAACTACCTTAGAGTTATGATATTTAGACCTAAGGGGGTGACAATGTTGCCTAACAAGTACTCAAAATAATTTGTAATTAGCCAATAAAATAAATACAACACTTTTCATGCTTAATCATGCCTAACTACTTATTTTTAGTGGCAATGTGATGCCTAATCAAGTTTAATCCATGTACGACCAATCTAAAAAAATACCAAGTGTATCCCACAAAACTTTACCATACCTCCAAAAAAATACCATGTGTCCACCAAGTTTGTACTAAACCATACAAGTGTATACCCAATCTGTTCTAATAGAACTTTCTTGATCTATCTTGATCAACACAAAGCCTGACAAATAACACACACCAGAGATCCTAAAAAAAGTGAAAAAATTACAAAGTGAAGTAGAACTGCCTTGCGATCGTAGATCATCATACAAGACTGCATCTTTGTACCATAGGTATGGAGTTGTGCCTACATTAATGCATAAGAGAGTTTTAAATGTTGCAAGGTAAAAACTAAAAAGGTATCATGTAGCTAACGTTCGAATTTTGCTTGTTGGTTTCTTTATCGATTCGGTGATGTTCACCGCTTACCTTGCCGATTCCTTCATGCCGACAGCGAGGCAATGGGCATGCCAACTCATGCCGAGTCTTGCCGATGGAACACCGAGTATGATGTCACCCCCTGACAATGAGACCTACTAATAGACCTATACATTCATTTTTTGACAAGTGTCATGCACCTTTTCTCTTTCATCATTTCCCATCAATGAATTTTTTAAATACACCAATCACATATTTAGACATACAAATCATTTTTTACTACGTTAATCTCATACTATAAACTTACACTGATCGTTACTTTAAGGAACATAGTAACATACCATATATAAACATAAATCTTATTAAAGGTCCACCAAAAATTAGTGGAATACATGGGACCCGCAAGGTAAATGTCATTTCTGTAATAAACAAACATTTACTAATAATCTAAAGTAATATTATATGGAAATCAATAAGCCACCCATCATGATTCATGTGCAGGCAACAACACAACGACATTAAGCATATAAAAATACTTTAACATGGGGTGACATAATTTATCTCCCTCCTAAAGGGATATTAGTCGGATTCTGATCAATTCGGGTCGAGGTAAAAAAATATATAGTTTAATACTATTATAAGTTTTAGTATATTGATAACTTTTTCTTCCAACTAAAAGTTTTAGTTCACATTTTGTTTTCGGGTTGTTATTAATTGTCCATTGCTACAAGTATAAAAAGAATTTTAATCAAATTTATCATATTATCTTCATTTAAGTTATTATTACAAAATTTAATAATAGTGATAATGATAATAATAATAATATGCTTTTGAGGAAATGTTCTTATATTTTTATCAAATAATAATAATAATAATCAAGTTTATCATATTATCCTCTTCTTCTTCGCAATTGCGATGGGGTTGCGAAATTATCATATGCTTTGAGGACATGTTCGCTTTTTTATTTATTGGAGGCCCAGGTTCAGTTTGATCAAGCATTACGTGCCTCCTTGAAGAAAATTGTTACAGCTTCGGGGCCGGGTTTTGGTGATTGGCAGTGGCAGCTAGCGACTCTTCCAATAGAGTTGGGTGGTCTTGGTATCATTTCAGCAAGGGACATCATTCTGTTTGCTTTTCTTGCTTCCCGTATGCAATCAAGCGATCTACATGTCAAGATACTGACTAAATCTGGAGTTATCTCTCATGGTTCTTCTTTTAAGCATGCTCTTGATACTTTTAACACTACTTGCAACATTGACTTGCTCTCTGTCACCACTTGCGCTTCAGCCCCCCATATGATGAATACCTTGTAACACCCCCAAAATCGGGTCCAGCAGAAGCATACATGCACTGGGGTGCTACTAAACTGGTATCATAATATTAGGTATAAAGAATGGTTTTTATCTCAACCGTTTAGAATAAATTTCACTATTAAAAATAATGAGTTTACATAATTCAAAAGTATTGCGGAAATAGGCCCATAAAATAACTGAAGTGGTCCCAATTGTTTATCAGAGTCATCTATGACCATGCCATGCCGTTTGCCAAGTGCCTCCAAGAGTAAGTTATCACCTGAAATACATGCTAAAAAGTGTCAACACAAAGGTTGGTGAGTTCATAGAGTTTATAAGTAAAGCAGTAGATTGAAAGAGTTTCGAATTTGTTTGATAATTGCAACAAAATGAATCATGGGCTACGTTGTTATACGCTCATAGTTGGTTTATAAATCAGTTGAACACAAGTCTCAAGGTTTGGGCCACGTTGTTGCACTCATAAAGAAACAGTGGGTCTCGTTGTTGCACCCATAAAGAAATAGTGGGTCTCGTTGTTGCACCCATAGTAGTTGTGTAAAACATCTGAACACAGGTCAAGTAGTAATGAAACAATAGCATTGTAGTGTAGGATATTGCACTAAGCCTCATGACACGCAAACCTTAACATTGTTCTGCTACCATAAGAGATATATAAAAATCTTATGGGACGCCCACACATAAAAATATGATGCAGGTAATAGTGCCCTCGGATACTAGGAGGTTGCCAGATTCCTATGATATTCAAATATAGTGCATTCGGTTACCATTCCAGGCTAACTTCAAATGGGGCGTCAACTGCCAATAGATCTATTCACTATATTCGCGTTCACTCGCAAGTGATTAATGGTTCATGAGATGAGGGACTTTTGGCAACAGCGGTAACTTAGGCAATATCAATCAGGATATCATACAGAGAAATACTTGTGCTCAGGTTCGTAACATTTAATACGTTGCAATAAACAAATAGAGTGTTTCATAAATCGAGTAAAATGTTTAAGATAAACGAGTAAGGAGTTTAAGATAAAAGAGCATGTATCTCCCCCAAAGAGTTCGAAATAGATAAAAGAGGGGCTATGACTCACCTTAGCAATAGCAGTCTGAATAGAGTAAAGTCAAATAGGGATAGTGAGCGGCACCGACATGCGACCTAGATTAGTACGGCAAGTTTAGTTTACAGATTCAAGTTAGAGACTCGATGAAGTTTAAAAGTTTTAGAGTGTTTATGTTGTTGTTGCTTGTGTGGTGGCATTTAAGTTTGAAAAACAATTTCTAAGCGTTTGGAAGTATTGGCTCTTGGACAAATGTACAAGTATATAGATATACAAAAGTATTCAAGACGGTTGATTCTCCTGCCGAAAGACTTAATACGGAAAAGTATTTACCATGAAAGCGTTAGTGTAAAAATTTAGCGTTAGGAAGGAAATGATAATAAATACTTTACGCCAAGTATTCATATTAACAAAGGTTATCCGATATGACGCATAAAAAAATGTGTTTATGTATATGTTTAGTTAATAGATGATAGGTTGAGAAAAAAAAAATTATAATCTATTTTCTATTATATTATCTAGTTTTTCGTAGTTTGGTCTAATTTATGAAAATAGACTAAGTATGAGAATTTGATAATAACCGGGCATTGCTTTATGGTAAATATTATTTTTCTTTGTAAGTCAATTGTCACAAAATTTCCCATCGTCAATAGTTTGTTACTTTTAGTTCAACATATTAATCCTTATTAGCATAATTTGTTTAAAGGAAATATGGATTAGTTCTAATAGTTCAAAGGTTAATGTGAAATTTTGTAAAAGAAATAAGTAGTAAAAAGTCAAGTGTTGGGTTAGAACCCTAGACCTCATGCTCACAAACAATGCGCCCCAACCATTGGGCTAGACCATCTTTTTATGTCTTATTTTCCACTGATTATATGATGTTTCGGTTATGCGGTATATATGTTACATGAATGAAAGACTGGGCTACGTGCATGTGTTTTGTTTTTGTTTTCATTTCTCCCATATACTGCTTCCATCCTACATTTATCAAATAAGTATTTAAGCTTTTAAATGCTCACAGGTTTACGAAGAGGGAGACCAAAATAAGCTCCAACAAGCCTCGTCTTATTTGGGTTTTTACGACTCAACTCCAGGTGAAAACCAACTTGTTCTAAACGAAAACCAAAAACTTTAATCCGATTTAGTGTAACGTTTCAATAACCTGGTTTATAAAATTCGTAATCTCGAACGTAAGCTATATGAAGTCGCGAGTATGTATTATATTACGTATGAGTACATGTCCAACGAGCCCAAAACTTAACTTTTGTGTTTCCTTAACGTTTTCTTTTAGTCATTTTGAGTTCAACACCGCGATTTACTTCACCATGTGTGTGAGTGTGTCGTTTCGAAAACCAAATAAATGTTTAAGCTTATACGTTCCTTTAGTTATTTCGAGTTCAAAAATCTTTACTAGGTTCGACATATATGTCGAAAGAAAGACCTATAAAATCAAGCTTATTACCAAATGAGTTTATAATTGTGAATTAGCTAGTTTCCACCACACAAGTTTTATAAACAACAATTACACTAGTAACCACAAGAGTGTGTAAACATGTACGTGTATGATTTATACGAATCGTGCATGAAGTTTTTCAAGAACAAAAACATAGTACGCATGCATGAGTTGAAAAGAAACAAGTAGCAAGCGAGTTTGAGAAAAGTCGAGGCTCACAGTGGGCGAGAGAGGGATGAGTGTGTCGAGTGTAGAGGAAGACCCGGAACAGTGAAACCCCAATACCGATTATACTCCAACTGAATCCAAGCGAAGCCCAAGCAACCAACCAATTCAATCCTTAGTAGGAACCTTGTTTTTGTGAAGATTGTAAGTGAGATGAAGGTGTGATTTCACTGGTGGCTTCGACAGGAATACATAGAAGAAGAGAAAGATCGTTTTGACCATACTTTCTTTCATAGGGTCTTGTGGAGGGTCGTTTCGAGCAAAGGTCTTTATCCTTATGATCTTTTGAAGATCTCGTGACTCTACCTTGGGAAGAAGAGAAAGAGAGAAAGCGATGTATCTATATCTGTGTTTGACTTTGTTAAAGGAAAATGGGTGGTTAATAAAAGGTGAGAAGGACGGATGGTGTTGGGACAAGGAGTGAGTAGTTTGATATTGTGAAGCAGCTAGTGACTTTGTGAAGAGTATGGTGTGGCATGATTATATATTGTTCTTGATGTGTAAAGGAAAGTAGAAAGAGACGTTTCAATGTTGGTTCACATGCATTCTAGGGAGCAAAGACAGGAAAATTTGACTATTGAATATAAAGTGGGGAAAGGTTGTGTGTTCATTTTGGGTTAAGGAACAATATAATTTGAAAAGATATGCAAATGTGTGTTTGCCCATGCGGTTTCTCGGCTGAATAAAGAGGACCAAGAAGAGTAGTATCTTGACCTTGCTTTCCATGTTGGACTAGATTGTAAGGCCAACTTAAGCTAATCGTATGTGTATATGTGGTTGGAGAAGAAATCGAGAAGAGAAGAAGAAAAAGAAAATACGGAGTGAAGCATAAATTTGGATATGGGTGTGAGTGGGAGGCGTATATGTGGGAAAAGAGATAGAATAAATGTATTGGTTTATTATTAGTGAGTGTGTCTTGTGTACCCCGAGTCTCGTTGAGCTTAAGTGTAGGTGCGGTACGGTTTGGTGTAAATGTGAAAATATACACCTCGAAACGTTTTTATAAAAATAATGTAAAGACAAAGTTATTGACTCCGAAAAAAAAATAGTTATAAAATTTAAGTCATTAATAATACTGTGTCGGTACGTGTGTGAGCCTGTTCGAATTGAGAAATGAGATACGTCACATAATTAGCTGGCGAACATATTTCGTAGTTGTGTTACTTAAAAAAAAAATATAACCCTTAAAAGTGGTTTATTAAACGTTCAAATGAAATTACTTTGTGTTTGACATTAATAAATGACTCGGTAAATTACGGGGTGTTACATACCTTGGCAAAGTGCTACTTTGGTGTCATTGAGAAAGACCTTGTGCTAAGTACTCACTTAGTCCACGGCAGGTGGCTATTCTTAGTTGCATTCGTGCCCCGCATGCACATAATTTTCTTTTTACCATCCCTATTGACGGTTTGGGACAGATGATAAACCATTGCCAATTTCGATATGTGTTGTGTTATAGACTTGCTATACCTATGTTCTCTGAAGGTAGCCTATGCCTGAGTTGAATGTGCATCGTATGGACCAATGGGGAGATCATGTAGTTCACTGTTCTAGTGAAGTGGGTGTGAAGTTCAGGTACAATCTGGTGTGTGATATTCTTGTTAATACATGTTCCAATGTTGGGATTATGGTGCGTAAGGAGGCTTCTATGTGTTTCCTCTCGGTGGATGGGAAAGAGCTACGACCTGCAGATCTATTATTATTTAATTAACTCCAAGGTAAAGATGCGTGTTTGGATGTGACTGGAATCTCTCCTTTTGCTGGTGGGGGCGGGGGGCGACTTCATGGGCTCATGTGGTAGCTTTGCATAACGCCGTGGAGAAGAAAAAGAATAAACATGTGTCAAAATGTGAGAAAAACGGATATTAGTTCATACCATTTGTTTTTTCTACGTTCGGGAAATTTGATACAGAGGCTTTGGACACACTCGCACGTATTAAATCTATTTCTATTAGCCACTCGAATAATGCTAAGAGTGGTGCTTTTATTGTTCATAGAGTAAGCTTGTGTATCCAGAAGGAAGTGGGAGCACAACTTGTGTCTAGACTTCCATCTAACTTTGTGTAAAATTATTATGTTTCAATAATAATAATAATAATAATAATAATAATAATAATAATAATAATAATAATAATAATAATAATTGACTAAGGATCAAATGCGAATAATCTTTAAAATAAAAAGGATGAAATATAACTATAACTACACATTAGAGATGCATCAATTTAAATTAGATGCATCTCTAATCTTTTAGATGCATCATAATATAGTTTTAGCAAAAAATTAGATGCATATACATATATTAGATGTATTTCATCAAGTTAGACGAATCCTATGTATTTTCGTCCTCTGCGGGTCAAATTTGTTGCTAGCACTACTTTGTATCGTTTTCACTTCAAAATCACTTTCGAAACTAATTGTGCATCTAAATGAATAGAGATGCATCTAATTCAAGTCGATGTATATTAAGTATGCGATTATAGTTATTTCTCATTCTTCTCATTTTAAGTTTTCTTCTCACTGGATTTTTACCCATAATTAATTAGCTAAAGGTAAAACTGTCATTATGAAAATAGTAAAAAAGAGAAAGCTAATGATTATGTTATTTTTAAAATTTATTTTTTGTGAGTGAACAATTATTTTGAAACGAATAGAGTAATTTATGTTGAGAGTTTAAGAAGATAGGGGTGCCAACCTTTAACACCAACCTATGGCATGACAACGACATCGTGGGTGTTGCCATGACTCACACATAACACAAAAACATCTTATTGTTTGTGTTGTATTTGTGTTTTATTGGGTTATGTGTAAGTCATGGAATATCCTATAATACCATATTGAAAATAAGATGCTTTGTGCTAAGATGTTGTAAAAAAAAGTTGTTGAAATTACATCACTTTTACGGCTTTACCCATGACACCACACCAATGGCACATGATTCTAAAAGTGGTTATTTTGAATAATTATAAATTAGTTAATTTATTATTCCCATCCAAACAAAATAATTATGTCTAGAAACACATACCGAACTTATTCGGTTCGCTTTTGGTTTTGTATATTTATTTCATTTTTTGTTGGTTTCGGTTCGATTCAGTTTTTGTCGGTTCGAAATAGCTAAACCGACCCGATCCGAACTGAACCGAGTTATTCGGTTCGGTTTCGATTTTGATATCTATTTTTCAGTTCGAGTTTTTTCCTTTGTCAATTTTTAGATCAGATCGATTTTTGTCGGTTCAGGTTGGGTTTGACCCTTTGCTCATCCCCAATTGTAAAACAAGGGTGCGTGTGTGGAATTGAAATTGGCACTTGCACAAGGATTGCTCCATTGAATTATGTGGGGGATAATAGCCATGTTGTCCTGTCACATGAGATTTTTTGTTTAATAACCAACACAACATATGTAATTTTTTGTCTCCTTGGGAAACAATTATTGGGAAAATGATTCGGAGGCATAAAGTATGTGTCTAAATTCATGCATAAACATGTGTGCCATGTTCCTGGTTTGTGAAATAGTGGGCCCTTTGTTTGCAAACGCAGACTTAGGCATGAATTTTGACATATTTTTTTAGGCCTCTCATTGTCATTACAAATGTTATAGGATAACTTAATATATTTTTCCAAATATCGTGTTTGTTTCTTTTATGGTTTTAGAACTAGATATAGCAAATTTTTTTTTTGTCTTGGATTCTTGGAAATAATTACTTGAATTAGCATTATTATTTTTGGTAATCACATGTTTTGTGTAACAATGCCATGTGAGTTTGCGAGTGTTTTTTGCAATGGTATACACATAATTAGGTGGTCACATGAGGTAGTAGAATTTTATACCCAATACTACATATAACAATTTTTTTTGGGCTAAATGATAAGCTATAAACAATATTTTGTTTTTATTCAATATCGTTATGTAATTTTCTTTTGGAAAACATGATGTTTCGTATTCAGATGAACCAAACTAAAACGTGACACGTGAAAATTGTTTTGTTGTGATTGTATTGTCTTTCTCTAGTATGTTCATGTCATCAAGTGTTTTAGGATAATTCATTTGATGGAAGTTGTTTTGTGATTAAGAAATGCATAAATGTTCAAATTAAATATAACTTTGGTTTACATGAGTTATTGAGGTATTTTACAAGAATTTGTTTAAAAAAACAAAATAATAACTATTTTGTTAGTAATTTGAGATCTATTTGTCAAACATTTATCTATCACAAGATGATTTTAGTTGGGTCTCCTTAAATATTAAATTGATCATTTGATAGAAAATGCAATTATATGACAATTACCCAACCAATTTAAGCAGATCTAGCGAGTCAAGATTTTTTTTCCTCATTTTTTTTGCATGTTTTACTCAACATGAAATATTTTCTTTTTGAAATAAGCAAGTTAATCCGACCAAAACTCGTATTGACTTGGACCATTTAAACTTATATTTATAGAAGACCCATTTATACCTGGACTCATTTAGACTCTTGTTTCTAAAGGATTTATTTAGATCCGGACCCGTTTAGACCGGACCCAACCTGCCTATTGACGTTCAGTAAAGTTTAATCCGGAAGAACCAATGGTTTTTATCATGTGGTCTACGTAAGATGGTTACTTTTCCAATCAAGAAATCGTTGGTTCAAATTTCAACATAAATAAAAGTAAGATTGTTGTGGTTACATTATATGTCTAAAACAATTGATTGCAAATTCTTTGACAAAGTGACAAACCAAGCACGAACCTTTTTAGGAGTATTAGATAAAGGTGTACCAAAAATTAGTCGAATACATGGACCATAAGGTAAAGGTCAATTTTGTGCTACACAAACTTTTACTAATATTATACGGAAATCAATAAGAAAAAACCCATCATTATTCATGTGCAAGTGAGGCAAGAAATTATGCATATAAAAATAAGAAATGATAGATATGTTTAAAAATATGCCTAATAATATGGCTAAAACTATGTAGCAAGAGTTTATTTGTTTGTGAAGAATTAGGTCAGCTGCTACTACTAATAAACTCTTGCCACACACTTCAGGCATCTTTTATATAATAAAAGAATTACATCATTTCGGAGTGTTTTTGCAAAACCCTTCTTATTGAAAAAAAAAATTAGACCAATAGGAAAGCTTGATTTTGCCATGTAGGCGAAATTGAGCGACATGATTGGTCAATTAAAAGTCAAAATTGAATTGATTTTGGTCAAACTTTAATTAATTTGGTGGAGAAATTTGATTGAGAAAAAAACACATAAAAATATTTGTGTCAAATTTGTGAAAACTAAAACTTTAAAAAAGAGGAAGTAATTAATAAAACTTAAGTGGTTGAATTTTACATAAGTTATATAGAAATAAGTGTAAAATTACAAGTTTTCATATTTTTTAATAACTTTAGAAAAAGAACAAATAACCCCTTATACTTTATACCCATATATTTTATAATATAAACTTTGTTTAAAATTACATGAGTATTAGTATTATTTTCAAGTTTTCATCTATTAAAATTATAAATTTTTTTAAATACATAACTTAGTTTTAATATACGTTAAATAACTTTTTAAAACTAATATTAACTTTAGACTTCATCCATTAAAATATTCTTTTTACTATATACATTAAATAAGGACTCATGTTATTTTTTTATTAAGTTTAATTTATGGGTACACGGGCTTGAATATTAAATACGGCTAAACTGTTGTTAACATAAATATGAATATCAAATGTAAGATCGGATGACTGTGATATGAAAATAAATATACGCTATTGTACTTATAATAACGACTTATAAAATTCTTATTTAAAGTTTATATATTGTTATCCAGAAAAACATTTTTAAAAAACTTTACGGAGCATATTTTAAGTTTATCAACGCTGATTATGTGCTACTAAACTCGCATATTTTATACAACATGGTATGAATAGTTAAAGTTAAACAACAACAACCTCAACATCTATGTCAGTTAAACAAGTTAAATCTTTAAACTAACAAATTTATTTTCAAAATATTATTTCAATAGATATTAATGCAGAATAAAAAATCTTGAACAAGTATTAGTTGTACTTATATCACAATTTTATGAAAACAAAAACTTAAAAAAATAGGAAGTAATTAATAAAACTTTAGTGATTGAATTTTAAATAATTTATATAGAGTAAATTCTAAAATTAAAAATTTCCATGTTTTTTAATAACTTTATAAAAAACACAAATAACCCCATACACTTTATACCCCTATACTTTATAATATCAACTTTGTTTAAATTTACATGAGTATAAGTATTAGTTTTTAGACTTTCATCTATTAAAATTACAAAATTTGGTAAATATGTGAATTAATTTTAATATACGTTAAATATTTTTTTTAAACTAATGTTGGTTTTTAACTTTCATCCATTAGAATATTTTTTTAAATAAAGACTCATGTTACTATTTAAAAGTTTAATTTATGCATACACGGGTTTGAAATACGGCTAAATTATTAGTAACGGGAATATAAAAATCAAATGATAAGCACGATACTGTGATATGAAAATAAATATACGCGATTCTACTTATAACCATTGGCGTAGCTATTTAGGGGCGGGGAGGGGCGCCCGACCCCCCGAAATTTTTTTTGCGATATAGGGGGTATATAGTTTTCGTGTAGAAAAATTTCGGTATATTTGGTTTTGACCTCCCATTTTAATTGTGAAATTTTTTTTTTATACATTAAGCAATAAAATTGATCAATTACATTTTACATAAGCCCATCTCCCCAAACTAAAATCATTAACAAACCAAATCCCAAACTAAAATTCATTACTTAGCCCATTAAAAAAAAATGAACAATCCCTAACAATTAACAAACCAATTAACCAAATCCCAAACCCTCCCCCTCCTACCCTCAGAATCTAGCAAACAGTATGGTGATTTACATAGAAAAAGAAATTGCTAACAAGTTTGATGCGGAGTCCATAATTGAATAATTCAAGGATCTTAAAGGTCGAAAGGCTGAACTCTAATTTCTTCAATGAATCGAACCAGGTACCAACCGTTTGTCTAATGTTTAGTTGTTTTGGACAAATGCTTAGTTTTTTAGTGATTGAAACCTTTTTTTTATATAATAATAGTATTTAATTTTTGACCAGACCCGAATCGAATCACCGACCCGAACATATTACCCGAAAAATAGCGTTAGGAAAAAAAAATAGATCCCTACCCCCACTGAAAATTTTCTAGCTTCGCCACTGCTTATAACAACGACTCATGAAATTGTTATTTAAATTTTGTACGTGGATATCCATAAAAACATTTTTAAAACTTTACGGAGCATATTTTAACTTCCTCAACGCTCATTATGTGCTACTAAATTCACACATTTTGTACAACATGATACCAATAGTTAAAGTTAAACAACAAAATCAACCTCAACCTCAACATGCCTGTCAATTAAAAATGTTATAAAAAGCTAATTATTAAAAAAAAAAAAAAACAAACAAACACATGGGTTAGATAGTCATTGGTTAATAGAAGATGTTTTCCTTAAATTATATTAAAAAAAATGCACGCATCACAATCCTTATTTGATAAAAATCACCTCCTAAAAAAAAAAAAAAAAAAAAAAAAAAACGTCATAGTTGGTTGTTATAAACGAATTAAAAGTATGTACATGATAATTATTCATCAAGAATATATAGTTTTAATCAGGTTATTATGTTACTAGACTCTGATAATGTTATTGAGTTGGTAATGACGGATGTAAGATACAATCATTATTTTATACTTATGATTTATGTGTAAGCCTCTTCTTGCTTCTGAATAGAATCCGAAAGAGACCTCAACAGAACTTTGGCTTATGGATTATCTAACTGAAAGTATTTAGTAACCTTTTTTATGGTTTAACTATTTTGTTATACACACAAACTTTTAATAACTCTTTTTTATGTTTTATTAAAAACTTCTACATTTAATATTTGTGTTTTTACTATAAACACACTAAGCTATAATAGAATTAGTTGTGAGTTAAGGGGTTTTTCACTAAGCTTCTAAAAAAAGCTTATAGCTTTATCATACACTTATTGTGTTATAGCTTTATCATACACTAAGCTATAATAAAACTTGCGAATATACTCTTTGCCATTTTTTTCATGCATTTATAATTTACTTATACGAGTAATAATAATTTCCTTATATATTTCTGGCTTAGAGAAAAATTATTCTTATACATTATACATAAACCTAAGATTAAATTTGAGTTCTACCAATTACATCTTTTTTCGTTTCTCTTTATGTAATAAAGAAGCTATATTGTAAGCATCTATGTTAATTTGGTAATTTTATTATCAAACATGAGAAGTAAATAACACAAACTTATGAAAATACAACCTTCCAAACAAAAAGGTACATTAGTAAAAATAATATGATGGTTATTCATAATTAAGAAAATGAATCAATATTCAAAGCTATCTAAATATGCTACATATTTTAACAAAAATATAAGTAAAAAAAATACCACAATTACAAAACACATCGTAAATTGATAGCACGGGTTTGCAAAACTAAAAGCATATATCACTAACATCTCATGCAAGTTAAATATCATCATGTGATTTTGTTTGAATAATAAAATATAATTTTTAATCTAAAAGCATTCTCCTAAAATAATAAGTAGGTTATAACATATACATATGATTTTTTATTTTTATTCCACAAAGTAAAACCATTTGAAACATGTTAAGTGGTTCATTTTTTAATCGATACCAATACATAATTAAAACGAAATTTTAAAAACCCTGTGCGTGCACAGGTATTATAACTAGTATCTTTAGACATGTTTTTAAGCATACTTATCATTTCTTTATAAAAAATACCTTTAACATAGAGTAAATAAAATCATGCCTGCCCCAAGACCCACCTGATATAATATGGTCGCTTGAATTTCTAGTTAAATAATTTGTGTTTATATTTTTGGTTGAAGACCACTAAAGTATATTCTAAACCCAATTATTCAAACAAAAAGTTGACATATTGGAATGTTATATATTAAAAACATGTCAATAAATCTTAGATATGTTAAAAAAATAGAACGATTGAAAAAGATCTTGTCAACCGACCCGTATATATTAGATGATTTTTTTTTTTTTTAATTGTGAATATGAAAACATATTCTGTTTCCAAAAGTTTATAATTGAGCTATAGGTCACTAACTCATAAATTTTTTAATGGTATAAACCTATATCCATTATCAATAAATGAAAAAACTTAAAAGCTTTATAATCATTTCATACAACTCGCATGTGTTAAATTACGAAAAGGTCTAAAATAATAAACGTCAGTATGACAAGTAAAATATATGTTTACTAGGTTAAATGCTAGTATGAATTGGTAGTTTATAGAAAGCTTATATGACATGATATGTTATCGCTACAAACATTCGAGATGGTGTATAAACCATCAAAGAAATCATACATAGGCTATGAGTTTATAAACTTAATTTTTTTAAATAAGCTAACTTATAAAGATAAGCTCTGTTTGTCACACTAGCTTATAAAAACTTTTATTAGTTATAAGCTTCATAAACCCAAACCAATTGATATATTTTTAATCTTTATAAAAACTTATAGTTAGTCAAATTCTTTAAATGCTCATAAAAGTATAATAGATTAACACACAAAAGCTTATAATATATTCGAATTTAATTTAATTTATTTTTAGGTGAATTTACAAATATAAACTTCATCTCCAACTAATCACCAAACAACTTTATGAAAAAAAGAAAAAAAAAGCTTAAGCTTCCAACTTATAATATAAGGTCCAGCTCGTTACGTGAAACATACCATATGGCAATGTTTTAATTAATAAATACTCATTCCATCCTAAAATAAATGTCTATTTTACAAATACACATAGTTTTAGTAAATTTCACTAAATACATTATGCACTCATCAAATATCATTACTACATATTAAACACTTTCTAATTAATTCAAATTAGAAATGAACATTAAAACATCCAAAAATAGAAAACATGAACATCTGTTTTAGGATGGAGTGAATAAATTATTTAATATTGCGAAATGGAGATTACTTTATAAATTATTCTCCTTTGAAGAAAAGAAAAATAAATACTTCCTCCGTCTCATATTATTAGTCCGCATTTTTTTTTCAGGATGTCCCTATTTAATTGTTCTTTATTAAACATAGATAAGAAGGTTTGATCGAGTTTACCATGTTACTATTATTTGAAATTATTATTAAATTTTTAAAAAAATACATTAATTAAATAGTTAAAGATAAAACTGTTATTATGTTAAAAAGTAAAAAAAAGAAAGGAATAACAATTATAAATTTCGGAAACTTTGTATTATTTGTCAGAGTACAAATATTATGAGACAAAAACAGAAGGAGTATTAATTAAAGCTTTTTAAACAAGAACTTTTGAGTAGCACTACTATAAATTTTATCTATATTATAACTTTTTTTTAAAACTTAGATTATTTAAATTTGTGTAACATGTAAACCCTATAATACCTTTGATTAAAAATAGTAATAACATTTAACACTAAATTAATTTTTTATACGGAGTATATTATTTAATCCTAAAACTTTTATCATTTTTCATTTTTATAAACTACTTTTTCACATTGAATATAAATTGAATTCGCAAGTGTTGCATCAAAAGTTATACCAGAATCACAAGTTCACAAATGTAATTATTTGACGCTATATACGGTAGTTTTGCGCGAATATTTGTCTAATTATATTAAAAAGTACTCTAACTTATTTTGAGAGATTAATGTTGGCAAAAAGTCTTAAAAGTGGTTATTTAGGCTATGTTTGGCACACAAGATTGTTGGGAGATTGTGCTTATTTTTTCAAAAAATAAGCTACTTAAAAATAATATTTTAACTTATAAGAGATTCTAAAAATAATAATCTTTCATAATCTCTTAAAACCATATGTTACTTTATGTAGTTTATAAAAATAATATCTTTTTATAATCTCCAGCACTAGTTTCAGCAACAGTTACTTTCGCCAAACATAACCATAGAGTAATTATCAATGAATTACTTAATTGATTATTCCCATCCAAAGAAAACCCAACATAATAATATTGTCTAGACACATAATTGCCATCTGGCAAATATAGTAATAAAACCAGCTCTTCAAAATATCCCACACCCTCTCTCTCCATAAGTCCATATAATAATTATCACATCTACTCTAGGCTCTAGAATCATACACTACATATATAGTCAGAGAAAAAAAAAAAAAAAAAAAGAGAAGAGAGATAGTATAAGAATTCATTGAATTGAATTGAATCGTATTACTTGGCGTGCGTGAATTAATACGTGCTTTCCAGTTCCTTTCCCCCTCCTTTCATTTCATCTTATAAAAATATATAAACTCAATATATTTTCAAGAACGTTCTCGAACAAAATTTACATAATTCAATTCTAGATTCGGTTACATTGATTTTTGGTAATTTTTTTTATTTCAGCTTCTTCATTTGATTTGTTATATGTGTATGTATGTAATTACTTTTTGTTTTGTTTAATAATTTATTTAACGTCTAGTTCAATTTAAGTTATCTAACCTTCAGTTTTGAACTTGTGGTCAATTTTGAGATAATTTTGAAGTTATGATGTAATTTTATTATATGTGTTTGTTAGTTTGTGTAAGATTCATTTTAGCTATTGAAATTGAAATCTAGAGCTTTAGTTAGGAGATCAGTGCTTCATTTTCACCGATTTTGAGCTTAATATGATCTGTTTTGATGTGTTTGTGGTTTGCTGGAATTTGAATCTGAGCATCAACTATTTAGGTCAACAGATTCGCTTATTTTAGCTTCTTTTGTGAGTGTGTCATTATTATTTTATATTTTGGGGGTGTGATCAAAAAGTGTAGATTGGCAGGGACACCTGACCCTGAACCCTGAGTACCATAATGGTATTTTGGGGGTGTTTGTTTAAGCTTATACGTGGCTAATGAGCTTATTTGTTTTTCGGCTTATTTTGAAAGTTGTGGGCTTATATAAGTTTATTATGATATGATAATAAACTTATATAAGTCTATAAGTCTCAAAATAAGCCGGAAAATTGAGGCTTATGAAATTTAAGCCAAAAAAAAAATAAGCTCATAAGCCACGTATAAGCTTAAACAAACACCCCCTTATTATGTAGTTAAAAGCTGAAGAGATTTAAGTCTATAGCTTCGGGTTTCAGATCAAAACTAGCTCATATTCATCTATTTCACTGAATGCGGTAGTTTTAGCTTTATTCCACTCGTTAAAGTTTAAACGGATGAGGTTGGGAGGGCGAGCCTTTTTGACTCAGATGGATGTACACGGCCTCATCGGGTTAATCCTGGACCGTTTCGAACCCTTCCCTGGCCTCCCTAAAATGTGCACGCCTAGCAAGGTTTGAACCCTTGTGACGACTCACCACTAGGCCATCTGGTGGTGGTTTTAGTCCACCCACTCGTTATCTGTCTTTATTTGAGTTACTCAACACAATTCACCCACTTTTATCACTTATAATTCAAGTTAAAAAGTGAATCTCAGCTTCAGTTCCGTGATCACGACCTTTATTTCAGCTTTATAGATTCTGTTTAATTATTTGTGTGAGCGTTTTTATTAATATCATTTCAGGTCAATAGATTCCGTTGTTTTAGCTTTATATGATTCCTTTCACGTGTTTGATTTTTATATATCAATTTAAAGTCGACGACGTTATTAATAATTTGTTTTATTCTGTTTGTTTCAGTGATCTGAGAATCTTTTTGAGAAAAGTTAATAAAAAGGCGCTGAAGTTTGTTATCATACGGGCCAAATAAATTGGCCAAGATGGTGTTCGATTCCGGGTTATTGTTGGGGAAACTGGGTATCACTTCGTTGGGTACATCTGAGTACTCGTCGATTGTGTCTATGAACTTGTTTGTGGCTCTTCTTTGTGCTTGTATTGTCATTGGTCATCTTTTGGAGGAGAATCGATGGATGAATGAATCTATCACTGCCCTTGTCATTGTAAGTGTGTGGATTGTCGAGTTGCTCAGTTACTTTTTCTGTAAATTTAACGGCATTGAATTTATGGGGTGTTTGGGAAAGCTTGTTAAAAGTTTATGCTTGTTTACGAAACGTGCAATGCAAAAGATGGTGTTTGGATTTGCTTATCAGCTTCAAATAAGCTGATAAGCATATAATGTTTGACTCCATTCAAACACTCAAAAGTGCTTATTAGATGTACCGAAACACAATACGCTACTTTGAATAAGTTTACCCAAACACCCTCTTGGATTAGTGACTCGTTATTGTGTGTGAATTGATTTGTTTATGAACATGGATGACAGGGTATTTGCACGGGAGTTATTATATTGTTAATCAGTGGAGGAACGAATTCGCATATTCTAGTATTCAGTGAAGATCTTTTCTTCATTTATTTACTTCCACCGATCATCTTCAATGCAGGGTATGTTTAATTTCGTTTTATTTATCTATAAACTACTTAGTATCTTCCATTGTGCTATTGGTAAGATTGGCTCGATTACTTTCCTAGGGTAACTTCAGATATCTACGTGCTTAAAGATTAGAGCATAATTTATTTTTGCTTCTGGCAAAATATGTTCTTGGTCCATTGCCATATATTGCATCTGAAATTTGGCTTTATCCATCTTTTTGTAATATTGCTTAAGTTGTAGTTAACAGATGGAGTATCTGAGTGAAAAAAGGTTTAACAAGTTCACTTTGTGAAGCAACACGGTTTTTTAGTTGGCAATAAGGGGAACATCAATTATTTTCTTGTTATACACTCTAATATAGTAAAGAAAACATTTATAGTTAGCTTAATGTAGTTGGTTGACTTGATTTAGGCTGATCCAGATGATTGGATTCTTACCATATTTTTAGGTAACTAAATTAATACTCATGATGAACTATTGCTACATTGCCATCAGTTGTTATATTTTGGGTTGGTTTTTAATTTAGCCCATAACTGCTATTGCCGAGACAAATAATATGTAGTTAATATGATTTCAAGCAAAAGTTTAGTAACATTTCAGGCTTCTACATGATTACTTATCTTCAAAATGAAAAGTCCTATGTATCAAGTGTTATAATATCAAGAGCAGTCACGACTCAATGGGACACAATTTTATTTCTAACTTGCAATGTCATCTGTTAGCTCACTATCGAAAGTCGAAACATCCACTAGACTGCCTCCATTGCCCTCTGTTGTATTTATTCGCTTATTCTGATTTTTGCATGGTCACCATATTAATTGACTTATTTTATTTTATTTATTTTCATAAAATACAGGTTCCAGGTTAAGAAGAAACATTTCTTTCGCAACTTTATGACCATCATGTTATTTGGTGCTGTTGGTACCATGATATCTTTCACCATCATATCATTTGGTATGTACGGAAATATTCCTTTACACGCACAGCTCCATCATTCTTGATAAACGGCTTTACGCGTAAACCCAAAAATTTGTTTTAAGTTATTGATCTACTCTTTCTATTGATTGCTTCATTTTTGTCTTCAGTATGTTGTAAATAAAACTTACCACACGACACATGCTTACAATGTTCATTGTTTCCTTTATGTAGCATAATATCTCGCAAACAATAATGGCAAAATGGAACATGTATTTAAAATGGCCAAATAATGCCAATGTAACGTTTTTGTACATTATATTTATTGTTGTAAAGCTGATCACTGAAGCAAGAATCCATTTTTCCTGTATCGTTATTTTTAATTATAAGCGTTGGTTTATATTTGTTGGTACATGCTCATATTTAAAAATACTTAAGTTTGTCTAAATTTTGGCAGCCGCGATAAATATCTTTTCGAGGATGAATATTGGTTCTCTTGAGCTGGGAGATTATCTTGGTATCATCTGTTCATTAAATCCTAAACTTAATTTCATTGTAAATTCTAAACTTCTTTTGTTTGCTAAACCTTGAATTGTTTTTTCACAGCAATTGGTGCAATCTTTTCAGCAACCGATTCTGTGTGCACCTTACAGGTACATAAATCATCATTTAGCTCTTATTTATTGGTAGTTAGAGCTGTAAATTTGGACCAGTTTACTTAAAAATGGGACCATATGGGTTGTGTTTTTATCTCAGAAGCGGGTCAAATAATAAAAACTCGCCAAGATGGGAATAAGTCAAACAAGTTAAAAGTTGCTTGAAGTAACTTCCAAAATGTTTTATTCAAAGATATAGATGTATATTATTCTCTTTACATTTATAATTATACGATAATTAAACAAATTAATATATAACTTTTAGAGGTGCTAATGTTTCTAATCTGACAATGCAGGTGCTAAATCAGGATCAGACGCCTTTATTGTACAGTCTGGTGTTTGGGGAAGGCGTTGTGAACGATGCTACATCAGTTGTGATATTCAATGCAGTTCAAAACTTTGATTTATCTCAGTTCAGCACGACTGTTGTTTTTCAGTTGATTGGAAATTTCTTTTATCTATTTTTAACAAGCACACTTTTAGGAGCAGGGGTGAGTCTTCTTCCACCCTCTCACTCTCTTCCTTTCAGTCAATTTCATGCTTTTTAGGAAGACATGATCTGATGGTCATGTGATGTTGTATTTTGATTCCTCAGGCTGGGCTGCTAAGTGCATATGTCATAAAGAAGCTATATTTTGGAAGGTACGTAGAAGTTTTTCATATGTTGATGGCAAAATGCTAGTTGCTAAATGCATGGGTAGAGGTAGGGCTGTAAACGAACCGAACGAACACGAACGGAGCCCTGTTCATGTTCGTTCATTTAATTTTAACCGGACAAATAAACGGACACGGACGCTTAAACGGACGAATTTTCTTGTTCATGTTCGTTTATTAAGAAAATGAATTGTTCATGTTCGTTCATTAAGACACTAAACGAATATAAATGATTGAACATAAATGAAAATAGATAAACAAACATAAACTTTATTGAATTCTTCACAATATATTGTTTTATAAGTGTTGCTTTGTTTAAACAAACCAATTTTTAAAATTATAAAATTAAAAGATATGATATATGAACATAAATAGATAAATAAACATAAACGAACTTTAACGAATGCCTAATCGGACGTTCACGAACATAAATGAACGAACGAGACTTTTCTTCATGTTCGTTCATTTAACTAAATGAACGTAAAATATTGTTCATGTTCGTTCATTTAATAAACGAATGAACATAAACAAACTTTTTACCGAACGGTTCATGAAATGTTCACTGAACGTTGAGTTCGTTTACGGCCCTAGGTAGAGGTGGCAATTTTGACCCATTTATTTCTGACTCTGTCGAATTGTGTTGTGTTTTATACTTCTACCCAAAAGGTCAATTTCGATGAGGAGCAAGCCAAATGGGTCAAACGAGTGAAATTTCACACACAAACCATTTATAGTGCATGCAGCTTAATAAATTGTTTTATTACAGTATCGAGAATATCTTATTAAAAACATTGAGATTATTATTGTAGTAACATTATTTATGTTGTCATAATTAATGTATAACATATTGATAAGGTTTAGAAAATGCTAAAAAGTGTTTGTGGGTCAGCCTGGCCTCTTGATCCTTCCTAAAAGAAGACCATGTTAACCCGTAATCCAACCCGTCCATCTTGCCACTTCTAGTTCTTCCTTGATTCTTGTCTACGTTACTTTCTGTGAACCGTTAATGCTGGGACACATACTTATTTTGCTGTTGTATTTTTAGACATTCAACTGATCGTGAAGTTGCAATAATGATACTCATGGCTTATCTTTCTTACATGCTAGCTGAGGTAAAGTCTTCCTTTCCTCTTATTTTTCAAGCTTTATTTTATTTTATTTTATTTTTTATTTTTCTTTTCTTTTCTCCTGACCTATATACCTATGGATGGGTTAACTTGGGTTATGCACTTATGGTTAATCCATTAGTCAGTGTATTAATAAAGTTTTTGTATATATGTTAGCATTTAGCCAATTCAATTAACAAAAGGTCATAATTATTTATTTATTTATTATTATTTTTTTGCAGTTATTCTATTTGAGTGGCATTCTCACAGTGTTCTTTTGTGGAATTGTGATGTCTCACTACACTTGGCATAATGTCACAGAAAAATCTCGAGTCACCACCAAGTATGTTTACTCTCATAGTTAATGCTTCTATCAATTTAGGCTAGTGACACCAAAAAAATAAACATTCATTTGCAACTATCTCCTTTTTTTGCAGGCACGCCTTTGCAACATTGTCATTTATTGCAGAGTTATTTATCTTTCTATATGTCGGTATGGATGCTTTGGATATTGAAAAGTGGAGATTTGTTAAAGACAGGTATGATTTAGAATAAACCAACTATATATATAGGATTTTGCATTTCAAAACAATCGTTAATTTTGTGTTCTTTGCTGTTTTTATGGTTTCTCAGCCCTGGAACGTCAGTTGAAGTGAGTGCCATTTTGTTGGGGATGATTTTGGTTGGGAGAGCAGCCTTTGTGTTCCCCTTATCATTTCTATCCAACTTAACAAAGAAGTCTCATCAAGAGAAAATTGATTTCCGGCAGCAAGTATGTTATTACTACTCTTTGATTTTACTGCATATTAAACAAATCATAACTTCACGTTTTATGTTTCTGAATTTTGTTTTTATGTTTTTTCTTAAAGGTTTTAATTTGGTGGGCTGGACTTATGCGAGGTGCTGTGTCTATGGCTCTTGCTTATAACCAGGTATGTGACTAGTGCCCTTATCTTTCTGCTCTAAACATCGAGAATCATGAACTTCTTCAGTTTGTTGCGATTTGTTAACGCTTGCTATATTGCCTGATAATAAGCGGGATTTTTATAGTAGCTGCAGATATAGGGATTTTAACTAGGTTATGCACTATTAGTACCAGAAATCAAAAAATAAAATTAAAAAACTTTTCTTACACTGCACAAAAGTTACAATTTGGGGGTATCACGCTCATATCCTTGCCCACTTCCAATACATTTACAATATATAATTAAAAATCATGGTTTTCGTCATGCAGTTTACCAAGGAAGGCCACACCACATTGCAGGGGAATGCATACATGATTACAAGTACCATCACTGTCGTTCTTTTCAGTACCATGGTATGATATCTAATGCTTTAAATGACTACATTTTTGGTTCTTTTTAACTCGACATTTCAGCTTCTTTTAAAGTGTAGAACAATCGAATTTTTACAATCTTGCTCAAATGCATTATAATGATTTATAAGATCCATAAAGAACAAACAAAAAAGTGTTGACGGGTCAGCCCAACTTTACCTGATCCATTTTTTCACGGGTTATAAATTATAAAGCCTGTTTTGACCCATTAACCAGAAGATCATAGGACCTCACGCATTTGGGTTTTGAGCTCTTGATCATTAAACGTTTTAGACGGGATTATATGATATTCGTGTATGCAGGTATTTGGTCTTATCACACAGCCACTTGTGAGACTCTTGCTGCCTCAACCCAAGGGCTTAAACCGAATGATATCATCTGAACCGACGACCCCCAAATCATTCTTAGAACCATTTCTAGGAAATGGTCAGGATTCAGAAGCTGATCTAGGCCCACATATTACCCGCCCAACAAGCCTACGAATGCTTCTATCAACACCTTCACACACGGTTCACCACTATTGGAGAAAATTTGATAATGCATTCATGCGTCCTGTTTTTGGTGGTCGTGGTTTTGTCCCATTCGTTCCTGGTTCACCAACAGAACAAAGTACTCATCATCTAGTTGACGAAGAAGATGAAGAAAGAAACTAAATGGAGCTATAGAATCAGGAGTTCAGGAGAATTTGTTAATAGATTGAATGACTTTAGCGCCAAAGTACGTGTATGTTGCGGATCATGTTTGTTGTTTTGTGTTCAGTTTTGGTCAAATGGTGAATCACTAGTAATTTGTGCGAGTGTAGATTATTTTGCTTACATTGATGACTTATTGTATACCTTGATGTTGTATGTACCAAATTTCTTGTCAAAACCTGTATTTATGTATTTATACGCTTATAAATGAGATGAACGAGAACCAAGCCGTTGGGCAATTCTGTATAATGCTATTTCTTTTTATCCATATTTCATTACTACTATTAAGCAAGGCTGTTAAGATCGCGATCACACGTGAGATCGTTTTTGTTTTTGCAAGATCGAGATCGTAGGATCGGATCGAGATCCTACGATCCTACTTAAATGTTAAAATCTTTTTTTTTCTAGTAATTCGTATTCAAAGATGTATGTATAACAAAGAGTAAATTACATAGATGGTCCTTGTGGTTTGCCCAAAGATTCACCTACAGTCCCTGAAAGTTAAAAGTTGCACGGATAGTCCCTATCTTTGAAAAGAATAACACTCATGGTCCCTCCACTTAACTGGTGTTAGTGGCTTCCGTTATCTTTTACACGTTAGTCCTTTTTTGTTAAATATCATTGCATCGTTAGTCCTTTATAATAACGGCCGTTTATAAGTTGAAGTTTTTTGAATATTTCTTACGTTTTCATCCGTTTTTATTCGTTTTCATGCGTTTTAATCCGTTTTCGTCCATTTTTATACGATTTCGTCCGTTTTTCTTACGTTTTCATCCGTTGTCATGCGTTTTTATATGTTTTCGCTCGTTTTTCTTACGTTATTGTTTGCTTTCCTACGTTTTCATCCGTTTTTTATCCGTTTTTATACGTTTTCGCTTGATTTTATACGTTTTCCTTTATTTTTCTTACATTTTCATACAATTTTTATCCGTTTTTATACGTTTTTATCCGTTTTTGTCTGTTTTTATCCGTATTCAAGCTTCGTATGATGAGTATGACTATGCTCAAAACTTTGATCAAGGATCGGAATGGAGAAACGAGGTTGATATTTTGCCTAGATCATTTTCTGTTCAATTTTTATCCGTTTTTATAGGTTTTCATCCGATTTTATCCATTTTCGCCTATTTTTATCCGTAAGCAACCACCACCACCACCACCAATAAAAAAAATTATTTTTTTTTCAAATTTTTTTTTCTAAAAAATCAAAAAAAAATTCTTAAAAAATCAAAAAAAATTTATTTTTGATTTTTTTTTTCAAATTTTTCAAATTTTTTTTCTAAAAAATAAAAAAAAAATATTTTTGGTCGAAAATTTTTCTAAATTTTTTTTTTCAAAATTTCTAAAAAAAAAAAAAAAAAAAAAATCAAATTTCAAAAAAAAATTATTTTTCTGTTCGAATTTTTTTTTCAATTTTTTCAAATTATTTTTCAATTTTTTTTGATTTTTTAGAAAAAAAATATTGATTTTTTTACTGCTGGTGGTGGTGGCTTACGGACAAAAACGTATGTAAATGTAAGAAAAATAGAGGAAAACATATAAAAACAAGTGAAAACGTATAAAAACGGATGAAAACGTAGGAAAACAAACAATAACGTAAGAAAAACGAGCGAAAACGTATAAAAAAGCATGAGAACGGATGAAAACGTAAGAAAAACGGACGAAATCGTATAAAAACGGGCGAAAACGGCTTAAAACGCATGAAAACGTATAAAAATGGATGAAAACGTAAGAAAAACTCTAAAAACTTCAAATTATAAACGGCCGTTATTATAAAGGACTAACGATGCAATGATATTTAACAAAAATGGACTAATATGTAAAAGATAACGGAAGCCACTAACACCAGTTAAGTGGAGGGACCATGAGTGTTATTTTTTTCAAAAATAGGGACTATCCGTGCAACTTTTAACTTTCAGGGACTGTGGGTGAAACTTTGGGCAAACTACAGGGACCATCTATGTAATTTACTCTATAACAAATTAGAAAAGAAAAAAGAGTTCTCAAAGTTATAGTAATATAAGAAGGCGACGCGTAATACTCTAAAATATAAAAATATCTAATCGTTAATTATGGACGCTGAATCTTTTAATCAAAAATCTATATATCTTGATCTTATTAGACATTTACAGTAATTAACGCTTGCTATATTGTTTTAATTTAACAAAATTCATTCATTTATAGTTTATTAGTTAGTTAAATTAAGGGAAGTAGGATTGAATCGGATCGAGATCTTACGATCTTATGGTAAGATCGAGATCATACTTAAGATCCTATGCTATTTAAGATCCTACGAAAGATCGACTCGTTTTTTCTTAACAAGATCGTAAGATTGGAAGATCTTAAGAGCTAGATCGAGATCTTAACAGCTATGCTAATAAGCATTGAACCTCACTATCAATGTTTGCGCTATTGTTCATTGATGTTAGTTTTTCGGCTTTTCCTATGGTCAAGTATGAGTTAGTCGAGTTGAATAACACATCAAAGTACGTTTTGCCTCAAAACACATTTAATAAGGAACATTAACATATGCTTAAGTTCAACAATCATGATCACATGAATATATTTCTATTTTTATAAACAGCAAATATTATTAAAAGCACAAACTAACATGCAGTTGGCTATTTTAAGCAAAGGTACTAATCTCTACAATATTATAGATTATCATCTAGGATCTTTTAATTTAAGGCATAATAAATATGCTTTGACATTTCTGAAACAAAATTAAAATCTCCATTCATATAATCATAATAGTTTCTATTTTCGTTTTGTCTAACAAGTGCCGTCCGTCTATTTGTTAAAGTGACTTTAAAAGTAAAAATTTTAGTTTTATAAATTAAACATATTTAGTTAAAGTAAAGTGCATATTCAATTATTGTTTACTAAAAAAGTACTTTTATTATTATTATTATTATTATTATTATTATTATTATTACAAAATTATCCTTTCTTTATTTTTTATTTCTTTTTTATTTACATAAAGGTAGAAGACAAACGGGTAACAAGCTACTTTTATTTATTATTATTAAATTTTTACAAAATTACCTTTTTCTTCACGTTTTACTTCTTTTATATTTACATAAAGGTGGAAGGCAAACAAGAAACAAGCTACACCGCTAGTTTTGTTTTGTTTTTGTTTTTTTTTTTGTTTTTGTTTTTTTTTTTTTTTTTAACAAAAGTACTTTTATTTCTTTACTTTTGTAGGTTTAATAAATAATCCTTACCATATAAGGTACTTGTTAGATAAATTTTTTAATTTTAGCATATACAACTTAAAAAGAAAACTCAAATCATATAAAAAAAAATCCATAAAATAGAACCATTTCCCTTTTTATATTTGGGGCATTTTCATATTTACCTAACAAAAGCACGAAAATTTCATATTTACTCAAATGATGCTTTAAAAGTATTATACATAATGCATTCAATGGTTGTATTTTAGGTATATTTGAAATTAATGGTGAAAAAAGGGTGATATATGAAATTATCTCTTTATATTTCTTTAACCATTTAAAAAGTTAAAATTTTACACTTTTCTATTATTTATTTATTTATTTTTCTTTTTCAATTTTATCACCCAATGAAACAAACTTGTGTACACAACTACGCAACTCTGCAAAAACCAAAAAATTTTCCCCCAAATTAAACAACCAAAATCACATCTCCAAATTCCTCCAATTTTACCAAAATTAAAACACACCAAATTTTTATAAATTCTCAATCTTTTTCATTTTTACTCACACCCTTTTAATTTCTTGATCCTCTTTTCATTAATGGGTTAGTATTTTTATAAATTTTACACCAAATTCACATAAAATTTAATAAAGTTTTGTTTTTTATAAAATTTTAAGCCTTTTTAAGCTTACCCTTTTGTTTTCTTGATCCAATAAAAAAAAAAAGAAGTTTTTATTGTAATATATATAAAATTTAATAAAGTTTTGATTTTTATAAATTTTGGAGTCTTTTTAAGCATACCCTTTTGGTTTCTTGATCCAATTTTCAATAATGAGTTTATTTTTATAAAAAAAAAGAAAAAAAATTAGGGTTTTTTTTAGTAATTTATATAAAATTTAATAAAGTTTTGATTTTTATAAATTTTGACCCTTTTTAAACATACCCTTTTGGTTTCTTGATCCAATTTTGAATACCCTTTTTATAAAATTTGATTTCATTCACATTTAGGGTTTGTGGTATTTTTTTTTAATATAAAGATCCAATTTTTTTTATATAAAAAAAAATTAGGGTTTGATGGAAAGTGGTGGGGCCGGGACAGTGTTAACTCCGGCGAGATTTGTGTGGCCTTATGGTGGTAGAAGTGTTTATTTAAGTGGTTCTTTTACTGGGTGAGTTATTTTATTTTATATAAAAAAATGATGTATAGTAAGTGTTTGATGAAATGTCTGATTTTTTTTGGGTGTTTTTGAAGGTGGTCGGAGCATTGGCCGATGACGCCGGTTGAGGGGTGTCCGACTGTGTTTCAGACGATATGTAGCTTGCCACCTGGTTATCATCAGGTTAGTTAGATTTTAGTTTAGTATGGCGTCGTTTGTTTATTGTGGCGTATGTTAGGTAAATATATGATATTTTGATGATATGAGCATTTGATCTTAGATAGTATTGTAGGATAATGTTGGGCCTTTTGATCACAGGGATTATCGTTTGTATACGGGTAACGAGCTAAATGTGTTATGTTATGCCTTAAGAATCGTGAATGTGTTAAGAACATGATGACTTGACATCATATGAATGTGTAATTTATGTCATCAGGTTAGTTAGATTTTGGTCTAATATGGTTTCGTTTTGTTTATTGTGGCTCATTTGATAGTCTCGTAGGACAATTTATGATGTTTTGATGATACATTGTGGTTTTATATTTGGTTAATGAGCTAAATGAGTAATGTTATAACTTATAAGTTAGAATCCTGAATGCTTGAAGAACGTGATGTTTGGTATGTAGCTTTACCACCTGGCTATATAATCAGGTTAGTTAGTTTTTAGTTTAGTATGGTGTCATATACTTATTGTGGCGTATCTTAGGTTAATTTGCGATGTTTCGTTGATACGAGTTCTTTTTTGTATATGGTTAATGAGCTAAATGAGTAATGTTAGGTGTTAGAAATCATGAAGGTCTTAAGAACGTAATGACTTGCGAGCCGACTAATCCCAGGGCGACTACCCTTTTGGATAGCCTGGAGTTTGCGCAGGTGAACCTCCGTGGCCACAAGGGGATTAATTTTCTCCCCATTGGATTCGAACCCTTGACCTCCTCTTTGGAAGGCTGGTATTCTTACTGCTAGGTCACCCCTTGTGGTTAAGAACGTAATGACTTGACAACATATGAATGTGTAATCTTAGATATATAGCTATACGTAGGCGTTTGAAATTAGGATTGATGATTTATGGATGTTTAAGCGTTGATGAACATAATGTTTCCGGTTTGAAATGTGGTTTTTATGGTCAGATGATCCCGGAGATAGGATAAGTTGACACTTTGATCATACAAATTTGTGCTTATACTTGGCTAGTTTGTTCTTAGTTTAGTCTTGTATCATTTATTGTAGCTCGTTTGATGTTAGATAGTATCGTAGGTTAGTATACGATGTTTTGATCATGCGGATTCTTGTTGTATGTGGTTAATGAGCTAAATGTGTAATGTTATAAGTTAGAATCCTGAATGCTTGAAGAACGTAGTGTTTGATATGTAGCTCAAAGGTTATCATCATGTTGGTTAGTTTTTAGTTTATTTATTGTGGCTCATTTGATCTTGGATAGTCTCGTAGGATGATATATGATGTTTTGATGATGCGGGTTCTCGTTTCTATATGGATTAAGAGCTAAATGGGTAATGTAATTGTGCACGTGTTAGGAACGTAATGACTTGACAGCAAATGAATGTGTAATCTTAGATATGTAGCTTTCCACTTGGTTATCATCCGGTTAGTTATAACTTTAGTATTGTATCGTTAAGTGTAGCTATATGAAGGTGTTTGAAGTTAGGACTGATGATATGGATGTTTTAGCTTTTATGAATGTATATTTCCGGCTTTAGATGTGATGGTTATGGGCTGATGATCCCGGAGATAGAATGATAAGTTGACGTTTTGATCTTACGAATTCATGCTTATATGTGGTTAATGAGCTAAATAAGTAATGCTATGTGCGAGGAATTGTGAATTTGTTAAGAACGTAATGACTTGACGGCCTTTGCTATGTTTTCCCTTAACTTATAAATACTGATTGATGGGTGAATAAAGATTACGTTGACTATAGAAATCCGTACTTTGATTTATGGTAATGTGATATGTAATTAAGCAAGCTAAGTCGATTGAGGTGATATTGGAGTGGAATGTGTCGGTGATGTGATGCAATAAGCTTATCCATGACGAATCTTTTTTATGACCAAAATGAATTCTCAAGATAAGGGTGTTTATGTGGATAAGAATGTTTAAGTTCAGGTTTGCATTATATACATTCTTAGACCAATGATCTTGATAAATAGTATATGTGGGTGTATCGGACATAAAAAAGTGCATCAACGGGTGAACTAGTAATTTACTAGTTACATCTTTGTCCGTAAATTATAAAAATTATTATGTTAAAATTTTGCAACCTACTATTTGTTTACTCTAGATAGCCGCTGCCTCAACAAAACCATCATGATGGTTTTTGCTACCTCTCACAGAACCATAAGGCAGCCGGCAACTGATTTGGTTATGATTAAATAAATTTATAGTTTTAATGTTGGCTTCTATTAGAGCCTATCATTGGTTACCCGGTTGATGCCATAAAGCCAATATGTTACATGGTTGATTTAAAAGATCCGAATCAAATAGTAATATTTCCCTGACTGTAAGCTATTAGTTTTGGAGCATTTATTTACACAAAACCTTGTATAGGTAGTTATTAGATTACCACATGTAAAACCGATGATAGAGCTTTGAGAGAAGTCGCGGACGGACTTAGGGGCTCTTCTTGATTGTAACAGTTGGTGGCTGTTGGGGTTCTGAGAGATGGTTGAAGTAGCTAATGATGGTTTAGGTAGTAGCTCGGGTAATTGTAGTAGGTATGTAAATTTTAACTGTATGTTTATTACATTTTATAGACAAAGAAGAGACGAGTAAATTGTAAGCTTACTCTTGATGTGATTTTTCATCTTTAAACACTACGAATGTTAATTATTAAAATTCATTTTTGTCTACAAATGTATATAATCAAATTATCCTGTAAATTCATTTTGGTCATAATAGAATTTATCATGGCTTAGGCAATGTGATTCATATTGCTAAAACATTCTTATCCTCTAAATTCATTTTGGTCATTACAAAGCAGTCTAATTTTATTGTACCATCATTTGTTATGTTGTCCTAGAAAATAATGCTTCCACTTAATTTAATGAAAGTAAATAAGGTGAAATCACGTGGGGGTGTGGTGCATGAGTTGTATTTGTGAAGTAGGAATTTGCGCTGTGTAGAAGCAGTACAATAATAGGAGACTAGGAGTCTAGGAGTACGACGTCAAAATGTGGAAACATCACATAACATTTAAGGTAGTGAATAAACACAGTAGGGATTCTTTTGGTGACGTTTACATATTGCTATCATCTTGCAGTATAAATTTATTGTTGATGGTGAGTGGCGGCATGATGAGCACCAACCTTTTGTAATTGGCAATTATGGTACTGTAAATACCGTTCTCTTAACCAGAGAGCCAGACTACAATTCTGCAGTCCTGAGTCCACATATCAATTCTGGTTCGAGCATGGATGTGGATAATGAGGCCTTTCAGCGAGTGGTAAGAGACTTGTTAATCTATTCTTCTCTAAATTAGTTGCTGTTACTTTATCTTTGTTATCTGTAGGTTAATAAGCTCGTAGGTTTTTCTGTTTACTAATACAACTTCTGAAACAGTTAAGCTATACAACAATATCTGCTCTAAAAACCAACATATAAACGTGAATCGCGCCGGAACAACTTATATGGAATTCACGATCCACGCTTGTTTGCCTGGTTTTTTTAGGTTAACATTGTTTTAACCCTTAATCTTTCACCATTTTGGAGGTTTAACTCCTTGGCATTTTTTTGAAGTTGTTCGTTCCCTTAACTTATTTATGTCCCAGCTTTAACCTTTTTATGGGTGTCCCTCAACTGCTTCTTTTGTAGTGGTGTAATCCCTAAATTTTATTTGTACTCACAAAATAATTGCAAAAAAACTGACCATTTCCTCTTGGTTTATCCTCGAGAACTGTTTATCAGTCCGGTAACCACTCTATGAATATCATTTTGACAAAGCAAAGGGCAGAGCTTCGGGTGACTGTTTTTTGCTTTTCGACAGCCCGTTACTTGAAGCTCTGCTGAGCCTAAAGAGGTCAGGTTCGGAGCCTTCCACTGTCACTGTTATATAACTTAGGATTATTTAAAGCATCTGAAAAAAAGTTAAATGACTTAAACACCAAAAAGATAAATGTTTAGTGGCTTTACTACTAAAGTACTAATAATATTTTTTCTAAAAAAGAACTTAATTTTAACTAGTAGACTCGGTCCATGCCCCTGCATTTTCATCCCCCTTTCATGTCTGAGAATTCTATTGCAGGTAAGGGTTTCGGATGGTACATCACATGAGCCGTTGCCAAGGATATCAGAAGCGGACTTGGAGGTATCTCGCCAACGGATATCTGTATTTTTATCTACACATCTGGCGTATGAGTTGCTTCCTGAGTCTGGCAAGGTCTATATAATTATTATTGGTCTTAATACATTATACTCAACATTTCATTTCATGTAAACACGACTTTGCAGCTCTTTTTCTAATGTTTTTAGCAATTATCTTGTGCTCAGGTCATTGCTCTAGATGTGGATTTACCTGTAAAGCAAGCGTTTCATATCCTTTATGAGCAGGTAAATGCAATTATTTCAACAACATGACAAGATTGCCCTAGTGAATACGAGCGCCTGTTTTACCTCTTAAAGACTATAAATTTCGCTATAGGACACATGCACACATGTCAGCTTCCATAACATCAGTTCAGCATTTCATAAGCTTCCACGTGTTAGGAGATGTACTCATTTTCATTTTAAGGACATGATTATACATTCCTGAATTTTAAATAAAAATCATGAGTTGCTTTAATATCTGTTTTAAGTGCACTGATATTATTCAATTATATGTATGATTTTAAAGTTGAGAAATTTCCAGGGTATATCTACGGCTCCTCTTTGGGACTTCAGCAAGGGTCAGTTTGTTGGTGTTTTAAGTGCATTGGATTTTATACTAATTATGCGAGAGGTAAGTCCAAGGCGACTCCACTTATTAAAATATC
Organism: Artemisia argyi; assembly: GCA_030686995.1. Lineage (NCBI taxonomy): Eukaryota > Viridiplantae > Streptophyta > Magnoliopsida > Asterales > Asteraceae > Artemisia > Artemisia argyi. Next base: position 199,506,614 of record CM060685.1, on the reverse strand, counting down.
GACTTCTGATACTTGCTTTCTTGTTTTTGTCAACCCATTGTTCGTGATTTAATATTTTTTGCAGCTTGGTAATCATGGGTCCAACTTGACAGAAGAAGAACTTGAGACTCATACGATATCTGCTTGGAAAGAAGCAAAGCTATATCTGCTTAAACAAAGTATTGAGCATGGTAAAATATTTTCTAAACGACTGGTACAGGTAAATTTTCATGTAAATAGTTTGTAGTGAGATCTTTAAATGCTTTTCATTTTAATTTAAGCAATTCGTAATGCTCTGCTTGTATTGATTCAGGCTGGTCCAGATGAAAATTTAAAAGATATTACCTTAAAGATACTGCAGAATAGAGTAGCTACACTTCCAATCACTCATTCAACCTCCGACGATGGTTCATATCCGCAGTTATTATATCTTGCTTCACTATCCGAAGTACTCAAACGTAAGTTTTGGTCATTTTTCCTAAGCAAAACAACAATTCTCTACCACAGCCACCGTACTAACCAAGTGCATCTGCTGATTCAGTTGTTTGCAGATACTTTAGGCATTCTGCAAGTTCATTGCCGATATTGCAACTGCCAATTTGTTCCCTTCCGCTTGGTACATGGGTTCCAAAAATCGGAGAATCGAATAGACAACCGTTGGCGATCTTGAGACCAAACTCTTCTCTTAGTGCAGCATTAAATCTGTTTGTGCAAGGTACATTTTATGCTCATCAGATGTCCCACTTTATGAAATTGGAATTTTATAGCATGTGTTTATATTGGATTTACTTCTTGTCTATGTAAACATTAAGTTCACGACCCATAAGAATAAGTAGTGCTATTTCGTTTTTTGTAAACAGATTGTACCCATTTTCACAGTTAAATGTCCTTTTCATTTGCAGCTGAAGTTAGCTCAATTCCCATTGTTGATGACAATGACTCGTTGTTGGATGTATACTCCCGAAGGTAAGTCTATCTTTGTGTATACTTATCAAGTCAAGGCATTGTGTACATGGAGTTTAACATTGTTATTGCCATGATGGTTTGCTTCTGACAGTGATATTACTGCTTTGGCAAAGGACAAAATTTATACACACATTAACCTCGAAGAAATGACTATTCATCAGGCAAGTACCGTTTTCTCCATCAGTTTACCCTTTTATATCAAGTCAAGTATGAAAAGTTAATCTGGATGAAGCAATTTCGACCCATTCACTTATTAGTCAATCCGGGATATAGGTAAATTTTGTGAAGAAAAAAAAAACATTTCAAATGGGTCCGGAGTTGCCCAAAGTCTATGATAATACTACGGACAAAAAGTGTTTTGGTCCCCGTTTGGCTTATGCAAGAATTACCCGGTTTGACCCGCTATATAACCCCCTCCTCTAGCTGAATCATATGTGGTCTTAACATATGTGGGCAGTGGGGCCAAAAAATTAATTGTGGTGGCGGTATAGTCTCTTAGAATTTTCTTTTCATGGTACAAATTCGTTATTCTGTAGCTTTTGTTTTATATTCTTTTTCTACGGATTCCGTAATTGACGTCTCCCGTAACCTCAGGCTTTGCAGCTAGGACAAGAACCATACTCAACTTATGGGACAGCAGGACAAAGATGCCACATGTGCCTACGATCTGATTCTCTGCATAAAGTTATGGAAAGATTAGCAAAACCAGGTACTTTGCTTTCCCGTTATATCTGTACACAGTATATAATTTTATATTGACTCGATTTGGTTGGTCAGGGGTGAGACGAGTTGTGATTGTGGAGGCTGGAAGCAAACGAGTAGAAGGTATCATTTCTTTAGGCGACATATTCAGGTTTCTGCTTAGTTGATGGATGTTGCGCATCAGTCATAATTCTTCTTCACAATTCTTTCAAGCTTACAATTGCAATTTGGCCTTATGTTTATTTAGCCTCAAGAGCAAAGGCATGTAAATCTCAATTGTATTTTGTTCGTTCGTTCATCACCTTTTCTTACCATTTTACTTGACTTGCCTTTGTGCTCTGCTAGTTTTGCCACTTTGTGGAATGCAGTTTTACCTGGCAATTAGGGTGTTTTTTACAGACACGAGAGAGAAAAGAACTTATGGAATGATGGTTTTGTTTTGAAATCGTTGTTTCTATTCTTCACGCACTTAACTTTATTGATCGAACAACTTGCTTTGTGAATGGCATGTTAAGCTTTATTTTGATAGTCTGGTTACGAGTACAGATCCTTCAAGTTCGAAGGAAGTTTGTCATTCTTTAGTAGACTAGCCGAATGTGGTACGGGACTGGCATATTTAAGTAAATGTTACTAACGAGAACTAACGGCCCGGATCTGCTCGTTACGCCTGGATCTCGAGTCATAAATATGATTTAGCCTAAATTTGTGTTCCCTGAATCATGTGTGTAACTTTTTTTGAAGTACCAAAATAGTTTAAACAGACAAGTCACAACATATTGTGGTCCATGGTCTAATTTTCATTTGAAACAACTGTCTGTTTCTGTCTTTATATTATTTTCAAAAGTTACAAATAAATTTCTAACTTTATGTAAAGCTTGAATCAATGGACAAAACAAACTTGGAACAAAAGAATGAAGGGAATTATAAAAAGTTGTCATTCCTAGGCTATGTTGGTCACACAAGATTGTTAAGAGATTATGCTTATTTTCTCAAAACATAAGCTATTTAAAAAATAATCTTTATTTGATAGACATAACTAATAAAAGATTCTAAAAAAAATAATCTTTCATAATCTCTTAAAACCAAAGGTTACTTCATGCAGCTTATAAAAATAATCTTTTTATATAATCTCCAGCACCATCTCCAGTTTCAGCAACAGTTACTTTCGCCAAACATACCCCTAGAGTTAACAATTGACATCTTGGGATATCTTGACTTGGGAGTAGGGGTGGGCATCGGTTTAAACTTGATCCGAACCGAAAACTGAAAAACGGATGAAACCTAAACTGAGAACCGAACCGAAGTTACTCGGTTTGGTTCGTTTTTACTCGGTTCGGCCGGTTTTTCTCGAATTTTCTTGGTTTTTGACCCGAACCGAAAACTGAAAATCGGTAAAACCTAAACCGAGAACCAAACCGATGTTACTCGGTAAAATCGGTTTTTACTCGATTCGGTTCGGTTTTTCGCGGTTTTGCCGGTTTTGTCCGGTCGGGTCGGTTCGGTTCTTGATCGGTTTTGCTCAGCCCTACTTGGGATTAGGGCTGTAAACGAACCGGACGAACACGAACGGAGCCCTGTTCATGTTCGTTCATTTAATTTTAACCGGACAAATAAACGGACACGGACGCTTAAACGGACGAATTTTCTTGTTCATGTTCGTTTATTAAGAAAATGAATTGTTCATGTTCGTTTATGTTCGTTCATTAAGACACTAAACGAACATAAACGATCGAACATAAATGAAAATAGACAAACAAACATAAACTTTATTGAATTCTTCATAATATATTGTTTTATAAGTGTTGCTTTGTTTAAATAAACCAATTTTAAAAATTATAAAATTAAAAGATATGATATATGAAAATAAATAGAAAATAAACCTAAACGAACTTTAACGAACGCTAATCGGACGTTCACGAACATAAATGAACGAACGAGACTTTTGTTCATGTTTGTTCATTTAAATAAATGAACGTAAAATATTGTTCATGTTCGTTCATTTAATAAACGAACAGACATAAACAAACTTTTTACCGAACGGTTCATGAAATGTTTACTGAACGTTACTTGGAGTAACTGAGGAGTTTATACTTTATACACTATAAATTTTGAAACTGGCTTTGCTGCCAAGCGTTTTGATACATCATACATCCAACAATATTGTCTTTTTCATGGCAAACCATAGGTATGTTTGGCGAAATCAGTAATTGTTGTTAAAATTAGAGATGTAGCTGTAGATGGGGAGATCAAGTGGGAGACTAAAAATTGTTACTCATATTAGTTTTATAAGTTACATAAAGTATCCTTTGTCACATAAGAATCAATATTGAATGTAAATGTATGGAACGAGTGGAGAGCTAGGATTAGAATTTGCGGGTAGTTTAGGTCATGTGGTAGGTTGTCTTTGCCTTGCCCCTTTGCGTTTTAGGTTTGGTAGGCCCTTTTGCACTTTAGGCGTTTTGGTCTCTTTGCTTGTCCCCTTTTAGGTTTTTAGTAGGCTAGTGGTGTTTCTTTTCCCTTTGCCTTAGCTTTTCCCCCTCTGGCCTTAGCTTTAGCCCCCTTGCCTTAGCTTTTGCCCTTTGCTTTGCCTTTGCTTTTGCCCCCTTGCGTTGCTTTGCTTGTTTTTTGTTGTCTTCTTGCCTAGTGCCTGCTTGCCTTTGCGTTCTTGCTTGTGTTTGTTTTGCCTTTTCGTTCCTTGTTTCTCTTGCGTTCCTCTATGCTTTGTTTGCTTGCTTTACTTGCTTTGATCCTTGTTCTTTGTTTGGTACTCTGTGCTTTGTTTGTCTTGTTGCTCTTTTGCTCCTTGCACTTTGGGTTTCTATATCACTCATACATGTGCACGTGCCGGAGGTCTCCCTGGAAGCAGTCTCTCTACTCCTAGGCTTTGCCTGGGGTAGGGGTAGGATGTGTCTACACTTCTACCTCCTCCATACCTCACTCTTGCGGGATTGGGTATGTTGTTGTTGTTGTTGTAAATGCATGAAATCAATGGGATTTGCATTTCATGGATGCTAAACATTTACAATACCTTTGCCAGCCTGAGTTTTAGTTGTCACATAAACATACATAAAACGGATAAACGGATGATGTTTGTTACCTCGGAGGGCGAGCCTTTTTTTTTACTTCGACCCGGGACCGTTTCCGACCCTTCCCTAGCCACCCCCAATACTCACCTAGAGAGGTTTGAAACCTTGATCTCTTGTGAGGAAATGAAGGACCTTACATCTAGGCGGTGGTGGTTTGAACCCCAAATGTACATAGATCAAGTAATTTTAAACATAGATAAGATAAACCTTCAAACATAGTTTTAATAATTATCCGGTGCAACAAATAAACTAAATATGGCAAATAGTTCTTTTACATTGGCAGAAACTCGAGGCCACATACAATGAGGCCAGCCATAGTTCCTTCAAGACATGTAAATTTCATATTCATAGAAAGAGAGTCATCCTTAAATTCAGAATATGAGTAAAATTTCCACAGTTGAATCTCCATCCATCCATCTTTCCTTTGTTTTGGAACCCGAGTAGTATCATGTATATTCAACGGGCCTGGGTTTATAAAATAAAGAAATTCAGCCTTGTTGTTTTCATGGTGGAGTAGATCTCGTACTTTCACCGGATAATGCAGACTCTCATATTTATCTGAAAGCTTGAACACAAGGTAACACGCATACTCTGTATTAGGTGACAACATTTGGCTTTTAATCGTGCATTTGATATGAAAGGCATGCTGTGGTAAAACCTCAATCATCTCTTGAAATCTGCATGAATGATACAATATATTTTATGATTACATACTTTCCAAAAACAAGTCATATTTAAAAGAAGAGTAAAACCTTAAATGATCAGCTTTAGCTTCTCATGAGAAGTTTTAGCGGTTAAAGGATATGTAACAAAGTTAGTTTAAAAAAGAAAACCTGGAATCGAATGATGATGTTGAAGTAAAGAAGCGCTCATTAGAAACATTTTGTAAAGCTTCCTTTGCCGAAACTATAAGAAGTTTCTTTTTGTCTATGTTGCCCCACCAGAATAACTCTTCGTTTAAATCAATTGGCGGTAGACGCACCCTATCCACATCGAAGTTTGATTTCAATACTTGTTGCAGTTCCGTCAATTTTTCGATTCCTTCGTGTTTCACCTGCATACAGTTATGTAAAATATGCAACTCAGAACATGATTTTTTTTTGGGTTACCTTGCATTCATATCCCCTTTATACAACTTAAAACAAAAGAACATAGAATTGAACCAAGGAATAATTTCAAAATTACTTTGTCAATTGCTCGAAATTCAATGCCTTCAACATAAACTGAAACATCTCCACAATAGTGCGATGAAAAGTTCTCAAGTAGAAACTCAAAAACGATATCTTCATTTTGGTTCAAGAAACGGTCCAACTCAATCATCATCCACTGCTCATCTCTCCATGTCGCGAAATATGCATGCAGACTTTCTTGTCCCTTTCTATACTTTAGGTTAACATACATAGGTTTATTTGAACTGTTTCTTGAATCACAAAATTTGAAGACTAAATAGACTCCATAGACAACATCCGGAGATAAAAATTGAGCTCTTGTCTTGATTTCAATGTTCATGTCGGAAATATCTAATATCTCCACTACTGTCTCAAACCTGCACGTATTATAAATATCCAAGTCTCAACATAGCCTTTATTCTCATACACCTCTACTTTTGAATTCCGTAATTCTTTACCCAAAAAATTGACATAAACATTTTTTGTTTTTTGGAACAAGAGTATAAATTCTATATTAATTTTTTTTGTATAAACATATTCTCTATTAACCAGTATTGGACTTGTACAAATTTCATTTTAGACGTTCAGCTTGACTTTGCCTCTAATAATAAGGATATTTTGGTTAAAAATATCGATAAACGGCATATAAATTAATGTATCAATAAACTTTTTTTTTAATTAATTATTCTATTTTTTATATATATAATACTGAATTGAATTTACATAGTGGTGGAAGGCAAGCGAGCAACAAGCTGCGCCGCTAGCCCTTTTAGTGTTTGGAAGGATATATATATATATATATATATATATATATATATATATATATATATATATATATATATATATATATATATATATATATATATATGCAATTCTCCCAACAGGGGAGCAAGTCACCAACTGACCAAAATACCCTTAGCTATAAGGCATTTGATTAAAAAAATGTACTCATTAGTCATTAGATCTGTTTATGAAACTCAATAGTTTATGGTTTTATATTTTTAAGTTGTGCATCATATTAGCTTGTAAATTTAAGCAGAAATATTTACATCTAACAGCAATGCATGTATACACATATGTTCTAACAGAGGTAGAGAGAAAGACAGAGGAACCTTGATTCCATAAGAGATTGCCACTTATGTACACAACTGTTTACGTACGTAAACGTTGTTGCTGATACCAATTCATTTCTTTCTCCATCACCATCAAATGACAACAACTGTTATACAGCAAAAAAGAAAACAAATCAGACACATCTTCTATAATTTGTAAATGCAAATGTGATTTTGAACTATCCCTCAAAAAGTAGAAGATACAAACAATAAAGGAAACACAAAATAACCGAGATATGAGAATGAAATGATTACCACTTTGTCTTGTTGAAGGAGGATTCCCTTCGAAAAAATGTCGTAAAGATCCTCTTTCTTGATGGTAGAATAGATTTGAGGGCACTTTGACATCTGGATTATTTCTTTATAGTCTATAGGCAATTTCGCCTCCCATAAAGGATCATCCTCCTATACATTAATTATATATATAAAAAAATTAACTCATATTTCATACAATTACTTTTTAACCATTAAAACACTACTAGAGACCTCATATTAAACAGGACAACAATCCAACACATTCATTCCGGATCATGTTAGCTTGCTGTCTTTTTCATTTTGACATTTGATTTATTTTTTGTTTTGATTGATAAAATAAAGACTTTAGTTTAAGGTGATCTTTTCTTTCATCATTCGTTTTATACTAGTTAAAATGGTACAACGTCTTTGTTTATCCATTTCTTGATACAGATGAATTATTACATTATATAATTTAGATATGTATATAAAACGAATGGTGGCCAATTCTGCAATAAAAAAAAAAAAAAAAAAAAAAAGCACCCAACTTACTTGGACTTCCAATGCTTTCTTAAGTTGTATTATTACTTCACTTGCCGTTGGCCGTCTTTCTCTCTTATGATGTAAGCATTGAATGGCAATCCTTGTAAAGATAATATATGACTGTGGCACAATTTGCTCTTTGATACCCTCGAACACTAACTTATCAAGGTTTCCTTCTTGATAGCGGTGTTTAGCCAAAAAGGGTAAATAAAGATACTCGTCATCTAGTTTTACGGATGATAGTTTGCCACACAATACATCAAATAAAACCGCGCCCAATGAGAATATATCAGATTCTTTGGTTAAGAAGCCGGTTTTCGAGTAGAGTGGGTCACGATAGCCGATTGTGCCTGTAACATTGTCGATGACAAAGCCTACATCCTGATTTGTTGGACATACTAAGGAGAGCCCAAAATCAGTTAGTTTTGCTCTCCAATCATCAAACAGTAGAATGTTGCTGCTACTAATGTCCCTATGTATTACCATCTCTGGACTTGAAACAGTTCCATGGAGAAACTTTAACCCAATTGCAATATCGATGCAAATTTTAAGCCTCATCACCCACGTAAGACTGTCATCACTCAAGTACTTATCAAGACTTCCTCGGGATGCATACTCATATACAATAATTTTCTCATCCTCTTCATCACAGTAGCCTACAAGACGAATGACATTTTCATGTGTATACTGCATAAGGATTTCCAGCTCTGTCATAAATTCAGCTTCCCCTTGACCAGACTTCAAATCCAACCGCTTGGCAGCAATGATGTTATTATGTCCATTAGTGTCGGTGTGAGTAGCTACTCCTCTATATACATTCCCAGAATCTCCATGTCCAATGAGACTATCATCCCTGAAGTTCTGTGTGGCCTGTTTGATGTGTTTAAGTGAAATTTTGGGGTGGTCCTTGTTGTGGTTCTCCTGTGAATCACGGGACAGTTAGTCAATTTGATAAGTCAAAAAACAAATTTAAACAACTTGCCATCTAATATAGGAAATCAAGGTTAGTTGTAGCATTATAAGACTAAAGAAAAAGTTACGTATACTAATTAATATACATCACGACGAGGCGGATGTGAGGAGGTTAATTTACGGCGAATCAGCAGCATGTCATAAAATGGTTCAATCACAACTAATTTCACCACCAACTCAGTGTAATAAGACAATCAACTTCACCACCCAAATACACGCCAAGTATACACAAATATACCCCACATAAGCAAATTAAACAACTCACCTTTGGCCTACACACGACTCGGTCTTGGGACGACCGAGTCCTCCATTTTCTTCCCCAAGACACGTGATGTGTGGGTGTGTGTAACAACAAAGACACATGTTAATAAGCTTGAAGACACGTTTTCGAGGCCTAAATCACCACCCGTCTAAGTTAATAATGTTTAAGATAAATCTCCAAATTGTTTATCAAAAGTAGAGTTTGAAACTAAATTTTATCACTACATTTTTTTTTTTTTTTTTAAAATTTTCCAGTAACATACAATGTTTGTTTTGGATATATATGAAATTGCCCCCTTTTTTTGTACTACTTATCATCCAAATTAGAGTAAATTGCAAAAACCGTCTGTGTGTATGGTATGTCCTAATTGCATACCTAGTCCTTACTTTTTCGAAAGTGCAGATAACGTCTCTGTGGTTAACCTTTGATGCAGATTTCGTCCTTGACCGAATGTGAACCGAGTAAATGCCCCAAATCAAAAGACTTTATGCAAGGGCATTTCAATCATTTCACATTGGGGCGGGGACGATATCCGCACAAAAGGTTTTTCACATGGACGATACTTGTACTTCAAAAACGTAAAGACTGCGCCTGCAATTTGGACATATCAAAGGACGGTTTTTGCAATTTACTCTCCAAATTATAATGGGATTGAAAAAGTTACAAAACAAAAATAAGACAAAAACCATGATAGGGGCAAAATAGAGCATTGGTTTTGGGTCTAGGAATTATTAAAAAACATTTTCCACAAGAGTTGAACCTGTGGTATTTTTCTTAATATGAAATCAAATTTGACATTAGAGCTTGTAACAGTTTATTGTTAAATCTTACATATTGTGTTTTAACTTAAGTCACGGCCAGTGACGAAGCTAGGATTTTGACATAGGGTGGGCCAAAAAAAAAATTCACAGACAATAAAACATTTAGATAACATAATAATTTGGCGAGCATGTTAATGAGATGGACTTATTCAATTCGTATATATATATATATGAGTAACTAATAAAAACAAAACCATATGACAACAATCAAGCACACTGTTAGATAAAGATTACTTGTATTCACTTGTGAATTGAGTTTGATTAGATATAATAATGAATAGCATCGAGAGTATATTAGAAAGATAGTTGTTCATAACAGGAGCTTAAGATATTTTGTTAGAAAAATATCATGAGTTTGATTGGATAAAATGATGAAGCATGAGAAGTATATTATAAAGGTATCTTGAATCTGAAAAATAATAACTTGTGAAGCTATTCATAACTTTGATTATTTAATTGGGTAAGCCAAATTATTTTTCAAATAGACAAAAGTAACATATTACATGATATGTATACTTTCAAATGGAGAGTTTGGGTTGGCCATGGCACATCCTACTCCATGAGTAGCTTCGTCCCTGAGTCACGCTATATTTAGTTTTAATTATTTGTGTATAAAAAATTTATATTATCTATTTTAATAGTACAATGGGTTAAGAATATAAATGTATATCTTGGTATTCTAAAGGCATCATGAATACATGGTAGTTAAATAAGATTTATCTATAACATTATGTAAAAATAACTATTAATATCATGTATTACACATTGTGCATGTTTAATAGCACGGAACAACCTTGAATTTGTTTTTCAAATATCCTTATTTAAACTTTAAATAGGAATTACATGCATCGTTGCTACATGTATAATCTTGTTTATTTATTTTAATCTCGCAGTAACCCGTAGGGCCATTCATTCATTTTGATTTTTATATTCCTTGTAATGATAATGTTAGCCGTATTTAATTAAAACTTATAAAGAGAAATAAGATGCGTTGTTATTGAACATGAATAGTAAAAATAATTCCGGACATCCTTACTTAATCTCACAAAGAGGAATAGCATAAGTCGTTTGTATATGTATAAACTCGTGTATTCATTTACGTATCATAATATCTCGTGCTTTCGTTTTCATTCTTTTTTTGGTATTATAATAGTTATAAATAATAAGAGCATATAAGTATAGAGGGTATAAAATATATAGGTTATTTATTAAATTTATAAACTTTCTAAAAAACTTAAAAACTGATAAGTTTTACGTTTACCTATATAATTTATTTAAAAGTTAACAACTAAAGTCTTTTTAATTATCTCCTCCTTTGTTTATTATTATTTTTTATATAAATCCACACATGTGTTTTTATGCATATTTTTTTTTTTCTGGATAGAATTTAGACGAGTTATTTCAATTTTCACTTCTATAAAGAGCGTATGGTGAAAGTGGAATTGTTAAATTGTTTAATGTTGAAATTGGTCAAAGGTGAGATAAAAGGAATGGGGTTCGAAATTGCAATGTTGAATGGTTGAATACATAGTGCTAAATAAAGGATCCGCGTTTTTATTTTGGGTATGTATTAATGTCTGATTGATTATTTGCTTTGTTATTTGACTTTTCTATAAATAAATAAACAACATAAACCCTTGAGGTGTGAGACCCTATTTTTATTAAACTATATGATTTTTGTCTCCTGATAATAATTTTGAGACGGAGGAAGTATCATTATTATCTCAATCGACCACTCTATCTTAAAGCAATGTCATTGGAAGAAAACACTCACACAAACATATTAATACTACCAGTTTTTTTTTTTTTTTTTGAAAACTCTACATTAGCTCTTTGCAAACATGCCATCACTAAAATTTACTTCAAAACTGATTCCTTAACACTATAAATAGAGTTTGTCGGAAGAAAATCATCCGCCATCGAATTTTTGTCAAAAACTAGACACCGCTGCTGCTAGGCGCGTGTACTCGTCTAGTTTTTCTTTTGTGTCAAAATATTGAGTTTTTCTGTTAGTCCAATTGAAATATCCTAAAAGATTTGATTTCACATTTTCTATGTTATCTTATTATATATGAGATCGTCATTGTTTATCCTTTAATCTTATTTGTTATAAGCTAAATATTTTTTATTACTATGATTAAATGTCATCGTATTCCATGTCTAATGTTTTATACGAGTTAGATGATGTCGCACGTTGTTGCGAGCTCGTAATAAAATCCCGATTATTTATAATCTTATAAATAATGTTTTATTACTCAACTTCCAAAAAAGTTTATATACAAACTTATAGCGTGTGGATATTTAACTAAATACTGGATTTTAACCAAAAAAAAAAAAAAAAAAAAAAAAAAAACCTTTAGATTTTTTGTTTTTAGATTAGTTAGCAAAAGTAAAGTTATGATTGTGTGTTCTCATTACTTTTGACAAATTATAATTCATTTACAATACAATTCGTTCATATTACATAACAATTCTATTGATATATTACAATTTCCTTAAAAACATTCTCCGAACCAAACGCCCATATAAAGATATAACGCCCCTATAAAGATATATTACCCAATATTATTTTAAAAGTAAAAAAAATAAAGAGTTGTTGAGGTGGGACGTGGGCCCATCTCAATTAAAAGAAACCTATTGAAAATGAGAGGAAATTTGCACACTCTTCAAATTGATTAACATACTATAAATTAGAGTGTCTTGACATTTATAACTTCACATTACTTTTACATGTGAGTGTATAAATGTAAAGACACTCTAATTTAGAATGTGTAATCAATTAAAAGAGTGTATAAATTACCTCCCATTGAAAATACATGGCCAGGAAATGTTGTAACTCAAAATTCATTAAAAAAAAAAAAAAAAAAAAAAAAAAAACCTTGCTTGTTTTTAGTTTCGATTCTTATCTCCACCCATCAAGTTTGGGACAGGGATGGGGTGTTATGGTTATTTTAAAGGGATAGATTATAAAGATGTCCCATAAAACACCATTTGTACTCTCTTTTGTTTTTTCATTTTTTTTGTTATTTTTTAGTATTTTTTTATTTTTATAATTTTCTTTTCATTATAAAACTACAAATCGAAAGTATATATATATATATATATATATATATATATATATATATATATATATATATATATATATATATATATATATATATATATATATATAATGCTTAACACATCAAAACATTTAAACTGGAAAAAATACTGAATATAAACTAATAAAAAATATGTTTTACTGTTAACATAGAAGTCAAAGAGTAATAATTATTACTTTTTATGATACAGAAGATACCAATAGTAGTATATTTTTAAAACATGTACATTTTGACTAAAAGTAGGTGGACCTCCCTGGTAGGGAGGGTGCGGTGAGCACATCCCTTTTAAAAAACCATTCAAGCATGCCAAATAATTAAAATATTTTTAACTTCATTCAATTAAAGTGAAAATTGCATACCAAAAGGCATCCTATGATAACACTAGTATAAAATTTTTTATTATTACTGACCAGTCAACATATTGTAGCGCTTTGTATATTTTTATGTAAATTACAAAATCGTGGAGATATCATTAGCATTGTGATTTAATTGTATTTCATTAATTTGTGCATTGTGTGGAAGTTTTTTGTGTGAACATTGTGTGGTTGTAATATTTGCCATTTTGGAACCCCAGTTTTGTTCTTCCCCTTTAGCCATTAATTATTTAACGGCTTAACTTTTATAATTCTTTTGCAATGAACAATAACATTAACCCGGTCTATAGTTATAATTATATTTATAGTTATAGTGTGAGGTTATTTTCAGAACCAAATAAATTGCGAGAACTGCGAGAACCACTTTTTTACTCCTAGTATTACAGAATGTACAACATATCATTGCAAAGTGGCATTTTTGAAAATACATGCAGTTTAATTTGAATGAAAAATTTAAATTAGGGGTAAACTGGTAATTTAAGTCTTCCTTAAAATTAGCATCCCACCACCAAAATCATTTATCCCCGTTTTCTTTTTTTTTTACAATTCCCATCTCTCCACCTAGAAACCGCCGCCTCTCCCTTCTAAACCTAAACCTAATTAAAAGTTTCATTAGTACGCATGTAAAAGGAGAGACAAAGATTGGTGGTGTACAAGTATAGGGACCTGTTGTAAATCATTCCACTTCCATCATTGTTAGTCAAACTGGTATTGGTAAAACTACTCAAATCTTTAAGGTCATCTACCCATATTGCACTACACCAAAGTCCCTGAGGTTTGGTTTTTTCTTATACTTTATTTTTTATAATCTTTAGTGATGTGAGTATTTTATGTAAAGATGATGATGGTACTACTTTGCAATATTTTTTCTACTGATCTGTGAAGATGGTCATGATGGTGACGGTTTTCCTTTTCGACGGTCTCGAATACATGAGATGACCATAGTACGAATATGGGTTTGTATAATCAGATTCGATTGGCATTTTTTTTACTTTCGATCGGATTTTTTTTGAATCTCGATCTGAATATTTTTTGGCTTCAGATCTAACTTTTTTTTTTTTTTTTTTTTTTTACATTCGATCCATTTTTTTTGGTCATCTCAATCAGGTATCTACAAAGTTAGTAAATTGTTTAATTTAATTTTGTTTTCGTGTATAAAGAAATGAAATTTTGTCCTTCATATTTTGTTTACAAAGATGTTGTATAAAGTAAATGATTTAGGGAATAAAAGTGGTGATGACATATATTGCTTTACTTTTGGGAATTCAGATCTATAAAGGATTGAAGCTTATATCATTGGACAATCGACATCATCATCAAGAAAATTTATGGATAGAATTTGATGTTGCTAATAAGCTATTGTACTAGGTAATCTTTATTGTTTGGTTTTGACCTTTTTTTGTTTTCAATAATTGTATTTAATATCAGTTTTAATAACAAAGTAGGTAGGATTATGGTGTTAATTTTTGAAGTTGATGTTTCTAAATTGGTCTAGTTTAAAATTTCTAGTTATTAACTAATATATTATATATAAATGAAGTGGTCTAATTTTTGGTTGACATGTTTTATTTATTTATTTATTTATTTTTATACATATGTCGTACACTAGGTGCGTCAATGTTTTAATATATTATATATAAATGAAATGGTTCATGTATGTGTGGCTCAAGGTTAATATGTTTTTCAAGGTTAATATTATATAAATGAAATAGTGCATATGTGTTTTGTGGGTGGTATAGAATCTTGGTGTTCCTAATTTATTTAATAATTTATGTAATATGTTTAATGATAATTCTTGGTGGCAGGTTGCATGTTTCAATTTTTTATTTAGATATTACGTAGTATTAGTTTGTATGGCTCATTACATAAAATCAAATTGAGTTGAAAAAAGTAGTATTAAGTAATGATGCATATGTGTTTTGAAGAATGGTGCATATGTGTTTATGACGGGTAAAAAAATCAAATTAAAAGGTGCATATGTGTTTTTTGACTGAAAAGTGTGTGCATATGTGTGTTTCAATGTTAATTTAACATTAGTGTAATGATGCATATTTGTTTTAAGGTTAAAATAAAATTAGTGTAATGATGCACATGTGCTTTTATTGTTGGTATAAAATTTCTGGAAGAGTGTGCACATGTGTTTATGATTGATATAAAATTAAGGAAACATTTATGGATGCCTTCTGTGCATATGTATTTGTGCATATGTATTTCACAATTTATTGAAACTGTATAATGTGATTGTGTTCTTAAAATGATTATCATGTTTGAGTTGTTTTCACATCCAAGATTAGATAAATCATGTAGAGATTTAAGTTCGCTCCTAGTCTATTTTATAATTATGTAACATGTCGAATGATAATTGATGGTGGCAGGTTACTTGACGTTGTGGCTGCTGGCACAGGCTTGTATTAGTTAAGATGAGCGAGACGATAAAAACACATGTGTATAAGGATTAAAAACACAAGTGCAGATTTCATGGGTTCTTGAACCAGGCGAGGAACACATGTGCACACATAAAAGATGAACCAGGTGTTAAAGACATTGTATTATGCACATGTGCACACTTCATATATTTGTAATAAAATTAAATAAAAGTGTAAACATGATTATGTTTGTGATAAATCTGAGTATCATATAACTAGAGTGATACAATTTGTAATTGCAAATATCTGTTAATAAAGTTTTGTTGTTTGTATTTATATTTATCAAATATTTCTCAAAGATACATGTGCAAATAAAAACCCTTATGTATAAACGAAAAATACAATTGTTGTAGTTACTAGTTATTTTTTTTTTTTACAAAAACACATATGCACACAATTTAAACAGATATAATGGAAAAAAAAAAAAAAAAAAAAAAACTGAAATTTAGGAATTAATAAAAACGTTTTTATCTAAAAAAATCAAAAATAAAATAAAAAAGTAATTTTACCATTATACCCTTTTGAATTAATTAAAAATAATTAATATCCAAAAAAATCTGATTGGTTGATCTTGGTTCTCACAGTTCTCGCAATTTATTTGGTTCTGAAAATAACCTCACCCGTCTTTTATATAATACAAGAATTACATCATTTCAGAGTGTTTTTGCAAAACCCTTCTCATTGAAAAAACAATTGGACCAATAGGAGAGCTCGATTTTGACACATAAGCAAAATCAAGAAATATGATTGGCCAATACAAAGTCAAAATTGAATTGATTTTGGTCAAACTTTAATAAATTTGGTGGAGAATTTGATTGATAAAAAAACACATAAAAATATAGGTGTCAAATTTGTGAAAATAAAAACTTAAGAAAAGAGGAGGTAATTAATAAAACATTAGTGGTTAAGTGTAAAATTATAAGTCTCCATATTTTTTAATAACTTTAGATAATAAACAAATAACCCCTTACACTTCATACCCTTATACTTTATAATGTTAACGTTGTTTAAAATTACATGAGTAATAGTATTAGGTTTTTTGACTTTCATCTATTAAAATAAATTTGGTAAATATGTGAATTAGTTTTAATATACGTTAAATATTTTTTAAACTAACGTTAGTTTTAAACTTTCTTCCATTAGAATATTTTTTTTTAAAATAAAGACTCATGTTACTATTTAAAAGTTTAATTTATGCGTACACATGTTTGAAATACGGTTAAATTATTAGTAACGGAAATATAAATATCAAATGGTAAGCATGAGTTACTGTGATATAAAATAAATATACATGATTCTACTTATAACAACGACTCATAAAATTGTTATTTAAAATTTATATAAGGATATCCATAAAAATATTTTAAAAACTTTACGGAACATATTTTAACTTTATCAACGCTCATTATGTACCACTAAACTCGCACATTTTGTACAACATGATATCAGTAGTTAAAGTTAAACAACAACATTAACCTCAAACTCAACATCTCTGTCAGTTAAAAATGTTATACAAAGCAAATTAAAAAAAAAAAAAAAAAAAAAAAAAAAAAAAAAAAAAAAAACCGGCTAGATAGTCATTCTTTAATATAGAAGGTGTTTTCCTTAAATTATAAAAAAAATGCACGCATCACAATCCTTATTTGATAAGAATCACCTCCTAAATCAAAAAAAGAAAAACTACGTAGGTGATAACTTAACTTTATTCATTGACTTGATGTTTCAAAAAAAATAATAATAAAAACAAAAAAATAAATAATAGTTGATTGTTGTAAAGGAATTAAAAGTATGTACATGAGAATTATTCAGCAAGAATATATAGTTTTTAATTAGGTTATTACGTTACTATATTGCGATAATGTTATTGACTTGGTAATCACGGATGTGAGATACAACCATTATTCTATACTTATGATTGATGTGTAAACCCCTTTTTGCTTCTGAATAGAATCCGAAAGAGACCTCAACAGCACTTTGGTTTATGCCTTATCTAGCTGATAGTTTTTAGTAAATTTTTTTATGGTTTAACTTTTTTGTTATACATACCAACTTTTAGTAATTTTTTTTATGTTTTATTGAAAATTTCTACACTTAATATTTGTGTTTTTACTATAAACACACTAAGCTATGATATAATTAGTTGGGAGTTCAGGGGTTTTTTACTAAGCTTCTCAAAAAAGCTTATAGTTTTATCATAAACTTATTGTGTTATGGTAATTGAATAAGCCAATAAGCACTTTTAATAAGCATAACCAAATACCCCATTAGTTCTAATTTGAAGATTTCTGATTTGATGTTATGACTAACTTTGTTGTTATCCTCACTATAATGCAACATGTTAGTGGTTTTTGCAGTTTTATGATCTTATCGCACACGCTAAAGTGTAATGCAATTTATTGTGTGCGCTTTTTAGAGGAGGATTAAGTATCAACACATGATTGTCATGGAAGGTTAATGTACCAAAGATGTGTTTTAGTGCTTATATGGGGAATTTTATTGTAGGAATTCTTTTCGGAGTGTAATTTGTCTTTGAATGAATTAATAAAACTTAGCAGGTGTTTGCCGTCATTGATAACACTATGGGTGTCAACCAATGATCTAAAATATGGGTGTGTTTTACCTTAATGATTTAAGCCAATTGTAAAGAAAGTTGCATTAAAGTGAAAGATCGGTAAGGATTCAAACAATCCTAAAAGACTTGCGGATGTACTCTGTCATTTTTTATGCATTTATAATTTACTTATACAAGTAATAATAATTTCCTTATATAGTTCGGGTTTAGAGAAAAATTATTCTTATACATTATAAATAACCGTAAGATTAAATTTGAGTTTTACCAATTACATTTTTTTTTCTCTTTATGTAATAAAGAAAATATATTGTAAGCATCTATGTTAATTTGGTAATTTTATGATCAAATATGAGAAGTAAATAGCACAAACTTATGAAAATATAAATTTTCAAACAAAAAAGTACATTAGTAAACATGGTATGATTGTTATTCATAATCAAAGAAATAAATCAATCTTCAAAGCTATCTAAATATGCTACATATATTAACGAAAATATAAGTAAAAGAAATACCAGAATTACAAAACACATCGTAAATTGATAGCACGGGTTTGCAAAACTAAAAGCATATATCACTAACATCTCATTCAAGTCAAGTATCATCATGTGATTTTGCTTGAATAATAAAATATAATTTTTAATCCAAAATCATTCTCCTAAAATAATAGGTAGATTATAACATATATACATATGATTTTTTATTTTTAGTCTACTAAGTAAAACTATTTAAAACATGTTAAATGGTTCATTTCTTAATCGATAATAATACATAATCAAAACGAAAATTTAAAAACCCTGTGCGTGCACAGGTATTATAACTAGTTTATTTTATACGAGAAAACAATATTTTGCTTATCCCCAACTTCAAAACTAATCATGCGCCATCATAAGGTACGGTAAATGTATTACGGAGTAATATATAAATATAAATAGAATAGAATATAACCTCCCATATTATGATGCAGAATACGAGGAAATTGTAAAGTTTTATTATGAATAAATTATTACTTACCTGACAGGATAACGCTTTTCTAAGTTCGTTGATGACAACATCTATTGATGGGCGTTCGGCTTGAGTCATTGCTAGACATCGAAATGCGATATTTGTATAAATGTCCAAAGACTCGTCATTGGGTCCTTTACTTAGAGAAAAGACGTGTTCATCTGGTTCTTCCATTATCTTGCGATCAACAATCTCCATTAGTGTTCCCTTTTCAAAGTGATGTCGTGCAGTGGGTGCAATCCCATTCTCAAAATCATGGGCCAACTTCCCAGTCAAGATCTCAAATAACACCACTCCGAAAGAGTAAATGTCTGATTTCTTATTTAACTTGCCAGACTTCTTATATTCTGGATCGAAGTACATAGGTGTACCTGCAATCGTACTGGCATTGAAAGTACTGGCATCTTGATCTGCTGGGTGGAATTTGGAGAGCCCGAAGTCGGCAATCTTCGCCACCCAATTATCGCCTAATAGAATGTTCGCGCTCTTGATGTCCCGGTGTATTATCTTTTGTTTGTCTTGATCTGTGTTGGTGTGAATGTAATTCAAACCATGTGCTATATCAAGACATATTTTCAAACGTTGCATCCAAGTAAGATTTGTCAAATTACCACTGCTTCCCAAATAATCTTCAAGACTTCCTTTTGAAGCAAGCTCATAGACAAGGATCATGTGATCAGAACCTTCATAACAAAAGCCAAGAAGAGAGATTATATTTTCATGTTTACAACTACTCAACGTTTCAATTTCTACATCGAACCCTCGTTCTCCTTGTGGATTGTAGATGTGTTTTATGGCTACGGTGCTTCGTTTCTTTGGAAAATCACATTTATTTTCCCCTTCTACCGGCGATGGATTACTGCTATCAAAATGTTCAAGTTGTGCCTTATATACCATACCATATCCGCCTGACCCAATGCGATATTTATCAGCAAAATTCTCGGTTGCCAACTTGATATCATTAAGTGCAATCTTCAAGTGTTCCAAGCCCTTCCACTGCAACATTGTGGACAACGTTATGATAAATAATGATTGAATTTAAAAAAAAAAAAACCGACCGATACTAATTGCCAAGTTAATAGAACGATAAAGTGATAAAACAAACTCGAAATCTCAAAATTATTTATTCTCAGCCAATGGATTCCGTAAGCTTAGATATCAGTTAGGTTCTAAGATTAGGTATTAATCAAGAATAATAAATACAGAGTACTTGTTATGATAAAAAGATAGAAAGAGAAAAACCGTCTTACCGGTTTTCGACATTCCAGGTGAAGTTTCAACGCATTCTCAAGTCTTGTAACAATCTCATCTATATTTGGGCGTTGAGATGGTTCTTCATTGAGGCACACATATGCTGTTTCAGCAAAAACATTGAATGATTGCGGATCCATTTGTTTCCAAAGATCTGGATCAATTATATCATCGAGTGTTTTTTCTTTATAATGGAAAGTGGCCACCAGAGCTAAATACTTATTATCCGGGTCGTCAACTATTGATCTCCTGCCACACAGTAGTTCAAACAACACTATCCCAAAGGAGTACATATCTGATTTGTGGTTGACACTACTAGTCTTTATATATGTTGGGTCTGTATACCCTTTCCTATCCCAAACTTTATCAACATGGAATGAATGATGCCTCTGAGATGCTTCAATGTTCATGGAAAGTTGAAAATCAGATAACTTGGGTTCCCACTCATCATTTAATAGAACTGTGGCACTGTTAACGTTCCGATGTATTAAGCTGAAATTGCGTGGCTCGTGATAATGAATGTAACTCAATGCATGCGCAAGACCAACACATATCTTCAATCTTCGCACCCATGTCAGCAGCGAGTCACTTAGGTAGTTGTCAAGCCTTCCTCTGGCTGTTTCGTGCTTGTTAATGATGATGATCTTCTCACTTTTTTCATCACAAAACCCAATAATAGTAACCAGATTCTTGTGCTTGAGTCTAGAAAGTGTCGAAACCTCTGTCCAAAACAGTTCATCTCTATCCTTGAGTTCTTCACTAAACCTCCGAGCAGTGATTCTAATCGACTCACCGGACCGCGAGAGCTCTCCCTTGTATCTCTTATCAAATCCATCTTTGTCGACAAAATTTCTGTAAGCAAAGTTGTTGGTGGCGGATAGTATATCTTCTAGGGGGATTTTCAAGTGAGCAAAGTCGTCATGATTGACTGAAGACATTATGCATATGTTAACTGAATTTGAAAAAAAAAGAAAAAAGAAAAAAGGGCGTTTGGGTTACAAAAGGATGCCAAAGGAATGGTGGTGGCAGATGGGTGAGGTAGCTGGTGTGATATAAAGTTATAAACGTGTTTAGTGAGTGTTTGAATATTTATGGGTGTGGATGAGCGTGTTATCTTTAATGGATGGATGTCTTTTTTTTTTTTTTTTTTTTTTTTTTTTTTTTTTTTTTGCATTATTGAAAGACTATTGACTTAAAAAAAAGACTATTGACTTTTGGAACTTTGGATTTTTGGATTTTATAAATTATATAGATTATAGAATACGTAGGCTTAGTTTGTGAAAGAAATAAGAAACAAAAATAGCACGCATAGAAAAATGAAGTCGGTTTTTATATCAATATCAATAGGTAAGACAATATTCAAGTTACATTTTATGTTGTGTCAAATTTGTCTGAACATATCAACTAGAAAATTTATGATATGAAGTTAAAATTCCTTCATTAAATTAAAATACAATTAAAATAATAATATACAAGTAAGGGGATCTCAAACTCTTTTGGAGGCATAAACTGAAGCTTAACTTAAATATATTGACCAAGCTAAACCATTACTTGATCCTGCCAACAAATTTTAACTCGTCAAAAGACAATTACTAATAGTTCTCTTACATTACTCCAAACATTAGAGATGCTCTTTAAAGGGGGATTTTCTAGTGAGCAAAGTCGTCATGATTGACTGAAGATAGCATATATGTATCTATTTTTTAATCTGAAAAAAAAAGGTGTTTGGGTTACAAGAAAAGAAGCGAACGAGTGTATGCATAAAGGGAGGTGATTGGCACACTCATATTTTTTATTGGGACACTCAACTGTATAACAAGTTAAAGCACATTGTAAGTATTGTACAAATATATAATGCATACAATAGAGTGTCCCAATCAAATATATGAGTGTGCAAATCATTTCCTATGCATAAACGTGTTCGGTATGTGTATATAGAAGATGTGGACAAGTCACAAATGTGTGGGGTTCTGCATAATTATTATAATTTGTACTACTAGTAGACTATTGATTTTTTGACCATTAACATTACACAAAGGGATATTTCTGAAAATGCCCAAAGGTACAAAGGTGCCAACCATAAATGCCAAAATTTTTTTTTCTCCAAATGCCCCATGGGACTGGGTCGCCCAAATATCTTGGGCGGATTGTGTATAATTGTGATACGTGTCCACCCAACTTGTCCCCACATTGTACCTTACCAAGTACAATCCCACTACTTGTTTCTTGGGCGACTGGGACCCACGTAACTTCGGCGACTGGCAACTTTTGTCTTTTAGTAAAAACATTTGGTCTTTTTTTATTATATAATGGTACATTAGTCTTGGGCGACTGGGTCCCACTTGGCTTAAGTCTTGAGCGACTGGGTACACTTTTACATTAATTTATGTTATTGTAAAATGTACTCATACAAAATACACACACATACTCCGCATTTAATATTTTTATACCTCACTAATACATATACACACAAATACACCTGATTTAAAAATTACTCCTCACATTAACTTTACTCTTTCACTCACACTCACTTCACACTCATAAACTTCTGGATCTAATTCACTCACACTCACTTCAATTCAGATCCTAAACTTTTGTTTCATTGTTATTATATCCACAAGTCAAAGTACACGACGTCGATGAAATAACAGATCTACAGCCTAACTCTAGCAATCAGACACACAGATCTGAAGCAACCTCACAAGCTTGATTTTCGAGTTACGGGTAGGGTAAACTAATTGGATTCTAACAAAGGAAAATAAAATGGTTTGGGGTAGAGTAAGTAATCATGTTGTCGATTTAGTGTTACTCTGTAGTTAGGGTATGTTGTATTTTTTTTGTTTGTATGTTACTGTATTTGTTAGATGGTTCCATTGCAAGGAAGTTAAATTAACTGTTATATGGTTCCATTGGTAGGTAGTTGTATAAAAAGTTTTGAATGGCTTGTATATTGTGCCTAAGGTTGAGAAATTATGGCTGTTTTTGGTAGTTGTACATTTTGATAGTTATATAGTTAGAAGACCCACCTAAATTGTGTGTAATTTTGTTATATGATGGCTGTTACTTGAATTTGACTATGTCTGGGTTGTTATGTAATTACATCGCTTGTATATTGTGACTAAGGTTGAGAATTTATGGCTTTTTGAATACCCACCTTAATTGTGCTTAAGTTTTTTAGATGATGGCTGTTGGTAGGGGCGGTAGCTGTGCGAAATGTGTTATTGTAAAGTTTAAGTTCATAAAATAACTTATAAACAGTTCGTTTTGTGTACTTTAAAAATTTATAAACAGTTAGTTTTAGTATACGATAAAGTATTTGGAAAATTTAGTATACATTGGCAGTAAACACATTGCTAATTGTAACCATATTACAAAAATCATTTGATGCAAACCTGTTATGTGACGTACATTTAGCATCGGATGTCAACATTAACAATTTATTAATGTTGTGAACTTTGTCCATTGCATTTTTTAATTTGTTAATATTGACATACGATGCTGAACGTAGTTGTGTTACTATTGATACGGCCAATCTCTTCCCTGATATGTAGTTTTTAAAAATAATCCAGTAACACTTACTTGATGATTGAAGTTGTTAGTTGTTTTAAGGATGCACCAACTGCATTAATTCATGTACTATGATCTCTATGTCGTCTTAGAATATACATAAATAATTTGTATATTCTGAACATCTAACTGAGCAATATCAAACTTGGAACTGGAATTAAGAAAGTCTGATTGCACAACCTCAATTATAAGGACAGATCTATCTAACGTTGTAGATGGGTTCTATTGCTTAATTTAGACACCGTCTTATACTTGTTGGTGTTTGAGCTTAATAACCAGCTTTGGCTCTTTCAATAATGTACCTTGATTAACATTTTTCTTTGGACAATCAAAATACATTCTTGAAAGTGCTAAAGTTGGTGATCAAGATCAAACACCAACCAGTATAAGACGGTGTCAAAAAAAAAGCAAAGGAGCCCATCTACGACGTTAGATAGATCTGTCTTTATAATTGAGACGTCTTGATTGCGATAATGATATAGTGTGTATTGTTCAATGACAATACATACTCCTTCATTATTGCCTTCATGACGAGTCCTGTTACTCAGAATCTATTCTAGACTCAACATTTGCGTAATTTACTTGCTTAACTAATTTTTTTTAACTATTTTAACTTATAATTATTTTCCTAAGCTGGCTTAATTTATTTGTTTCTTTTAGGAATATGAAGCCAAAGTCATCGTTAGGAGTAAATTGAAATACTTATCCTTAATTAGAAAAAAGCTGAATGAAAAGCGAAGGATTTTATTTAGGACTACCTGTTTTGGAGCATGGTTGGATATTTTCTTTTTTGACCATGAAACACATATGTTAGATTATATACTACAAAAACAGGGCTATGTAGATGATGAACACTTTGACATGCCCCTCATATATCATGTTGATGGCCGTAGTCTACATTTTGGTCGTCCCGAGTTTTCTCTAATAACAGGATTTCGTTTTGGAAAATGGGTTAGCTCCCAGAAATATAGTAAAGGGGATATAAAATTTAAGACAAGGGTATTTCCAAAAAAAATGGGGTTAAAACTTTCAAACTTAGATCTTCTTTGTGTTCTTGAGGATGAAGAGTTCTTTGGTAAGTTATCGGATGAAGATGCAGTCCGTGTATGTCTACTGTTAGTGCTAGAGGTAATTTTTATGGGTCGGTTGTTGGCTGAAGAAGTGGATGATAAACTCATGCATTTGGTTGAAGACCTTGATGCATGGAATTCTTTTCCATGGGGGGAGCACATTTGGAGGCAATTGTACAACCAGATCTTGAATGTCGTAGACAGACACAAGTGGGAACACCTTAAAGGACTAGAAGCATCTCGTAAGTATGTTCCAACGTATACACTTGCAGGATTTGTATGGGCTTTCAAGGTTGGTCAATTTTTTTGTTAACCTTTTTTTATTATTATTTTTTTTAATTTTGTTTTTAATTTTTTTTTAGTTTTATGCGTTTTTATTATTGTATTATCTTAGTCAGGCTAACGCAATATTTAACTTTTTAGATTTGGATTATTGAGTCCTTTGAAAGAAGCACTAATTGGTGGAATAAAGTCCCAGATGTCATACCAAGAGCTGTAGCCTGGTCAAAGAAAGAAGTGTTTACAAGATCGGATTATGGATTGCTATTTTGCAAGGTAAAACCTTGTAAAATACCATATTTCTTACTATTTAATTTATTTTACGTTCTAGGCAATTTATTTATTTTATTCTGTTTTGGTTGATGTTTTTTTAGGACTCGAAGATAAATTTTGACTTAAAATCCACGACAGCTGAGCAGCAGTGTGATTGGTATATCCAATTTCATGAGTATTTCATGTCTTACATACCAAGGACTCGTAAACCAAGAGTACCACATGATTACGATGTGTATCTAAAGAAGTTGGAAGTACAAAGGAAATGTATTTACCGCTTGTTCCTAGGATTTAGACAAGTAGTCTTATTACAGAGATCAGCCTTAAGGATTGTGTCATTCAGGAGTTGAATGCTCGGGTATACAAACTTGAATCTATTATTCAGGTGATTTTCAATATATAGTAATATAATGCATGAAGGAATAATATCTATTTATATGATTGTCCAACTATGTTAACATATTTGAAATTAACGTTTTAGGTGCTTGCTTGTGAAAGAACTTGCGGATTTCGGGTAAACACATTCTTTATTATAAAGCAAATTTTTTAACCTTACTGTATTCGACACTACACCCCTTTGTTCATATACAAGACAAATTGGACTTCAGTCAATCGTTTTCTCATCTAAGCTATGAATTCTGAGAAAAACTCAATCATGAATTCTTTGAATTGGTTGACTCTATTATTTCAATGAATCATTCTGAGCAGATAGATGTCAACTCTGATGATGATATTGTACAGGTAATTGTGTTCACAAACACTATAAACCATTAAATATTATATCGTGTATGAAAACATAATTGTTTGTGACAGGAGTATCTTTTGGAAGAGGAATTAAGCCTGAGGAAGCAAGAGGAAGAAAGGTGGAAGATGGAAGAACAAAAGCTTATGGAAAAGGAGTTCTATCTTGCATTGATAGAGGAGATGAAACGGCGTACTGAAAGGGAAGAGTTGTTGAAGATTGCACAGGAGCATAAGAGAAAGGCTTTCGTATGTTACAACTCTGAACATTGGAAAAGAGCTAAGGCAGACATGGAAACTGACAAGATGAGCATCACAAACCGTTCTGAGTTGTTGTATTACTGGTCTAAAGAATTTATTGCAGCTCAAAAAATCGAACTGATGCATGGGAATCGCAACAGGCTTTACCTCTCAAGGGATCTTGAGAAGCTTACAACCCCCACCAGGCAGTGTACCTGATCGTTGTAGTATAGTATAGTGACAAGTACCGGGGGATTGATCGTTCAGCTTAGGAATAGTGTCGCTAGGATTAGAAAGCCTAAATACTAGTTCTAAAGGTGAGGGATGATTATTTTTGTATTTTTATATTTTTATGAAAGCAATTAAAATCTCGGGGTTTGAAGGATTTGGGCGGAATTAGTTGCTAATCAACTAACCTAATACTAAGATGCAATCAAAATAAAATACTAGAAATTAAAATAAACTAATTTATACTAAGGTTGTGAGCAGTAATTGGAGAAAATGTGTTTACTTAGATTTCACTACTCCCTAGACATCTTTTACACGTTAATTACTTGTTATAATTGCATGGATGACGGATCGTATTCCTTAATACCATTCATGGGGTGGCACACATAACTCCCCAATTCAATGAGCTCTTATCTCCTCCTACACCATGCCCAGCACAACTATAGGGATTGTAAACAGTGGCTCATGCATTAAATACAACCAATAAAGACCTAGTGCGCCTCGGTTTATGTTTCTTAAGACGTTCAAGCATGTTACCAAATGGAGATCTGCCAGTTTTCTTAAGCCTAACATATAAATCATTCATCCAAGACAAGAATAAACAAGTAATCAACACATAATTAACATCTAGGTTTCATTAGATCTAAGCAAACACAAGATAGATCTAGCCTAGCATGATGGAATTAAGATAATAACATGATATAGACAACCAACACATAGACATATTGATTGAATTAGAAGAACACTTATCTCAATTACAATGCAAGGTATCAAGGGGTTGGAACCCTTGAAAAACCTGTAAAGTTACACCAAAATCGTACTTAGGGTTTCTCCCAAAACTTCTTTTTTTTAATGTGTGAAAATTAGAAAACTATATATAGAAAAATAGGTCTGATGGCGTCAAGACAAACATTGTGACGCCGTCACCTCGCCGCCAAAACTCTTCTCGGACTGCCTTGATCTACATTTGACGCCGTCAAGACTTATACAATTCCAGGCCGTCATGACTCTTTTACTCTTGACGCCCTTCCTACGTGACGCCGTCAAATCTGTTCTGGATCGTCATGGAAATTCATGAAATTTGCTCTTGACGCTGTCACCTACTGTTCCCAGCATGGAAAATTAAGACTTTGGCGTTTTCTTCACTTTTATTCTCTAAAAACGTCCGAATTGCTTCCTTTTCCAGATTTCACTCCCAAAGTACCTAAAATCACAAAAGGAACGATTTAGGGCAATATTTGATCAAATAAATTCGGATTCGGGCTTAAATGACCCCCTAAAAACGGATCATTTTTCGCCTCATCATATACCCTTACACTTGAGATTTGCTTGTCCTCAAGCAAATGCGCTTTTATTCTAGTCAAAAGACAAGTTAGGGGTCATTTAACACTAACATAAAAGTAATTACAACAAATAATCGTTCCACTAAAGACCAATAGACAAGCACGGAGGTCATACACAAGCACCTCACAAATAGTGTTTAGATACTCACATCTCTCGGGTGTAATAAAGTGTAAATTACAATATGGAAACGGAAGATATCTCTCACTACCTGTCATAGCAAAATAGATTACCATAGGCTTGGGAAAGGATCAAACCTCCACCACATGGCGTAAGCACCTAGGATAAACTATCAAAGAGGTCTTTTTAAAGGGTTGTAACGTTAGGTGTAGGGATATGAAATACACGGTTTTGTTGGATAAAGGAAGTTTTACTGGTGGCGAGTTAACAATCTTGGTTAATTACATGTACAATATGGCGTTGCTAAGCCAAGACTAGACTCGACTTAAGCTAATAAATGAAAAATAACAAAAACATAAAATGAACATAGAATAAAAAGGATGGTAGTCCGTATGTTTTTTCTCTTTTTTTTTTCTATTTTTTTTTCTCTTTTCTTGATTTTTCGATTTTTTTTTTTTTTTTTTTTTTTTTTTTTTTTTTTTTTTTTTTTTTGTGCATACACTCTTACCCTACCATCCAAAATAATACATCATAGGGAATGAACGTTCCCCTTACACTTGAATCTTTACATACTTTACAATTAACTAAACTAATGACTCGAATTAAGAAAATCAAAACACTTGGAGCACTTTTAAGATTAACGTACATATGGGGGTAATAAATGATGTTCTTCCCCATTACTCCATAAAATAAGTACTTTACCCATGAGTCCCAATCGTCCCAAAACAATATGTACAAGGATATGACTCGACTTAGCAACCATGTAATCAATTAGAAAGTTAACTTAGGGTTTAACAAATAACAATAATGCACTAAAAATGAGCGCATACACGAAAGGCTAAGGCGATTTGGTTGTACATTTAAGTGGGGTGTAACAAATTCTTCCTTTAAGTAAAATGCTTAAAGTTAGAAACGAAAAGATAGGCTCGGAGGGGTGTACTAGGGGTTTCGTGTACTAAAAATGAGTACAACGCTAAGGGTGTGGGAAAAATTAGTTGACTTAACTAGCCAAGTAATATGACTTTAATGGTCAAGTAATTATGATACAGGTTTAACACAAGGGTGATCCTAATGCCTCTTATCATGTAGTAAATCCTACTACACGAATGTAGTCTCACTAGCGGTCTCGGGATGCATCACTAACGCAAGTTCTAGAATCTAAATGCTACCGGTACACTCATAAGCACTAATAGTAAATGCTTTTCCTATCAAATCTAAAGGCGAACCTCACATATTTGGGTGGAAAATTTTTCTGAATATACGGTTATGTGCTAGTCATACAATCTCCTATCCATGAGACGCTTGCTATGGCTAAAGTTTCACTCCTAAATGTTGTAAAAATTTTTAAATTTGGCGCTAAAATTACACTAACAAGTATTTCTCATAGTTTTATTACACATCTACCATTAAACAAAACAAACTCAAGCGAAAGTGCATATGTAAGGTATCATCTTTTTACCCTCCCCTTACACTTAAGATGAACATTGTCCCCAATGTTCAAGTAAAGAATGTAAAAGTGAAAAAGTAAAGAGAATGAAATCAAATACTCCCCTGATTCGCTCGGTATGGATAATAGGATGGCCAGGTTAAATCTTCCTCCAAGAAAATGAACAATCATTGCTTCCCTTCCAGAATATAAATCATCTTCTTGTCATACATTGTAACACCCCAACCCGATAAGGGTAGAAGTATTACATTACAGTGACATATCAGAACAAACACAAGCATATGATTCATACATACAACGAAATTCAGGGTTACAAATGAAAATCTGAAACTACAAGGTTACAAAACAATAAATACTATGTCTAATAAAGTGAAACTTCTTCTAATCGTCTCTAGTCCAGCGTAACTATCAAAGCATAGTCTTCTAAGTCCAGTCACACTCTCTTCCCATAACCCAGCTTCCTACTAAACCTGCCGCAGGAAAAGGAAATGCGGCTGAGCTTAAAAAGCCCAGTGAACAGATACATATACAAAGCAATGATAATGAAACAGAACTGAAATATAGTGCATTGGAGAAATAGAATAAGGAATAGATAAAAAGAGTGATAGAATAGAAGGAAGAAAGGATAGTCATCTACCACGAGCCCAGAAACATATCATATCATATAAGCCGTCAATACCATAATTCTTCATAATCATATAGAGGGGAGTCCTCTCAGATAATCAGACAATATGAGGGGTGTCCTCATTCTTCAAATGGGTGGAGTAGCGAACTCCCAGAAATTTGTGAAAGGCATGTATAGCACACAGTACCAGTCACCAGACAGATATCATAAACATAATCATAGTTAAATCCACTAAATAGAACAGATCTAGGATGCATCCATACGCCCCCGCAGAAATCATAGTGGCCATAACAAATCATATCATAAAGCGCGCATATCATATAACAGAAAGGGGACGGTGTAGCCAAATCACTAGGGCCACACACTAGTCATGCCAGTGGTGCATCACAGACACGCCTATGGTACCTCCATAGGTAGGGAAACAGAAATGGCTCGGGTATCAAACTAAGAGTCAGGTCTCATATCATACAAAAGGTCATATAGCAAAGGTGTATCTCAGAATCATATCAAAGGTTCATAATAGCAGTTCATAACAAAGGGTTCATATCAGAAATAGTATTCAAGGTCCAACCAGAGTTTATCAGGTCAAGGTTCATATTCAAAAATAAATTCATGGTTCAGTTCAAAAGTCCGTTTCAAAAGTTTCTATTAAAAATCCAATTTAAATAATCTTTTAAAACAGTTTTCATAAAAATGGTCTTTCAAAATATAGTGTTCATGAAAGTTAAATAACCTTTCTTTTAAAAAGAAATTTAGCATCATTTATAAACATCTTTTCAAATCAGTTCTTCTCAAAACATTTCCATGGTATCATTAAGAAGGTTTTCATAGCATAGATTCATAACGGAGGTCATATCAAGTGGGATCAACAGAGAAAGGTTCAAGTAAAGGGGATCATAGCAATGGCATCAATTCGGGAACTAACGGATCAGAATATGAAAGAGATCATGAGAAACCTTTTGAGAAAGGTCAGAATATCTGTACCTCAATCGCCATCGAAATCATAACATACGTAAGCATATGGAAACACTCCTTCTTCAACGAATCTACACGAATTAATGATCGGCTTATTATTAATAACTTATTCAATTCAGATTTCTCATTTTAGCCGGCTTCCATTTTTAATAAGTTTTCCGAATTGGCAAGTTTCCATATTTAGTAAATTTCCCAAAATAGTCATTTAATACTTTAAAGTTCTAATTGACAATTAATAATATTTAAGGATTAAAGTGACAATTATAATAGTTTAGGGTTAATATGTCAATTTAGTAAGTTTAGGGTCAAAATATAATTCGTCAACATTAAATATTAAAAATGTGAAATAAAATTATTTTAAAGGCTGTACTATAATTTTATATTGAGGTGATAGTTTGACCCTGTCATTTCAAATTTATTAACGCACCCTCGACATTAAATTAGACCGTAACGACCCAAAATGCAATTCAACTACTCGCGCACACCCTCGTCACATTTTAATTCAACGTACTCTCGTCACATATTGTTAATCCAAACGCACCCTTTTATTCTTAAACAAAATACCCTCGTAAATCAGATAGCAACCACACCCTTTTTTTTTATTCGAAATACACAACCCTTGTTTACATTACTTCCAAAAGAGAAAAAAAACATGCAACCCTTTTTCTTTTTATTATAAGTCAACAAAACAAAACACTAGGTCCCATTGCATCATATGTGTACGCATGAATCAAAGAAGAAAACATAGTATGCATGCCGCTTTGTATATATAAATACATGTATAAGATTTTTATGTGAGTCTTTAGTTCTCATTTTTTTTTATCCATTCGATTCATGACCAGAACCCAAAAACAACCTGTACACTTTTTATTATTTCATGTAACAAAATATATATATCGAAAGTTCTTATCTCATTATATTCGATCCAAACAAAGTCCATAATTTCATAAATATGTATAGGTATAGATTGATTCATACAGTTAACATATATAATATTTTATGTGATGATAACATATGGTTTCATGTGAGTTATAGTGTACGCATGTTTCTTCCTTTTCTTTTCTTATTAGTCGATCACAGGAATCACAAAACATGAAATAAAACATTTACATGATATCAAATGGAAAGGAAATAAAGAGCAAGGAAAAAGGGTGTTACCCCTTTTGAGTGAGCCTGAACAAAAACACAACAGAACAAGGACGCTAGATCAACCAACGAAAGAAATCGAGCAAAACACAGCCCCTATTCGAACCTCCTTTATCACCCTTGTACCACTCCTTGTTACGTGAGAACTGATGGAGGAAAACAGGCAGCCGACTAGTAGTTTTTTTTTTGTTAGGTTTTATGTGTGTTGAGAGTTTGTGAGATGCCGTTTTATTTTTGTGAGGCTAAGGAGGAAAGTGGAGCGTATATAATGAATAGAGAATCAAGATTTCCGAAATTGAGGGGATCCTTAATCTTGTAATCGTTATCTCCAGGAAAGCAATGGGATGGGCCAAATTTGCATGCTTCTTTTAAGTATTAAGGCCCAAGATTAGTTATTAGTATGTTGTGATTAAATTTGGCCCAACAAGTACTAGGAAACGTGTAGATGTACTTAGATGTAGTTTTGTGATTCGAAAATAAGTATTTACTTAGATTTCCATGCATTGTTTAAATAATCTTGTGAAAGTTTTAGGATATTTAGTAACTTAGGTTTTGTTATATGATGATCTTAAAGATTTAAAATTAGAGGGGCATTTTAGGTATTTCAAATGTTTGAGATTTTAGGGTTTTACAACTCTTCCCTTCTAAAAAGAAAATTTCGTCCGCGAAATTGAGGCAGAAAGATCAGATGGAAAAGGATCAAATCATAGAAAACATGAAGGTGACAGATACGCTTAACTATTCATATTCTCAGATAGTCTCTTCTTCCAAATACTTTTCCAAGGTATTCTCACAAACAGACAGATTCTTATTTCTCAGAATTCAGAAATCTCATACCTTACTCATAGCAGATCATAGTGGAACAGATTCAACAGATGCGGAACATATAGATAGTAGGAAAATATATGAACAGGAAATAGATCGGTCGGCAGAATCAAATGGCAGAAAGCTTTACAATGGAACCTAAGATTCTTATCAGAAGCTCAGAGAATAACAAGCTTACGTCAGGTATCAAAACTTATCAAGTCGTATAACATTGAAAGCGGATTGAACACATAAGCAGAACAAACCTAAGCTATATCGAATACAATCACCTTAATCAGATGCCAGAATTCTAAAACTTCTGAGGCACTTCTTAAAATGTCATATGCCCACCATAAGTGCACGTTATATGATGTAAGTATTATCACGTTGGCCAGGCGTCATAATACTGGCATCATATACATATGCCCTCATGATGATCATACTTTATCTCAAGTCGTGAACACCCAAACTTATTTAAATCCACCTAGTCCACCTACAGTCTCAGAGGTCACCAAAATCAAACAACATAACTAAGAGAACGAAATTACTCGAAGAGTAACGGAGATCCGAGAATGTCATTCAAAATTAAGGTACGTCATCAGTAACGTCAATTCTTTACAGCATCATCTCGTCTAAACACACTGTCCGCTTCCAAATCCGTCCACTCATTTACAAATTTCAAAATTTCTTCCAAGTTGGAGTAGTCTGTTTATTCTTGTCCGTCTTACCTCATGATTAAGAGAATTTAAAATTCGAGTCTGGTTCCTCAAGCCTTCAGCAACTCTTCTTGGTACTGTGGCGTCGTAGCGGCAGTCTCTGACACGATCACTGTGCATCCCTCCATCCGCAGGTCTGCTTCTGCTCTCAATTCATCTTAGTACAACTAAAATGAATAGAGAAATAAGACTGCGTTTCTTCGACAGGTCTTCTAACATAGCTCCAGGTTTTAAGGTACATGATGTTGTTGTTTACTCCAGGTTGTGTGTTGAATGGTTCGTCTTCTTTGGTCTGGTTGTCTTGGTGCCCAAACTGAAATCTTCACGTGTTGCATGATGTATGATTGAGCACTATCCCAGTTCCTCACTTCTTCTTGTATGCTTCTTCCATGGTAGTGCTTGTCGCAACCATCTTCTACGACTCTTCCACCAAGTTTCTAACTCCGATAACGATCTTCGATCTTGGTCCTTCTTGTGAAAGCTCTGTCTTTACATTATACAGGGTAGTGTTGTCTATTATGCTTTCTGAACGTCAATCAAATTTCTCTTCCAGAACAAAGGGTCGTCTCACCAATAATCTCTATGTTCTTCTTTCGTTTTAGAACACAACACAATGTCATACTATGACAATTTGTCCAAAACACGCGAAAACATGATTATTCTAGCCAACACCATTGGCATCATTCAAACTCACAAATGTGGTAACGAGTGCAAAGGCAATTTCAGAAATCATCTCAGGAAATTTTCACATCGCCTTCTTTCTTCTTCAGGAACTGAAATACTTCCCAAAGGTTACTCTCGGTTAGTTAACCCCCTTCTTAGAAGTTTTTGTGGTTGCTTCTTCAGTCCTTCAAATCTAAAATGATGCAATCAAATGCGGGGTTCAAAGGAAAAACAAATTAATCATTGATACGCGGAAACAGATAATGATTGCTGATGGTGGTACGTTTAAGTTCACGATAGTCGATACGTCATCGCATACTTCTCTCGTTCTTCTTCATAAACAAACAAGAGCATCTAAAGAGAATCACCAAGGTTAAAAATCATATTCCATCAGCTCCTTCAATCTCTCAACTTCTATGGCACCATGGTTTCTTCACTGATATCAGTTAAATGCCCACTCTACTTCCTAGCAGGAAGGAGTACCAAAAGGTTCATCAGAGAATACCGAAAAATCTTCGTATGACAAAATATTTCTCAATATTAGAACTTTCCAAGGGTTGATAATAATGGTTTTCAGGACAACTTGGTAATCACATGAGTTTGGGGTAGGTGTTTCCATAGTGACAGAAATTTTAGCAGATGTAGAGAGTCATCATAATAGAATAGGGTGAAGCAGATTTTTAAGGTCACATTTCAGATATGGTAGTCTATGGTATCTTCACGAATAGCCATTTAGTCCAAAAGACCGTAAAATCAGACATCTCAAGGTCAAAGGATTCATAGAGTGAATACAGTCGTCAAATCATACAGATAGTTCATATATCAGAGTCAAGTACATGGTTCAACAAAAATGTTGGGATGGATAAACGAACAGTTCAATGTGTTGGAATTTCGTTTAGCTTCTTAGCATAAGTAGCAGGTAGGATGTGTATCATTGGTAATACGAATATCGTATAATCGTCAATTGTGAGAGGTACAGAATCTCAGTTATCAGCATCGTCATGCTTAGTTAACAAATCCATATAGAGATAGTATTTACATCATACCCTTCCAAAGGAAACGGTTGGCAGAACAAGGTTCATCATTCAAAGAGAGGAAACAAAACTTCTCATATTCGTGGTTCATAATTACCAAAATTCTCATAGGAGTAATAATGGATCATACAGAGTTAAGTAGTATCGGATGATACATTCATACCCAGCATAAGTAATGAATTTACAGAATGTGTCGAACACATTGTGGTTGAATGACCTACGATGTGGTCGAAAAGGTGTCAAACAGCTTATCAAACAAATCGGAGGCGGAGATCAAAATCCGAAGGTGGAACTTAAATGTGTAAGGTATCCAGGTAGCTTTCCGAGGTATTCCCAACTTACTTGGTTACTAAGCTTAAGTTGCAAAACTTCTAACTTCTGAAGCAAGGGTCCTTATAAGGCTTATGTCTAAGAACAAAGGCACGATCAGATTGATGCGGAAGCAAATGATACTTACATAAATGTCTTAGTCTACCCATTCCTCACTGGTAATAACTTAGGTTCCTATGGGGAATCCTAATGTAAAGTTTCAAAGGTTGTCTTATGAGCGCCTACAGTGGAAACTTAGGGGTCCAAACTTCACAGGTCAAGGGTAAATGTATTACGAATCGCAGCCTGGGCTCTGATACCATAATTGTAACACCCCAACCCGATAAGGGTAGAAGTATTACATTACAGTGACATATCAGAACAAACACAAGCATATGATTCATACATACAACGAAATTCAGGGTTACAAATGAAAATCTGAAACTACAAGGTTACAAAACAATAAATACTATGTCTAATAAAGTGAAACTTCTTCTAATCGTCTCTAGTCCAGCGTAACTATCAAAGCATAGTCTTCTAAGTCCAGTCACACTCTCTTCCCATAACCCAGCTTCCTACTAAACCTGCCGCAGGAAAAGGAAATGCGGCTGAGCTTAAAAAGCCCAGTGAACAGATACATATACAAAGCAATGATAATGAAACAGAACTGAAATATAGTGCATTGGAGAAATAGAATAAGGAATAGATAAAAAGAGTGATAGAATAGAAGGAAGAAAGGATAGTCATCTACCACGAGCCCAGAAACATATCATATCATATAAGCCGTCAATACCATAATTCTTCATAATCATATAGAGGGGAGTCCTCTCAGATAATCAGACAATATGAGGGGTGTCCTCATTCTTCAAATGGGTGGAGTAGCGAACTCCCAGAAATTTGTGAAAGGCATGTATAGCACACAGTACCAGTCACCAGACAGATATCATAAACATAATCATAGTTAAATCCACTAAATAGAACAGATCTAGGATGCATCCATACGCCCCCGCAGAAATCATAGTGGCCATAACAAATCATATCATAAAGCGCGCATATCATATAACAGAAAGGGGACGGTGTAGCCAAATCACTAGGGCCACACACTAGTCATGCCAGTGGTGCATCACAGACACGCCTATGGTACCTCCATAGGTAGGGAAACAGAAATGGCTCGGGTATCAAACTAAGAGTCAGGTCTCATATCATACAAAAGGTCATATAGCAAAGGTGTATCTCAGAATCATAT
Source organism: Artemisia argyi (assembly GCA_030686995.1). Taxonomy (NCBI): domain Eukaryota; kingdom Viridiplantae; phylum Streptophyta; class Magnoliopsida; order Asterales; family Asteraceae; genus Artemisia; species Artemisia argyi. Next base: position 199,469,218 of record CM060685.1, on the reverse strand, counting down.
CAAAGGTTCATAATAGCAGTTCATAACAAAGGGTTCATATCAGAAATAGTATTCAAGGTCCAACCAGAGTTTATCAGGTCAAGGTTCATATTCAAAAATAAATTCATGGTTCAGTTCAAAAGTCCGTTTCAAAAGTTTCTATTAAAAATCCAATTTAAATAATCTTTTAAAACAGTTTTCATAAAAATGGTCTTTCAAAATATAGTGTTCATGAAAGTTAAATAACCTTTCTTTTAAAAAGAAATTTAGCATCATTTATAAACATCTTTTCAAATCAGTTCTTCTCAAAACATTTCCATGGTATCATTAAGAAGGTTTTCATAGCATAGATTCATAACGGAGGTCATATCAAGTGGGATCAACAGAGAAAGGTTCAAGTAAAGGGGATCATAGCAATGGCATCAATTCGGGAACTAACGGATCAGAATATGAAAGAGATCATGAGAAACCTTTTGAGAAAGGTCAGAATATCTGTACCTCAATCGCCATCGAAATCATAACATACGTAAGCATATGGAAACACTCCTTCTTCAACGAATCTACACGAATTAATGATCGGCTTATTATTAATAACTTATTCAATTCAGATTTCTCATTTTAGCCGGCTTCCATTTTTAATAAGTTTTCCGAATTGGCAAGTTTCCATATTTAGTAAATTTCCCAAAATAGTCATTTAATACTTTAAAGTTCTAATTGACAATTAATAATATTTAAGGATTAAAGTGACAATTATAATAGTTTAGGGTTAATATGTCAATTTAGTAAGTTTAGGGTCAAAATATAATTCGTCAACATTAAATATTAAAAATGTGAAATAAAATTATTTTAAAGGCTGTACTATAATTTTATATTGAGGTGATAGTTTGACCCTGTCATTTCAAATTTATTAACGCACCCTCGACATTAAATTAGACCGTAACGACCCAAAATGCAATTCAACTACTCGCGCACACCCTCGTCACATTTTAATTCAACGTACTCTCGTCACATATTGTTAATCCAAACGCACCCTTTTATTCTTAAACAAAATACCCTCGTAAATCAGATAGCAACCACACCCTTTTTTTTTTATTCGAAATACACAACCCTTGTTTACATTACTTCCAAAAGAGAAAAAAAACATGCAACCCTTTTTCTTTTTATTATAAGTCAACAAAACAAAACACTAGGTCCCATTGCATCATATGTGTACGCATGAATCAAAGAAGAAAACATAGTATGCATGCCGCTTTGTATATATAAATACATGTATAAGATTTTTATGTGAGTCTTTAGTTCTCATTTTTTTTTATCCATTCGATTCATGACCAGAACCCAAAAACAACCTGTACACTTTTTATTATTTCATGTAACAAAATATATATATCGAAAGTTCTTATCTCATTATATTCGATCCAAACAAAGTCCATAATTTCATAAATATGTATAGGTATAGATTGATTCATACAGTTAACATATATAATATTTTATGTGATGATAACATATGGTTTCATGTGAGTTATAGTGTACGCATGTTTCTTCCTTTTCTTTTCTTATTAGTCGATCACAGGAATCACAAAACATGAAATAAAACATTTACATGATATCAAATGGAAAGGAAATAAAGAGCAAGGAAAAAGGGTGTTACCCCTTTTGAGTGAGCCTGAACAAAAACACAACAGAACAAGGACGCTAGATCAACCAACGAAAGAAATCGAGCAAAACACAGCCCCTATTCGAACCTCCTTTATCACCCTTGTACCACTCCTTGTTACGTGAGAACTGATGGAGGAAAACAGGCAGCCGACTAGTAGTTTTTTTTTTTGTTAGGTTTTATGTGTGTTGAGAGTTTGTGAGATGCCGTTTTATTTTTGTGAGGCTAAGGAGGAAAGTGGAGCGTATATAATGAATAGAGAATCAAGATTTCCGAAATTGAGGGGATCCTTAATCTTGTAATCGTTATCTCCAGGAAAGCAATGGGATGGGCCAAATTTGCATGCTTCTTTTAAGTATTAAGGCCCAAGATTAGTTATTAGTATGTTGTGATTAAATTTGGCCCAACAAGTACTAGGAAACGTGTAGATGTACTTAGATGTAGTTTTGTGATTCGAAAATAAGTATTTACTTAGATTTCCATGCATTGTTTAAATAATCTTGTGAAAGTTTTAGGATATTTAGTAACTTAGGTTTTGTTATATGATGATCTTAAAGATTTAAAATTAGAGGGGCATTTTAGGTATTTCAAATGTTTGAGATTTTAGGGTTTTACATACATAACCTGTAAAACCTGACAAAATAGACAAGACAACCTCGCGTAAAATCGGCGGCATCCTATATAAGTTACTAAATCCTAGAAAACAAGATAAGATATAATGCTTGTGGAATGAAGTTTGCAGATCTCCTGGAGATTATAAAACTTAATAATTCACAAAAACTATAAGACTCCGTTAGAAAAACAAAACCGGTAAAATTTCCAGATTTTTACTCCTGACGCCGTCAAGAGTAAACCCCTGACGCCGTCAGAATTGACCTGCAGAAATCCTTATGTTAAGTTTCTGGAAAATTTCTGGAAAAACTTGGTCCTACTTCCTGGAAAATCCTACAAAACTTCATTATGACTCAATACAAGCATTTGACTCTAACAAATACGAATACACATGTTCATTTAATATTGCGGAGAATCATGATCGGTTTGTTTCTTAAAAACATATTTAGGGTTTCCCCTTACACTTATCTTTTGCAAAATACCTTTAGGTGGAGTTGAGACTAAGCCAAAACAACAAAGTAAAGTATTTCCACTATTTAGTTTAGAAACATGATCTACCAACAATAAAAATAAAGCATGCATACGGAAGCAAATAACAATCAAACAAAAATAAAATCACACAAAACATGGGTTGCCTCCCAAGAAGCGCTTTTCTTTATTTACGAGTCTTGTAGCTAGACTCAAGGTCATGGGTTACTACGTGATTCGGGTGAGTTCCTCATTGAGGACATCTTTGGGATCAAACTTAGGTTTCAACTTCCTATCGGTTTCCTTAGTATGGTATGACCTTTCAAACTTTTCTCCATCCGGATCATACAAAGTCATCCTCATATGCCATGTTCCATCACCTTCTTTAGGTGACTTGTCCCACCTCCATTTACACTTGTCTCCCTCTCTTTTCCACTTATTCATCTCTATATTAATAGGCATTACACTCAAGAACTCAATCATCTTCCTAAAGACTAAGGGGTCCTCAAAGGGGTCTAGCTCTTCATCTCTAGCTATGAGTTGTTCTACCGAATGTGTTTTTTCCACGAAATCTTTCTCTAGATAAAATGGGCATTGAGGTCCTATGAAGTTCCTTTCTATCCAAGGTCCGTATCTAGATGGTCTCCTATTCATCTCTACCCAATGCGGTGTCGGTTCATCATCACAATCATAATTATGCTTCTTTACATCGTACACCGACCAAGTATCGCCTTCACCTACCGCTATCTTAGACTCCCTACAATCTATCATGGCGCTAGCGGTTGCTAAAAATCCTCTTCCTACCAATAATGGGCATGTAGTGTCACTAACCATGTCTAGGACGTGAAAATCCGCTAATATAGTTAACTTTCCTACGTGAACAACTACATCCTTAATCATTCCAACCGGGTGGGCAATACTCCCATCCGCTAGCCCTATCAATACCTCCGTTTCCTCTAACTTTCCTAGCTTAAGAGCGGTGAATAAGGATAAGGGAATCAAGTTGAGGCTTGACCCTAAATCGGCTAGTGTGTCGAAAGCTTCAGATCTTCCTATCTTACAAGGCAAAACAAATATACCCGGATCATCAAGCTTTTTAGGCAACTTGTTTTGAACGAAGGCGGTCCCATTTTTACCTAGTTTAAACTTCTCATATTTTTCTAGGAGGGCACTATAGTAAGGAGCACGCGCTAAGACATCAATGACAGGGGGTTCAAGGTGAAGTTCCTTGAATTCATCGTCAAGGTCTTGCGTAGGAAGTGTTTCAACTATACTTTTGACCGGCTCTATATTGGGTGTTTTATTTGATTGGTCCTTTTGAAGAACTTGGTTTTGTTTGAAACACGTGCTCGTTGATTTAACCGAGTAATATTGTGGACACGAAGTGGGTGACGAAACTGAAGATATGGAATTAACGTTTAGTTTCGGATTCTTGATTGTGTCGCTTGGGAGTGCTCCCATTTCTCGGTCATTGAGAACTTTCCACAATGCGTCAATTCTAGTGGTCATCTCGCTTTGCTTGTGTTTGAAATCGGCTTCAAACTTAGATATGCGAGCTTCTTGAGATGCCATAAACTTTGACATCAATCCTTCAAGATTGTTGGTACTACCATAGTTGTTAGAAGGATTGTTGTTGAAAGTACGGTTGGATGGTGGACCGGTTGGTTGGTAACGGTTAGGCGGATTGGAAGGATTGGGTTGATTTTGTTTCCACCTAAGGTTTGGGTGATTTTTCCATGAGGGGTTGTATGAATCACCGTATGTGTTTGGCTCGGGCTTGAAAGTGTACCACTTATCTCCCGCTTCATCGGTACGCGTGGATGCGTAGTCCGCAAAAGCTGTTCCGGGGAGTTCCACACAATCACGAGTGTCGTGGGGACCACTACATAATTCGCACGAAGAAGTGATTTTGTTCACTTGGCTTGAAGGCTTAGGAGCTTCGTAAGATTTCATGAGAAACTTGACTTGGTCCTCAAGTTCCATGATCCTACGGTCGGGAGTGCTAGAATTGTTCGAAGGCAAAGATATTGCCTTGACCGTTTTGTTCAAATCACGGGGATCATTCCAACTTTCGTTGTCATAGAGAGCAAGATCTTCTATGAGTTCCCATGATTGTTCCGCACTAAGATCACGTAGCTTACCACCGGCCGATTGGTCAATGGCTCGCCTCGTGGAGATGTTGATATGGTCATAAAAGATTTGGACTTGGAGCCAAAGATCTATGCCATGATGAGGGACTTTTTGGAGTAAGTCCTTGAAACGAGTCCATGCTTCATAAAGAGATTCATTTTGACGTTGTTGGAACATCAAGATGTCATTTCTAAGCTTAGTAGTTCTCCCCGGTGGGAAAAATTGAGCAAGGAAACGAGTGGTGAGATCATCCCATGTGGTGATGGATCCCGCGGGTAAACGCTCAAGCCATTGACTAGCTTGATCCCGTAGAGAGAATTGGAATAGGCGTAAACGGGTAGTCTCTCTAGTTTCAACACCTAGGTCTATGGAATCTACGATTTTGAGAAAGTCCTTAAGATGTTGGTTTGGATCTTCGGAACGAAGTCCATGGAATGCACATCCGCTTTGCACCAACCGGATGGTGTCGGATCGCAAGGGGGTCACATTGGCTCCGGTGAGCTCAATGGTGTTTCGGTAGCCTTGGTGGCTAGGTCGGGAATACTCTCCTAAGGTTCGGGGCCTAAGGGGTTCTAATGGTGGGTTTTGTTGTGGTGGGATGACGGGTTCAAAGATGTTCCCGTTGTCCATGGTGTCGGGTGGTTACGAACAAAGGCACAAAGAAATAGATAGACTAAAGAAACCTAAAAAATAAAAATAAAATCTTACTAGAAAGGAATCTAGCAAGTAGACCTAATAAAAAGAAATTCTAACCTAGACAATAACTATTCCCCGGGCTGCGGCGCCAAAAACTTGATGCGTGGGAATCGCAACAGGCTTTACCTCTCAAGGGATCTTGAGAAGCTTACAACCCCCACCAGGCAGTGTACCTGATCGTTGTAGTATAGTATAGTGACAAGTACCGGGGGATTGATCGTTCAGCTTAGGAATAGTGTCGCTAGGATTAGAAAGCCTAAATACTAGTTCTAAAGGTGAGGGATGATTATTTTTGTATTTTTATATTTTTATGAAAGCAATTAAAATCTCGGGGTTTGAAGGATTTGGGCGGAATTAGTTGCTAATCAACTAACCCAATACTAAGATGCAATCAAAATAAAATACTAGAAATTAAAATAAACTAATTGCATGGATGACGGATCGTATTCCTTAATACCATTCATGGGGTGGCACACATAACTCCCCAATTCTATGAGCTCTTATCTCCTCCTACACCATGCCCAACACAACTATAGGGATTGTAAACAGTGGCTCATGCATTAAATACAACCAATAAAGACCTAGTGCGCCTCGGTTCATGTTTCTTAAGACGTTCAAGCATGTTACCAAATGGAGATCTGCCAGTTTTCTTAAGCCTAACATATAAATCATTCATCCAAGACAAGAATAAACCAGTAATCAACACATAATTAACATCTAGGTTTCATTAGATCTAAGCAAACACAAGATAGATCTAGCCTAGCATGATGGAATTAAGATAAGAACATGATATAGACAACCAACACATAGACATATTGATTGAATTAGAAGAAAACTTATCTCAATTACAATGCAAGGTATCAAGGGGTTGGAACCCTTGAAAAACCTGTAAAGTTACACCAAAATCGTACTTAGGGTTTCTCCCAAAACTGCTTTTTTTTAATGTGTGAAAATTAGAAAACTATATATAGAAAAATAGGTCTGACGGCGTCAAAACAAACATTGTGACGCCGTCACCTCGCCGCCAAAACTCTTCCCGGACTGCCTTGATCTACATTTGACGCCGTCAAGACTTATACAATTCCAGGCCGTCATGACTCTTTTACTCTTGACGCCCTTCCTACGTGACGCCGTCAAATCTGTTCTGGATCGTCATGGAAATTCATGAAATTTGCTCTTGACGCCGTCAAGGTATTGCTCTTGACGCCGTCACCTACTGTTCCCAGTATGGAAAATTAAGACTTTGGCGTTTTCTTCACTTTTATGCTCAAAAAACGTCCGAATTGCTTCCTTTTCCAGATTTCACTCCCAAAGTACCTAAAATCACAAAAGGAACGATTTAGGGCAATATTTGATCAAATAAATTCGGATTCGGGCTTAAATGACCCCCTAAAAACGGATCATTTTTCGCCTCATCACGAACACCTCCTTTTGGTTTAAAGAATTTATCGGATGTGAGTGAGTATTTAAAAGATGTTCAACCTTGGGTGGAGGTATGAAAACAATGTTATGAAAAGAGATTTGTATTTTTGTACGCGTAACAGTATTATTAGTTTTGGTCTAATATACTAACAATGTTTGTGTAGAATCTTTCTCGTTGCAACAATGCTATCGACCGAGTCCATCTTTCTGGTGATTACGCCGAATTCCTTGGAAAACCAGGGCCCCTTCATTTTACATTTCCTTGGTCCAAAGAACCAGTACGTGTGGATCGAAGGTTTTGGGAGAGCTTAGTTTGTTTAGATCCTCCAAAAAAAGGGTGGCTCATGGATGAGGTCAGATTTCTAGTTGTTCATAATGTTTTGTAAATCTAATGTTTTTAAGTCTCTCATACAAAATGTTCTGCATTCGTTTTAACATCACATAGAGCTTTGGGTTGAATACATGTTGCATTTCAGACCCGATAACGCTGATTGGGCTATGGTCACTGCATACTTTGTTCAGCTGGTCTTGGAGGAGTCAATCCCCATTTGGTATGCTAATGGAGATAAGTACAAAATCTCAAGGGCCGATGTTGAGCTGGTAATAATTGTATTCATCCCGTTTGTATACATATATTCAGTTTTTTTCATCTGAACCCGAAATATACACACTTAGTTATTTATTTTTTTCATTACAGGTCTTTATGCCTATCAATGAACAGGAAAAACATTGGTTTCTGGCCCAGTTTGATATCAGGTCAGGGGTTGTAACGTTCTATGACAGTGGTGAAAATCATGAACCTGAGTGGCGTCCTTGGTATTTAAATATGCGCGCAAATTTACAGGTAAATTTTTTTAATTTGCTACTTTAATCTATATACATACATTATAATGATCAATATACTACTTCTAAATAAAAGTATGTTAACACTTTAAACTCTTTATGATGCTTGTACAAATTTTTCCAGAAGACAACTGTCTTATTAAATGATACATAAGTCAACACTTTAGCAAACTTGTTAAGTCTTAATTTATTCGTTAAAAGTACTAGTAAGTACATTTGACCATTAACAATAGGAAAAAAATTTGTAGCAAGTCTGATATTGAAGTTCAAATGGATAATTGGCTAAAGACATTTCATGAGTGACATAAATTTAAATTCATTTTATACATAATATGTTATACAAACGTTTAAACATGATTCATGACAAACGAAACACTAACATGATTACATTAACCTGATCACACATGATGTACACTAACTGATATACTAGCCTGATTACACATGACGTACACTAACTGATAACATAAACCCAAACCTAACTGAGACATCGACTGACAAACTAAACAAAAGCACCCATATGACATTCAATGAGAACCTAAATTGAGTGTCGTATCAACAAGACCTGGATAACCAAGTGACTCGCAGTACTTTGTCCTATCAGCATGGTTTTGCAAAACAAGAGACTCACTGAATGGCTTGATGCAAAACGTTCCAGCATCTCCCTTAACACCTAGGCTCTGAAAGTCCCCGGTCGCAAGCCTGTAGATTACAAGAGTAGCATAAATTCCTTCCTGGTTTGGAACTTCAATAATTGGGTCGTTGTTGACATTAAATCCAACCAATCTTAGTGGCATGGGGGAGCGACTCGCAAGTACATTGCTAAACGATTCTATGGTTCCCCCAACAACTGTTAATACCCAAATATAGAAAACAAAGTGGTCAGTCCCTTCAATGTTTCCAGAAAGAACAAGCTTGTCACCTAGGCTGGACACGTAGAATGGTACACGTATTTGGCGTAGTAAGTTGTCTGGAATGTTTAACATTTGGAAATGGTAGGTTAACAGGTCAAAAGCAGCAATTGCATAGCTCTTGTATGCCCTTCCATCATTACCATAGAACTTCTCATAAGCACACCAATATATCTGACCACCCACATTTGCTTGACTTGCCTTTTTAATCCTGACAATGTGAGGTAGCAAAAACTGAGGTTCTAACAACCTCCACTGTTTTGATGACAAGGTGAAAATGTGAACACACCAAGGATCTTACTGATCAAACGGGAATGCAATCTTTAGAATGATTGCATCAAGATTGTCAGGACGCACCCCAAAGGCCAGTAGACGTTTTTCATACTCTTGACCCAGTGTCACGTAAGGGACATATGTTCCCAATGATTTTTGGATGCATGGGTTCCAAAGAAACCCCATGAAATGACATACAATTGGTCCATAGGAAGACCCCACACACCATGGGACCAACCAATTGGTGTTAAACCAGAAAAATTGATGTTAGAGTGAAGGGGTGTGACAACGAAATTGTCAACTACAAAACTGACGTAACCTTTAAACCGGTGCTCATACAGTAAAATGTAGGGGAAAGTTGAAGGCGTGCGAACACCAAACCTAATAATGAAATGCATTGTGTCAATGCAAGATCTCCACATCTTGCACACAGTTCTGCATTGTGCAACAGACCTGGCTGGAAGCCTACGAACAATATCCATCAGAACTTCAATTAGTATAGTGTCGGACATTTTTAAAATTTTGTGGATGTTGAAAACAAAAGTTATAGTGTAGTAGTGTAGTATCTGAAGTTTATTTTGAGTGTGATTGTAGTGTAGTATACAAATGCAGTGTTTAAATAGAACAATATTAGTGGATCATTCATGGCAAATACCAACCCCTATATGGGAGTAATTGTACTAAATTTGTACTTTTATTTGATTTTTAAAGACTTCAACAAGAGTTTAATTAGATCAGATATGCTGTGAGTATACAAATGCAGGGTTTAAATGATGTAGTACAAGAGTTTATCAATGAGTAAGTACAAGGGCTGGTGCATACACTCTTCAATGTATGCTGTGAGTAAGTACAAGAGTTTATTTTGTTGATGTGGTTAATTTTGCTAATATGTTTCAGTCTATTTACAGGCTGGACTTCCTATTGTTCTAGAACAAGCGAAAGTTTTTGAGAAGAAGGGTATAAATCCAGAAATGTATGCCATAACTTTTAAGAATGCAAAGGACGTTCCAGAGCAGGGGGCTGTTTGGTGATTGCGGTATTTGGGTCTGCATATTCTTATACCGATTGGCCCATGGGAAGTCGTTGGACGTGGAAAGTTCTCTTCAGGCAGCTATTGCTTACCGTGAGCATATGGCTCGGTTCTTTTTCGAACACAGAGTGTGTAGTTGGTAGAATGTTCAACAATGGTGGTTGTAATTCCAACAATTAAATTTTCTTGTAATACAATTTATTAAGGGTATCTTATGTAATTCCAACAATTATATTTTCTTCAATGGTTCATTAAACTATGGTTGCCATGTATATATCCTTTGGTATTCGAATGCACCAAATGACAGATCCCTGACAATATGATTAACCATCGAACCACACTGAATAGTAAGACCATTTTATAATATAGTGAAATGCATTGGTTTCTTTATATACTTGAAACAAGGTTACTGCTGACTTAGAAAACAATTTACTTGCAGCACACTAGCAGCTTTAAACGGATTGCTGTAAGAAAGGGGACATGGGCTTGTATGTGATGTAAACCTTTGTATAAAGTCTTTTCACCAAGACTTGTTCAGGTACCCTTTATTAATCCTCAGACCTTGATTAATTTTATTATATATGGTTTGAAAGTGTTACCAATAATGTTTGCATATATGCTATAGAATTTAGTAAGATTATATATACATAAAACAAATGTTCCCCAGCATAAGTGCTGAGGCGAAAAATGAACCGTTTTTAGGGGGTCATTTTAGCCCGGATTTGAATTTATTTGATCAAATAATGCCCTAAATCGTTCCTTTTGTCATTTTAGGTACTTTTGGAGTGAATTCTGGAAAAGGAAGTATTTTGGACGTTTTTGGAGCATAAAAGTGAAGAAAACGACAAATTCTTAATTTTCCTTGCTGGAACAGTACCTGACGGCGTCAAGAGTTCTCAAGTGACGGCGTCAAGAGTAATACAAGAGGTGGAAGTGGATAAAGTCCGTGATGATCCAGAAGAGTTTTGCACTAGGGACATGACGGCGTCACCATAGGCCGTCATGATCCAAATACGAGTGACGACCCTAGTAGAATTGCACATGACTGCGTCAAAAGTGGTTATAGGCAATCCGATTTCGTTATGGGCGGCGAGTTGACGGCGTCAGAATTTCCTTCTTGACGCCGTCACCCTGTAAAATCTATATATAGTTTTGCAATTTTCATTCATTAGGGAGGAACAATTATGGTGTAACTTTGGAGAGAAACCCTAGTCCGAATACTACAGCTTTTTCAAGGGTTTTTACCCTTTGAAATCTTTCATGTTCTAATGATCCCATGTTAGTAGCTTCTAACGGCTCGACATAGGAGTGAAGTAGGATACTATAGAGTTAGGGAATATTGTACACGGCCCTACGACTAGTATTAAGGAATACGACCCGTCATCCATGCAATTGTAACAAACTATCAACCTGTAAAAGATATCTAGGGAGTAATGAAACCTAAGTAAACACAACTTTCCCTATTATTGTTCACACCACTAGTTTAATTAGATTTCATTTCATTTTTGTTATTTTATTTTGATTGCATCTTAGTTATTGGGTTAGTTGATTAGCAACTAATTCCGCCAACTCTTCCAAAACTGAGATTTTAAATTGCTTTTATAAAATATAAAAATACAAAAAGAATCATCTCTCACCTCTAGACCTAGTTTTTAGGCTTTTTAATCCTAGCGACACTATTCCTGAGTTGAACGATCAATCCCCCGGTACTTGTCACTATAATATACTACAACGATCAGGTACACTGCCTGGTGGGGATTGTAAGCTTCTCGAGATCCCTCGAGAGGTAAAGCCTGGTGCGATTCCCACGTATCAAGTTTTTGGCACCGCTGTCGGGGAATAGTTATTGTCTAGGTTATGATTTCTTTTTATTAGGTCTACTTGCTAGATTCCTTTCTAGTAAGATTTTATTTTTATTTTTAGGTTTTCTTTAGTCTATCTTTTTCTTCGTGCCTTTGTTCGTAACCTTTACCATCCGCCATCATGACAAATGAAGATTTCTCTAACCTTAGAGTCACTAGGAGTCTGTAAAAATCGGCCTAGGGTTTTTCCCTCAAAGTTGCACCATCATGAATAAAATTTGGAAAACTATATATAGATTTTACAGGGTAACGATGTTAAGAAGGAATTCGTGACGCCATCAACTAGCCGCCATAATGAAATCGTATTGCCTAGATCTGCCTGTGACGCCGTCATGGTGTAAAATTGTTCTGGGCCGTGACCAATACTTGGACCATGACGGCCTTGGGTGACGCCGTCATGTTCTTACTGGACCGTAACGGACTTTGTCCACATCCACCTCTTGTGTTACTCTTGACGCTGTCATTAAGGAAGATGTGACGCCGTCAGGTACTGTTCCCAGCAAGGAAAATTGAGACTTTGCCGTTTTCTTTACTTTTATGCTCCAAAAACGTCCAAAATGCTTCCTTTTCCAGACTTCTCTCCAAAAGTACCTAAAATGATAAAAGGAACGATTTAGGGCAATATTTGATAAAATAAATTCGAATTCGGGCTTAAATGACCCCTTAAAAGTGGTTCATTTTTCGCCTCATCAAATACCCTTACACATATAACAATAATGCACTAAAGATGAGTGCATATAAGGAAGGCTAAGGCGATTTGGTTGCACATTTGGGTGGATTGTTAACAAATTCTTCCTTTAAGTAAGATGCTTAAAGTTAGAAATGAAAAGATAGGCTCGGAGGGGTATACTAGGGGTTTCGTGTACTAAAAATGAGTACAACGCTAAGGTGTGGGAAAAATTAATTTACTTTACTAGCCAAGTAATATGACTTAAATGGTCAAGTAATTATGATACGGGTTTAACACAAGGGTGTTCCTAATGCCTCTTATCATGTAGTAAATCCTACTACACGAATGTAGTCTTACTAGCGGTCTCGGGATGCATCACTAACGCAAGTTCTAGAATCTAAATGCTACCGGTACACTCATAAGCACTAATAATGAATGCTTTTCCTATCAAATCTAAAGGCGAACCTCACATATTTGGGTGGAAAATTTTTCTGAATGGTACGGTTTTGTGCTAGTCATACAACTCCTATCCATGAGACGCTTGCTAAGGCTAAAGTTTCACTCCTAAATGTTGTAAAAAATTTTAAATTTGGTGCTAAAATTACACTAACAAGTATTTCTCTTAGTTTTATTACACACCTACCATCAAACAAACAAACTCAAGTGCAATTGTATCTTATAAGGTATCATCATTTACCCTCCCCTTACACTTAGGATGAACATTGTCCCCAATGTTCAATTAAAGGATGTAAAAGTAAAGCAGGTAAAAGAATGAAAACAAATACTCCCCTGATTCGTTTGGTGTGGAGAGTGTGGTAACAAGGTTAGATCTTTCTCCAAGAAAATGAACATTCAAAGCTTCCCTTCCAGAAAATAAATCATCTTCTTGTCATATATAACCTGTTAAAGCTGAGAAAACAAACAAGGCAACCTCGCATAAAATCGGCGGCAATCTATATATACTAACAAATCCTAGAAAAACAATTTAAGATATAATGCTTATGGAATGAATGTTTACAGATTTCCTGGAGTTTATAAAGCTAAAGAATTAACAAAAACTTCAAGACTCCGTTAGAAAAACAAAACTCGCAAAATTTCCAGAATTTTACACATGACGCCGTCATAAGTGACCTGCAGAAATTTTTTCCTTAAGTTCCCGGAAAATTTCTGGAAAAACTTATGTCCTACTTCCTGGAAAATCCTGCAAAACATCATTATGACTCGATACAAGCATTTGACTCTAACAAATACTAATATACATGCTTATTTAATATTGTGGTAAATCATGCTCATTTTCGTTCTCATAAACAAATTTGGGGTTTCCACTTACACTTAACTTTTGCAAAATACCTTTATATATAATTAAGACGAAGTTAAAAACAAAATAAATCATTTTCACAATTTAGTTTGAAACATGATCTACCAACAATAAAAATAAAGCATGCATACGGAAACAAATAACAATCAAACAAATCAAAATCAAACAAATAAAAACACACAAAACATGGGTTGCCTCCCAAGAAGCGCTTTTCTTTATTTACGAGTCTTGTAGCTAGACTCAAGGTCATGGGCAATTACTTGATCTCATCGTTGGTCTCATTCTCTAGGTCATCTCCAATCTTAGTTTTGTATTCTGGACCTAGTTGCAAACATTCCTTTTAGAAACAAAGTATTCTATTCATGACATATTCTACTCCTCTACGTCTGCCCTCATCATTCCTATAATAAACCGCTTGCTTGTGTTCCTTAACCACTTGCTTGTGTTCCTTTTCTATGTTTGATAGAAGGCGGTATTGTTCAATCTTATAGGGCATTTGGTAAGCAATCTCATCGATCTTTTCCTTGAATCTAACTATTCCTAGGGTTGGGTCATAACTTATCTTAGAGGCCTCAACAAATGGTTTTCCGAACACTACTTGCCTTAGGCAGTCATCTAATACCAGACGACTATCCTCTACTACCAGACGACTATCCTCTACAATCACAAAGTCGGTAACATAAGTGAAGTTTCCTACAAATACATGTAATCCTTTCACTCTTCCTACAAAGTTGCTCATCCAATTCGTGTTAGGCATCATCCTATATCCAAGTTGCTTCTTCATTACCCAATTATAATAGGTCATAGTCATGATGTTTATAGGAGACCTAAGATCGATGTAAGCTTTCCACACATGCATATGCCCAATGTTGCATGGTATGTTAATGTTAGAGGGATCACCTACTTTAATAAGGGGTGAACCAAGGATATATGGTGTCTCGGGATCATCGAATAAATCCTTGTGATATTCCCGTTCTTCCTTGGTGGGCAACTTATCAAAGTACTCTTCTACGTTTTCTACCTCCTCTAATTTTTCTTCCTTAGTATCCTCAACTTCCTTAATCTCATCCCTAGTCTCGGTTTCTATTCCAACTTTATCCTTGTCACTTTCTTCTACATTCTTTTCTATCGGCTTAATGGTGACAACATTGACAAAGTGAACGTGTTTGAATGATGAGGGGTCCTTAATTTGGATTCCGCTATTAGTGTCCCTAGTATCCTTCCTAGGTGTAGTTAGCACTTGGTTGTTGAGGGCTTTCAACAAGTTGTCAATCTTATTGGTCATCTCCGTTTGTTGTTGATTAAATTCGGTTTCAAACTTAGCTATGCGAGCTTCTTGAGATGCCATAAATTTGGACATCAACCCTTCAAGATTATTGGTACTACCATAGTTATTGGAAGGATTGTTGTTGAAAGTACGGTTATAGGGTGGACCGTTTGGTTGGTAACGATTAGGTGGATTGGAAGAATTATTTTGGGGAATGTTTTGATTTTGCTTCCACCTAAGGTTCGGGTGATTTTTCCAAGAAGAGTTGTAGGAATCACCGTAAGGGTTTGGCTCGGGTTTGAAAGTGTACCACTTATCTCCCGCTTCGTCGGTACGCGAGGATGCGTAGTCCGCAAAAGCTTGTCCGGGGAGTTCCACGCAATCACGAGTGTCATGGGGACCACTACATAATTCGCATGAAGAAGTGATTTTGTTCACTTAGCTTGAAGGCTTAGGAGCTTCGTAGGATTTCATGAGAAACTTGACTTGGTCTTCAAGTTCCATGATCCTACGGTCGGAAGTGCTAGAATTGTTTGAAGGCAAAGATATTGCCTTGACCGTTTTGTTCAAATCACGGGGATCATTCCAACTTTCGTTGTCATAGAGGGCAAGATCTTCTATGAGTTCCCATGATTCTTCCGCACTTAGATCGCGTAGCTTGCCACCGGCCGATTGGTCAATGGTTTGCCTTGTGGAGAGATTGATATGGTCATAGAAGATTTGGATTTGGAGCCAAAGATCTATGCCATGATGAGGGACTTTTTGGAGTGTCCTTGAAACGAGTCCATGCTTCATATAGAGTTTCACCTTGACGTTGTTGGAACATCAAGATATCATTTCTAAGCTTGGTAGTTCTCCCCGGTGGGAAAAATTGAGCAAGGAAACGATTGGTGAGATCATCCCATGAGGTGATGGACCCCGCGTGTAAACGTTCAAGCCATTAACAAGCTTGATAACATAGAGAGAATTGGAATAGGCGTAATCGGGTCGTCTCTCTAGTTGCAACATCAAGGTCTATGGAATCTGCGATTTTAAGGAAATCCTTGAGATGTTGATTAGGATCTTCGGAACGAAGTCCATGGAATGCACATTTGCTTTGCACCAACCGGATGGTGACAGATCGCAAGGGAGACACATTGGCTCCTAGGGTGAGCTCAATAGTGTTCCGATAGCCTTGGTGGCTAGGACGGGAATACTCTCCTAAAGTTCGGGGCCTAGGAGGTTGGTTTGGTAGTGGTGGGTTTTGTGGTTGGTTTTGAAGTGGTGGGTTCATGGGTTAAAAGATGTTACCACCTTCCATGATGTCGGATGGTAAAGGTTACGAACAAAGAAACGAAGAAATAAGATAGACTAAAGAAAACCTAAAAATAAAAATAAAATCTTACTAGAAAGGATTCTAGCAAGTAGACCTAATAAAAAGAAATCCTAACCTAGACAATAACTATTCCCCGGCAACGGCGCCAAAAACTTGATGCGTGGGATTGCGCCCTCGCAAAAGGTTTTACCTCTCAAGGGATCTTGAGAAGCTTGCAACCCCCACCAGGCAGTGTACCTAATCGTTGTAGTATAGTGATGCGTGGGAATCGCAACAGGCTTTACCTCTCGAGGGATCTCGAGAAGCTTACAACCCCCACCAAGCAGTGTACCTGATCGTTGTAGTATAGTATAGTGACAAGTACCGGGGGATTGATCGTTCAGCTTAGGAATAGTGTCGCTAGGATCAGAAAACCTAATTACTAGTTCTAGAGGTGAGGGAAGATTATTTTTGTGTTTTTATATTTTTTAGAAAGCAAGTAAAATCTCGGGTTTTGAAGGAGTTGGCGGAATTAGTTGCTATTCAACTAACCCAAAACTAATATATAATCAAAATAAAATACTAAAAATGAAATTAAACTAATTATTACAAAGGTTGTGAGCAGTAATTGGAGAAATTGTGTTTACTTAGACTTCACTACTCCCTAGACATCTTTTACACGTTAATTACTTGTTATACTTGTATGGATGACGGATTGTATTCCTTAATACCATTCGTGGGGTGGCATACATAACTCCCCAACTCTATGAGCTCTTATCTCCTCCTACACCATGACCCAGCACAACTATAGGGATTGTAAACAGTGGCTCATGCATTAAATACAACCAATAAAGACCTAGTACGCCTCGGTTCATGTTTCTTAAGACGTTCAAGCATGTTACCATTTGGAGATCTGCCAGTTTTCTTAAGCCTAACATATAAATCATTCGTCCAAGACAAGAATAAACAAGTAATCAACACATAATCAACATCTAGGTTTCATTAGATCTAAGCAAACACAAGAGAGATCTAGCCTAGCATAATTGAATTGAGACAAGAACAAGATATAGACAACCAACACATAGATATATTGATTGAATTAGAAGAACACTTATCTCAATTACAATGCAAGGTATCAAGGGTTTGGAACCCTTGAAAAACCTGTAAAAGATGCACCAAATTCGTCTTTAGGGTTTCACCAAAACTTCTCTCTCTTAATGAAAAAACTAGAAAACTATATATAGGAAAACTGGGCTGACGGCGTCAAGACAAGCATGTGACGCCGTCACCTCGCCGCCAAATACTTCCTCGGACGGCCTTGATCTACTTATGACGGCCTATGTGACGCCGTCACCAACCATGGTATTTTATTCTTGGTACTTTGACGCCGTCAGGATGACTTTTGACGCCGTCACCACCTACGGTATTTTATTCTTGATGTCTGACGCCGTCAGGGCATAACTCTTGACGCCGTCACCTAGTGTCTTCAGCATGGAAAATTGATACTTTGCCGTTTTCTTCACTTTTATGCTCCAAAAACGTCCAAAATAGCTTCTTTTCCAGAATTCACTCTCCAAACACCTAAACTCACAAAAGGAACGATTTAGGGCAATATTTGATCAAATAAAGTCGGATTCGGGCTTAAATGACCCCCTAAAAACGGATCATTTTTCGCCTCATCATATACCCTTACACTTGAGATTTGCTTGTCCTCAAGCAAATGAGCTTTTATTCTACTCAAAAGACAAGTTAGGGGTCATTTAACACTAATATAAAAGTAATTACAACAAATAATCGTTCCACTAAAGACCAATAGACAAGCACGGAGGTCATACACAAGCACCTCACAAATAGTGTTTAGATACTCACATCTCTCGGGTGTAATAAAGTAATATAACATTATGGAAATGGAAGATATCTCTCACTACCTGTCATAGCAAAATAAATTACCATAGGCTTGGGAAAGGATCAAACCTCCACCACATGACGTAAGCACCTAGGATAAACTATCAAAGAGGTCTTTTAAAGGGTTGTAACGTTAGGTATAGGGATATGAATTACACGGTTTTGTTGGATAAAGGAAGTTTTACTGGTGGCGAGTTAACAATCTTGGTTAATTACATGTACAATATGGAGTTGCTAAGCCAAGACTAGACTCGACTTAAGCTAATAAATGAAAAATAACAAAAACATCAAATAAACATAGAATGAAACGGGATGGTAGTCCGTATGTTTTTTCTCTTTTTTTCTTTTATTTATTTATTTATTTATTTTTTATTTTTATTTTTTTTTCTTGTTTTTTCGATTTTTTTTTTTTTTTTTTTTTTTTCGATTTTTTTTTTTTTTTTTTTTTTTTTTTTTGCATACACTCTTACCCTACCATCGGAAATAATACATCATAGGGGATGAGAATTCCCCTTACACTTGAATTTTTACATACTTTACAATCAACTAATCTAATGACTCGAATTAAGAAAATCAAAACACTTGGAGCACTTTTAAGATTAACATACATATGGGGGTAATAATATTATGTTCTTCCCCATTACTCCATAAAATAAGTACTTACCCAATCGTCCCAATCGTCCCAAAACAATATGTACAAGGATATGACTCGACTTAGCAACCATGTAATCAATTAGAAAGTTAACTTAGGGTTTAACAAATAACAATAATGCACTAATAATGAGCGCATACACGGAAGGCTAAGGCGATTTGGGTGTACATTTAAGTGGGGTGTAACAAATTCTTCCTTTAAGTAAGATGCTTAAAGTTAGAAACGAAAAGATAGGCTCGGAGGGGTGTACTAGGGGTTTCGTGTACTAAAAATGAGTACAACGCTAAGGGTGTGGGAAAAATTAGTTGACTTAACTAGCCAAGTAATATGACTTAAATGGTCAAGTAATTATGATACGGGTTTAACACAAGGGTGCTCCTAATGCCTCTTATCATGTAGTAAATCCTACTACACGAATGTAGTCTCACTAGCGGTCTCGGGATGCATCACTAACGCAAGTTCTAGAATCTAAATGCTACCGGTACACTCATAAGCACTAATAGTAAATGCTTTTCCTATCAAATCTAAAGGCGAACCTTACATTTTTGGGTGGAAAATTTTTCTGAATATACGGTTATGTGCTAGTCATACAATCTCCTATCCATGAGACGCTTGCTATGGCTAAAGTTTCACTCCTAAATGTTGTAAAAAATTTTAAATTTGGCGCTAAAATTGCACTAACAAGTATTTCTCGTAGTTTTATTACACATCTACTATCAAACAAAACAAACTCAAGCGAAAGTGCATATGTAAGGTGTAACACCTAAAATCTAAAAGCATGTGAAAAGACCAAATTGCCCTTACAAATTTGAAATTTAATTAAAAGCTTATTAAGTCTCCAAATAAATCCCAAACTCCTAACAATGCATAAGTTATGATCCAAGATATTTTTAACAACTTCATTACACATTTGTACAAGTGGTAAAATTACTAAAATACCCCCATAATGGCCGATTGTGATAAAACTTAAATTAAGTGATTTAAATTGAGTTAATTTGATATATATATGGAAAATATTGAAGATGATTATTAAGAAATATTCTCCCAAACCATATTGTCGAAATTTCTGGTCCCTTAACCCTCCCCCACACGGCATTCCTTTTATTTTAGTCAAACCATATCACTTTTCACCCAAAAACCCTAAAACCGATTAAATAATACACACACAAATCCCTTTGGCCTCCATTCGACTCACACACACCTCTCAAGCATTTTTCTGTGATTATACATTATTCTAAGAAGCCAAGAAAAATCCCATTCGAATTGTGGAAGCCCTATACGATCGTAACATTGTTTTTCTTATGTCGAGCCCTAAAACAAAGGTAATTTCGTTGTGCCTAATACGACCTCTATAAAAATGATTTCTTATTTTTCTGATGTTCCTTACATCATATAAGACCCACGAAAATTGGTTTCAAGGTTGGAAGATCATTGGTGAAGTTGTGGTGATTTTTAGATCGTTTTGGCTCTACGCGTGTGCTATAATTCGTCCAGCCTATTCTATTTGTTCCAGATCTGGTCTGGTATTTTTCTCACGTCTCTTACATCATATAAGTCTCAAATAAAATGCTAAAGTCGAACCATGCATGCTCGACATCATTTTGGCTAATTAAACCCTAAAAACGTGTATAAAACCTAAATAATTGAATCCGAATTTTTGAGGCTTGAGATATATTTTATTTAGACTCTACATGATCATATTAACCTGGGGAAAATATTTTTTCGAATTGTTAAGGCCTGAAATAATTATTTCGAATCATGTGTAGAAATCGGCTATAATAAAAGAAAAAGGAAAAGAATAAATCGTGGGTTAGGGTTTATGGTTAGGGCTTGTATTGGTGATCTTTAATGATGTTTAATGATTGTTTAATGATTGAAAATGTATTAGTTATGATTAGGGTTTTTAATCTTATGATTTTATGTGTATGCGTTTTGGTTAAAAAGTTTTGGGTGAGTTTTGTAAACTTTATAACTTAAGGGTTAATTCTAGAACTTAATTTGGGCTGCATACTATTCGACAAAAATATATGATGAGGGTGCTAAGTGTAAGTTTTACATTTAAATGGATTAAAATGTATTTTAAACTTAATTAGGGTTTGTTTTGAAAATAATTAAAAGAGAGGGACTAAAAATGTAATTTTCAGAAACTTGGAGCTGTTTTGAGTAATTTAATATATTCAGGGGATTTTGTGCTATTTTGATAATTTAATGGCCTAATATGTAATTAGTGATAATTAAAAGTTGAAATTATAAATTAAAGGGTTAAATATGTAACTTTTATAACTTGAGGGACTTAAAGTGTAAATTATGAATATTTGAGAATTCATTCGAATAACTTAATAAAATAAGTGCTCATTATGTAAAATGGATAAGTTAAGGGTTTAATGTGTAACTTTGAATACTAAAAGGTTTAAAGTGTAATTTTGGAAAGTAAATGGTATAAAATGCAAAGTTATGAAACCCTAAGGACCAAATGTGAAAGTATGATAAAAGATACCTTAATTCCATTAATAATGATCCAACATTCTAAATATGGAAACTTTCTAAAAGTGGAAACTTACTAAATATGGAAACTTTCTAAAAGTGGAAACTTACTATTTATGGAAACCTGCTAAAAATGGAAAGTTACTAAAAATGGAAAGTTACCTAAAATGGATAGTTACTTAAAATGGAAAGATATGCATTTAAAGAATGAATTATGATTTCCCCCTCTTCTCCTCTAGGTGTGAAGAAGGAGAGACTTTGAGCTTTTCCATTTCTGTGTTTGTTTCATTTGTGCTTTTGCAATAAGGTACGGATACTCTGCCTTTTCAGTAAAGGCTCCTATATTCTTCTTATGACTTTGAGCTACGATTCAGTTAAGATTCCCCAAGCCATTGCTATGTTCCCTTCTGTTGTGAACTTCCTCTGATTTCTGTTAAGCTTTGATTTGTTAGCTTCTGATCTGATTTCGTTGCTATGATTTCTGACCCTTGAATATCCGATATCTCTGGTTCATCTTTTATGATAATCTGATATGAAAACCTTTTTGAAAATATAACTTGATGTTATGGAAGGAAACTGTTTTGAAATAACACTCTATGATTTTGATACGAAACCATTTTAAAATGAAGGATTAATTGGCTTTTATGAAGAATGTTTAAAAAGGGAGATCTTTGAGATGAAATGAGCAAATGACTATTAAGGTTTTTAAATCTGTTTTATCTTAACCCTTTTCACATTTTATGAACTTATGAAACTTAATAACGAACCTTTTGTAATGAACCTTGGATATTCTGAACCATTGATATGACTTCTGATATTATGACTTTGAGATGACCTTGAGACATGACTTTGAGATGAACTTTTGCTGTATGACCTTTTGCATGACTTTGAGACCTGACTCTTAGTTTGATACCCGAGCCATTTATGTTTCTTCTACCTATGGAGGTACCATAGGCATGTCTGTGATGCACCACTGGCATGACTCATGCGTGGGTGAGTGATTTCTCACGTCGTCCCTTTTATGATTATCTGCCGGCTATGACTTTGAGTATATGACTTTGAGATTGACTTTGAGTAAGGGGCGTATGGATTGCAATCCTAGACATGTATGCTTAGTGGATTTAACTATGACTTTGAGTTGACTTTGAGGTGATTGGTACTGTGTGCTATACATGCCCTTCACAACCCCTGGGAGCTGATCACTCCACCCCTGTTGATACATGAGGACACCCCTCATATTATCTGGTTGCCTGAGAGGTATCCCATCTGATTGTGTGATTATGACTTTGAGATTATGATGTTGAGATATGACTTTGAGTTTTGGGCTCGTGGTGGATGACTATCCTTTCTTTCCTTTCTATTATTCATTTGTTTATTCCTTATGATATTCCCCAATGCACTATATTTCAGTTCTGTTTCATTATCATTGCTTTGTATATGTATCTGTTCACTGGGCTTTTTAAGCTCAGCCGCATTTCCTTTTCCTGCGGCAGGTTTTAGTAGGAAGCTGGGTTATGGGAAGAGAGTGTGACTGGACTTAGAAGACTATGCTTTGATAGTTACGCTGGACTAGAGACGATTAGAAGAAGTTTCACCTCATTAGACTTAGTATTTATTTTTGTAACCTTGTAGTATCAGATTTTCCATTTGTAAACCCTGAATTTCTTTTGTATTTATAAATCATATGCTTGTGTTTGTTCTGATATGTCACTGTAATGTAATACTTCTACCTTATCGGGTTGGGGTGTTACATAAGGTATCATCTTTTTACCCTCCCCTTACACTTAAGATGAACATTGTCCCCAATGTTCAAGTAAAGAATGTAAAAGTGAAAAAGTAAAGAGAATGGAATCAAATACTCCCCTGATTCGCTCGGTATGGATTTTAGGTTGGCCAGGTTAAATCTTCTTCCAAGAAAACGAACAATCAAAGCTTCCCTTCCAGAATATAAATCATCTCCTTGTCAAACATAACCTGTAAAACCTGACAAAATAGACAAGACAACCTCGCGTAAAATCGGCGGCATCCTATATAAGTTCCTAAATCCTAGAAAACAAAGTAAGATATTATGCTTGTGGAATGAAGTTTGCAGATTTCCTGGAGATTATAAAACTTAATAATTCACAAAAACCATAAGACTCCGTTAGAAAAACAAAACCGGTAAAATTTCCAGATTTTTAACTCATGACGCCGTCAAGAGTAATACTCTGACGCCGTCAGAATGGACCTGCAGAAATTCTTATGTTAAGTTTCCGGAAAATTTCTGGAAAAACTTTGTCCTACTTCCTGGAAAATCCTACAAAACTTCATTATGACTCAATACAAGCATTTGACTCTAACAAATACGAATATACATGCTCATTTATTATTGCGGAGAATCATTATCGGTTTGTTTCTTAAAAACATATTTGGGGTTTCCCCTTACACTTATCTTTTGCAAAAATACTTTTAGGTTGGAGTTAAGACTAGGCCAAACAACATAGTAAAGTATTTCCGCATTTTAAGTGAGAAACATGATCAACCAACAATAAAAACTAAGCATGCATACGGAAGCAAATAATAATCAAACAAATAAAATCACACAAAACATGGGTTGCTTCCCAAGAAGCGCTTGTTTTTGTTCGAGTCACGAGCCTGACTCTACCCTTATTTAACGAAGATAGGGGAGGTTTTCCCTACACTTAGGATTAAATGCGGGTGGAAGTAGCGATACACACCCTTAGGGTGTAAATATGCCTCGTGAGGAAAGAGTGGTGGATGAATTATATGCTCAAAGGGGTGTGCTCCTATCATCATAACCTTACCTAATTCAATCGGGTTAATGGGTGGATTTAGATTTTCTCCTAGAAAGGGATCATTTTCTAACAACTTCGAGAGATTCCTAGTTGGGAATCCATCTTGACCCAGTAGACCCGGTTTAAACCCATAATATTTCTTATGATCAATCATGAATGGGTGATGTAAGTATGTAAGGTCATTTTCCACTCCTATATTTGCTTCCTCTGTACAAGGCTTAGAGTCCACTACCTTTGTCCTAAGACTACCCGGACTATATGGTTTGATGGGTGGATCGGCTCCTCTTTTGTCTCCTAGATGTATATCTAAGGATGGAAAGTTGTGTGAAGATTGAGGTTCCGGTTCATCAACACTAGGTAATTCCCTAGAACTAAGAGTAAAGTTATCACTAGAAGTATTCAAACCTATATCATCTAGTGGTATTTGGTACAAGGGCTCTACCTCTATTGGGGCTCCTATAGTCTCTTCTACATCTTTCGGGTAAGTCATGGGTGGTGTGTATTCCTCAAGTGATGATGGGAGTTGTGGGGTACTTTGTAGGTTTGTGTTATTTACCTCATTTTTCTTTATCTCAATATCATCTATATCCTCATCATGTGTTCCTTGAGATTCCAAGTCATTGATCATAAAACCTAGGTCTTTTTGCTCAATATGATCATGCTCGGCTAAATCCTCCATAATTGTTTCTTCAAGTTGTGATGTATATAAATCCATCAATTCATTGAACTCATGGTTCACTGTTAGGAGGCTTTCCTCAAAATTTTTCCAAAGGGTCTTATTAAAAGGAATTG
Organism: Artemisia argyi; assembly: GCA_030686995.1. Classification (NCBI taxonomy): domain Eukaryota; kingdom Viridiplantae; phylum Streptophyta; class Magnoliopsida; order Asterales; family Asteraceae; genus Artemisia; species Artemisia argyi. Next base: position 199,444,164 of record CM060685.1, on the reverse strand, counting down.
ATCCTAACAATGATTGTTTAATATAGGCCACACATGCGCATAACTCATCAAACCTATCAAACTTTACACCCATCTCTTCTTGTATATATCTAAGATCACTTAAAAATTCATTGGAGCAACAGGAAGCAAATCTATCTGAGTAAACTAATTGTTCCTCATTTGTTAATGATCTAAATGGAATTTCATCCGCCATGGAGACAAATGAAAATGGTTTTACAAACAAAGGCACAAAGAATAAGATAGACTAAAGAAAACCTAAAAATAAAAATAAAATCTTACTAGAAAGGAATCTAGCAAGTAGACCTAATAAAAAGAAATTCTAACCTAGACAATAACTATTCCCCAGGCTGCGGCGCCAAAAACTTGATGCGTGGGAATCGCAACAGGCTTTACCTCTCGAGGGATCTCGAGAAGCTTACAACCCCCACCAGGCAGTGTACCTGATCGTTGTAGTATAGTATAGTGACAAGTACCGGGGGATTGATCGTTCAGCTTAGGAATAGTGTCGCTAGGATCAGAAAACCTAATTACTAGTTCTAGAGGTGAGGGAAGATTATTTTTGTGTTTTTATATTTTTTAGAAAGCAAGTAAAATCTCAGGTTTTGAAGGAGTGGGCGGAATTAGTTGCTATTCAACTAACCCAAAACTAATATATAATCAAAATAAAATACTAAAAATGAAATTAAACTAATTATTACAAAGGTTGTGAGCAGTAATTGGAGAAATTGTGTTTACTTAGACTTCACTGCTCCCTAGACATCTTTTACACGTTAATTACTTGTTATACTTGTATGGATGACGGATTGTATTCCTCAATACCATTCGTGGGGTGGCATACATAACTCCCCAACTCTATGAGCTCTTATCTCCTCCTACACCATGACCCAGCACAACTATAGGGATTGTAAACAGTGGCTCATGCATTAAATATAACCAATAAAGACCTAGTACGCCTCGGTTCATGTTTCTTAAGACGTTCAAGCATGTTACCATTTGGAGATCTGCCAGTTTTCTTAAGCCTAACATATAAATCATTCATCCAAGACAAGAATAAACAAGTAATCAACACATAATCAACATCTAGGTTTCATTAGATCTAAGCAAACACAAGAGAGATCTAGCCTAGCATAATTGAATTGAGACAAGAACAAGATATAAACAACCAACACATAGACATATTGATTGAATTAGAAGAACACTTATCTCAATTACAATGCAAGGTATCAAGGGTTTGGAACCCTTGAAAAACCTGTAAAAGATGCACCAAATTCGTCTTTAGGGTTTCACCAAAACTTCTCTCTCTTAATGAAAAAACTAGAAAACTATATATAGGAAAACTGGGCTGACGGCGTCAAGACAAGCATGTGATGCCGTCACCTCGCCGCCAAATACTTCCTCGGACGGCCTTGATCTACTTATGACGGCCTATGTGACGCCGTCACCAACCACGGTATTTTATTCTTGGTACTTTGACGCCGTCAGGATGACTTTTGACGCCGTCACCACCTACGGTATTTTATTCTTGATGTCTGACGCCGTCAGGGCATAACTCTTGACGCCGTCACCTAGTGTCTTCAGCATGGAAAATTGATACTTTGCCGTTTTCTTCACTTTTATGCTCCAAAAATGTCCAAAATGGCTTCTTTTCCAGAATTCACTCTCCAAACACCTAAAATCACAAAAGGAACGATTTAGGGCAATATTTGATCAAATAAAGTCGAATTCGGGCTTAAATGACCCCCTAAAAATGGATCATTTTTCGCCTCATCATATAGTATAGTGACAAGTACCGGGGGATTGATCGTTCAACTCAGGAATAGTGTCGCTAGGATTAGAAAATCTCTTAAACTAAGTCTAGAGGTGAGGGATGATTCTTTTTGTATTTTTATATTTTTATAAAAGCAATTAAAATCTCGGGTTTTGAAGGAGTGGGCGGAATTAGTTGCTAGCCAACTAACCCAAATAACTACTAATGCAATTAAACTAAAATAACAGAAATGAAAATAAAACTAATTATACTATTGTGGTGTAAACAATGATAGGAAAAGTTGTGTTTACTTAGGTTTCATTACTCCCTAGATATCTTTTACAGGTTAATCACTTTTTACAATTGCGTAGATGACGGGTCATATTCCTTAATACTAGTCGTAGGGCCGTGTACAATATTCCCTAACTCTATAGGATCCTACTTCACGCCTATGTCGAGCCGTTAGAAGCTCCTAACATGGGATCATTAGAATTCTCATACGCATTAACACTCTGTTCCCGAGTATAAAGCGGAAAGAAAAGAGATGGAGAGGAAAAAAGGAGTGAAGTAAAAAGGAGAGGAATAAGAAATTATTATTTTTATCTTGTGTTCCAGAGTTGGAAAGAAAAGAGAAGAAAGTAACAAAAAAAGAGCTTTAAAATCAATTTCACTCCATTTCATCCCAATTTGGGAAGTAAATTAGGAGAGTAATTTTGATGTAATTTACTATCTTTTACTTTCCTCTCCCCTCCTAAAAAATCTCAGGAACACAATTTTTTTTTACTACCATCTCAAACCTTTCCCTTTCACTCCAAAAAATAAACTCGGGAACAGAGTGTAAATACAACCAAAAATTGTAGTACATCTCCGATCATGTTTCTTAAGACGTTCAAGCAACTTACCAATGGAAGTCTACCAGTTTTCTTAAGCCTAACATCGAATACAATCATCCGTAACAATTATAAACAAACAATCAACCCATAATTAACATCTAGGTTTCACTACATCTAAGCAAACACAAAAGAAATCTAGCCGAGCATGTTAAATTGAAGACAAGCGTAAGATATATTCAAACAACACATAAACATATTGATTGAATTGAAAGAGTACTTATCTCAATTAGAACATGAAAGATTCAAAGGGTTGAAACCCTTGAAAAAGCTGTAAAAATTGGCCTAGGGTTTTTCCCTCAAAGTTGCACCCTCATGAATAAAATTTGGAAAACTATATATAGATTTTACAGGGTGACGGCGTCAAGAAGGAATTCGTGATGTCGTCAACTCGCCGCCATAATGAAATCGTATTTCCTAGATCTGCCTGTGACGCCGTCATGTGTAAAATTGTTCTGGGCCGTCACCAATACTTGAACCATGACGGCCTTGGGTGACGCCGTCATGTTCTTACTGGACCGTCACGGACTTTGTCCACATCCACCTCTTGTGTTACTCTTGACGCCGTCATTAAGGAAGATGTGCCACCGTCAGGTACTGTTCCCAGCAAGGAAAATTGAGACTTTGCCGTTTTCTTCACTTTTATGCTCCAAAAACGTCCAAAATGCTTCCTTTTCCAGATTTCTCTCCAAAAGTACCTAAAATGACAAAATGAACGATTTAGGGCAATATTTGATAAAATAAATTCGAATTCGGGCTTAAATGACCTCTTAAAAGTGGTTCATTTTTCGCTTCATCACTTCACATCTTCAAATAAAAACATCGCAAAGCTTTTGTGTTGCAAGCATGTTCAAGAGACCTCAAGTTGGCAACTTAGTATTATCTAGTGTAGTTTGCTAGAAAAGCAAATATATATATATATATATATATATATATATATATATATATATATATATATATATATATATATATATATATATATATATATACACACACACACACACACACACACACACACACACACACACACACACATAAGCTTATGTACCAATAGTTTTTAACATAATCCATTTAAATAATTCTATTAATGAATGCTTCTTGTGTTTTATTATTTTCATGCATTCTTGTTAGTTCTCTTGTAATATATTTGTTCCATGCATCATATATATATATATATATATATATATATATATATATATATATATATATATATATATATATATATATATATATATATATATGTAGAGTTAGGATCAAATAAGAAGAATAATAAAAATAAGAAGGATATGATCAAATAAGAAGAATAATATATATATATATATATATATATATATATATATATATATATATTGCTTGTGCTCTAAATAATTTTACAAGCATTCCATATCTCGGTTTTTCTTATGACCTTAAAACGAGGGGGAGTATACGTCAAGGGGGAGTTCTACATTCGTCAGGATAACCTTTTTGATGCTAACAAAAAGGGGGAGAAATGATATAAACTCACTAAATACTTGTATATATATTAATTTTGAATTTAACGAGTTTAGATTTTGTAATCATAAAAAAGAGAGAGATTGTTGATATAAATAATGCATAAAAACGTTATTAATATTTTTCGATATTCCTATGTTTTGACGATCACAAAATGTAAAAACATTAAACGTAAAATTATTACGTAAACAAGTATTTAGGTACAAATATCATTTCATCCAACAAAATCACTTAATGTATGCATAAACAAATGTCTAATACATTTTATCATCAAAGGGATTTTATTTAGTCACTACAAATTTTATAAAATGTTATAAACATTTTATATATTTTGGAAAAACACTTTTGGTAATTAAAGGAAAATATTTAATTCATAATAAATATATGAATTCAAATTTTTAACCAAAATCAGTTAGATTTTCACCAAACAAACTTTCACCAGAAGAAGACAAACTTTCTGGTCGTTACAGGAGGGTGGCCCCCTTAATTATGGGTGCCCCATTAATGATTAAGGGGGCCGGCCACCATTTAAGAGGGCCGACATGCTCCAGTTGCCAGAAAAGTTTGCCTATAAATACTGGTTCATTTCTACTATTTTTCCTGACCTTTGGCACGAAAATTTTCAGTCCTAATCCTTTCTAAACATCATTCTAAATCCTTTGATCATAAGATTATAAGTCTTTGTTTCAAGTGATTCAATCCTTCATCAATCAAAGTGCAAAAGAAGAATACTCCTTCAACATCAAGTTAAGAAGTAGAGTAAATTACACCATTCGTCCTTGTGGTTTGCGTTGACTGCAGCCGTTCGTCCTTTGACCAAAAAAACGGCACCGTTAATCCTTAACGGGCATACGTTAGGCGCCATTAGTCCCTCCATCACTAACGCTCGTTAAGTGTTGTTACATTTTACGTCCCATGAGGGTATACTGACCACAAGGACGAACGGTGCAATTTTTTTTTCTTTTTTTTTTAATATGTTAGCAAGTTTCGTTTTCGTCCGTTTTTTTTGTTTTCGTCTGTTTTTTTTTACGTTTTCATCCATTTTTTTTTTCGTTTTCGTCTGTTTTTTTATGTTTTCGTCCGTTTTTTTTTACGTTTTTCTCCCTTTTTTTACGTTTTCCTCTGTTTTTTTACGTTTTCGTCCGTTTTTTTTAGGTTTTCGTCCATTTTTTTGACGTTTTCGTCCGTTTTTTTACGTTTTCCTCTATTTTTTTACGTTTTTGTCCATTTTTTACGTTTTCGTCCATTTTTTTCGTTTTCGTCTGTTTTTTTACGTTTTCCTCAATTTTTTACGTTTTCGTCCCTTTTTTTACGTTTTCGTCCTTATTTTTTGTTTTCGTCTGTTTTTTTTTTACGTTTTCGCCCGTTTTTTTTTTACGTTTTCCTCTGTTTTATTTACATTTTCGTTCCTTTTTTTCGTTTTCGTCTGTTTTTTTACGTTTTCCTCTGTTTTTTTACGTTTTCGTCCCTTTTTTACGTTTTCGTCCGTTATTTTTCGTTTTCGTCTGTTTTTTTTTACGTTTTCCTCTGTTTTTTTTTTATGTTTTCATCCCTTTTTTACGTTTTCGCCTATTTTTTTCGTTTTCGTCTGTTTTTTTACGTTTTTATCTGTTTTTTTTACGTTTTCGGCCATTTTTTTTCGTTTCGTATGTTTTTTTTACGTTTTAATCTATTTTTTTTTACGTTTTCATCTATATTTTTACGTTTTCATCCGTTTTTTTAAGTTTTCGTCCGAAAACGTAAAAAGAGGGACGAAAATGTAAAAAAAGGGACGAAAACGTTAAAAAACAGAGGAAAACATAAAAAAACAGACAAAAACGTAAAAAAAGGGACAAAAACGTAAAAAAAACTGACGAAAACGTTAAAAACAGAGGAAAACGTAAAAAAACAGACGAAAACGTAAAAAAAGGGACGAAAACGTAAATAAAACAAAGGAAAACGTAAAAAAACGGGCGAAAACGTAAAAAAACAGACGAAAAGGAAAAAAACGGACGAAAACGTAAAAAAAGTAACGAAAACGTAAAAAAACTGAGGAAAACTTAAAAAAACAGACGAAAACGTAAAAAAAGGGACAAAAACGTAAAAAACAGAGGAAAACGTAAAAAACAGACGAAAACGTAAAAAAAGGGACGAAAACGCAAATAAAACAGAGGAAAACGTAAAAAAATGGGCGAAAACGTAAAAAAACAGACGAAAACGAAAAAAAACAGACGAAAATGTTAAAAAAGGGACGAAAACGTAAAAAAACTGAGGAAAACGTAAAAAAACAGACAAAAACGAAAAAAAAAACGGACGAAAACGTAAAAAAAACAGAGGAAAACGTACAAAAAGGGACGAAAACGTAAAAAAAGGGACGAAAACGTAAAAAAAACAGACGAAAACGTAAAAAAACAGAGGAAAACGTAAAAAAAACGGAGAAAAACGTAAAAAACGGACGAAAACATAAAAAAAACAGACGAAAACGAAAAGAAAACGGATGAAAACGTAAAAAAACAGACGAAAACAAAAAGAAACGGACGAAAACGGAACTTACTAACATATTAAAAATAAAAGAAAAAAAAAAATTGCACCGTTCGTCCTTGTTGTCAGTATACCCTCATTGGACTTAAAATGTAACAACACTTAACGAGCGTTAGTGATGGAGGGACTAATGGCGCCTAACGTATGCCCGTTAAGGATTAACGGTGCAGTTTTTTTGGTCAAAAGACGAACGGCTGCGGTCAACGCAAACCACAAGGACGAATGGTGTAATTTACTCTAAGAAGTACTGTAGATTTGTGAATATAGTTTTGTAGTTGTGTAACTTATTTGTAAAGGTGTAGAGTTTTTGTAATATGTAGATTTAGGTGTGTTAGTAGTGAAGTGAAGTAGTGAAGAAGAAGTAGTGTTGTGAAGAAGAAGTAGTGAAGTTGTGAGAAGTAGTGTAGTAGTTGTGGTGTGTATAAGTTGTGTAGAAGTCATGAGAAGTTGTGAAGAAGTCGTGAGATTGGTTCTAGCTACTATTAGAACTCGACATTTTGCTTGGTGTCGTTAAACGGTGTAAGCAAAGGTGTGTAAGGTTTCTCCGCCATAACGGAGCTTGTTGACATAGTGAAGAAAACTCTCGAGTTAGGTGCTCGGGGAGTGGAGTAGGGCGAAGAGGAGCTTCGTAGCTGAACCACTATAAATGCTTCGTCTTGTGGTGCGATCTTTCCATCTCTATCTCTTTACTTACTTATCTATATTGTCATTACTTAATTTCATAGATATAAGTATTAATAAGTGTGTAGGTATTGATCTCACATAAACTAGAATCAAAGTTTTTGAAAACAAAGTTTTTATAAATTTAAAAAGGGCGTAAAACTATTCAACCCCCCTTTCTAGTTTCCACACTGTTGACATAAATAATGCCTAAAAACATTATTAACATGCTATCAATATCTCTATGTTTTAATTATCACAAAATATAAACTCATAGAACTAAAACTTGTCATAAACAAGTATTTAGTGATTAATATTTCTATTTACATCCAAATCACTTAAGGTATGAATAAACAAAGTGTTTAGTGCATATTATGATCAAAGGAAAGTTTAATTAAGCATTACAAAGTTTATTTAATTATATAAACATATTATATATTTTTGAAACACTTTTGGTAATAAAGAAAAATGTTTTATTCATACTAAATATATGAATTCAAATTTTTAACCAAAATCAGTTAGTTTTTCACCAAATAAACTTTCCCCACTAAAAGACAAAGAATCTGGCCGTTACAGCTGGGCGGCCCCCTTAATTACAAAGGGCGGTCCCTTTAATTTTAAGGGGGCTGGCCATGATTTAAGGGGACCGGCCACGCTCCTCTGTCAGATTCTGTTGCCTATAAATACCACCTTAAACCTGAATTTTTTCCTCACCTTTTGCACTACTAAACTTTCTGATCTAGATCCAAATCTCCATTCTTTTATCCTTTGATCATAAGTGTATAAATTCTTTGTTTCAAAGTGATCCAACCTTCATCCTCTCAAGTGCAAGAGAAGAATACTTCTATCCCTCAAGACAAGAAGTATTACAACTTGTTGTGATCTCCACATCCAAGTTGTTGGTGCATGATCAAAGATCATTTACATTATTCTTTGTGAAGATTGTTGTGAATATTTGATTGTAGCTAGTTGTGTTAGATATAAGTTGTGTGATTAGTTAGTAGCTTGGTGTGAAGAAGATAAGCTAGGTACTAGATTGGTGTGAAGAAGATAGGTGTGGAGTAGTTAGTTGTGAAGTAGATTGATTTGAAGAAGTTGTGACTTAGGTGTGACGAAGTTGTGGTGTGAAAAGTGGTGTGTAGATTGGTGTGTATATTGGTGTGTACGGTTTTCTCCGCCATAAGGGAGCTTGTTGATATAGTGAAGAAAACTCTCGAGTTAGGTGCTCGGGGAGTGGAGTAGGGCAAGGAAGGTGTCCTTGTAGCCGAACCACTATAAATCTCTTGTCTCGCGGTTCGATCTTTCCATCTCTTACTTATTTCATTACTTATCTTCATAATATATTGTGTAGTATTAATTGTTTATATTGTACAAGACTTGAGATCACATATTATCGAATCTAAGTTTTTAAAAGCTAAGCAAAACTCTAAAACTAATTTTTATAACAAAGTAAAAAGACGTAAAACTATTCAACCCCCCCTTCTAGTTTTCCACAATTGGTATCAAGAGCCACGTCTAGCAAGATTTTTAAAATATATTGTATTTTAAAACTTGTAACGATCTATGGAATCTGAAAAATATTTAGAAGGGCAATCTATGCAAAGACCACCACTATTTGAAAGTGATGGATTTTTATATTGGAAAAATAGATTCGAAACGTATGTGAAATCAAAAGATCTTGATCTTTGGCATATTATTACCTTTGGTGATTTTTCTCCTATTCAATATAATGTTGAAACTAAAATGAATGAAATTGTATCTTTTGAAGAACAAAATGATGATTTGAAAAAGAAATTAGCAAAAAATAATGAGGCTAAAATGGTAATCTATAATGCATTACCACGCAAAGAATATGAAAGAATTTTTATGTGTAAAACCGCCAAAGAAATTTGGGATTCTTTACTAATTACTCACCAAGGTAATAGCCAAGTCAACGATAATAAAATAGATCTTCTTGTACAACAATATGAACAATTTACGATTCCGGAAGAGGAATCAATTGATAATGCTTTTGCTAACTTTAACACTATCATCACAAGTTTAAAAGCACTTGATGAGACATTTTCTAGTAAAAATTGTGTTAGGAAATTTCTTAGGGCATTGCATCCGAAATGGCGAGCTAAGGTCACGGCAATTGAAGAATCAAAGAACTTGATGACGTTATCACTAGATGAACTAATTGGCAACTTGAAGGTTCATGAAGAAATCATAAGAAGAGATTCGGAAACGGTCAAAGTCAAGAAAGAACAAACTAAATCCATTGCTCTAAAAGCCAAAAAGGAACCTAGTGATGATGATGATTCAAGTGACGAAAGTGAAGATGAAGAATATGCAATGGCTGTAAGAGAATTCAAGAAGTTCTTCAAGAGACGAGGAAGATTCACTAGATCATCACGAGACGAAAGAAAAGCATTCCAAAGGAATAGAAGTGACAACTACGGGAAAAGAAAGTGCTTTAGATGTGGAAGTCCAAATCATCTCATTGGCGAATGTCTAAAGCCACCGGGTTATGAATGTCAAGGTGCTTTTGTTATTGGAACATGGAGTGATAGTGACAAAGAAGAAGTTGAAAAGCCAAAAGACGAAAAGTGTTTTATGGCAAAAGAAACCGACGAAATATGTTTAGGAATTGACTTGGAACTTGACGAATGGATCAAAGATAGCGGATGTTCGAGGCACATGACGGGGAATCGCAATCTATTCTCTACATACAAGGCATACAATGGAGGTAACGTTATTTTCGGTAGTGACTTACGTGGAAAAATCATTGGCAAAGGTACGATCTCTCAAGACTCACTTACTATTGAAAATGTAGAGCATGTAGATAAATTAACATATAACTTGCTTAGTGTAGGACAAATATGTGATAATAAATGTAGAGTCACATTTACCGAAGATGATAGCGAAATAGTTAAGAATGGAAAAATTATAGGTAGAGGAATTAGAAAAGGTGGCATATATGTTATGAAACTAGGAAACAAACCTGAGGATAGGATATGCCTAACGACCCTAGATGAAAACTCTACACTATGGCATAGGAGATTAGGACATGCTAACACGCAACAAATACAATCTTTGGCCTCTAAGGAATTAGTTAGAAATTTGCCAAATCTAAAATATGACAAGCATTTTTGTGATGCATGTAAAATTGGAAAACAAGCTCATGCTAGTCACAAAGCCAAGAATATAGTATCCACTACTAGATGCCTAGAATTATTACATATGGATCTTTTTGGTCCATCCGCTGTGCGGAGCTATGGAGGAAACAAATATACCTTAGTGATAGTAGATGACTACTCACGATACACGTAGACTAGATTTTTAAGTGACAAGACCCAAGCCTTTGAAAAATTCGAAATATTTAGTAAAATGATTAAAAAAAAATTAGGATGCTCAATAGTTGCCATTAGGACGGACCATGGTAGGGAATTTGACAACGAAGTACAATTCGGAAAATATTGCGAGTTAAATGGAATATCTCACAATTTCTCCGCTCCTCGTACTCCTCAATCAAACGGCGTAGTAGAAAGAAAAAATAGGTCACTACAAGAAATGAGTAGAACTATGTTAAATGAACAATCCATCCCACAGAAATTTTGGTGTCACGCCGTAGATACATCAACTTATATTTTAAATAGGGTATCAATTAGAAGAATTCTAGGAAAAACTCCTTATGAGTTATTAAGAGGTAGAAAACCAAACTTAAGCTACTTTAAGGTATTTGGAAGTAAATGCTATATTTTAAACACTAAGGACTATCTCACTAAGTTTGATCCAAAATCATATGAAGGAATATTTTTAGGATAGTCACAAAATAGCAAAGCATATATAATAGTTAACAAACACTCCATGAAAGTAGAGGAATCACTAAATGTAACATTTGATGAAACACCACCACCTCCTAAAACATTACCTTTAGAAGATGATGATTTAGTCGAAGATGAAGCTATTGAGGTTAGTAAAACAAAACCCATAGGAAATGATAATGAAAACATCCACTTAGAAAATAACGAAACTGTTAATATTAAAGAATCTAGATCACATCCATTAGATAATGTAATAGGACATCTTAACCAAAGAACTCTTAGGTCACAAGCCCAAGATAAAAACAATTTCTTCTGTTTCCTCTCAGCAATAGAACCTAAGAATATTAGCGAAGCTTTAAAGGATGAAAGTTGGGTAATAGCTATGCAAGAAGAATTAAATCAATTTAAGGCAAATGATGTTTGGGAATTAGTCCCAAATCCAAAGGATATGACCATCATAGGAACCAAATGGGTATATAGGAATAAGTTAGACGAGAATGGAATAGTTACTAGGAATAAAGCTAGGTTAGTTGCCCAAGGTTATAATCAACAAGAAGGAATTGATTATGACGAAACTTATGCCCCCGTAGCTAGACTAGAATCGATTAGGATATTACTTGCCTATGCTTGCGCCCTAGATTTTAAGTTATTCCAAATGGATGTGAAAAGTGCATTCCTTAACGGTTTTATCAATGAGGAGGTATATGTGGCACAACCTCCAGGATTCATTGACTTCGCAAAACCTGATTATGTTTATAAGTTATATAAAGCTTTGTATGGACTCAAACAAGCTCCTAAAGCTTGGTATGATCGATTAAAAGCTTTTCTTATTAAACATGATTATTCCATGGGAATGGTAGATAACACTCTTTTCATTAAAAGGAAAGACCCAAATCTCATCATTGTCCAAATATATGTTGATGACATTATATTCGGATCGACTTGTCAAGACATGTGTGATGAATTTGCCAAAATCATGCATGATGAGTTTGAGATGAGAATGATGGTGAACTTAACTTCTTCCTAGGATTACAAATAAAACAATTAGAAGATGGAATATTTTTTAACCAATCTAAGTACATTAAGGAAATGCTTAAGAAGTTTGGCCTAGAAGACTCAAAACCCATGAAAACTCCCATGTCTACGGAGGTAAAGCTTACAAAGGATGATGAAGGTGAGTCCGTAGATAACACCAAGTATAGAGGAATGATCGGTAGTTTACTATACTTGACGGCAAGTAGACCCGACATCATGTTTAGTGTCTGCCTTTGTGCCCATTTTCAAGAGGATCCCAAAACCTCTCACCTAGAAGCGGTTAAGCGTATCTTCTGATACATTAAAGGCACTATACACTTAGGATTATGGTATCCTAAGGAATCCGGCATAGAAACCATTGTCTATGCGGATTCGGATCATGCGGGAGACTACGTAGATAGAAAGAGCACTAGCGGTATTTGCACGTTTATGGGATGTTGTCTAACGTCTTGGTTTTCGAAGAAGCAAACCGCTCTTGCTATTTCTACCACCGAAGCCGAATATGTAAGCGCCGGAAAGGCATGTCAACAAGCACTATGGATGAAACAAGCTCTCGTAGACTATGGCATTAGGTTAGAAAATGTCCCTATTATGTGCGATAACAAAGGTGCGATAGATTTAAGTAAAAATCCGGTGCAACACTCTAGGACTAAACACATAGAAATACGTCACCATTTTCTTAGGGATAATGTACAAAAAGGAAATATATCTATAGAAAAGGTTGCATCGGAAGACAACATTGCAGATATATCACAAAACCCCTTAAGCGTGAATTATTCAACCACTTGCGTTTAGGACTAGGAATGATGGAACAAGTTGACTAAATTATATTAAATTATCTCAAATTTATACTTGCATGAAATTTATTTTTCTTCCATTTCATCTTTTTCTGAGTCTAGGAATCTATTTCGCACAAAACTAAAGATTGAGAAAATTTATTTTCTTTGCATAATTTTTTTTTAAAACTCAATCAATTTTCTCTAAAAGTTATTCTCACAATCTAGGAACCCCATGAAAATCATTTTCCTTGCATTGTTGACTAATTCTAAAAACATTGTATTTCAAAATCATGCATAAATTCTCATATAAAATGGCAAGATATACAATCTAATATATGTCTTTGACATTCATAATTGAGCAAAAATTGAATCAAGGAGATTATTTGGATTGTTTCTTAGGATCGTTATTTCTTTTTGCTTCTAGGAGTCGAAACAATCACAACTCCACATTTGTTGCATATAGACACTCACTAGGACAAATTCACTAATAATGGTGTCATCTTGATCCATCACTAGTTTTTCACTCACTAATTATCCTTGCCTTTGACCTAAGATAGATGCCTTAGGAAGTTTAATTATGCTTGCCTTTATTTGCCTCCTCTTGCTTATTATATGTTGATTATTTGCTCTTTTGCTTATGTGTTTTTGCATGCATGCTATATCTTGATTAGAGTAGACTCTATATTGCCTAAGAAAATTGAACTTGCTTGAATTCTAATCCAAACACATAACCTTTCTGCAAATTTTCTGCCAAAAACCCAATTCTGACAACCTGGAAATCACCAGATGGGCGGCCCCCTTAATCCTTTCTAAACATCATTCTAAATCCTTTGATCATAAGATTATAAGTCTTTGTTTCAAGTGATTCAATCCTTCATCAATCAAAGTGCAAAAGAAGAATACTCCTTCAACATCAAGTTAAGAAGTAGAGTAAATTACACCATTCGTCCTTGTGGTTTGCGTTGACCGCAGCCGTTCGTCCTTTGACCAAAAAAACTGCACCGTTAATCCTTAACGGGCATACGTTAGGCGCCATTAGTCCCTCCATCACTAACGCTCGTTAAGTGTTGTTACATTTTACGTCCCATGAGGGTATACTGACCACAAGGACGAACGGTGCAATTTTTTTTTTCTTTTTTTTCTTTTATTTTTAATATGTTAGCAAGTTCCGTTTTCGTCCGTTTTTTTTTGTTTTCGTCTGTTTTTTTTACGTTTTCATCCGTTTTTTTTTCGTTTTCATCTGTTTTTTTATGTTTTCGTCCGTTTTTTACGTTTTTTTATGTTTTCCTCTGTTTTTTTACGTTTTCGTCCCTTTTTTTTACGTTTTTGTCCATTTTTTTGACGTTTTCGTCCGTTTTTTACGTTTTCCTCTATTTTTTACGTTTTCGTCCATTTTTTTACGTTTTCGTCCATTTTTTTCGTTTTCGTCTGTTTTTTACGTTTTCCTCAATTTTTTTACCTTTTCGTCCTTTTTTTACGTTTTCGTCCTTATTTTTCGTTTTCGTCTTTTTTTTACGTTTTTGCCCATTTTTTTTACGTTTTCCTCTGTTTTATTTACGTTTTCGTCCCTTTTTTTTCGTTTTCGTCTGTTTTTTACGTTTTCCTCTGTTTTTTACGTTTTCGTCCCTTTTTTACGTTTTCGTCCGTTATTTTTCGTTTTCGTCTGTTTTTTTACGTTTTCCTCTGTTTTTTTACGTTTTCGTCCCTTTTTTACGTTTTCGTCTGTTTTTTTCGTTTTCGTCTGTTTTTTTACGTTTTCATCTGTTTTTTTTACGTTTTCGTCCATTTTTTTTTCGTTTCGTATGTTTTTTTTACGTTTTAATCTATTTTTTTTACGTTTTCGTCTATATTTTTATGTTTTCGTCTGTTTTTTTATGTTTTCATCTGAAAACGTAAAAAGAGGGACGAAAATGTAAAAAAAGGGACGAAAACGTAAAAAAACAGAGGAAAACGTAAAAAAACAGACGAAAACGTAAAAAAAGGGACGAAAACGTAAAAAAAAACGGACGAAAACGTTAAAAACAGAGGAAAACGTAAAAAAACAGACGAAAACGTAAAAAAAGGGACGAAAATGTAAATAAAACAGAGGAAAACGTAAAAAAACGGGCGAAAACGTAAATAAACAGACGAAAACGAAAAAAATGTACGAAAACGTAAAAAAAGGGACGAAAACGTAAAAAAACTGAGGAAAACTTAAAAAAACAGACGAAAACGTAAAAAAAGGGACAAAAACGTAAAAAACAGAGGAAAACGTAAAAAACAGACGAAAACGTAAAAAAAGGGACGAAAACGTAAATAAAACAGAGGAAAACGTAAAAAAATGGGCGAAAACGTAAAAAAACAGACGAAAACGAAAAAAAACGGACGAAAATGTTAAAAAAGGGACGAAAACGTAAAAAAACTGAGGAAAACGTAAAAAACAGACAAAAACGAAAAAAAAAACGGACGAAAACGTAAAAAAATGGACGAAAACGTAAAAAAAACAGAGGAAAACGTACAAAAAGGGACGAAAACGTAAAAAAAGGGACGAAAACGTAAAAAAAAACAGACGAAAACGTAAAAACACAGAGGAAAACGTAAAAAAAACGGAGAAAAACGTAAAAAACGGACGAAAACATAAAAAAAACAGACGAAAACGAAAAGAAAACGGATGAAAACGTAAAAAAACAGACGAAAACAAAAAGAAACGGACGAAAACGGAACTTACTAACATATTAAAAATAAAAGAAAAAAAAAATTGCACCGTTCGTCCTTGTTGTCAGTATACCCTCATTGGACTTAAAATGTAACAACACTTAACGAGCGTTAGTGATGGAGGGACTAATGGCGCCTAACGTATGCCCGTTAAGGATTAACGGTGCAGTTTTTTTTGGTCAAAGGACGAACGGCTGCGGTCAACGCAAACCACAAGGACGAATGGTGTAATTTACTCTAAGAAGTACTGTAGATTTGTGAATATAGTTTTGTAGTTGTGTAACTTATTTGTAAAGGTGTAGAGTTTTTGTAATATGTAGATTTAGGTGTGTTAGTAGTGAAGTGAAGTAGTGAAGAAGAAGTAGTGTTGTGAAGAAGAAGTAGTGAAGTTGTGAGAAGTAGTGTAGTAGTTGTGGTGTGTATAAGTTGTGTAGAAGTCATGAGAAGTTGTGAAGAAGTCGTGAGATTGGTTCTAGCTACTATTAGAACTCGACATTTTGCTTGGTGTCGTTAAACGGTGTAAGCAAAGGTGTGTAAGGTTTCTCCGCCATAACGGAGCTTGTTGACATAGTGAAGAAAACTCTCGAGTTAGGTGCTCGGGGAGTGGAGTAGGGCGAAGAGGAGCTTCGTAGCTGAACCACTATAAATGCTTCGTCTTGTGGTGCGATCTTTCCATCTCTATCTCTTTACTTACTTATCTATATTGTCATTACTTAATTTCATAGATATAAGTATTAATAAGTGTGTAGGTATTGATCTCACATAAACTAGAATCAAAGTTTTTGAAAACAAAGTTTTTATAAATTTAAAAAGGGCGTAAAACTATTCAACCCCCCTTTCTAGTTTCCACACTGTTGACATAAATAATGCCTAAAAACATTATTAACATGCTATCAATATCTCTATGTTTTAATTATCACAAAATATAAACTCATAGAACTAAAACTTGTCATAAACAAGTATTTAGTGATTAATATTTCTATTTACATCCAAATCACTTAAGGTATGAATAAACAAAGTGTTTAGTGCATATTATGATCAAAGGAAAGTTTAATTAAACATTACAAAGTTTATTTAATTATATAAACATATTATATATTTTTGAAAAACACTTTTGGTAATAAAGAAAAATGTTTTATTCATACTAAATATATGAATTCAAATTTTTAACCAAAATCAGTTAGTTTTTCACCAAATAAACTTTTCCCACTAAAAGACAAAGAATCTGGCCGTTACAGCTGGGCGGCCCCCCTTAATTACAAAGGGCGGTCCCTTTAATTTTAAGGGGGCTGGCCATGATTTAAGGGGACCGGCCACGCTCCTCTGTCAGATTCTGTTGCCTATAAATACCACCTTAAACCTGAATTTTTTCCTCACCTTTTGCACTACTAAACTTTCTGATCTAGATCCAAATCTCCATTCTTTTATCCTTTGATCATAAGTGTATAAATTCTTTGTTTCAAAGTGATCCAACCTTCATCCTCTCAAGTGCAAGAGAAGAATACTTCTATCCCTCAAGACAAGAAGTATTACAACTTGTTGTGATCTCCATATCCAAGTTGTTGGTGCATGATCAAAGATCATTTACATTATTCTTTGTGAAGATTGTTGTGAATATTTGATTGTAGCTTGTTGTGTTAGATATAAGTTGTGTGATTAGTTAGTAGCTTGGTGTGAAGAAGATAAGCTAGGTACTAGATTGGTGTGAAGAAGATAGGTGTGGAGTAGTTAGTTGTGAAGTAGATTGATTTGAAGAAGTTGTGACTTAGGTGTGACGAAGTTGTGGTGTGAAAAGTGGTGTGTAGATTGGTGTGTATATTGGTGTGTACGGTTTTCTCCGCCATAAGGGAGCTTGTTGATATAGTGAAGAAAACTCTCGAGTTAGGTGCTCGGGGAGTGGAGTAGGGCAAGGAAGGTGTCCTTGTAGCCGAACCACTATAAATCTCTTGTCTCGCGGTTCGATCTTTCCATCTCTTACTTATTTCATTACTTATCTTCATAATATATTGTGTAGTATTAATTGTTTATATTGTACAAGACTTGAGATCACATATTATCGAATCTAAGTTTTTAAAAGCTAAGCAAAACTCTAAAACTAATTTTTATAACGAAGTAAAAAGACGTAAAACTATTCAACCCCCCCTTCTAGTTTTCCACACACACTTTGTTAAAAATGGAATGATATTGCAAAATGAAATAAGTTAAGTTGTGAGTATGTTGTTAAAAAAATTAAAAATGTAAAAAAAAATAGAAAAATGAAAATGAAAAAAAAAATTGATGTGTTGAATAAAATTAAAAGTTGCTTATGAATAAATGTGCAAAACTTGCTTTTTCTTAAATTTGAATCAAAAGTTGAAGTAGTATTCGGCAATTTTGTCATAAAGATTAAACGGTAATTTGGTAGATTGTTGATTTCGAAAGACCCCGAAAGCTCCGATACTATTCTCAAGGGTGTGAAAACCTTGCCTCCTAAGCTTTTGCTAAAAGGAAAAGCTGAGAAGAAAGCCACCACATGGAGTGATCTCAACTTTGCGTCTTTAATCTCTAAAATGATCGTTTATTGCTATCTGTTTAAGTATTTAATACTAACTTAGTAGGAATATAAAAAATCTTTGAAATTGAAATCCCACTGATTCTGATACTATTCTCCGTGAGGTGTCAAAATCCTGGTCACCTAAAGCCAACTGGTTTGGGATGTGCCGAGAAGAAAGCCGCTACACGGAAAAGGCCTTTTTGGCTCTTAGATTTTCTATGTTCCCGGTAAATTAGTATTTGACTTAAGCAAATAACAACCATAATGAGTGTCGATTTTTGTGGTCAAAACTTTAAAAATAAGCACATTCACCTAACTTGAATAAATGTGGGAGTGAAAAGTTAATTCTCGGCTTACATAGATTATTAGTATAAGTAGTGTTAGCATTTTACAAAAACATTTGCACATTGAGTTTAAGCTTAGTTGGGAGTATAAAAGAGTAGATGACGATTATAATTCCCTTGAGACACCCAGTTTGTGTGAATCCCGTTCCATGATACCATTTTTGAAAATCAAGCATGTTGTTTATCTTTGTTCTAGTTTAAATTTCTCGCTTTGAATAAAAAGTCAAAACAGGGTATACTTGGTATTCTTTTGATCCTTTCGTTACTTCAGATGATTGGATTGCTAGGAACTAGCAATAGTTGAGTGTGGGAGATTGATGAGTGTGTAAATACTCATCTTTTTGTACCCATTTTAGACCGTAAAAATACTGAAAATAACCAAATATACCAAATTATACTGCAGATATCCTTGGTTTGTGTTTTAATGTGTTTCAGGTACAAAGGATTGAAAACAGAGTAAAAACAGACATTTTTGGATCGACTCGACAACAGCTGTACATTTTGGATTACCAAGACGGAGTCAAAGTCAACCCTGGGATGTAGTTTTGGAACGAGTTTGGAAAACCGAAACAGAAACCAAAACCAATTTTTATGGGCCGACCCTACCTATATTTATGGGCCAAGTCAGCCCATTTTACACCAAGTCCAATTCTATTCCTAAACCTAAATAACCAAAACCAAAAACAAATCCAACACCAAATCCAGTCCAATACCAAATACCCAAGCCCAATCTATAAAAAGGCCAATCCAATCCCACACCAGTTTTATTAATAGAACGGTCAAACCCACCAGGTCAACCCCCACTTCCCTTCTTCCCCGCCAAAACACAACCGCCCCCATACTTGTACTTGCTCCAACATTCCTGTCTCCCCCTCCTCTCCCCAATACACCTACCCAGCCACCCTATAACCCAAAGTCAATAAACCCATGTGTAATTCACCTTCCCCCTCCTCCAGATCACCAATCCACAACCATTTTGGGCGCCAAAACTGAGTTCAATGGTGGAGATCACTTTAGACCAAATTGATGGTTGGGATTTGCTCCCAAGAAGCACATAAGAGTCCTCATGCTATTTTATCTCACAAAGAAAGCACAGGAAGAAAGGAACCCTAATTTTAGCTTTAGTAAAAATAGAACATCTTTTATGCCATTTGAAGGCAGTAGGATTTTAGTTTTATTTTTGTTTAATTTTTAGTTTCAATTTAAGTTAATGTACTGATTATATTTTATTAATGAAAATTTTTAGTTCAAGCCTTTAAAATTATGTCTTTCATTTAGTTTGCTTATTGCTTTTTAGCTTAAGTCAAAGCTTATGTACTCTTTTCTTGTGCTTATCTAGGCTTAATATTCTTTTTCCTTTAAGATTTCAGTCCTTAAACAACATCTTTCTTCAAAAAAATCCAATAACTCCCCTGTAAAGGGGTGTTTGGCACAAGCTGTCCTTTTTAGGTTAAGAGTAGTTTTTGACCAATTTTGATATTAGATTAGCTTTCTTTAAGTACTTTTAGTAGTTTTAGATAAAAACTTCACGTTTCCTAATAGCTTTCAAGCTATTAAATTGTTTTTCTAAAATTTTTTATATAAAATGTTTCTTATAATGCAAATAGGGTAGACTTTTATTTAATCTTTATTAGTTGGAATCCTTGGTTCATTCTAGCTACCAATAGGTATTAGAGTAGATTGCATATCTAGTTCTAGGACTTTGCTAGTCAAAAACCAAGTTTTCTACCCATTTTCACCTAATTGCATACATGCATCAGCATACAATTTAGCCCAACTCATTTTTTTTTTCAATCTGATGCATGGTTTTGCAACCTTGCAAAAGGTTTTACCTCTCGAGGGATCTCGAGAAGCTTGCAATCCCCACCAGGCAGTGTACCTGACCAATGTAGTATAGTGTAGTGGCAAGTACGGGGAATTGATCATTCTCCATAGGGAATAATGCTCATTAGGATTGAAACTTAATCTAACTAGGTCTAGAGGTGAGGGATGATTCTTTTTGTATTTTTATATTTTATGGAAAGCATGTAAAAATCTCGGGTATTGGAAGAGTGGGCGGAATTAGTTGCTAGTCAACTAACCCAAATAACTACAAATGCAAAAAAAAAAAAAAAAAATAACGAGAAAATAAATGTGAGAAAAACCTTATAAGGAGAGAAATGTGCTTACTTAGATTTCACTACTCCCTAGATATCTTTCATTAATTGATTAGTTTGTTACAATTGCATGGATGACGGGTTATATTCCTTAATACCATTTGTGGGGCCGTGTACGATCTTCCCCAACTCTATAAGCTTCTACCACTTCCTATGTCGAGCCGACAACTAGCTCCTAACATGGCCTCCTTAGTAGTCACTTATGCATTAAATACAACCATTAACATTGTAGTACACATCCGATTCATGTTTCTTAAGACGTTCAAGCAAGTTACCAATTGGAGATTAGCCAGTTTTCTTAAGCCTAACATCGAAATCATTCATCCAACAACAATTAATAACAAACAATCAATCAACAATCAATAGCTAGGTTTCATTACATCTAAGCAAACACAAAATAAACCTAGCCTAGCATGTTAATGTAAAGAAAAGCATAAGATAGAATCAAATAATACATAGACATATTGAATGATTATAGGAAGACTTATCTTTAATTAATCATGGATGAAAGAAGGGTCTGAAACTCTTACAAAAAGGACAAAATTCGACCTAGGGTTTGTGGTAAAGTTCCTCCAAAAGTTCTCTCTCTAATGAATGAAAATTAGAAAACTATATATAGATTTTACAATCTGACGGCGTCACGTTGTACATGTGACGCCGTCAACTCGCCGTCATTGCTTCCCTCGGATTGCCTAGATCCAGATCTGACACCGTCACTTTATAATCTTCACAGGCCGTCACCTTATAGGTTGTACGTGACGGCCTAGGCGTCATAAAGGGTGACGCCGTCACTCTTTAAACCCAAAAATCATTCTAGCGCGTCTCGTGTAACTTTTTATCCACCTCTTTGCCAACACGTGACGCCGTCACCTTCAAAGCGTGATGCCATCAGGTACTAATTCCAGCTTGATTTTGGAGACTTTGTCATTTTTTCACTTTTCGCTCCAAAAACGTTCAAAATGCTTCCTTTTTTGGATTTCTTCTCCAAAGTACCTAAAATGACAAAAGGAACGATTTAAGGTAATATTTGATCAAATAATCACGACTTAGGGCTTAAATGACCCCCTAAAAGCATAACACTTTTAGCCTCATCAAATACACTTGCACTTGAGATTTGCTTGTCCTCAAGCAAATGCACTTTTATTTTAATCAAAATACTAGCTAGGGGTCATTTAACACTAATATAAAAGTAATTACAACAAATGATCATTCCACTTCAACCAAAACAAGCACGGAAATTATATACTAGCACCTCACAAATAGTGTTTGGATACTCACATCTCTCGAGTGTAATAAAAGGCATATCACAAATGGAAATGAAAATTATCTCTCACTACCTGTCATAGCACATGGATTACCATAGGCTTGGGAAAGGATCAAATCTCCACCACTTTGGTGTAAGCATCTAGGATAAACTATCAAAGAGGTCTTTTAAAGGGTTGTAACATGAGGTGTAGGGATATGATAAACACGGTTTTGTTGGATAAAGGCAATCTTTACTGGTGGCGAGTTAATCATCTTGGTCAATTACATGTACAATGTGGCATTGCTAAGCCAAGACTCAACTCGACTTAAGCTAATGAAAACAACAAAAAACATACAAAGAAACATAAAATGAAACGGGATGGTAGTCCGGATGGTTTTTTTTCTTTAATTACATACACTTTTACCCTACCATCCAAAATAATACATCGTAGGGAATTTGCATTTGATGAGGCAAAAAATGAACCGTTTTTAGGGGGTCATTTAAGCCCGAAATTGAATTTATTTGATCAAATATTGCCCCAAATCGTTCCTTTTGTGATTTTAGGTACTTTGGGAGTGAATTCTGGAAAAGGAAGCATTTTGGACGTTTTTGGAGCATAAAAGTGAAGAAAACGGCAAAGACTTAATTTTCCATGCTGGGAACAGTACCTGACGGCGTCAAGAAGGAAAATATGACGGCGTCAAGAGCAAAATCCATGACGACCCAGAGAAAACCTGAAGGCGTCAGAAGAAGGGCGTCAAGAGTTATTTTGGTGATGGCCTGAAGAAGGATTACACATGACGGCGTCAGACACAGATCTAGGCAGTCCGAGAACTTTATTGGCGGCGAGATGACGGTGTCAGAAATTTACTCTTGACGCCGTCACCTCACAAAATCTATATATACTTTTCTGTTTTTCATTCATTAGAGAGGAACGTGTGTGGAGAATACTAGGGCCGAACCTAATAAACCCTAGGTCGTTTGTAACAGTATTTTCAAGGGTTTTCACCCCTTGAAACCTTTCATGTTCAATTAAGATAAGTCTTCTTTCAATTCATTCAATATGTCTATGTGTTGTTTGAATATATCTTGTGCTTGTCTTGATTATAACATGCTAGGCTAGATCTTTCATGTGTTTGCTTAGATGTAATGAAACCTAGATGTTAATTATAGGTTGATTGCTTGTTTATAGTTGTAATGGATGAATGATTTCAATGTTAGGCTTAAGAAAACTGGCAGATCTCCATTGTGTAACTTGCTTGAACGTCTTAAGAAAATTGAACCGATGTGTACTAGGTTTTTATGGTTGTATTTAATGCATGAGCGAATTCTAGTGATCCTATGTTAGGAGCTTCTTAGCCGGCTCGACATAGGAGTGAAGTAGGAGCTTATAGGATTGGGGAAGTAAGTACGCCACCCCATGAATGGTATTAAGGAATACAATCCGTCATCCACGCAACTGTAACAAGTAATTAACTTGTAAAAGATATATAGGGAGTAGTGAAATCTAAGTAAACACAATTCTCCCATATATTGCTCACACCACTATCTTAATTTAGTTTATTTTCATTTTTGTTATTTTATTTTGATTGCATCTTAGTTTTTGGGTTAGTTGACTAGCAACTAATTCCGCCCATCTTCCAATAACCGAGATTTTTAATTGCTTTTATAAAAATATAAAAATACAAAAAGAATCATCCCTCGCCTCTAGACCTAGTTCTTAGGCTTTCTAATCCTAGCGACACTATTCCTGAGTTGAACGATCAATCCCCCGGTACTTGTCACTATACTATACTACAACGATCAGGTACACTGCCTGGTGGAGGTTGTAAGCTTCTCGAGATCCCTCGAGAGTTAAAGCCTGGTGCAATTCCCATACATCAGCATTCCCCTTACACTTGAAATTTTACATACTTTACAATCAACTATTCTAATGACTCGTATTAGGATAATCAAAACACTTGGAGTACTTTTTAAGATATTAACACACATATGGGGGTAATGATTGACTTTCTTCCCCATTACTCCATAACAATAGTACTTTACGCATGAGTCCCAATCGTCCCAAAACAATATGTACAAGATATGACTCAACTTAGCAACCATGTAATCAATTAGACAATTAACTAAGGTTTTAAACATGTAACAATAATGCACTAAAGATGAGTGCATACAAGGTAGGCTAAGGCGATTTGGGTGTACATTTGGGGTGGATTGTAAACAAATTCTATCTTTAAATAAATGCTTAAAATTAGAAACGAAAAAGATAGGCTCGGAAGAGTGTACTAGGGATATCGTGTACTAAAAATGTGTACAACGCAAAGGTGTAGGAAAAATTAATTGACTAGTCAAGTGTATTAACTTTATTGGTCAAGTAACTATGATACGGGTTCAACACAAGGGTTATCCTAATGCCTCTTATCATGTAGTAAATCCTAACTACACGAATGTAGTCTCACTAGCGGTCTCGGAATGCATCACTATCAGAAGTTCTAGAATCTAAGTACTACCGGTACACTCATAAGCACTAAGGCTCTTCCTAACAAGTCTGGGGGCAAACCTCACATGTATGAACTTAGTAGATCGCTGGCACGAGTCTTTGACGCTTCAACTAATGGATGGTCACTAGTGCACTTCTTGGATCGCTGGCGCGTTATTTGCATAACGGATGGTCACCAAGTCATACACTAGATCGCTGGCGCATTAGTCAATTAAGATAATACCCGGATGGTCACTACCTTATTCGTAAGATTTTTGAGTGGTACAGTTTTTGTGCTAGTCACATAACTCCTATCCAAGAGACGCTTATTAAGACTAAAGCTTCACTCCTATATGTTGTAAAAAATTTTAAATTTGGTGCTAAAATTAACCTAACAAGTGTTTCTCTTATTTTTATTACACACCTACTATTAAACAAACAAAAATCAAGTGTAATTGCATTCTCTAATGTGTCATCATTTACCCTCCCCTTACACTTAAGCCGAACATTTTCCCCGATGTTCAATTAAAAGGATGTAAAAGTAAAGAAGGTAAAAGTATGAAACAAATACTCCCCTGATTCGTTCGGTGTGGATAATATGTTATATGGTAAGATCTTCCTCCAAGAAAATAAACATTGAAAGCTTCCCTCCAGAAATATAAATCATCTTCTTGTCCAATATAACCTGTTAAACCTGAGAAAACAATCATGGCAAACCTCGCGTAAAATCGGTGGAAAACTATATATATAATAAAATCCTAGAAAGCAAATAAAGATATAATGCTTGTGGAATGAATATTTGCAGATTCCCTAGTGTTTATAAAACTAAAGATTTCACAAAAAAACTTTACGATTCCGGCAGAAAAACAAAACTTGCAAAATTTTCTAGAATTTTACACATGACGCCGTCAGGTTGTAATCATGATGCCGTCAGAAGTGACCTGCAGAAATCTTATATTTAGTTTTCGGAAAATTTCTGGAAAAACTTATGCCTTAATTCCTAGAAATCCTGCAAAATATCCATTATAACTCGATACAAGCATTTGACTCAAACAATTACTAATATGCATATTCATTTAATATTATGGTGATTCATGTTCAATCTCGTTCTTAGAAACAAATTTAGATTTCCATTACACTTATCTTTTGCAAAATACCTTTATATGTAATTAAGACGAAGTTAAAAACAAAATAAAGCATTTGCACAATTTATTTTGAAACATGAGCCACAAACAATAAAAATAAAGCATGCATACGGAAACAAATAAATTAAAACAAACAAATAAAATTTGGGTTGCCTCCCAAGAAGCACTTTTCTTTATTTATGAGTCTTGTAGCTAGACACAAAGTCACGAGCTATCCTATATGAGTGAGTTCCTCATCGAGGACGTCCTTAGGGTCGAACTTAGCGTGTAGTTTCCTATCGGTTCTCTTAGTTCGGCATGACTTTTCAAACTTCTCTCCATCCGGATCATATAGAATCATCTTCATATGCCATGATCCGTCACCTTCTTTAGGTGGCTTGTCCCATTTCCATTTACATTTATCACCTTCCTTTTTCCATTTGTTCATCCCTAAGTTGATAGGCATCACTCCTAGGAATTCAATCATTTTCCTAAAGACTAAGGGATCCTCAAAGGGGTTTAATTCCGCATCCCTAGCTATGAGTTACTCCATCGAATGTGTTCGGTTTATGAACTCCTCATCTAAATAAAATGGGTGTTGAGGTTGTAGGACCGAAAGTACAATGATTTATGTGGTTCGGGAGGTCGAGGTTGGTGATTAAAGATGAATTCCATGTTTAGTTTAGAGAGAGGGAGAGTAGAGAGAGGGTGAAGAAAAAAGGTTTGTATTAATGATCATTAAAAAAGTTACACAATTTCCCACATCCTTCATGGAGAGCCATGAGGGGTATTTATAGGCTCATCACACTACATGTTTGCCCCATGTACATAAATAGTCCCTACGGGCACTACTTCCTACGAATCTAGTCCAATTCACATATGTGACGTTATCTTTATAAATAAGCAAGGCTAACAATCTCCCTACAAGATATCGTCACACGTGAATGGTTACAATGAGACCTATAAATACATAAACAGAGTAAATTACAATAATAATAAATAATGCTGACGTTGTTGAAGCGCAAAGTCTCTTTAGTCTAGATACTGAGGCAGACTTAAAGTTCTTCTCTTCCGACGATCTCGGCATTTGATCTTTGGCACTGACGGTACAGATCCTTGTAGCTCTGAACTTCAACTGTAATAGTCTAGTTAGGTTATTACTCCCTCCTAACTAGTGAGCCTTTTTTTCTTTTTCATGCTCCCTCCTGAACCGAAAACCTTTCTTCTTTCAACAAATCACTCAAGTATTCTAACACGCAACGGAGAAAGTAGACACTAGACTATAGCATAATGGTTGTCGTTCCGGGAGCAACATAACAACATACCTCACAACGTATTGCGTCCAAGTTGGTAAATAAGCCCCGATGTACACACACTACTTCTCCATTCATGATGTTAAGCTCAGTTCTCTCACTCAATCCAATCACTGAAGACGAAACAAACATTCTCCCTCATGATGGTTGCGAGTTATCGGAATCATCGTAATGTTGTGTACATGCTGTAAAATCACCTTGTACTTGATGCAAAATTAAAGCCGTGTAAGCACAATTCCATGAGAATATGTCAAAAAAATACTCTCAATATTTCTGTCAAACCAACCTTTAATCGAACCTCCTTTTAATTCACTGGCTAATAGTAATGACCACATATGGAAACAACCCGATATGACTTACTTGAAAACGAAGTAAACATCCCATCTTGTGACTTAATGCTGGTACGATAGATTTGACTTAATACATATACTGAGCACTACAACGTAACTCTTTTAAGTAGAGGTGCACGAAATATTCGCTTCTTGACCAATCCAAAACTTTGTGTGACACTGAGTTCTACAATGTAACTCCTTTAAGTGATAGCTATAGACTGTGAGTACTACAACGTGACTTCTTACATCATTAATAACTAGATTGTCAAGACTGAATTTCTATATGCACAGACAAGTTATCTTCAACAATCATGCATCCAACCACCCCTAGACTTTGAGATAAGTAATTACACTTTTTGAAATGCCACTTCAAAATCAAATCGATAAATCGTACAAAAACCTCGTGATCATTTTGTTAGATAAAACAATTCTGGCCATGAATAATGTATCCCTGTAAAAATTTATAGAACCAAAATACCATTCTTCAAACCAACTATTGTAAAAATGTGTACCCAAAAATACATTTCGGATAACCACTTTTGTAAGTTAAAAAAAATGTTGTCAACATTTTTAACTTACAGCCCATGTTTAGTCCAACAGATTGAAGTCCAATTCAAATGCCAACAGCCCATTCCATGACTTCTGTTTCAGCTCATAACAAATAAACCCAATCGAAATATAAGTGCAGATGATAAGAACCGGTTACGAGATTGTTACCCTAAATACACTCATATTACCTTAACCCTAAACACATATTTTACTCCGCCTCCTACATAACGTTTTCTCTCCCATCAGATAACTCCCATCGAATCTCCTCAGATCTCATCTCTTATCATCAATCATAACCAATTCATCAAACTTCTATTTGATACCTCATTAAGATAACAACACAAACCCATCAAGTTGTCATGTACGAATGACATTAATAACCTAAATCTATCTTGCACGAATCTTACTTTTCTCAGCTTCAAAGAAGACGGCTTCAAGATCATTGTAAATGGTCTCAGGTAGGTGATAATTGTAATGTTTTGTTGTTGTTTCTGGTCTATGAACGAACCAAAGAAAATGAAGTAACATCCTTGTTATTTTTCTTTTCTTATTGTTCGGATATTATCAAAGCTTAGCTTGACACTAGTCAATGGTGATACACGTTCCACACAAAAAATCTATAAAAGATGCAACGTGGAATGATTCTGAGATCTGAGGTATTTTATTGTTTTATGTTTTGTGTCTGATTGGTGAGGGGATAATAGTAGTTTTTGAGTTTGTATGGTATGTGTGAAGGTTAGGATTAGAAGTGGTTGGTTTGGACTAGGATATTGCATCAGTTTGGTCTTCATTTTCTGTTTCATATCTTTTTCATTTGGTTATAATTTCGATAAATAACTTTTCGAGAATATTCAACTTATTAAAAAATATTGAACTTATCGAGAACGTGATTTATCGAGAATGTGACAAACTTATCGAAAAATTAAAGATTTTCGACAAGTTTAAAATTTTCGATAACAAGTACATTTCAAGAATTTCTTATACAAGAAATTCCAACTTTTCTGGTGATTATTCCGATCAGATTCCGACCAGTCTTTTTGTAGATTCCGATGACCACATTTTCGACCATTATTGACCACGTTTCACGATAGGTACAAAAAGTGTCTAAAGATACATCAGTTCACAAAAAAGACTGTTCTTTGGACTTAAGGACACATAAAAAACAGTATCTTTGTAACTTGTAATAAAAAGTTGAACTTTTTGACCATATGGATACAAGAAAGTTGTAAAAAGCTGTTACCACACAAGAAAGTTGTATAAAAGACAGCTTCAAACACACTATTCGAACCACAAAAATCATAAGATAACACAACCAAGCTCTGATACCAATTGTAGGACCGAAAGCACAATGATGTATGTGGTTCGGGATGTCGAGGTTGGTGATTAAAGATGAATTCCATGTTTAGTTTAGAGAGAGAGTAGAGAGAGGGCGAAGAAAAAAGGTTTGTATTAATGATAATGAAAGAAGTTACACAATTTCCTACACCCCTCATGGAGAGCCATGAGGGGTATTTATAGGCTCATCACACTATATGTTTTCCCCATGTATATAAATAGTCCATACAAGCACTACTTCCTACGAATGTAGTCCAATTCACGTATGTGACGTTATCTTTATAAATAAGCAAGGCTAACAGAGGTCCTATGAAGACTCCATTGATCCAAGGTCCATATCTAGATGCTCTTCTATTCATATCTACCCAATGAGGTGTTGGTTTATTCTCATTATCATATCTATGCTTCTTAACATCGTAGACCGACCAAGTCTCACCTTCTCCTACCGCTATCTTAGATTCCTTACAATCAATCATGGCACTATCGGTCGCTAAAAATCATCTTCCTACTAGCAATGGGCATGTAGTGTCACTAACCATGTCAAGGACATGAAAATCCGCTAAGATAGTTAATCTTCCTACGTGAACTACTATATCTTTGATCATTCCTACCGGGTGGGCAACACTTCCATCCGCTAGACCAATTATCACTTTGTCTCTTCTAACTTTCCTAGCTTAAGTGTGGTGTAAAGAGATAAAGGAATCAAGTTGAGACTCGATCCTAGATCGGCTAGTGTGTCAAAAGCTTCGGAGTTCCCTATCTTGCAAGGTAAAACAAATATACCTGCATCATCTGGTTTCTTAGGTAGTTGATTTGAACGAAAGTGATCCCATTTTTGCCCAACTTAAGTCTTTATTCATATTCATCTAAGAGGGCATTGTAGTAGGGGGCACGGGCTAAGACCTCAATGATGGGGCGCTCAAGGTGAAGTTCCTTAAATTCATCGCCAAGGTCTTGTGTAGGAGGTGTTTCAACTAGGCTATTCACCGGTTTAATGCTGGATGTTTTAGTCAATTGGTTCTTTTGAAGAATTTGGGTTTTCTTGAAACACATGCTCATGGCATTGACCGAATAGTATTGTGGACAAGAACTAGGAGACGAAACCGATGATATGGAATTAACGTTTAGTTTCGGGTTCTTGACCGTGTTGCTAGGGAGTGCTCCCATTTCTCGGTCATTGAGAACTTTCAACAATGTGTCAATCTTATTTGTCATCTCACTTTGTTTTTTTTTTGAAATCGGCTTCAAACTTTGATAAACGAGCTTCTTGAGATGCCATAAAGTAAGAAATCAACCCTTCAAAATTAATGGTACTACCATAGTTGTTGGAAGGATTGTTGTTGAAAGCACGGTTAGGGGGTGGACCGTTTGATTGGTAACGATTATGTGGATTGGAAGAATTATTTTGGGGTGTGTTTTGGTTTTGTTTCCACCTAAGGTTTCGGTGATTTTTCCAAGAGGGATTGTATGAATCACCATAAGGGTTTGGCTCGGGTTTGAAAGTGTACCACTTGTCTCCCGCTCCGTCGATATGCGAGGATGCAGAATCCACAAAAGCTTGTTCGGGGAGTTCCATGTAATCACGAGTGTCGTGGGGACCACTACATAATTCACATGAAGAAGTGATTTCATTCACTTGGTTTGAAGGTTTAGGAGCTTCGTAGGATTTCATGAGAAAGTTGAGTTGGTCTTCATGTTCCATGATCCTATGGTCGGGAGTGCTTGAATTGTTCAAAGGCAATGATATTGCCTTGACCGTTTTGTTCAAATCACGGGGGTCATTCCAAATTTCGTTATCATAGAGAGCAAGATCTTCTATGAGTTACCATGATTCTTCCACACTTCGATCATGTAGCTTACCACCGTCCGCTTGGTCAATGGTTCGCCTCATGGAGAGATCGATATAGTCATAGAAGATTTGGATTTGGAGCCAAAGATCTATGCCATGGTGAGGGACTTTTTGGAGTAAGTCCTTGAAATAAGTCCATGCTTCATAAAGAGTTTCACCTTGACGTTGTTGAAACATCAAGATGTCATTCCTTAACTTGGTGGTTCTCCCCGGTGGGAAAAATTGAGCAAGGAAATGAGAAGTGAGATCA
Source organism: Artemisia argyi (assembly GCA_030686995.1). NCBI lineage: Eukaryota > Viridiplantae > Streptophyta > Magnoliopsida > Asterales > Asteraceae > Artemisia > Artemisia argyi. The sequence continues at coordinate 199,413,032 of CM060685.1, read as the reverse complement.
TCCCAAGATGTGATGGATCTCGCGGGTAAACGCTCAAGCCATTGACTAGCTTGGTCACGTAGAGAGAATTGGAAGAGACGTAGTCGGGTCGTCTCTCGAGTTTCAACATCAAGGTCTATGGAATCTACGATTTTAAGGAAATCCTTGAGATGTTGATTTGGATCTTCAGAACGAAGTCCATGGAATGCACATCCGCTTTGCACCAACCGGATGGTGTCGGATCGCAAGGGAGACACATTGGCTCCTTGGGTGAGCTCAATGGTGTTTCGATAGCCTTGGTGGCTAGGACGGGAGTATTTTCCTAAAGTGCGTGGTCTAGGAGGTTGGTTTGGTTGTGGTGGATTGTTGGGATCAAGGATATTACCACCTTCCATGATGGCGGATGGTAATGGTTACGAACAAAGGAATGAAGAAATAAGATAGACTAAAGAAGAACTATAAAAATAAAATAAAAATCTGACTAGAAAGGAATCTAGCAAGTAGACCTAATAAAAAGAAATTTCAACCTAACCAATAACTATTCCTCGGCAACAGTGCCAAAAACTTGATGCGTGGTTTTGCAACCTTGCAAAAGGTTTTACCTCTCAAGGGATCTTAAGAAGCTTGCAATCCCCACCAGGAAGTGTACCTGACCAATTTAGTATAGTGTAGTGGCAAGTACGGGGGATTGATCGTTCTCTACAGGTAATAGTGCTCATTAGGATTGAAACTTAATCTAACTAGGTCTAGAGGTGAGGGATGATTCTTTTTATATTATTTTATGGAAAGCAAGTAAAAATCTCGGGTATTGGAAGAGTGGGCGGAATTAGTTGCTAGTCAACTAACCCAAATAACTACAAATGCAAATAAAATAAAATAACAATAAAATAAATGTGAGAAAAACCTTATATGGAGAGAAATGTGTTTGCTTAGATTTCACTACTCCCTTGCTATCTTTCATTAATTGATTAGTTTGTTACAATTGCGTGGATGATGGGTTATATTCCTTAATACCATTTGTGGGGCCGTTTACGATCTTCCCCAACTCTATAAGCTTCTACCTCTTCCTATGTTAAGCCGAAAACTAGCTCCTAACATGGCCTCCTTAGTAGTCACTTATGCATTAAATACAACCACTAAAATCGTAGTACACATCCGATTCATGTTTTTTAAGACGTTCAAGCCAGTTACTAACTGGAGATTAGCTAATTTTCTTAAGCCTAACATCGAAATCATTCATCCAACAACAATTAAAAACAATCAATCAACAATCAATATCTAGGTTTCATTACATCTAAGCAAACACAAAATAAACCTAGCCTAACATGTTAATGTAAAGAAAAGCATAAGATAGAATCAAACAATACATAGACATATTGAATGATTATTGGAAGACTTATCTTTAATTAATCATGGATGAAAGAAGGGTTTGAAACCCTTACAAGAAGGACAAAATTTGACCTAGGGTTTGTGGTAAAGTTCCTCCAAAAGTTCTCTCTCTAATGAACGAAAATTAGAAAACTATATATAGATTTTACAATCTGACGGCGTCACGTTATACATGTGAGGCCGTCAACTCTCCGTCATTGCTTCCCTCGGATTGCCTAGATCCAGATCTGATGACGTCACTTTATAATCTTCACAGGCCGTCACCTTATAGGTTGTACGTGACAGCCTAGGCATCACAAAGGGTGACGCCGTCACTCTTTAAACCTAAAAATCATTCTGGCGCGTCTCGTGTAACTTTTTATCCACCTCTTTGCCAACACGTGACGCCATCACCTTAAAAGCGTGACGCCGTCAGGTACTAATTCCAGCTTGATTTTGGAGACTTTGTTGTTTTCTTCACTTTTCACTGCAAAAACATCCAAAATGCTTCCTTTTCCAGATTTCTTCTCCAAGGTACCTAAAATAACAAAAGGGAACGATTTAAGGCAATGTTTGATCAAATAATCACGACTTAGGGCTTAAATGACCCCTAAAAGCGTAACACTTTTCGCCTCATCACAATCTTAGATTCAAGCCTCAATAGTTGTTCAAGGTTCTTAATTATTGTTTCTTCACAATCTCTCCTAGTTTGTCTTTACTAATTTTCAGCTTTGAACCACTAGCTTATCATTTTTCTAGCTTAAATCATTGCTTAAACTCCTCATTGCATACCTGCTGTAACAGTACCATTATGCCCAAACAGCCTTTGCTTTGCTTTTTTTAATTTGTTCATTACTTGTTGTTTAGGTCTAAAATTCAGTCCATAACTTATTTTCCAGCTTGTTAACATGCTTCTATTTTTAGATTATTTTTAGGAATTTTTCTTAAGTACTATTTATTGGCCAAAAGTTACCCCCCTCAGTCCACTATTTCATTGCTTTTACAGCCCCCTTAGTACCACTTTTAGCTTATTTATTGATGTTTAGCTTATCCCAAACTTCTTATCTCTTCCCCTTTAGACTTACTAAGGTTTCAGTAGTTAGCCCTAACTTAATCTCCCCATAGCATTAGCTTGTTTATAGTTTATTTCCTTTTTAGTTTTTAACTGCTGCAAACAGTCACAAAACATCCCTTTTAGTTTTTAATTTTATCTTCTTTGTTTCTAGCTTATATTATCTGAAATTTGGTACCTAGCTTATTTGGTAGCTTGTGTATATTCTCATATTTTTATTCTATTTTTAGTAATTTTTATAATAAGCTTTTGATAGCCTTTTATTAGCCCTTTTAGCCCACTGTTTTCCCATGGCAACCCAGTTCCTACTGCTAGCTCAGTAATGACTGAGCTTGTTGAATTTTGTGTTCCTGTTTGATATTAAGCTTGTAGGATTGTTGTTATTAGTTGGTTCATGTTTGTTTGTGATAGTGATTGTTCTTGTTTGCTTTGGTTCTTGCTCATATGCTTAAGGAATTAAATGCTTATTCCTTAAAAACTCACTTTTGTATTAGATTTGGATACTGTTGAGATTTACAAGCTCATACAAGCTAGTTAAAGGTGTAGGACCAAAAATATGTATGATTCATGTGGTTCGGGAGGTCGAGGTGATCAAAATAGATGATAGGATTCATCTTTCTAGTGAGAGAAAGTAGAGAGAGGGTGGAGAACAAAAGATACTTTTATTAAGATGAAACAATGAATACACAAACCTAATGCTTAACCACGCCCCTCATGGAGAGTCATGAGGGGTATTTATAGGCTCATCACACTACATGTTTACCCCATGTACATAAATAGTCCCTATGGGTGCAACTTATCATATCTAGTCCGATTCACGTATGTGACGTTCTCTTTATAAAAAAAGCGAGACTAAAAATCTCCCTCCAAGATATCGTCACACGTGAATGGTTACAATGAGACATATAAATACATAAACAAAGTAAATTACAATAATAATAAACAATGTTGACGTTGTTGAAGCGCAGAGTCTTTGTAGTCTAGATACTGAGGCAGACTTGAAGTTCTTCTCTTCCGATGATCTCGGCATTTGATCTTTGGCACTGACGGTACTGATCTTTGTAGCTCTGAACTTCAATTGTAATGGTCAAGTTAGGTTATTACTCCCTCCTAACTAGTGAGCCTTTTCTATTATCTGCTCCCTCCTGAACTGGCAACTCTCTTTCATCACGCAGCGGATAAAGTAGATTCAAAAGTGTAGCACCATGGTTGTCGTTCGGGGAACATCGTAACAACATATCTCACGTAAATTTGCATCCAAGTTAGTAATAAGCCCCGATGTACGCATGTTTTGGTACTTCTTTTGTGTTAAGGACAGTTCCCTCAATCAACCCAATAACGGAAGACGAAAAACTACTTCTTTCGGCATGTTCTTCTCCCTCCTGATGATTACAAGTTATCAGAATCATTATAATGTTGTGTACATGCCATAAATTACCTTGTACTTGATGCAATATTAAAGCCGTGTAAGCATAATTCCGTGAGAATATTTCAAAAAAAATACTCTCAGTACTTCTCTCAAATCAACCTTTTATCAAACATCCTTTCAATTCACTGGCTAATAGTAATGACCACATATGGAGACAACCCGATATGACCAAATTGAAAAGGAAGTAAATCTCCCATCTTGTGACTTAATGGTTGTACGATAGATGTGACTTAATACCTATACTGAGCACTACAACGTAACTCCTTTAAGTATGAGGTGCACGAAATATTCGCCACTTGAAAACCTACTACTTCATGTGACACTGAGTACTACAACGTAACTCCTTTAAGTGATAGCTATAAACTGTGAGTACTACAACGTGACTCCTTACAACAGTTATAACTAGATTGTCAAGACTGAATTTCTATATGCGCAGACAAGTTATCTTCAATAGTCGTGCATCCAACCACCCCTAGACTTTGAGATAAATAAGTACACTTTTTGAAATCCCACTTCAAAATCAAATCAATAATACCGTACAAAAACCCTGTAGTCATTTTGTTAAACGAAACAATTCTAGCCGTGAACATATGTATCCTCGTGAAAATTATAATTCCAAAATACTACTCTTGTTCGCCAAATATTATACCAAGAATTTAACCCAATGTATTAAAAATACATTTGAATACACAAACTTCAGCCCATGTTATTTGGTATAATTTTGAAGACCAAACTTAAACTAACAACCCATTAAAAAAGTTTAGTCATTCGGCCCACCTTAATAGTTGATCCAAATCTAATCCGTCCAATAACACACTTAGGGCCCGGTCCATTAACCAATCCTAATATTACGGGATGTATAAAATACCACTCAACCCTAATTAGTGTCATTTGTTCTAACCCTACACACATACTCCTAAAACTATCCGCCCCCATCACTCATTCTCTCTATTTGTAGTCAAACACAAATATCATCTCACCCTATTTCTGACCCATTTTATCTTATCCAAATCCGATCTAAACATAATCATACGAATAATCAACAACTCATCTCAGTCTCATTCTCTATCAATCGATCAATCCAAATCAAGAAGCTTCTTTGAAGGCGTCAAGACCCTTTTTTTGGGTAAAAGGTCAACGACCCGATAAATATATTACACCAAAAAGCATTTAAGTACAACGGATATGGGTAAATCCCATATCTCAGCCCGTTACATAGGCGAAAATCTTACATAATAAGATACGTCCTAATTTTAAACAAGAAAACAAACCACTAACCACCAAATAACAAAAGACTCTGACCAAAATATAAACTATTTCCTACGACCTTGGAGATTAAAGCCATACATGGCATTAAGAGCATCCAAATTCCCTGGAAGATCATAAATTTGCTTCGAATAATCATTATAGTCATCAAACTCATCTTCACGCTCATGCCACCACAAAAAAGATTTGCTGATTCGTCGAACGTGTTAAGAACCTCATCATCATCACTATTAGAAACCACAACCTTACCCACCTTTGAAAATGGGTTAGCCCTCTTAGTGGAAGAGGTAGATGGAATAGGATGACCATCATCATCCACAAGAGTAGCTTTCCCATCAATAAGTAGCTTTTCAAGCCTCCCAATTTTCTCAGCTATAGGAGTAGGACCAACTTCCTTTGTTCCCATTGAATCACTCACAAGCGGTTCTTGTGAAGCATTACTGTTTAACGACGTATCCATATTAACTTCCATTGTATGACCAGAATCCACATCCTTATTAGTGTCAATAGTAGGAATACCAAAAGCATCCGTATCATCTATATTAAGAACGTCAAATTGGTTAGATGTAGAAATCTTCACTCACTAGAACTAGCCACATCAGAAGTCTTCTTCTTAGTGCCATCCACTTTCTTAGGTTCAGGAGGAGTCTTTTTGGGTTAATACTGAAACTGCTTACCCACAACAGGTTTAGTAAACCCCCTTGACCCGGAATTGTAGGACCACCTTGCTTTCCTTTCTTCTTGTTACTGACAGTCTTGAAACCATCTTTAACATGCTTAGCAGGCTGAACAGGAGGTATAACAACTTTATGACACTCAGTCAGACTATGACCAAATATCTTACACTTATCACAACGAGGTGGTTTCCACTCGTATTCAACCCGTATCTTCTCAATAGTCACACCCGACCCATCAAGTAAAGGTATCTCAACAGTGAGGCTATCCCTAAGCACCTCATCCGACTTCACTTCAATCATGCATCTAGCAAAACTACTACGGCCCCATGATTCCTAAGTGTCAAGACCCTTTGAAGGGTCACGGTAGGTTCTACACCACAGTATTCAATTTTTTGTTTGTGTCTTGAACGAATTAAAGTAAAGAAGATAACAGATTTGTTATTATTCTTTACTTTTTGAATCGGATATGAATTGAAGGTTAGCTTCAAATAAAGATCGATGATGTAGTTTCTCTTGTGTTTCAATGACCTTAGAGGTCTGATGTACTTATGTACCCTACGAGAAGAAAAAAAACTGAGATCGTTATTATTCTTTAATTTTTCAGTTTAGATGTTAGAGGATGTAGATTGTGAGTTAGGGAGCGAATGAGAGGGTTTTGGTTGCGTCAGTTTCGGATTTGGTTGGTTTTGGACTTGTCAAGGTTGTCGACTTCAAGTTCATCAGTCTTGTAGTTAAATTTATTTTTTGATTCGGTTTTAGTTTTCATGTTGTTGACTGATGATGGTGATAACTGAGGTCAACACAAGAGTATGTATTTTGGTTGTCGTCAATTGTGGTCTTCTTCTTCTTTATTCGAAAAATCTCTATTCGAAAAGTCTATTCGAAATTTTTGAGGCTTATTCGAAAAAAGTGACTATTCGAAAAATCCTCTTTTCAAAAAATTGCTATTCGAAATTTTGAGGGTTTTGCTATTCGAAAATTCCTTTACAGGAAATTCCGACCATGTCTCCGGCGATTTTTCCGACCAACTTTTTGGACCATATTTTTGAATAGCTTCCGATGACCATTTTTTCTTTCATTGTGACCAGAAAAGTTAAGACCACAAAATTCATGAGTTTATTTTTGGTACAAAAGTCATTAAACGTTAAGATAAAAACTGTTGTCTTGAGACAATAAGATGAACAAAAAAAAGTTAAGATACCACCGAGTAAATGAATACTTTTGACCAAAGATACATATAACTTGTTTAGAAAATTGTTCCCACAAAGGATAAGAAAAAAATTTCAGATCTGAAAATAATGGTGCAAAAACAGCTTCAATAACACTATTCGAACAAAAAAAATCATTCAAACTAAGCAACCAAGCTCTGATGCCAATTGTAGGACCGATAACACTGATTTATGTGGTTCGGGAGGTCGAGGTTGATCAAAATAGATGACAGGATTCATCTTTCTACTGAGAGAAAGTAGAGAGAGGGTGGAGAACAAAAGATACTTTTATTAAGATGAAACAATGAATACACAAACCTAATGCTTAACCACACCCCTCATGGAGAGTCATGAGGGGTATTTATAGGCTCATCACACTACATGTTTGCCCCATGTACATATATAGTCCCTACGGGTGCAACTTATCATATCTAGTCTGATTCACGTATGTGACGTTATCTTCATAAAAAAGTGAGGCTAACAAAAGGCTTTTCAGAAAAGTTATCTTCATAAAATTTGTGTTTTGTTGTTGATAAAAGGATTTGCAAAAAAAAAAAAATTTGAAAGAAAAATGTTTTGCAAAAAGTGGGGTTAGTAGGGATGGAACCTGAGACCTCTAGCCTACACAGCATACACAACACACCACACACAAACCAGCTTCCCTTGGGACTTTTCTGGTTGTAGTTTGCCACATTTAATATAAGACCCTTGTTTTCTTCTTTTGCTTATTTTTACATTTCAGCTTATATTTTGCTTATTACTTGCTTATTAAGTTAGTTTCCCCCTCCTAGTATTTTTCCCAGATTAATAAATACTAAAAGTAGTTGTGAAAAAATTTCAGATTTATTTTCAATAGTTTAGTATTTTTAAGGCATTTAATTAGTTTTAATTGTTTTTAATTCATATTAATTAATTAAAAAAGTAAAAAATATTTTTCTTTTTCTCAAAATTTTCTTTTATCTTTTAGAACGTAGGAAAATTGTTTTTACCCCCGCAGGATTAGTGTAGCTTAAAATTCACGCTTTACTTCGCGCACTTACGTTTTTATTTATTTATTTATTTATTTTTATTTTTTTTATTTTAACTTTTACGTTTTTAAACTTAGATTGCGTTTTAGGTTTTCCTAGCTCCCGATTATCATTCCCGTATTAAGTAGTTTTTAAACTTTAGTTGTCATTACTTGTTTAGATTTATGTTTTAGTTGCGTTTATTTTATTTCTTGTTCGTTATTCTTTAATTTCCAGTAGTTCCATAATACCAAATAATCTCTCAACCCATCCTTACAAGCATTTTAATCTCGAATCTTACTCGATATCCTCCATTCACACCTCGTTGGGACACGACCCGGGTGATCACTTGCCCGGTATCACGTATATATATATATATATATATATATATATATATATATATATATATATATATATATATATATATATATATATATATATATATATATATATATATATATATGTTGGTCCCTTTTACTTGGTTATCAGTAACTACAAAGCTAAAATAACCAAGTTGTATGACTTTAAACAAAGATGTATAAAAGATTAACAATAAAGAAACGTAAACATAAGAGACAATATTTTCCAATGTTTAATTCTTTATTAGAAGTTAATCAAAAAGAATCGTACCCAAGTGTTTGCGGAATAACACTTGGGATTGAAAACGACAAGTATTGTATGGACTCTTCACTAAACTCAATCTATGTTGAGTGACAACTTAAATTACCCACTGAGCTATCTCAGGGGCTTGTGTTGTTCTTTGGAGGAGTAAAGTGGTTTGTGAATGCTTTGCATTAATTGCACCAACTTGTCAACTTTTACTCCTCACATATGCTTCCTATTTATACACAAGTATAGAACAACTAGTAATACATTGGACATTAAGCTTCCTTAACAATATCTTGAAAGATATTATTCTTCTGGCAAGGAACCTTCATTGAGTTAAGTCCAAAAGGCACTTTCTGATGACAGCCTGGTTTTAGCCAATTTGGGAAAGTTTGACATTAAAGTGATAAAGCACTTTAATAATGCAGCTCAAACTTTCCCGCCCAGTCCCGCCAAAACTTCAGTCTTCTTGTCATCAGTCTACAGTACATTCAAGTTGTTGAGGAGTCATGGGGTTCAGTGAGTTATTGTCATCCTCATTGAACCCATCACCTTCTTCTTGGATTAGATCACACTTCACTGAGTTCCGCCTCACTGAATGGAGAACCTTTCTTCTTAGGCTCTGTCTTAGCTCCCTGAAGGTGACTCACTGAGTTACTGTTCACCCAGTGACTTGTTTACACTTAGGGAATTTTACGTTCAAATCCTTGTTAGAGAAAGATTGGGGAATTCAGTGACCCAACAATATATATATATATATATATATATATATATATATATATATATATATATATATATATATATATATATATATATATATATATATATATATATATATATATATATATATGGTGGGGATACAATGTGAAGCCCCTTAAAATGAGAAGGATGAGAAGCCATCTCAACCATTGGATTATGTTTAATAAATAAAAAAGCGGAGTGTTATTATTGTAAATAATTAATGTTTGAGGGGTAAATCTGTAGCATTAGAATGTCACAAAAATCTGATCCCCTTTTCATTTCAAACCCTAATTTCACACATACGGCACCACCAATAACCACCAATCACCATCACACCACCCAATCACCACCGCACAACCAATCACCATCACACCACCGATAACCACCGCACCATTAATCACCATCGCACCACCAATAACCACCGCACCACCAATCACCATTGCACCACCAATAACCACTGCACCACCAATCACCATAGCACAACCAATAACCACCGTACCACCAATCACCATCGCACCACCAATAACCACCGCACCACCAATCACCAACTAATCACCAACTGATGTAGTAGCTATTGAACTGAGATGCAGTAGCTTTTAGTTTGCGGGGTATAATCATAAGTTAGGTTAGATGTAGTATTTGCCAAGTGCGAAAGTTACTTTGTATTCTTGATTTTTTATCTGATGCAGTAGTTATTGAACTTAGATGCAGTAGCTTTTAGTTTGTGGCGTATAAGCATAAGTTAGGTTAGATGTAGTCCGTTTCATGTACGAAAGTGACTTTGTATTCTTGATTTTTTATCTGATGCATTAGTTATTGAACTGAGATGCAGTAACTTTTAGTTTGCGGCATATAAGCATAAGTTAGGTTAGATGTAGTCTGTTCCATGTGCGAAAGTGACTTTGTATTCTTGATTTTTATCTGATGCAGTAGCTATTGAACTGAGATGAAGTAACTTTTAGTTTGTGGCATATAAGCATAAGTTAGGTTAGATGTAGTCCGTTTCATGTACAAAAGTGACTGTGTATTCTTGATTTTTTATATGATGCAGTAGCTATTGAACTGAGATGCGGCAAATTTTAGTTTGCGGCATATAAGCATAAGTTAGGTTAGATGTAGTCCATTTCATGTACGAAAGTGACTTTGTATTCTTGATTTTTTATATGATGCAGTAGCTATTGAATTGAGATGCGGTAACTTTTAGTTTGCGGCATATAAGCATAAGTTAGGTTAGATGTAGTCTGTGCCATGTGTGAAAGTGACTTTGTATTCTTGATTTTTTATCTGATGCAATAGCTATTGAACTGAGATGTAGTAACTTTTAGTGTGCGGCATATAAGCATAAGTTAGGTTAGATGTAGTATATGCCATGTGCGAAAGTGACTTTGTATTCTTGATTTTTTATCTGATGTTGTAGCTATTGAAATGAGATGTAGTAACTTTTAGTTTGCAGCATATAAGCATAAGTTAGGTTAGATGTAGTCTGTTTCATGTATGAAAGTGACTTTGTATTCTTGATTTTTTATCTTATGCAGTAGCTATTGAACCGAGATGTAGTAACTTTTAGTTTGCGGCGTATATGCATAAGTTAGGTTAGATGTTGTCCATTTCATGTACGAAAGTGACTTTGTATTCTTGATTTTTATCTAATGCACTAGCAGTTGAACTAAGATGCAGTAGCTTTTAGCTTGCGGTGTATGAGAACAAGTTAGGTTAGATGTAGTTTGTGCCATGTGCGAAAGTGACTTTGTATGCTTGATTATTTATCTGATGCAGTAGCTATTGAACTGAGATGCGGTAACTTTTAGTTTGCGGTGTATAATCATAAGTTAGGTTAGATGTAGTCCGTTTCATGCACGAAAGTGAATTTGTATTCTTGATTTTTTATCTGATGCACTAGCAGTTGAACTAAGATGCAGTAGCTTTTATTTGGGGTGCATGAGAATAAGTTAGGTTAGATGTAGTTTGTGCCATGTGCAAAAGTGACTTTGTATGCTTGGTTATTTATCTGATGCAGTCGCTATTGAACTGAGATGCAGTAACTTTTACTTGCCTAAGCTTATGATGCAGTTGATCCCAATGGAAATATTGCAATCGAGTGGGACATTATTAGTTGGACTCCTGATGGCTATGTTGTAAGTACTAATTTACTCTTTGGTTTGAATTTCCCAATCATCCATAGTTTATGTCAAAGCTATTTCATTGAAGATTTAATATATTAGATGTTGAAACTTTTTCTTTCTCTGTAAATTTACTATGTTCGACATGTTGGACATTCTAACGAGTTTGATAATTTGTTTAGGCGATTGTTACCATGTACAACTTCCTGCAATACCATCACATTTCACCTCCGGGGTGAACATTAGGATGGACATGGGCTGAAAAAGAGGTAATATGGAGCATGATGGGTGGTCAACCAACTGAACAAGTTGATTGTTCAAGATACAAAACTAGATCTCTACACTACTGCAAGAAAATACCTTCAATCGTCGATTTACTGCCCGGGACTCCTTACAATCAGCGGATAGCAAAATTGCTGTAAGGGCTGGGTTATCAACTCGTGGGCTCAGGAACCAAAAAATTACGCTAGCTCATTTGAATTTAGTGTTGATGCAGCCGGAACCATTAGCAAAATAGTTAAACCGCCAAAGAACTTCACATTGCTTGCACGAGGTCCTGGGTTTAATTGTGAACCAAATGTAGTTGGTAAACCATTAGAATATACGCTTTTCTATTATTTAAGGATTTGTATATTGTTTATGAAAGAGCATTGCAGACACAAATTTTCAAGTTGGTCTTTTTTTATATATAAGTTGTACATGTATATTGATTATGACATGCATTTAAGAATTTGTATATTGTTTATTAATTTTACAAAATGAGTTAGTACTTCATTTCATCCTTTTTATAAGTTGTACATGTTTATAATGGTTCAAATCTTCATTTCATCCTTTAAATATACTACATCCATGTTAATTTTCTACTGCATCACTGATTCACTATTGATTTTCTACAGCATCACAGTGTATAAATTACTGCATCGCATTGTATATAAACTTAATGTATCGCCAAGGATGTAAATTAGTGCATCGCATTGTCTATAAACTTAATGTATCACAAAGATGTAAATTACTGCATCACAATGTATAAATCAACTGAATTACAATGTTATAAATTTGCTTAATCAATATATTTAAATCTATTGCATCATAATGTATTTAACTGGTGCATCACAAAAAAAAAATGATTTTCACTTTCTAATCTAGAAGTAGTGTTTCCTTTTCTTTGGAGCTAACTGGGGAGCAGATGATACATCATTAGAGTTCTTCCTTTTCTTTTGACCCATTTGGCTAGTTGTGATTGGTGTTGAGTAATTAGCGTCTTGTGCTATCGATTTGGAAGGTCTGGATGCTGATATCATGACTGGTGTGTGGTAGATAGGAAAGCTTGCTGAAACAACAACATATAACAACTTCAGTAACTATGCACACATTCATTAAATAACTTACACAAGACATGTTGCTAATAAGCGATTTTAGTAACACCCAAGCACCACATATACTAGAAATACTATTGTAAAATTAGTAAATTGACTACAAATTAAGCTAATGCAAGTCGCATAATAGAAAAATACACAGCTAACTAATTAACATTGCATATACGTGACACTAAACACCTACTACATTACAATTGAAAATCAAGTGCATCGTTCATACAAATAAGCAAACAAACACATTTTGACCCATAATGCAACCTACGGGTAACTTAATTTAGCCATAAAATCGTTAATGAACATGATTTTCGTATTCTTTTTAAAGAATTTTTTTTAACTTGAAGTAAAGATATTGATGCACTGCTTTCAAGACATGTTTTCCTTTGTGAGACGTATAGCATCGATTTCCAAACTATAATAAAATACTAACTCAGTGTTTTCAAAATATACCAAGTATCTTTCTTCTCATTTTAAATAATTTATTGCATTGTGTTATTTTGATTTGTGTATTGCAAGGCAGTAGAATATACATAGCAATGCAGTAATATGTAACATTATGATGCAGTAATAATATCTTAGTATACGTTTTTTTTTCTTCTTTTTTTTAGTGTATTGTGATGCAGTAGAGTATACATAGTGAAGCAGTAGATTATACATAGTGATGCAGTAGAATATACATAGTGATGCAGTAGAATATGCAACCTACGGGTAACCTAATTTAGCCATACACGTGACAACTAAACACCTACTGCACACATTTCAAAATCAAGTGCATCGTTCACACAAATAAGCAAACAAACACATTTTAACCCATACTGCAACCTATAAGTAACCTAATATAGCCATATACGTGACAACTAAACACCTACGGTATCAAATTTAAAAACCAAGTGCATCACTCATACTAATAAGCAAACAAACACATTTTGACCCATAATGCAACCTACGGGTAACCTAAGTTAGCCATACACATTGAATTCATTGATACTAGTGATTCCGTACACAACGAGTATTTCCTACACCTAACCATATACATTTTTTGTATTTAACATTTCACTATCATGTTTATACAAGTTACTGTCGTTATTACTCTTCAAACCACGAAAGTCGACTAATTAACCTTGCATATACATGACAAATAAAAACCTAATCCATTACAATTGAAAATCAAGTGCATCGTTCTTACAAATAAGCAAACAAACACATTTTGACGCATTATGCAACCTACGAGTAACCTAATTTAGACATAAAATCGTTAATGAACATGATTTTTGTATTCTTTTTAAAGAAATTCTTTATAACTCGAAGTATAGATATTGAAGCATTACTTTCAAGACATGTTTTCCTTTGTGAGACGTATAGCATTGATTTCCAAACTACAATAAAATACTATCTCAGTGTTTACGAAATATACCAAGTATCTTTTTTCTCATTTTAAATAATTTATTGCATTGTGTTATTTTGTTTAGTGTATTACAAGGCAGTAGAATATACATAGCAATAAAATAATATGTAACATTATGATGCAGTAATACTATCTTAGTATAGGATTTTTTTTGTTTAGTGTATTGTGATGCAATAGAATATACATAGTGATGTAGTAGATTATACATAGTGATGCAGTAAAATATACATAGTGATGCAGTAAAATATGCAACCTACGGGTAACCTAATTTAGCCATATACGTGAAAACTAAACACCTATTGCATCAAAATTCAAAATCAAGTGCATCGTTCATACAAATAAGCAAAAAAACACATTTGAACCCATACTGAACCTATAGGTAACCCAATGTGGCCATATACGTGACAACAAAACACCTACGGCATCAAATTTAAAAACCAAGTGCATCACTCATACTAATCAGCAAACAAACACATTTTGACCCAAAATGCAACCTACGGGTAACCTAAGTTAGCCATACACATTGAATTCATTGATACTAGTGTTTCCGAACACAACGAGTATTTCCTTCACCTAACCATATACAATTTTTGTATTTAACATTTCACTATCATGTTTATAAAAGTTACTATCGTTATTACTTTTCAAAGCTCGAAAGTCGACTAATTAACCTTGCATATACGTGACAACTAAACACCTACTCCATCAAAATTGAAAATCAAATGCATTGTTCATACAAAAAAGCAAACAAACACATTTTGACCCATAATGCAACCTACGGGTAACCTAATTTAGCCATAAAATCGTTAATGAACATGGTTTTTGTATTCTTTTTAAAGAAATTCTTTATAACTTGAAGTATAGATATTGAAGCATTACTTTCAAGACATGTTTTCCTTTGTGAGACGTATAGCATCGATTTCCAAACTACAATAAAATACTATTTCAGTGTTTCCGAAATATACCAAGTATCTTTCTTCTCCTTTTAAATAATTTATTGCATTGTGTCATTTTGTTTAGTGTATTGCTTGGCAGTAGAGTATACAAAGTGATGCAGTGGAATATACATAGCAATACAGTAATATGTAACATTATGATGCAGTAATGCTATCTTAGTATAGGATTTTTTTTGTTGAGTGTATTGTGATGCAGTAGAATATACCTAGTGATGTAGTAGATTATACATAGTGATGCAGTAGAATATACATAGTGATGCAATAGAATATGCAACCTACGGGTAACCTAATTTAGCCATATACGTGACAACTAAAGACCTACTGCATCACATATCAAAATCAAGTGCATCGTTCATACAAATAAGCAAACAAACACATTTTAACCCATACTACAACCAATTGGTAACCAAATGTAGCCATATACGTGACAACTAAACACCTACGTCATCAAATTTAAAAACCAAGTGCATCACTCATACTAATAAGCAAACAAACACATTTTAACCCATAATTCAACCTACGGGTAAACTAAGTTAGCCATACACATTGAATTCATTGATACTAGTGATTCCGTAGACAACGTGTATTTCCTTCATCTAACCATATACAATTTTTGTAATTAACATTTCACTATCATGTTTATACAATTTATTGTCGTCATTAGTTTTCAAACCTTGAAAGTCGACTAATTAACTTTGCATGTACGTAAACACCTACTTCATCACAATAGATAATCAAGTGCATCGTTCATACAATTAGGCAAACAAACACATTTTGACCCATAATGCAACCTACGGTTAACCTAATTTAGCCATAAAATATTTAATGAACATGATTTTTGTATTATTTTTATAGAAATTCTTTATAACTTGAAGTATAGATATTGAAGCATTACTTTCAAGACATGTTTTCCTTTGTGAGACATATAGCATTGATTTCCAAACTACAATAAAATACTATCTATGTGTTTCCGAAATATACCATGTATCATTCTTCTCCTTTTAAATAATTTATTGCATTGTGTTATTTTGTTTAGTGTATTGCTAGGCAGTAGAATATACAAAGTGATGTAGTATAATATACATAGCAATACAGTAATATGTAAAATTATGATGCAGTAATACTATCTCAATATAGGATTTTTTTGTTGAGTGTATTATGATGCAGTAGAATATACATAGTGATGCAGTAGATTATACATAATGATGCAGTAGAATATACATAGTGATGCAATAGAATATGCAGCCTACGGGTAACCTAATTTAGCCATATACGTGACAACTAAACACCTACTGCATCACATTTCAAAATCAAGTGCATCATTCATACAAATAAGCAAACAAACACATTTTAACCCATACTGAACCTATAGGTAACCTAATTTAGCCATATACGTGACAAATAAACACCTACGGCATCAAATTTAAAAACCAAGTGCATCACTCATACTAATAAGGAAACAAACACATTTTGACCCATAATGCAACCTACGAATAACCTAATTTAGCCATACACATTGAATTCAATGATACTAGTGATTCCGTAGACAACGAGTATTTCCTTCACCTAACCATATACAATTTTTGTATTTAAAATTTCACTATCATGTTTATACAAGTTACTGTCTTTATTACTTTTCAAACCTCGAAATTCGACTAGTTAACCTTGCATATACATGACAACTAAACACCTACTCCATCACAATTGAAAATCAAGTGTATCGTTCATACAAATAAGCAAACAAACACATTTTGACACATAATGCAACCTACTGGTAACCTAATTTAGCCATAAAATCGTTAATGAACATGATTTTGTATTCTTTTTAAAGAAATTCTTTATAACTTGAAGTATAGATATTGAAGCATTACTTTCAAGACATGTTTTCCTTTGTGAGACATATAGCATTGATTTCCAAACTACAATAAAATACAATCTCGGTGTTTTCGAAATATACGAAGTATCTTTCTTCTCATTTTATATAATTTATTGCATTGTGTTATTTTGTTTTGTGTATTGCAAGGCAGTAGAATATACAAAGTGATGCAGTAGAATATGCATAGCAATGCAGTAATATGTAACATTATGATGCGGTAATACTATCTTAGTATAGGATTTTTTTGTTGAGTGTATTGTGATGCAGTAGAATATACATAGTGATGCAGTAGATTATACATAGTGATGCAGTAGAATATACATACTAATGCAGTAGAATATGCAACCTACGGGTAACCTAATTTAGCCAAATACGTGACAACTAAACACCTAGTGCATCACATTTCAAAATCAAGTGCATCGTTCATACAAATAAGCAAACAAACACATTTTAACCCATACTGCAACCTATATGTAACCTAATTTAGCCATATACGTGACAACTAAACACCTACGGCATCAAATTTAAAAACCAAGTGCATCACTCATACTAATAAGCCAACAAACACATTTTGACACATAATGCAACCTACGGGTACCCTAAGTTAGCCATACACATTGAATTCATTGATACTAGTGATTCCATAGACAACGAGTATTTCCTTCACCTAACCATATACAATTTTTGTATTTAACATTTCACTATCATGTTTGTAAAATTTACTGTCATCATTACTTTTCAAACCTTGAAAGTCGACTAATTAACCTTGCATATACGTGACAACTAAACACCTACTCCATCACAATTGAAAATCAAGTGCATCGTTCATACCAATAAGCAAACAAACACATTTTGACCCATAATGCAACCTATGGGTAACCTAAGTTAGCCATAAAATCGTTAACGAACATGATTTTTGTATTCTTTTTAATGAAATTCTTTATAACTTGAGGTATAGATATTGAAGCATTACTTTCAAGACATGTTTTCCTTTGTGAAACGTATAGCATTGATTTCCAAACTACAATAAAATATTATCTCAGTGTTTCTGAAATATACCAAGTATCTTTCTTCTCATTTTAAATAATTTATTGCATTGTGTTATTTTGTTTAGTGTATTGCACGACAGTAGAATATACAATGTGATGCAGTAGAATATACATAGCAATGCAGTAATATGCAACATTATGATGCAGTAATACTATCTCAGTATAGGATTTTTTTTGTTCAGTGTATTATGATGCAGTAGAATATACATAGTGATGCAGTAGAATATGCAACCTACGGGTAACCTAATTTAGCCATATACGTGACAACTAAACATCTACTGTATCATATTTCAGAATCAAGTGCATCGTTCATACAAATAAGCAAACAAACACATTTTAACCCATACTGCAACCTATAGGTAACCTAATGTAGCCATATACATGACAACTAATCACCTACTACATCAAATTTAAAAACCAAGTGCATCACTCATACTAATAAGCAAAAAAACACATTTTGACCCATAGCGCAACCTACGGGTAACCTAAGCTGGCCATATACATTGAATTCATTGATACTAGTGATTCCGTAGACAACGAGTATTTCCTTCACCTAACCATATACAATTTACTACAGTAAATTGATATTTTAGTTCATCACAATATAAATGCCTTAGTTTCTCCGCACTAATTGTTGCACTTATTTTTCTTATTCTTTTCTTTAGTTCCACTCTTTCCCACGTAAACCACTAACATTGTGGATTTGTAACTGAGATATACTAAAAGGCAAAATAATTTGTAATGTTCTAACTTTTTTAAATGAGGTGTACTAGCTTTTTTAACTGTGATGTACTAACAAAATACATAGTGATGCAGTAAATTTATAATGTCATGCAGTGAAATACAATTTAATGCAGTAAAATTTACTACGTTAAATTGTATATTTTAGTTCATCACAAAGGGCTAAGTGGTCATCTACAACAAAATGTAGCATATTACACATATCGTGCACTAATGTCACACACAAAAAATGTTGCTAGCTATACTAAAAAACCTCCTGACCTCTAATGTGGGTTGACTTGTTGGAAATTTATCCACTGTAAGAAGATGAAAGCAAAACTAAACCAGTGACCACTTTTCTTTATCCAAAGCAATTGCCAGCGGCTCCAAATATTTGCCCAGAAATGACACTATTTAGACTTACAAACTTCATCGAACATTCAAATGAAATCAACTTTACCCAAATGAATGTTCAAAACTAAGTTCTGCTCAATATATCTATACATGCATCTTTAAACGTACAACATGTTCTGTTACTCCATATTATATCATTTTGAAATAAGACAACGGGAAGGTGGCTACCATTTTGAAGTAAAAGTTTACCTGGCTAGCTATCACGCTTCTGCAATGAAGAAACTGGTGGCAACCCGCCACTAATGTTGTAGCTATAAAACACAACACAGTACTAACTCCAATCAGCAAAAATATCACATCTCCCTAACAAAACCATTCAATAATCAAACTCTCATTACCACTATTCAACACCTGACAAACCAATAACCAGATCTGTGATATTAACGCTAATCTCATTAATTGCTTCACAAAGGGGGTGTTTGGATTAGCTCATTTCACTGAATTATTAGCTTAACCGAATCTGAAAAACATAATAAGCTGACTTTTAACTCCACAAACTCAACTAAATAAGCTTATACGCCCTAAAAAGTAAGCATATCTGCTATTCTAAATTTAGATAAACCCATAAGCCAAGAAATAAGTTAATCTAACCACCCCCCCTTAATTAACTCGACATTACATAAATCTTACATAACTAGTGCAACCACATCATCAAAAAAACATTGTCGTAATTCAGATCTCTAAACCACTCACACAAAATATGCTCATAGATCCGTTTCATTAATTAGTTGAATTTTACACAACCAAGACAATGCACACATTTACCTTAACCCTAAAAGAAAATTCGGATCTCTAACACATTTTAGACAGCCAAGTTAGTTGCGGTCAGAGGGTTTGACCACCCAAAACTAGTGCATCACAACACGAACCTAGTACATTACAGTTATAGACATTTTATCAAACACATGCTGTGTAGGTTTTATACACACACTTTTCATCTAGTTTTTTTTAAATACCTACTGAATGAATATTTTTAATTAACTAAATACACTAATAATAAACAAAAACATATTAACAATTGATAAACATAATCGAATTACAATATAGTAAATTAACAAAAAAAACTATTAAAAAACAAAATATTAAGATCTTACTATCATTATTCATTGATGTTGCACTAGTTGTTGATGTTGAATAATCATTGTTAGTTGGTGATGATGAACACTCAATCGGCATCTTAAAATAATGGTGGAGAATGGTGGAGATCACAGTGGGGAATGGTGGAGATCACAATGGGGATGAAGGTAAATATGACGGTGGAGAATGGTAGAGTCGGGGGAGAAGAAGGAGCATGGAAGAGGAGAATAGAAAAAATAAGATTGATATTGGTTTTTGCAAGTCGGCCTTTTTACAAGGGTTGACTAGTGAATTCCACTCACGTCTACTTTGTATGTATAATTGATATTGGTTTTGAACCACGAATCACACACCCTACATGTGGACTACACCAATTTAGTTGAATGTCTTTTTCATTTTTTTTTATTTTTTTTTTGGTAATTCTTTGTTGCCTAAAAGATCAAGAATAAGAAAATACTTATTACACTACCATATCTTATTTTTCCTTTGTTGCCTATAGTAGAAGCACAAGTATGGAACTTATAGCACTTAAATAAAGAAAATTTTGGTTTGGAGCTATAATCTACCTCCATAATTCTTCAGCCGTCCTCCATAATTCTTCATATCGTCCATGGATTCAAAAGTTAAAACAGTGACCAACGTTTTAAGAACATTATTGCGATGACTAATAATATAATTTATAGAAAATCATACTATAAATGTCAAAATAAATATAGGGTAATCATAATCATCAAAATCTATCACATAAATTCTTAGAAACGACCAATTGAAAAAGAATTAGAAAAGGCGCATAAACATGGGACATAGGCTGATATTTGCAAGACTGGCTAACTGAGATTAACCTAATCAACTTCTGATGTTTACAAATGAAACAAATCCTATTAACGCCTATTAAGGTTTTATTTGCACAACTAAAACTATCTGCATGTTTGATTAGATTGACCCTAACAATGCTTGGAAACATTAATCATCCCAATCTAATACTCACACAATATAAACCAAAAATATATAAAAGTAAATTAATTAAAGCAATTCCTCAACAATTGGTGACCAAAATACAAAAAACACCTATCACACTCAAATTCAAAACTAATAAAAAAACATATACAACAACATTAAATAAACAGGACCCATAAATGAATTTAAGATGATTGATGATCGATG
This sequence comes from Artemisia argyi, assembly GCA_030686995.1. Taxonomy (NCBI): domain Eukaryota; kingdom Viridiplantae; phylum Streptophyta; class Magnoliopsida; order Asterales; family Asteraceae; genus Artemisia; species Artemisia argyi. The sequence goes on along the minus strand of CM060685.1, from coordinate 199,391,525 downwards.
TAGAAATAATAGAACACAATAGAAAGGTAAGAAACATTGAATCATTGAAATTGAAAAACTAACTAATGTAGACATGAAACCTTAAATATTACCGAAGTAGTCAGTTAATTGTTGTTCTCGTTCAATTGTGTGAACCGATGTGTTCATGGTATATTGAAGGGTCGCATTATGGTTTTTTGAGGTAAAATAAATGAATGATTGAAGGATCGAGCGAGAGAGATTTGGTTCCCCATAATTGAATTAAATTATTGAATTTGATTTTGATATTAGCACCATCGGTTTTAATTAGGAACTAGGATTGCTATTCTTCTTATGTGCTTCAGAGTGAAACTGGGTAAACCCACTTTGTTTCTTTAATTTACAATTTTATCCCAATAGTATGTAAAAATGGCTCTTGAGTACATTTGTATTTTATAATATTTTGCTGCATTTTAATCAAAAACGAAAATTAGGAAATTTCTTTTTTATAAATTTCCTTTTTTCATTTAGAACTTATGAAAATTGTTTTTACCCTCGTAGGATTAGTGTAGCTTAAAATTCACGTTTTACTTCGCGCATTTTAGGTTTCCCTAGCTTCCGGTTATCATTCTCGTAGCATTTTAAGTAGTTTTTAAACTTTAGTTGTCATTACTTGTTTAGATTTATGTTTTAGTTGCGTTTATTTTATTTCTTGTTCGTTATTCGTTAATTTCCCGTAGTTCTATAATACCAAATAATCTCTCAACCCATCCTTACAAGCATGTTAATCTTGAATCTTACACGATATCCTCCATTCACACCTCGTTGGGACGCGACCCGGGTGATCACTTGCCCAGTATCACACACACACACACACACACACACACACACACACACACACACACATATATATATATATATATATATATATATATATATATATATATATATATATATATATATATATATATATATATATATATATATATATATCGTATTCCCGGGTTTTTGCAAGTCGGCCTTTTCACAAGGGCTGACTAGTGAATTCCACTCACGTCTACTTTGTATGTATAATTGATATCCGTTTTGAACCACGAATCACACACCCTACATGTGGACTGCTCCAATTTAGTTGAATGTCTATTTTTTTTTTAATTTTTTTTTGGTAATTCATTGTTGCCTAAAAGATCAAGAATAAGAAAATACTTATTACACTACCATATCTTATTTTTCCTTTGTTGCCTATAGTAGAAGCACAAGTATGGAACTTATAGCACATAAATAAAGAAAATTTTGGTTTGGAGCACTAATCTATCTCCATAATTCTTCAGCCGTCCTTGTATGGCCATTTAGTTTGGATCGGTCAGATATGGAAATAGCCCAATCATATCGTCCATGGATTCAAAAGTTAAAACAGTAACCAACATTTTAAGAACATTATTGCGATGACTAATGATATAATTTATAGAAAATCGTACTATAAATGTCAAATTAAATATAGGGTAATCATAATCATCAAAATCTATCACATAAATTCTTAGAAACGACCAATTGAAAAAGAATTAGAAAAGGCGCATAAACAAGGGACATAGGCTGATATTTGCAAGACTGGCTAACTAAGATTAATCTAATCAACTTCTGATGTTTGCAAATGAAACAAATCCTATTAACGCCTATTAAGCTTTTATTTGCACAACTAAGAACTATCTGCATGTTTGATTAGATTGATCCTAACAATGCTTGGAAACATTAATCATCCCAATCTAATACTCATACAAAATAAACCAACAATATATAAAAGTAAATTAATTAAAGCAATTCCTCAACAATTGGTGACCAAAATACAAAAAACACCTATCACACTCAAATTCAAAACTAAGAAAAAAACATATACAACAACATTAAATAAACAGGACCCATAAATGAATTCAAGATGATTGAAGATCGATGTAGAAATAATAGAACACAATAGAAAAGTAAGAAACATTGAATCATTGAAATTGAAAAACTAACTAATGTAGGCATGAAACCTTAAATATTACCGAAGTAGTCAATTAATTGTTGTTCTCGTTCAATTGTGTGAACCAATGTGTTCATAGTATATTGAAGGGTCGCATTATGGTTTTTTGAGGTAAAATAAATGAATGATTGAAGGATCGAGCGAGAGAGATTTTGTTCCCAATAATTGAATTAAATTATTGAATTTGATTTTGATATTAGCACCATCGGTTTTAATTAGGAACTAGGATTGCAGGATGTATTCTTCTTATGTGTTTGAGAGTGAAACTTGGTAAAGCCACTTTGTTTCTTTAATTTACAATTTTATCCCAATAGTATGTTAAAATGGCTCTTGAGTACATGTGTATTTTATAATATTTTTCTGCATTTTAATCAAAAACGAAAATTAGGAATTTTTTTTTTTTTAATTTCCTTTTATCTTTTAGAACGTAGGAAAATTGTTTTTACCCCCGTAGGATTAGTGTAGCTTAAAATTCACGTTTTACTTTGCGCATTTTAGGTTTTAAAACTTAGATTGCATTTTAGGTTTCCCTAGCTTTCGGTTATCATTCCCGTAGCATTTTAAGTAGTTTTTAAACTTTAGTTATCATTACTTGTTTAGATTTATGTTTTAGTTGCGTTTATTTTATTTCTTGTTCGTTATTCGTTAATTTCCCGTAGTTCTATAATACCAAATAATCTCTCAACCCATCCTTACAAGCATTTTAATCTTGAATCTTACACGATATCCTCCATTCACACCTCGTTGGGACACGACCCGGGTGATCACTTGCCCAGTATCACACATATATATCGTATTCATGGGTTTTTGCAAGTCGGCCTTTTCACAAGGGCTGACTAATGAATTTCACTCACGTCTACTTTGTATGTATAATTGATATCCGTTTTGAACCACGAATCACACACCCTACATGTGGACTGCTCCAATTTAGTTGAATGTCTATTTTTTTTTTTAAATTTTGGTAATTCTTTGTTGCCTAAAAGATCAAGAATAAGAAAACACTTATTACACTACCATATCTTATTTTTCCTTTGTTGCCTATAGTAGAAGCACAAGTATGGAGCTTATAGCACATAAATAAAGAAAATTTTGGGTTGGAGCTCTAATCTACCTCCATAATTCTTCAGCCGTTCTTGTATAACCATTTGGTTTGGATCGGTCAGATATGGAAATAGCCCAATCATATCGTCCACGGATTCAAAAGTTAAAACAATAACCAACGGTTTAAGAACATTATTGCGATGACTAATGTTATAATCTATAGAAAATCAAACTATAAATGTCAAAATAAATATAGGGTAATCATAATCATCAAAATCTATCACATAAATTCTTAGAAACGACCAATTGAAAAAGAATTAGAAAAGGCGCATAAACAAGGGACATAGGCTGATATTTGCAAGACTGGCTAACTAAGATTAATCTAATCAACTTCTGATGTTTACAAATGAAACAAATCCTATTAACGCCTATTAAGCTTTTATTTGCACCACAAAGAACTATCTGCATGTTTGATTAGATTGATCCTAACAATGCTTGGAAACATTAATCATCCCAATCTAATACTCATACAATATAAACCAACAATATATAAAAGTAAATTAATTAAAACAATTCCTCAACAATTGGTGACCAAAATACAAAAAACACCTATCACACTCAAATTCAAAACTAAGAAAAAAACATATACAACAACATTAAATAAACAGGACCCATAAATGAATTCAAGATGATTGATGATCGATGTAGAAATAATAGAACACAATAGAAAGGTAAGAAACATTGAATCATTGAGATTGAAAAACTAACTAATGTAGACATGAAACCTTAAATATTACCGAAGTAGTCAATTAATTATTGTTCTCGTTCAATTGTGTGAACCAATGTGTTCATAGTATATTGAAGGGTCGCATTATAGTTTTTTGAGGTAAAATAAATGAATGATTGAAGGATCGAGCGAGAGAGATTTTGTTCCCAATAATTGAATTAAATTATTGAATTGGATTTTGATATTAGCACCATCGGTTTTAATTAGGAACTAGGATTGCAGGATGTATTCTTCTTGTGTGTTTGAGAGTGAAACTGGGTAAACCCCCTTTGTTTCTTTAATTTACAATTTTATCCCAATAGTATGTTAAAATTGCTCTTGAGTACATGTGTATTTTATAATATTTTTCTGCATTTTAATCAAAAACGAAAATTAGGAATTTTTTTTTTTTTAATTTCCTTTTATCTTTTAGAACGTAGGAAAATTGTTTTTACTCCCGTAGGATTAGTGTAGCTTAAAATTCACGTTTTACTTCACGCATTTTAGGTTTTAAAACTTAGATTGCATTTTAGGTTTCCCTAGCTTCCGGTTATCATTCCCGTAGCATTTTAAGTAGTTTTAATACTTTAGTTATCATTACTTGTTTAGATTTATGTTTTAGTTGCGTTTATTTTATTTCATGTTTGTTATTCGTCAATTTCCCGTAGTTCTATAATACCAAATAATCTCTCAACCCATCCTTACAAGCATTTTAATCTTGAATCTTACACGATATCCTCCATTCACACCTCATTGGGACACGACCCGGGTGATCACTTGCCCAGTATCACATATATATATCGTATTCATGGGTTTTTGCAAGTCGGCCTTTTCACAAGGGCTGACTAGTGAATTTCACTCACGTCTACTTTGTATGTATAATTGATATCCATTTTGAACCACGAATCACACACCCTACATGTGGACTGCTCCAATTTAGTTGATTGTCTATTTTAATTTTTTTTTTTTTTTTTGGTAATTCTTTGTTGCCTAAAAGATCAAGAATAAGAAAATACTTATTACACTACCATATCTTATTTTTCCTTTGTTGCCTATAGTAGAAGCACAAGTATGGAGCTTATAGCACATAAATAAAGAAAATTTTGGGTTGGAGCTCTAATCTACCTCCATAATTCTTCAGCCGTCCTTGTATGACCATTTAGTTTGGATTGGTCAGATATGGAAATAGCCCAATCATATCGTCCATGGATTCAAAAGTTAAAACAATAACCAACGTTTTAAGAACATTATTGCGATGACTAATGTTATAATTTATAGAAAATCATACTATAAATGTCAAAATAAATATAGGGTAATCATAATTATCAAAATCTATCACATAAATTCTTAGAAACGACCAATTGAAAAAGAATTAGAAAAGGTGCATAAACATGGGACATAGGCTGATATTTGCAAGACTAGCTAACTAAGATTAATCTAATCAACTTCTGATGTTTACAAATGAAACAAATCCTATTAACGCCTATTAAGGTTTTATTTGCACAACTAAGAACTATCTGCATGTTTGATTAGACTGATCCTAACAATGCTTGGAAACATTAATCATCCCAATCTAATACTCATACAATATAAACCAACAATATATAAAAATAAATTAATTAAAGAAATTCCTCAACAATTGGTTACCAAAATACAAAAAACACCTATCACACTCAAATTCAAAACTAAGAAAAAAACATATACAACAACATTAAATAAACAGGACCCATAAACGAATTTAAGATGATTGATGATCGATGTAGAAATAATAGAACACAATAGAAAGGTAAGAAACATTGAATCATTGAAATTGAAAAACTAACTAATGTAGACATGAAACCTTAAATATTACCGACGTAGTCAATTAATTGTTGTTCTCGTTCAATTTTGTGAACCGATGTGTTCATAGTATATTGAAGGGTCGCATTATGGTTTTTTGAGGTAAAATAAATGAATGATTGAAGGATCGAGAGATATTTGGTTCCCCATAATTGAATTAAATTATTGAATTTGATTTTGATATTAGCACCATCGGTTTTAATTAGGAACTAGGATTGTAGGATGTATTCTTCTTATGTGTTTGAGAGTGAAACTGGGTAAACCCACTTTGTTTCTTTAATTTACAATTTTATCCCAATAGTATGTAAAAATGGGTCTTGAGTACATGTGTATTTTATAATATTTTTCTGCATTTTAATCAAAAACGAAAATTAGGAAATTTCTTTTTTTTAAATTTCCTTTTATCTTTTAGAACGTAGGTGTTGGGAATTCTGCTAATTGAGAATTCTGCTGACTGTTACTGCTGAAGGATACTGCTGAAAAGCTGGTTCCTGCTGAAGCAGTGTATCTGCTGAAGATTAGTTTCAGCATTATTAGTTTCTGCGGAAATAGATATTCCGTATATTATGTAAGATAGTTAGGATATGCATGAGTTTATTTAGGAAGTGATAATGCATATCTTTTAAAGTTTTTAGAAGATACGTTTCTTGTGAAACGGTTTAGGGTTCCTTGTGTATAAAAGGAACACACGATTATGTATTGACACACGTTTTTTAGAAAACACTTACAGTATTATTAAAAGATCCATAGAGGATCAAGTGTTCTTAGTATTCAGTTGTTCATACTTGTGTTTGTTTCTGTTGGATCGTTGTAGGTCGAGGTTGTTTAGACCTCATATCATCTAGGAACAATCAATAACAAAGGCGGAATATTCAATAAGAATCAATTGTTATTAACAACAAGGTTTCTTCGTCATCATCTTCACTACAACTAATCGGCGTCTACAATAAGACTACGCCTAGACACACACACACACACCTTTACTAGACGTCTACATCTTTTACTTACAGTTAAACCAATTCCCTGTATCTCTTTATATAATAAAGATACTAAGGTTACAAAATACTATGAAGGACTATATTAAAATAACTTATTTGTAAAGTAAGTCCCTTGCCTTTTGCATTCTTCACTTTGTCATCATAAGTTCTTCATCTTTCATATTTTGTCAATATCAACTCAAGTATAAATCCCAACAGTTTCCGCTTTAGAGACAAGTTTCAGATTTCTTTTAGTGTGTTAGTGATTACATTAACATAACTAACGATCCACGAGTGCTCAAATATCTACCAAGGTCTTAGGTTCAACAAGTGGTATCAGAGCCTCGAGAGAGTCTCTGTGATACTAAGAAACATCAATCTTACACCCTCTCAATCAGAAACAACCAAAAACAATGCCTGGAATAGATGATGAATCTGATGCAACTCAGAACCAAAACACCACTTCTCTCCAACAACTCACTCTCTCAAACAGTAATGCCAACTTCCCATACCTTAAGAATGCAGAGGAGTATGAATTATGGTCCATGAAGATGCAAAACTGGATCACAAACATTGACTGGAATCTTTGGGAAGTTGTCCGTAAGGGTAACAGCTTGAAGAAACATGTCAAAGATGCTGATGGGGTGGTTACCATCGTAGATCCTAAAACTGTTGAAGAAGTTCTAGCCGTTCAGAGGGAGAATAAAGTCAGAACAATTCTCCTTCAGGCTATTCCAGATGACCACATGGGTGACTTCCACTTCATGGAAGATGCTAAGGACATCTGGATGGCCATCAAGGCTAGATTTGGTGGGAATGATGAGTCAAGGAGGATGAAGAAATCAATGCTGAAGCAACAGTTTCAAGAGTTTCAGATATCTGAGGAAGAAGGAATCCACAAGGGCTATGACAGGTTCCACAGGATCTTGAGTCAACTCAATGAGCTGAAGGCAAGACCAGATAATGAGGACTGCAATGCTAAGTTCCTAAGATCTTTGCCACCATCTTGGTTGCAAGTAAGCATTGCTCTCAAAGCTAAAGGTAGATTGGATATGCTCTCCTTTGATGACCTCTACAACAGACTTAAATCTCTTGAGCCTGATGTTAGAAGTCCCATTCGTCCATCCACTCACTCAACCTTTGTTAGCACCACATCCAATCAGGTGCATCATTCCTCAAGCCCTTACGCCTCAACATCATCTTCTCATATCCACACTAAATCATCTCCTCAACCAAAATCCAATAATATAATGGAAGAGGTACTTCACTCTTTTGTTACTGTATATGAACATCAGCAGTTTCTAGCTTATGAGGATTTTGAACAGTTGGATCCATTGGAGATGGAAGAGATGAACTTGAAATGGCATTTGGCAATGATTTCTCTGAATATCAAAAGGTTCGAGAATAAGTCTGGGGGAAAGTTTGGTTTCAAGGGAAGAGATGCAGCAAGATTTGATAGAAGAAAGGTTAAGTGATACACTTGTGGTCAGATGGGTCACTTCTCAGGAGAATGCAAGGATAGAAAGCCTGGTGATGAAGTTAGATATGGCTCCTATCTAGTGGAAGCAGGAACTTCTAAAGCTGGAACTTCCAAAGCTTTGGTAACTGTGGCTGAACATGTCAATTGGACGGTTCATGAGCCTACAGAGGAGGAAGCTTCTGGTTCTGAGCAAGTGAATATGTTGGCATACTGCCCTACAGAGGATAAGAAGGATCAAGTTTCCTTAATGGGCATCTCTCAGGTACATAACTGTGTTTTTGGCTGTAGTGTAAGATATAATGAACTTAAAGCAGAATATGATGAATTCAAACCTAAATATAATGAATATTATGTAGAAGTTGATATTAGATGATAAATAAGGCCCAAGCCCGGTATGTGGGGTTGGGTCCATTAGGGTTTCACTATGTATTGCCTATATATATCGTATCAATAAAACGTATCACCTACCGGGTTTTATCATTATCTAACATATTAGATGATAAATAAGGCCCAAGCCCGGTATGTGGGTTGGGTCCATTAGGGTTTCACTATGTATTGCCTATATATATCGTATCAATAAAATGTATCACCTACGGGGAATTATGTAATCTAACATGGTATCGGAGCGGGTCTGATCCTCAGATCTACGTGGCTATGTTTAGCCGCCTCCACTAGGCCGCCCCATCAAACCCTAATCATACAAAACAAGTCGTCACATCTGTTTCACTTTTTTTTAAGGCTTCGACCCACTAATGAAGAATTGATTAATCATTCTTTAACGTTGAAGATTATTGGCCATCATATCATGATGAGGTTACGTGTAAGGTAGTTGGGTAATGAAAAGCTACATGGCAAAGTCAAAGATAGGAAGATTAAGGGATGAAGTTGTGGATCTTGTTTTGTATTTTTACTTATCGAGTTTATTATTATTATTTTTTTTTACATTAAAAAGAAAGAAAAAAAGGTTATAGTTGTTTTAAATTTGTTTGTTAGTCAATTGTTCGTACGGCTTTGTTACCATGATGCGTGGGAATTGCACCAGGCTTTATCTCTCAAGGGATCTTGAGAAGCTTACAACCCCCACCAGGCAGTGTACCTGATCGTTGTAGTATAGTATAGTGACAAGTACCGGGGGATTGATCGTTCAGCTTAGGAATAGTGTCGCTAGGATTAGAAAACCTAAATACTAGTTCTAAAGGTGAGGGATGATTATTTTTGTATTTTTATATTTTATGAAAGCAAGTTAAAATCTCTGGTTTGAAGGATTTGGGCAGAATTAGTTGCTATTCAACTAACCCAATACTAAGATGCAATCAAAATAAAATACTAGAAATGAAATTAAACTAAATTATACTAAAGTTGTGAGCAATAAGTGGAGAAAATGTGTTTACTTAGATTTCACTACTCCCTAGACATCTTTTACACGTTAATTACTTGTTATAGTTGCATGGATGACAGATTGTATTCCTTAATACCATTCATGGGGTATCGCACATAACTCCCCAATTCTATGAGCTCTTATCTCCTCCTACACCATGCCCAGCACAACTATAGGGATTGTAAACAGTGGCTCATGCATTAAATACAACCAATAAAGACCTTAGTGCAATAGGTTCATGTTTCCTAAGACGTTCAAGCATGTTACCATTTGGAGATCTGCCAGTTTTCTTAAGCCTAACATATAAATTCACTCATCCACAACAAACTATAAACAAGTAATCAACATATAATTAACATCTAGGTTTCATTAGATCCAAGCAAACACAAGATAGATCTTGCCTAGCATGATGGAATTAAGACAAGAACAAGATATAGACAACCAACACATAGACATATTGATTGAATTAAAAGAACACTTATCTTAATTACACATGAAAGGTATCAAGGGGTTGGAACCCTTGAAAAACCTGCAAAATTCGCACCAAAATCGTACTTAGGGTTTCTCCCAAAACTTCTCTTTTTTTTATGTGAAAATTAGAAAACTATATATAGGAAAAGGGGTCTGACGGCATCAAGACCAACATTGTGACGCCGTCACCTCGCCGCCAAAACTATTCTCGGACTGCCTTGATCTACATTTGACGCCGTCAAGACTTAATCATTTCCAGGCCGTCATGACTTTTACTCTTGACGCCCTACTTCGTGACGCCTTCAAATCTGTACTGGATCGTCATGGAATTTTGCTCTTGACGCCGTCAGGAAGTTACTCTTGACGTCGTCACCTACTGTTCCCAGCATGGAAAATTAAGACTTTGGCGTTTTCTTCACTTTTATGCTCCAAAAACGTCCGAATTGCTTCCTTTTCCAGATTTCACTCCCAAAGTACCTAAAATCACAAAAGGAACGATTTAGGGCAATATTTGATCAAATAAATTCGAATTCCGGCTTAAATGACTCCCTAAAAGTGGTTCATTTTTCGCCTCATCATATACCCTTACACTTGAGATTTGCTTGTCCTCAAGCAAATGCGCTTTTATTCTACTCAAAAGACAAGTTAGGGGTCATTTAACACTAATATAAAAGTAATTACAACAAATAATCGTTCCACTAAAGACCAATAGACAAGCACGGAGGTCGTACACAAGCACCTCACAAATAGTGTTTAGATACTCACATCTCTCGGGTGTAATAAAGTGTAAATTACAATATGGAAACGGAAGATATCTCTCACTACCTGTCATAGCAAAATAGATTACCATAGGCTTGGGAAAGGATCAAACCTCCACCACATGGCGTAAGCACCTAGGATAAACTATCAAAGAGGTCTTTTAAAGGGTTGTAACGTTAGGTGTAGGGATATGAAATACACGGTTTTGTTGGATAAAGGAAGTTTTACTGGTGGCGAGTTAACAATCTTAGTTAATTACATGTACAATATGGCGTTGCTAAGCCAAGACTAGACTCGACTTAAGCTAATAATTGAAAAATAACAAAAACATAAAATGAACATAGAATGAAAAGGGATGGTAGTCCGTATGTTTTTCTCTTTTTTTTTCTTTCTTTTTTTTTTCTTTTTTTTTTTTTTTGTGCATACACTCTTACCCTACCATCCAAAATAATACATCATAGGGAATGAACGTCCCCCTTACACTTGGAGCACTTTTAAGATTAACGTACATATGGGGGTAATAAATGATGTTCTTCCCCATTACTCCATAAATAAGTACTTACCCATGAGTCCCATGAGTCCCAAAACAATATGTACAAGGATATGACTCGACTTAGCAACCATGTAATCAATTAGAAAGTTAACTTAGGGTTTAACAAATAACAATAATGCACTAAAAATGAGCGCATATACGGAAGGCTAAGGCGATTTGGTTGTACATTTAAGTGGGGTGTAACAAATTCTTCCTTTAAGTAAAATGCTTAAAGTTAGAAACAAAAAGATAGGCTCGGAGGGGTGTACTAGGGGTATCGTGTACTAAAAATGAGTACAACGCTAAGGGTTTGGGAAAAATTAGTTGACTTAACTAGCCAAGTGATATGACTTAAATGGTCAAGTAATTATAATACGGGTTTAACACAAGGGTGATCCTAATGCCTCTTATCATGTAGTAAATCCTACTACACGAATGTAGTCTCACTAGCGGTCTCGGGATGCATCACTAACGCAAGTTCTAGAATCTAAATGCTACCGGTACACTAATAAGCACTAATAGTAAATGCTTTTCCTATCAAATCTAAAGGCGAACCTCACATATTTGGGTGGAAAATTTTTCTGAATATACGGTTATGTGCTAGTCATACAATCTCCTATCCATGAGACGCTTGCTATGGCTAAAGTTTCACTCCTAAATGTTGTAAAAAATTTTAAATTTGGCGCTAAAATTGCACTAACAAGTATTTCTCATAGTTTTATTACACATCTACCATTAAACAAAACAAACTCAAGCGAAAGTGCATATGTAAGGTATCATCTTTTTACCCTTCCCTTACACTTAAGATGAACATTGTCCCCAATGTTCAAGTAAAGAATGTAAAAGTGAAAAAGTAAAGAGAATGAAATCAAATACTCCCCTGATTCGCTCGGTATGGATAATTAGATGGCCAGGTTAAATCTTCCTCCAAGAAAATGAACACTCAAAGCTTCCCTTCCTGAATATAAATCATCTTCTTGTCATACATAACCTGTAAATCCTGAGAAAATAGACAAGACAACCTCGCGTAAAATCGGGGGCATCCTATATAAGTTACTAAATCCTAGAAAACAAGATAAGATATAATGCTTGTGGAATGAAGTTTGCAAATCTCCTGGAGATTATAAAACTTAATAATTCACAAAAACCATAAGACTCCGTTAGAAAAACAAAACCGGTAAAATTTCCAGATTTTTACACTTGACGCCGTCAAGAGTAAACTCTTGACGCCGTCAGGTTTGACCTGCAGAAATTCTTATGTTAAGTTTCCGGAAAATTTCTGGAAAAACTTGGTCCTACTTCCTGGAAAATCCTGCAAAACTTCATTATGACTCAATACAAGCATTTGACTCTAACAAATACGAATATACATGTTCATTTATTATTGTGGAGAATCATGATCGGTTTGTTTCTTAAAAACATATTTGGGGTTTCCCCTTACACTTATCTTTTGCAAAAATACCTTTAGGTGGAGTTAAGACTAGGCCAAAACAACAAAGTAAAGTATTTCCACATTTTAATTGCGAAACATGATCAACCAACAATAAAAACTAAGCATGCATACGGAAGTAAATAACAAACAAACAAAAATAAAATCACACAAAACATGGGTTGCCTCCCAAGAAGCGCTTTTCTTTATTTACGAGTCTTGTAGCTAGACTCAAGGTCATGGGTTACTACGTGATCTCATCGTTGGTTCCACTCTCTAGGTCATCTTCTAAACCAGTTTTTGTATTCCGGACCTAGTTGTAAGCATTCTTTATAGAAACCAAGCATCCTATTCTTTACATATTCTACTCCTCTACGTCTATCCTCCTCATTCCTAAAATAAGCCGCTTGCTTGTGTTCTTTTTCGAAATTAGAGAGAAGACGGTATTGCTCAATCTTGTAGGGCATTTGATAGGCAACCTTATCAGTCTCTTCCTTGAATCAAACTATCCCTAAAGTTGGATCATAACTCATCCTAGTGGCTTCAACAAATGGTTTTCCAAATATTATTTGGCTTAGGCAAGCATCTATCACCGGACGAGTGTCTTCCACTATCATAAAATCGATCTCATAGGTGAGATTCCCTATAATCACATGCAATCCCTTCACTCTTCCTGCAAAATTACTTATCAGATTCTTATTGGGCATCATCCTAAAATTAAGTTGCTTCTTCATCACCCAATTGTAATAAGTCCTAGTCATGATGTTCACGGGGGATCTAAGGTCGATGTAAGCTTTCCATATATGCATGTGCCCAATATTGCATGATATGTTAATGTTAGAGGGGTCTCCCATTTTGATAAGGGGGGTGCCAAGGATATATGGTCTCTCGGGACTATCGAATAAATCCTTATGGTATTCCCGTTCTTCCTTGGTGGGCAACTTATCAAAGTATTTTTCTATAGGCTCTACCTCCTCTAATTCCTCTTCCTTATTAACCTCAACTTCCCTACTCTCATCCTTAGTCTTGGCTTCTACTCTAACTTCATCCTTGTCACTCTCTTCTATCTCCTTATCTATCGGCTTAATGGTGACAACATTGACAAAGTGGACATGTTTGGATGATGAGGGATCCTTAATTTGGATTCCATTATTGGTGTCCCTAGTGTCCTTCCTAGGTGTGATTAACGCTTGGTTGTTGAGGGCTTTCAACAAGTTGTCAATCTTGTTGGTCATCTCCGTTTGTTGTTGGTTGAATTTGGTTTCAAACCTAGCTATGCGAGCTTCTTGAGATGCCATGAACTTTGACATCAATCCTTCAAGATTGTTGGTACTACCATAGTTGTTAGAAGGATTGTTGTTGAAAGTACGGTTGGATGGTGGACCGTTTGGTTGGTAACGATTAGGCGGATTGGAAGAATTGGGTTGATTTTGTTTCCACCTAAGGTTTGGGTGATTTTTCCAAGAGGGGTTGTATGAATCACCATAAGGGTTTGGCTCGGGCTTGAAAGTGTACCACTTATCTCCCGCTTTGTCGGTACGCGAGGATGCGTAGTCCGCAAAAGCTGTTCCGGGGAGTTCCACACAATCACGAGTGTCATGGGGACCACTACATAATTCGCATGAAGAAGTGATTTTGTTCACTTGGCTTGAAGGCTTAGGAGCTTCGTAAGATTTCATGAGAAACTTGACTTGGTCCTCAAGTTCCATGATCCTACGGTCGGGAGTGCTAGAATTGTTCGAAGGCAAAGATATTGCCTTGACCGTTTTGTTCAAATCACGGGGATCATTCTAACTTTCGTTGTCATAGAGAGCAAGATCTTCTATGAGTTCCCATGATTGTTCCGCACTTAGGTCACGTAGCTTACCACCGGCCGATTGGTCAATGGCTCGCCTCGTGGAGATGTCGATATGGTCATAAAAGATTTGGACTTGGAGCCAAAGATCTATGCCATGATGAGGGACTTTTTGGAGTAAGTCCTTGAAACGAGTCCATGCTTCATAAAGAGATTCATTTTGACGTTGTTGGAACATCAAGATGTCATTTCTAAGCTTAGTAGTTCTCCCCGGTGGGAAAAATTGAGCAAGGAAACGAGTGGTGAGATCATCCCATGTGGTGATGGATCCCGCGGGTAAACGCTCAAGCCATTGACTAGCTTGATCCCGTAGAGAGAATTGGAATAGGCGTAATCGGGTTGTCTCTCTAGTTTCAACACCTAGGTCTATGGAATCTACGATTTTGAGGAAGTCCTTAAGATGTTGATTTGGATCTTCGGAACGAAGTCCATGGAATGCACATCGGCTTTGCACCAACCGGATGGTGTTGGATCGCAAGGGGGTCACATTGGCTCCAGTGAGCTCAATGGTGTTTCGGTAGCCTTGGTGGCTAGGTCGGGAATACTCTCCTAAGGTTCGAGGCCTAAGGGGCTCTAGTGGTGGGTTTTGTTATGGTGGGAGGACGGGTTCAAAGATGTTCCCGTTGTCCATGATGTTGGGTGGTGAAGAGTTACGAACAAAGACACAAAGAAATGAGATAGACTAAAGAAAAACTAAAAATAAAAATAAAATCTTACTAGAAAGGAATCTAGCAAGTAGACCTAATAAAAAGAAATTCTAACCTAGACAATAACTATTCCCCGTCAACGGCGCCAAAAACTTGATGCGTGGGAATTGCACCAGGCTTTACCTCTCAAGGGATCTTGAGAAGCTTACAACCCCCACCAGGCAGTGTACCTGATCGTTGTAGTATAGTATAGTGACAAGTACCGGGGGATTGATCGTTCAGCTTAGGAATAGTGTCGCTAGGATTAGAAAACCTAAATACTAGTTCTAAAGGTGAGGGATGATTATTTTTGTATTTTTATATTTTATGAAAGCAAGTTAAAATCTCGGGTTTGAAGGATTTGGGCGGAATTAGTTGCTATTCAACTAACCCAATACTAAGATGCAATCAAAATAAAATACTAGAAATGAAATTAAACTAAATTATACTAAAGTTGTGAGCAATAAGTGGAGAAAATGTGTTTACTTAGATTTCACTACTCCCTAGACATCTTTTACACGTTAATTACTTGTTATAGTTGCATGGATGACGGATTGTATTCCTTAATACCATTCATGGGGTATCGCACATAACTCCCCAATTCTATGAGCTCTTATCTCCTCCTACACCATGCCCAACACAACTATAGGGATTGTAAACAGTGGCTCATGCATTAAATACAACCAATAAAGACCTTAGTGCAATAGGTTCATGTTTCCTAAGACGTTCAAGCATGTTACCATTTGGAGATCTGCCAGTTTTCTTAAGCCTAACATATAAATTCACTCATCCACAACAAACTATAAACAAGTAATCAACATATAATTAACATCTAGGTTTCATTAGATCCAAGCAAACACAAGATAGATCTAGCCTAGCATGATGGAATTAAGACAAGAACAAGATATAGACAACCAACACATAGACATATTGATTGAATTAAAAGAACACTTATCTTAATTACACATGAAAGGTATCAAGGGGTTGGAACCCTTGAAAAACCTGTAAAATTTGCACCAAAATCGTACTTAGGGTTTCTCCCAAAACTTCTCTTTTTTTTATGTGAAAATTAGAAAACTATATATAGGAAAAGGGGTCTGACGGCGTCAAGACCAACATTGTGACGCCGTCACCTCGCCGCCAAAATTATTCTCGGACTGCCTTGATCTATATTTGACGCCGTCAAGACTTAATCATTTCCAGGCCGTCATGACTTTTACTCTTGATGCCCTACTTCGTGACGCCTTCAAATCTGTACTGGATCGTCATGGAATTTTGCTCTTGACGCCGTCAGGAAGTTACTCTTGATGCCGTCACCTACTGTTCCCAACATGGAAAATTAAGACTTTGGCGTTTTCTTCACTTTTATGCTCCAAAAACGTCCGAATTGCTTCCTTTTCCAGATTTCACTCCCAAAGTACCTAAAATCACAAAAGGAACGATTTAGGGCAATATTTGATCAAATAAATTCGAATTCCGGCTTAAATGACCCCCTAAAAGTGGTTCATTTTTCGCCTCATCATACCAGTTGACCGTTGGTACCAGTCTCTAAAGTCGACCGTTGGTACGGTGTTGTTACCAGTCGACTTAGCCGACCGTCGGTACCAGTCGACTAAAGTCGACCGTTGGTATGATTTTGTTATGAGTCGACTACAGTTATGTTTTTAGTATGTTGATGTTTTCTTTTCTTTTCTAGTTTATTACTCCAGTCCGAGCTTTCGCGATTTCGCCACTCGGACTGCGAGGGAGTATTAGATGATAAATAAGGCCCAAGCCCGGTATGTGGGGTTGGGTCCATTAGGGTTTCACTATGTATTGCCTATATATATCGTATCAATAAAACGTATCACCTACGGGGTTTTATCATTATCTAACAGTTGAGGCTTATAAAAAGGCCTTAAAAACTTTAGAAAGACAAAAGGTATGGTTTCAAAAGAATCAGCTTAAATATGAAGAGAAAATAAGAGTATTAGAAAGTGATTTAGAATGTGCTAAGATTGATTTAAGGCGTACTGAGAAAGAGAAAGCTGATGTAGTTTCAGAAAATCTATTGCTTAAAGAAAAGCTAGATGAAGAAGTAGCAATACATAAATCATGGTTAATATCAGGTGATAACCTAGCTAGTGTACTTTATGGTAGTCAGGCTGTTAACTCTGGAATAGGTTTAGGATTTAAAAAATATGTTGGTTTAGAAGCTAGGAATGACCTAGGTAAATCAACACCAGCAGGATTAGCTAACTATGTAATAGAAGGTAAATTACATGTTGTACCTGGACCTATTAGAGGAGAACACATGCCCACAGACCTGTCCATAACTATTGACTTTGATGGATCACACCATCTTTATGGCAAAAAGTCAATTGACTTGCCAGACCCTGATTCTAAATCTACTGACTTTGTCTCTTATTCTGACAGTGACAAGTCTTCTGACCAAGGGTCTACTGCATATACCAGTTGTGATTCAAGTGAAAAGTCAGACCTTCCCAAGACCACACCCAAGACATCACCCAAGACTCCCCACAAGCCTGTTAGAGTTACTGCTGATTCCAAGACAGTTTCTTCTGAAGACTTGTTATTTAATTCTTTGCAAAACAATGTTTTTAATTTTGTCAAAAGCAATTCTGTTAATGTTTGTGGTTTGAATTCTTTTTCATGTTATGGAACATTTTTCACTTTGAATAAATCTTCTAAAAAGAAGAAATGCTTTGTGTGTGGAAGTAAATTTCATTTGATTAAGGATTGTACTTTTCATGAGCAAAGAGTGGGTGTATGTGCTAGTCAAAGGAAACCTAGACAAATGTGGAAAAATGTTAATGATATTCCATCTTTTGTTCCACATCAGCAGAAACACAATTCTGCTGAAAAACATTCTTCATGGAGAAGAACTGGTACTAGACCATATGTGCAACCCACTAGTTCTTATTTTCATAATGGTTATTGGCCTAGACATTTTGACTATGTGTATGTTGGTGGAGGGTATTGGGATACTGCTGTGAAGCCCTCAACAGGTTGTTCTTGGACAAAGAAGGGACCTAATTTTCAATACAGGCCCAAGAACAATGGTGGATCTAATACATCTACATGGCCTAACTTTTATGATCCACAAGGCAGGCTCAAGTCAGCAATGACTTGAGTCTCCAAAGTGTACTAATTTTTGTATATTATTTTGTTGTTGTTGTAGGATCATCCCCTGAAGAGTACTGAAGTAGGCATAGTAGATAGTGGTTGTTCCAGAAGCATGTCAGGGAACAAGGATAAGATGCATGACTTTGTACCTATAGAAAGAGGAGGCAATGTGACTTTTGGTGGAGGAGATGGCAAAATCACTGGGAAAGGCACTATTAAAACACCTCTGTTGGATTTTGAGAATGTATATTATGTGAAGGAACTTCAGCACTTCAATTTGTTCTCAGTTCACAAATCTGTGACACCAAGAATAAAGTTTTCTTCTCAGATGATGAATGTCTGGTGCTCTCAAAGGACTTCAAACTTCCAGAAAATACAACCATTTTGCTAAGAGTTCCTAGAACCTTCAATTTGTACACATTCAATCTGAATGATGTTCAACCTGAAGGTGATCTAACATGTTTAGTGGCCAAAGCTTCTCTGGATGAATCTACAAGATGGCATAGGAGGATGGCTCATGTGAATTTCAAGACCATTAACAAGCTTTCTAAACTTGGTCTGGTTCAGGGACTTCCTTCAAAAGTCTTCACCAATGAACATAATTGTGTTGCCTGCAACAAAGGAAAGCAACACAGAGCCTCATACAAAGCCATAACAACTGTGAGCACCATCTCAAAACCTCTTCAGTTGTTGCACATGGATCTATTTGGTCCAACTCCTATCAAAAGTATTGATCATAAGTAATTCTGCCTGGTTATATCTAATGATTATAGCAGGTTTTGCTGGGTATTCTTTTTGAAAACTAAAGATGAAACAACTCCTATTTTAAAAGAATTCATTACCTTGATTGAAAACCAGCTAAATAAAAAGGTTAAAGGCATTAGGTGTGACAATGGGACAGAGTTCAAAAATGTAATCTTAATATAACTTTGTAAGTCTAAAGGGATAAAAAGGGACTACAGCACTCCTAGGACCCCACAACAAAATAGGGTTGCTGAAAGGAAGAATAGGACCTTAATAGAGGCAGCAAGATCCATGCTTGCAGACTCTAAGTTACCCACTATGTTCTGGACTGAAGTAGTAAGCACTGCTTGTTATGTTTTGAACAGGGTATCCATCACTAGACCTCATGTTAAGACACCTTATGAACTTCTCACTGGGAAAGTTCCTAATATTCATTACCTTAAACCTTTTGGTTGTAAAGTGACCCTTTTGATTACTGGTGATACACTGGGAAAGTTTGATGGGAAATCTGATGAGGGATACATTGTGGGTTATTCAGCTCATAGCAAGGCCTATAGGGTGTACAATTTAAATGCTAAAAGGATAGAGGAGACCCTTAACCTAAGATTCCTAGAAGATCAGTCTAATGTTCAAGGACAAGGTCATACTTGGTATTTTGACCTGGATTACTTAACTGATCACTTGGGTTATACTAGACATGTTTCTAACCAATTTGCAGGTACAAAAGAGTCTCCTACTAACCCTGCAGGTACCCTGGATGATGACTCAGAGAGTGACTCTGAGAAAGATGAACAAACCATTGTTGTACCTTCTTTTCCCCCTAACCATTTTTCAGGTGATCATTCTGCTGATGAGCATGAAGATGAGTCACACTATGTAGAGGATCTTGCTAGACTCAAGAAGCAAGAACATGCAGCCACTCAGGAAGCTAAGAGGCTTAGTGAAAAGTTTGCAAACGAGACTGAGGCTTTACTCCAACAATCAGCACAAGAAGCTAAGATGCTGCTGACAGTTCTACTGAAGGCTCTCCGGTTCCTTCTGATGTGATCAAAATTGCTGATAGTCCTATTGCACAATCTCCCATTTCCACTGAAGTATCTACAGACTTTGGGAAACCATTTACAAGATTTCCATGTCTTTCTGATCTTGGTAATTACCAACCCAAAGCTGGCATCTTCAACTCCTCTTCCTATGACAGTGAGTTTGGACCCATTATGAATAACCTTGACACCACCATCAATGTCAACCCCACAGCAACAAAGAGGATCAATATTGCTCATCCCCTATCAAAGGTTATTGGAGATCCTCATGTACCTGTTAGAACTAGAAGTACTGTGAAGAACACTAAATATTGTGAAGTTGCTTTCATTTCCTATGTCTACAATCAACAAAGGGACAATCATACAGACTTTCAACATTGTCTGTTTGCTTGCTTCCTTTCTCAAATGGAGCCAACCAGTGTTCCTCAAGCACTTGTTGATTCAAGTTGGCTTGAAGCAATGCAAGAAGAGATGCTGCAATTTAAGAATCAGCAGGTTTGGATACTGGTACCTCTCCCTGATGGTAAATTTGCAATTGGGAGAAAATGGATTTTGAAGAATAAAAGAGATGCAAGGGGTATTGTGGTGAAAAACAAAGCAAGATTAGTGGCTCAGGGGTTTAGGCAAGAGGAAGGCATAGACTATGATGAATTCTTTGCACCAGTGGTCAGAGTTGAGGCTATTAGAATTTTCTTGGCCTATGCATCTTCTATGGGTTTTATGGTATATCAAATGGATGTTAAAGGTGCTTTTCTGTATGGTGAGATTGAAGAGGAGGTTTATGTGACTCAACCCAAGGGTTTTAAAGATCCAGATCATCCCAATCATGTTTATAAGGTTGTTAAAGCTCTCTATGGACTACATCAGGCACCAAGAGCTTGGTATGCTAGGCTTTCTGCATTTCTGCTGAAGCATGGTTACAGAAGAGGTGCCATTGACAAGAACCTCTTTCTTAAGAAAGACTCCAGGGATATCATTCTAGTGCAAGTTTATGTGGATGACATCATATTTGGTTCCACTAAAGAAGAATGGTGTAGGGAGTTTGAGGACTTGATGAAGGGAGAATTTCAAATGAGTGCCATAGGGGGAGCTCACTTTCTTTTTGGGATTACAAGTTCAGCAGAAACCTGATGGTATCTTTATCAGTCAGGATAAGTATGTAAGAGATATGTTGAAGAAATTTGATATGGAAAATGTCAGAACTGCCACTACACCCTATGAGGCTCCCAAACCAAAGAACAATATTGAACCTGATCTTCATGTGAATGTCCATTTGTACAGGTCCATGATTGGTTCTTTGATGTATTTGACTGCTTCTAGACCTGACATTACACTTGCTGTGAGTGCTTGTTCTAGGCACCAGGTCACTCCCCTTACTTCTCACTTGAATGCTGTCAAAAATATCTTCAAGTACCTGAAAGGCCAACCCAAATTAGGTCTTTGGTACCCAAAAGAATCTCCTTTTAAGTTGGAAGCATTTAGTGATAGTGACTATGCTGGTGCCAATATGGATAGGAGATCCACAACTGGAGGTTGCCAATTCCTTGGAAGAAGATTGAGTTCTTGGCAATGCAAGAAACAGACCATTGTTGCTACCTCTACTACTGAAGCAGAGTATGTTGCTGGTGCCAATTGTTGTGGACAGGTTCTATGGATTCAGAATCAATTGCTGGATTATGGGTTTAATTTCATGAATACCACCATTTTTATTGACAATCAAAGTACCATTTGCATTGTTAAAAATCCAGTTTTTCATAATAGAACCAAACATATTGAAATCAGGCACCACTTTATCAGGGATGCATATGAAAAACATTTGATTAAAGTGGTTAAAATTCACACAGATGATAATATGGCAGATCTGTTAACTAAAGCTTTTGATGGACCTAGGTTTCAACACTTAGTGGTCCATATTGGTATGCTTAACCCTTGACTACAAAGTTTGAGGGGAGGCATAAGCCTCAGGGGAGGCATATGCCTCAGGGGAGGATTGTCATTGTAACTTTGTATATTTTTGTATATTATTGTTTGGCTAACACTAACCAACTAATGTTTCGGTAAGATTGGTTTGTTTTGTTTGTTACTCTATGTCTGTTTTGCAGAATGTTCTTATGTGAAGTTGCTGATCTTTATTTGAAATTCACCAAGAGTTGTTTCAAAGGGAATGTAGTCATGTTTGCTGAGAATGTTTCTACTGAAGAGTCAAATATGCTGAGATTCATTATTTCTACTGAAGTAAAAATTTTAAAAAATTGACAAATAAGAAAAGTTGTTCATTCATTCAAGAAACAATTTACAGCTTGCAATCAACTTCAAAGTGGAATACAAAGACCATTCCTATACTAAGTCTACCAAACTAATACTAAGCTTCTATCATCTATTACAAAAGGGATGGTGGATATGCATGACCAGTACGATGAAGAAGCTGAAGGTGAAAATGGAAAGGAAAGAATGATGCTGATGACGATGAAGATGCTCAAGAACCGAGTTTTATATCTTTAGTTCAAGGCAAGAAGATGCTCAAGAACCTAGTTTTACATCTTTGGTCCTTGGCAACATCCCATCATCAACTACTCCACTTTCCTTTTCCCTTTACCCACCACCTCTGCCTCCTTGCCCTTTCCCCTGTGTCCATGGTATGAAGCACTAGATTCTGGAGCAGGAAGATCCAACACCACATCCCGTGATTCGTCTTCATCCTCTAAAGAGTCTTCATCAGAAGTAAAGATGAAGGGAGAGACATACTATCTCTCAGCAGGAATGGGGGCATTGCTTGGTTTACCCCTCTCCAATGCATTCCATCGTCTCTCTAGCTCTCTAGCTGCATCTGAATCATCTAAATCAGAAGGATAAGGTGGAAGATCCTCTGATGATGATGAGGGGGAAGTGGAGGAGGTTAGGTCGATGATTTCTGGTTTGGAAGACATGATTTGATGAAGAATTGGGGTTAATTGAGAAATTAGGGTTTTGATAAGAATTGGGGTAATTGATATCTGTCAAAGTGTGATTTAGGGCTATTAAATAGGCGAAGTCAAGGCTTTATGATAATTAATGCGAGTTGGGTGGTACAGTAAAAATCAAGATATTTACTGAAGATATTTTTACTCTTGAGTGGTTTCTACTGATTGACCATTCATCAGCAGATTGACTTTCATTTTTGCTGAAGGGTAATTTTGAAATTGGATGGAACCACTTTACACGTCAGATATGGTCAACGATTTGTTCCGAAATTTTTTGACCACGATTGGGGAACTTCCATTTATAACCTACTTTGCATATCTTCGCCAAAACTAAATTATTCCCTCATCACTCAATTTAAACCCATCATTCATTTGCATAATTCATAACCGTCTTTCACAAATCCCTCAAATGGCAACACTTCAATTAAAGAAAGATCATAACAAGTTTGTTGTTCTGAAAAAGACTAAAGGTCATGAACTGTATGATTCAATGGTGGAGTTTCTACAACGTTCAAAGATTCATTATGCTTTAACACATTCTCCAAATGTGATATATGAATCTATGGTGAAGCAATTTTGGGCATCTGCTAGGATAAGATCTGACACAGAGATTGTGGCTACTATTGATGGAAATGAGTATGTGGTGACTGAAAGTTTGATAAGGACAAAGCTTCAGCTGGATGATGAGAATGGAGTTTTTCACTCCAACACTGAAGAAATTCTTGCTGGGTTGAGGGAAGCTGGTTATCAAAGTACTGACACAACTAAGTGGCTTAAGAATCAGTTTTGTCCCAAGTGGAGATTTTTGGTGCATTTACTGCTCCAATGTATCAGCAATAAGTCTGGTGGCTGGGATCAGTTCTCTACTCAATTAGATTGTGGTATTGTCTGTCTTTCTAAAGGGTTAACTTATAATTTCTCAAAGTTTATTTTTGATAATATGATAGAAAATATTGAGAAGCAAAGACATAAGTTTTTAATGTACCCTAGGTTTCTACAAATTATTTTAGACATAACCACTTAAGACAGAATTCATGTGCCCATTAAGAGTCTTGGTTCTAATTTATTTGCCTCTATGCAAACTAACTATGATGGGGTACATCGCCCTCTGTTAGCTGCTATGTTGCCACATGGTAATGATGATGCAGGTGAGGGTGATGCTACTGGTAATATGCCCTCTCCAAATGCTGCTGATGATGGTAATCCATCTTCTGGTGTTGCTGCTGATGGTAATCCTTCAGTGGTAAATAAGGGAGAGCCATCTACAACTGATGAACCATTGCATGTTTCCTCTGACCAGCCTCCACCTTCCCCTTTACCTCTGTTATCTAGTCATGTTCCATCACCTTCTCAGGTTGCTCCTGATGAGCTTGTTACTGAGGTTGAAGAGACAATTCAGTCTCTTGGTACCCAAGTACCTACACCAATTGAGCCTGAGATTACTAGACTGCCCACACCTAGTCCTGTAAGAGAGCCATATAATGCAGGCTCTCCCAATGTTGTACATATGTCTGATTCTCCTGATAGGTTCAATGAAGCTCCCATGACCAATGAGCAATCTGTTGGTGGAGTAGAGGACCCTGTTACTCTCACCTCTGTACATGATTTGCTTTGCAGGTATATTAAAAGGACTGATGATCTTCAAAAGGAGCTTGCAGATACCAAATCTTCTCTTGGTGGTGAGATTGAATTGCTGAAAAGAAAGGTTCAGGATTTGGAAGCATAACTTGATCAGCAAAAGAAAAGAAAGGTTGTAATTGATGCTGATGAAGTACATGAGGAGGGAAATTTGGACTCCCTTGAGATCTTGGCTGAAGTTGCTGGATAGACTCATGCTTCCACTCCCAAAGTAGCTGAAGTTTCAAAACCTAAGAAGCCAATTCAGTTCAGCAAAAAAAGTAGAAGACAGTATTTGGCAAAGAAAGCTGCTGAATCTTCTAAGGTGTCTAGTGGTGATGAGATTCTTATGACAGATGCTGATGATACTCTTCAGGAGAATGAAACAAATAGTGATATTGCTACTGAAAAGACTACTGATGGGGTTCATGCATCAGTAGATAAATTCTTTGTAGCTGGTAAAGAGTATATGGATTTCCCTACTTCTGATCCATTTGTTCCTGAGCAAGCGTCTCATGAAGACACCACTACAACTCTTCATACTACAGGATCTACTGATACTCTACTTCATTCAGATGTTAAAGATTTTCCTGCTGATCCTATGGAAGAGTTAGTCATTCCTCATGTTGATTCTGATGTTCAAGACTTATCTGCTGATCCAAAACCAAAGGTGGTTCCTACTGATGCATCAGCAGATTTACATGTTGTTTGTCCTGATGGTTCTCAGGTAATAGATTCTATTGATCACCATTTTGTTCCTCCTGAAGTTACAACCACTCAAAAAGATAAAGTAAAGTCTATTATGGTTGATCAAGACATTCCTTCTAGAGAGAAAACTAAGCAGGAACTAGCTAATGAGAAGCTTAGTGAACTGGTTGCAGCACAATTGCAAGCTAAAGAGGAGGCTGCAAAGACTAAGAGGGAATTAGATATGAAGGCATCTGAGGACCTTGCTAGGAAGATACAGGCTGATTTAGATCAAATGGGTACTCCAATTACTCATACTCTACCTGCTGAAAGACAAAAGGAGCTAGATGAAATTGCCAAGAGTTTATCTGCTGAGCAGTGGGAACATTTGGTTACTCAAGTCTCTGCTAAACCTGATTTGCCAAAGTCTGTCCTTGGAACTGATTATCATGAGACTGATTTTGCTAAAAGGATGGTTGAAAATGTTAAGTTACAGAAGAAGGCTAAGGCAGAAAGAAAAGCTAAAGAGTTGAGGGATAAACCCTGGACAAAAGTACAGATTAGAAACTATATGAGGAATTTTGTCAAGAACCAAGGGTGTTCTATGTTTGGATCAGGATGGACTCAAAAGATGGGGATTTTCAGACACTCAGTTAACTTCATACTATGACAAGCTCATATCTCTTCTTCATTCCTCAGGAATTAATGTTCCAGATGTTTTAGAGAAGCGTGGCAGACTTATGGGTAACCCTATTGCTAAGAGGATGAGGCTTGATGATTCCACTAACCAGTCTAAAGAATCTACTGAGTCTTCATTTGGTGCTCAGGAGCATATTCATTTTTCTTCAGTGTTAACTCAGGTTGATGACTCTAATGATGATGTTCCTTCACCATCTGCTGATGGTGTTACTGATGCAGATGTGGAGCCTTCTGAACCTACAGATGTTGTTAGATCTACTTCTGTTCTTACTGATGCTTCATCAGATGTTCCTAAAGATCCAGAGTCTGTTACTACTGAACCTATTCCTACTGAAGATCCAAAGATTGTTTCTCCTGATGCTTCAGACCCAGTTCCCACTGAAGAGACTTCTGATGGTCCTCCACCTGATACTTCTTCTCCTTCTACCCCTGGTACTAGGAAGAAAACTTTTGCTAAGAAGAGAAAGGCTTCTAGGGGTGAGTCGCCAAAGGATAGTACTTTCATTGACTTTGATTCTGATGATGAAAATCATGTTGTTTGGGAGAGAGTAGTTAAATGGGAACTTATTGATTCTCCCACTGGTCAAGGACAAGTCAATGTGCTTCACAGACAAGATGGTTCCACCAAAAAATTTACTTTTCTAAGTCAAATTTTACATATGGTGGATAGGCAAGACATTCTTTCCTTATATGGATGGGTTGTAACTTATTATAAGTCTCATCAACCTGAAGGGATTGGTATGTTTTTGCTGGGAGACTTACATGTGCTCTATGATTCTCATCTTTTTACGGGTACTGGATTTCATGTTTGGAAAGGTCAGAAGAATTGGGTAGTTGATACTTGGAAATATTTTCCTCTACCTGATGTTCATATGATCATCACTTCCACTAGCAAAACCTTATATTGTTGGGCAGATGTGATATATCCAATCACTATAGATGTGATGAAACAGATGCTGGAGGTGAAACTCATTGTTCCTCTGGATATGATTGGGAATGATATGCATATGGCTGAACAGTTGATTAGAGCTATCAAGAGGAGTATTTTGGTTAAGATGGAATTGAAAACTCAGCATGGTGTTCATATTGAAACTTATCTGCAATGATTGGGTATTGGAATGGGATTCTGTTGTATATTTCTTTATTTTCTTTATTCTTTAATAATAATAATAATAATAATAATAATAATAATAATGATAATAATAATAATAATAATAATAATAATAATAATAATAATAATAATAATAATAATAATAATAATAATAATAATAATAATAATAATAATAATAAAACTAACAGATTTGTATAGTATTATGTATGTTGTTTGCAGGATTTGGTGTTGGTTATTTTTCACACCTTCTCTGGTTATCAACTTACCTGATGTTGACTATTCCATCAAAAAGTTGGCTAGTCCAAAGGGTACAGCTTTGGTAAAGACATGTCAAATACGTTGATAGCTGTAATAGTTTGCTAAAAACTATTGGGTACTCAACTCACCCATGCTTAACAGCTGAGAGTTGGATGGTTGTCAATTGACCATGGATTTTTCCTTTATGGATTCCCAATAATTGGCTAGCCCACAAGTGTATGGCTTGTGGTAAAGGCAGTGGAAAGCCATATTTGGTATTCAATTTACCAAGGTGATTGATGATGTACCCTCCGATTAGCTCGAAGGACACCCCTTCGAGTGTAATCACAACCTACATAATCGAAGGCTCTGGCTAGCCTCCTAAAACTTTCCTTGGCGTAAAACTAATCATCAATGATCTAGTTACCAAGTGGGAATTCACCAATCGAAGGATTAAGCCCTTCGGGGTATCTATCGATAAGTTTTATGGACGGAACAATGCCAAGTCCAATATTGGGGAGACCAAGTCTTACCCACGTCGCCTCTTCCTCCTTAGCACCCCCGCTAAACCCGGAGGAGTCAGGCACTAACTCCTAGCGGTTACCACAAATCATGGGACGCCCCCATGATTTCCATCAAACGTGTGACCACTTTCCAAGACCGTTTTCTTCACCTATAAATAGTCTTGGACGATGACAAATCTGGTATGCAATCTATCTCACCTTACTTTACTACGCATATACTTAAACTCTCATACCAAACACTTATTCACACGCCGGAGGTGGTTCGCAGGGTCCAACCCCTGCGCAATCACTTAACGTAGTGTTTTAGTATTTCTTATTTCAGGTTATATCCAAGCTTGGCGCAATCACAACACCCCTCATTTTCCTTTGATCACCATCGAAGGCCTGGTAGTGCAAAATATTATATAATTAGTGGCGCCATCCGTGGGACCCGCTACAATTAGTCCCGTTATTTCCAAGCAAAATAACCAAGTCAAATACACTCGCTATTATTCCGGCATGAATTCAGAATGAGAAGTTACACCCCCACCGGGTTTCTCATCCTTAACCCCTTTACCTGTAACAGACGCCAACAACCTGCCGCCAATCACGGTCTCCACCTTTACTACACGATCTCATCCTGAGATAATGCTCAATCACCATGCATCCACTTTGGCCAATCCAGAACTCATCATTAGCCCCGCCTTTGTCGACGCTAATTATGAAGAGTTAGAGTCCTTGCTAAGGGCTCGAAGGAGACAAATCAGAAATACGGAGATGCGTAGGGAGTTAGAATATTCCAGCGATGAATATGATGAGGAGATCGAAATGGAACCGAGACCTTCAATCCATAGGGCTCACCACCCTATCCTCCGCATTGGGTCACCTGCAAGTAGAAGGGTCGAAGGAAGAATCGTAGGATTCGAGGGAGTTCCCGAGAGAACATCCACGAGGAGAGAAGGAACTGTCACCGAAGGCTCTAACTGAAGGAGTCGGCAGAGGGAGAACACGGAGGTAAACCTGCCCCCATTATTAGCAGCTCACTTAGGAAGGACCGAAGGAGGAATTCCTCTGCAGCCCTCCCACGCGTCGGGTGTAGAGGGTAACCTAGGCCCAGTCAACATAGAAGGGAGTCTTCCCCCCATTGGCATGCATCCTCAATTCCCGGTCCAGAGTTACCCTCCGATTCTTTATCCCCAAATCAATGGGCAGCCTGGCAATCAATACCCTTCACAAACCGCTGTGCCCTACAATCCTTCCATGGTATACCCCCCGTATACCATGTATACTGGTTACACTCCAAACACGAGTATGCCTCATCCTTTCTATGTTAGTCAGCCTTCTTTGGGAGTACCCCCTACTATTAATCCATACCATACTGTTCCGATGAACGTACCACCGTATGCCCATCCATATGATGAGCCCGTAGGCCCCACTACACCCTTCGTGATATGGATCGAAGATTATCCCTTGCCGGATGGTTTAAAGATACCTTCGCATATAGGCACTTACGATGGGAAGGGGGATCCAGATAATTTCCTACATTTACTTGAAGGAGCTATAAGAATGCAGAAATGGGCCATGCCAGTAGCCTGTCACATGTTCACATATACCCTCAGAGATTCAGCACGCATTTGGTAGAATGGACAGAAGTTAGGAAGCATTATCAACCTTGACGATTTGAAGGCTAAGTTTCTGTTGATCCCAGTTGAGCAAACGATCTTATATAGAAGTTGACTTAAAGTAAACACTTAAGCTTGAATGCGGAATGTAAAAGCTTAACTTAAGAAGAACAATTCACTATCAACACTTCAATATTATTAATACGAGCACTCGAGAATGCTAGGGTTTTACAACCTTGAAGTGTAAACGAAAACTAAAACAATGCGTACATAATCTAACCCTAGGATCCTCCTTTTATAGGCCAAGGAGTCCTACTAGGTTTACAATAACTTTCTATGCAAGATAAGAATATTCTAGATGTACAAGATATACACACAATCTATTCTATAATTATCTACTATGAATACATGCTTATCACTTCAGCAGTAGTTTCCTTCAGCAGTATTTTCCTTAGCAGCACTTTGTCATCAGCAGCAGAATCATTTACACTAGCAGTAGTTTCACTCAGCAGCAGAACTCAAAACCCAACAATCCTCCCCTAAACTTAATATTTATTTCTAAATCATTAAGTTTCTTCAAAGCTCATCTAAACACCAGGAGGATGCTTCCAAACACTCAATTCTTGAGATGTCTATTGATCAAGTATCTTCTTATACTTTGACAGCAAATTAAATGCCTGATCATCAGTATCATAGTCTTTCTGCAAGTTGAGTAATCCAGCACCATTAACCATCTGATTGACAGTATTCCAGTATCTTACCACTGGGTAATCCTTTTCAGCTAGCATATAAAAAGTAATTGGTCCAATTTCTAGCATATGAACTCCATAATCTTCAAAGAGTCTCCATTTTCTTACTTTGTATTCTACTATCTCTGTCCATTCAGCATCATCCATTGAAGGTTCATACATAAGTTTTAGAGCTCTCCATAGAACATTATCAGACATAGTTATGATATGATCAATTTGATCTTTCTCATACTTTTTACCATCAAACTTCTCAGCTTCAAACTTTGCTTTGTATAACTTCCACAAGTCATCAACATCCTCTCTATCAAAGTAGTATAGCATCTGTTGAAATCTAAGAAACCTGTGAGTCTTTCCATCAGATCTCTCAACATCATGAAATGCTCCAATGTTAGTATCATATCCTGTAGTTACTTTGATAATAGGATATTTGATTCCTATTGGTATGGCATCAACTACTTCAGGATCTTCCATCTTGCCAACCATAGTGTAAACCTTCAATTGTTCTTTTAAATGCTCAGGAGGAATATGATCACAATCATTCTTGAACTCATCTCCTTCTGGCTTAGAACTGCTTTCTTCCCCTGTTTTCCTCTTCTTCTTTGCAAATGATTTATGAACCACGCCTTTTCTTTTACCACTTTGCATTGAAGAAGTAGTCTTAACTGCATCATTAAGCTGCTTAACAACATCTGCTTCTTGAACATGCTCTACTTCAGCCACTTTTTCAGGTACCAACTTTTTATTCATCTGAGCAATATGTTCTAAATCTTCAGCACAACCCATAGGATAGAAGGTATCTGTTTGTCTCTTAGCTTGTTGATACAAGTCAAAAACCTCTTGATCAGACTTAGGTTTTAACTGCACCAATTTCCATCCCTTCATATTCTTCAGGTATCTTTCTTGCTCTTTTCTTTGTTGCAATGGAGTTGGACCTCTAAGTATCTTTTTCTTCTTTCTAGTAGCAGCATCTTCTTTCTTTTTCTTAGCAGTGAACTCCTTTACCCAAGATCTCACATCAAAAGTTGGAACTTCATTATCCTCTATCTTGATCATCTTGTTGAGTTCAATATCTGCCTCTATTCTTATCTTCTCATCAACCCATTCCTCATACCTCCTTAAATCTTCTGTCTCCTTTTCAATCCTTTCCTTTTCCTTCTGAGCCAGCTGTTGTTCTTCTTGATCAATCAACTCTTGTTCTTTCAAAGCAGCAGCTAAGTCATGTTTAACTTGTAATTCCTTAGGCCACATATGAAAAGGTATTACAGAGTAGTCAAACCCCTTATGCATCCACTGAGGTTCTTCAACTTGCTTGCCCTTCCCTTTATTAGCAGATGATGATACAATCTTCTTTGGTTGAGCAGCAGGTTCTCTGAATACAACTCCTTTTAGAGGTAAACTTGGTGTTGATGATGTGATTGTTGTTGTAGGTTGTTGTGGTAGTGATGGTGTTGGTAGTGGTGTATGTTTTGAAGATGATTCACATGGAACTTCTGTAGTCTTCTTACTTAACAAAACCATTGCTTCAGCAGCAGCATTATCACTAGACCCAGCAGCAGAGTCTTGTGCATCAACAGAGTTCACTTTTCCACTAGCAGCAGAATCAGCAGGATCCTTAGTAGTAGAATCATGAGCAGCAGTAGAGTCATTAGTCTTGTCAGCAATAGCAGCATTTTCAAGCTCTTTCACCATTGAATCCCCCAAATTCATCAAAGCTTCACCCATCAACCCTGTTGCCTTCACTAATTGCTCAGGCTCCAAAGTCTTGAGTTTTTCCATCACCTTTTCTTGAGTAGCAATCACCTTTTCCATTACAACCTCATTCCCTGATTGATCAGCAATCACAAAATTTTCAGCATCCTGAGGACTTTCCACATCCATGTCTCCAATCACTAGAACCTCCCCTGAAACCATTTCTTCATTCATAACCTGAGCACTTTCAACCCTCTTCAAATTTGCCTCCCCTGAACCCATGACATCTTCATTCCTCCCCTGTTTGGAAGCATCCTCTTCCAAATGAGTAGAGAGTTCAGGTGAACTGATAACTTGAGAAGTGCCCACTTTCTTTAGCCTTTTCAATGAGGTTGAAGATCTTGATTTCTTCAAGTTCTTAATCTGTTTCTTCAATTTTGTAATAAGCTTGCCTTGACCTTCAACAACTGTAGACAGAGTAAGAACTTTATCTTCCAAAGTAGTACACTTCAACCCCAAATTGGTACAGGTAACCGTCAATTCCTTAATGAGTTGCATAGTAGTCTCATCACTTCGACCTGTGTAACCTGGTCCGAGAGATGAATCATGGACATTGTCATCATGTACAAGATTTTCCGTCAATTCATTTGTCACTGGCCTGTCCTCATCACTTCGACCTGTGTAACCTGGTCCGAGAGGTGAATCTTGGGACATAAACTCAGCATCAAACCTAGTGTGATCATCTGAGCCCCCTATATTTTCCATTTGGCTAGGGTTACCATCCTGAGAAGTAGATTCAGAAGAATCCTTTTCTCTAGATGTTGCCTTGGTTTGGGTCTTATTTATGTTATCACTATCCTGCTCTGCTGCTAAGCTAGAAGCAGTAGTGACAGCCCTTGCCAACATGCCCCCTCCATCAACTAGGACAGCCTCATCTGGTACAGCCATACTAACACTATCCTGAGGTAGATCAGTGTTCTTTTTGGTTTTCCTACGGGTATAGTGTATTTTAGGTTGTGTAGCAGATGCAGAAAAATTGGGTGTGTGATGGGAATCAGTGGAATTTCCTGATCCTTCACCCTGTATATTTTGCACAAGTTGCACCATTGAAGGTGTAAGATTTGTATGTGTGCCTGAAAAACCTTTTCCATGCTTAACCAAGAAAGTAAAAGTTTTTGAAATCAATTTTGGAGCTTCATAATATCCAGCATGGGATCTAAAATCTGTAAGTTGGTCAACAATAAAGAGCTGTATAAATCTTTGATAAAGCAAATAAGAACCAGACTCTTTAACACTTTTAACAATCCCCTCCAATATCATATTTGGGAAATTGAATGGATGACCTTTGCTCAGGCATACCATTGCAGAAGCAATAGTAGCACTAAACTCATGCCACCCAGAAGCTTTAGGACTCAAACAATGAAGGAGAAGGTGTACCAAAAACTTATATTGAGGACAGAGGAGAGCTTTTGAAATTCTAAAGATGTATGCTTTCCCTCATATCCCAAAGTTTTTAAACCAGCAAAAATAGCAGAATTAGCAAGACAAGTGGTCTTTGTTTCATCATTTAAGAGAAGAGATTTCCTTATAGATGATTCAGTTACACGAACCTTTTGCCCATCTATTAAAGCACTGACATATTTTTCTTCATTCCTAGTTTTGACTTTAGCAGTAAGCCAAAACTGTTTGATGTAAGAAGCAAATATAGTAGGATTCACAGTGAGTGCATACCTAAGAGAAGTAGCATTCAAAAATTTAACCATATTTGTGAATTCTTCAGGAACCAACTCTGCATCCAAAACGACCACACTATTGTGCTGCTCTGCCCATTTACGTGCACAATCCATGAATTAGGGTTTAGAGAAATTGGGGATAATTGATTTTGACAATAATGGAGTGTTTGGGTTTATGATAACTTCAATTTGGAGCGTGTAGAAACCAATTATGAAGATTAATTAGGTTTTAAACTAATTGGTAGAAGTTACACATACCACCCTCTCACTTACAACCGTAGCTGCATAACCATGTCATCCACAACTAGCAGCAGAATGAAACAACTAGCAGAAGAGTGAAAATAAGCCAGCAACAAAGTTGACTAATCAAACTTAGTCAAAAAGTCAATAACCCATAACAATTAATGCGCTTGATACTCCGAAATCCCTATAAAACCGGATGAAATCTTTTCCCTAATTCACCACAATCAAACCCTAATTACAATCAGAAACGCCAATCACGCAATTAAATCTTCCAATCACCCAAATCAAATCATCAATAACCATGAAATCTTCACCCGAAATTATCAACATCTCATCCGATTCTTCTTCTGAGGATGATTCACCATTTGAAACATATGTCTCTCCCTTCCCTCCTCCTCACAATGGTTGTAGAACCAAGGAGCAAGCCAGAAATAGGAAGCATGATCTTCATGTCTTCAAAGATCTCCTACATTTGAATCAAACCTCAAGCACTTCGAGGGGTAAAGAGGTGATGTCCCCCAAGTCTCCATCATCTTCAGAATCATCAAAAGACCCTGCTTGGATCCCTATCAGACCACCATCTCCCAAGGAGCTTGTTTCCCCCTTCATCTACACATCATCAGATGAGGATGAGCCACACCACAATCCACCAGCCACTCCAGAAAGACCATCATCTTCAAGGCCAAGACCCAAGACATCTACTAAGGCAAGAAAAGCAAACCCTCCACTTCCTAAGGAGAGGAAGATTGTACTTGGGCTTCCATGCCCTAGAAATTGATGTTCTAAGTCTTTTTATTTTAGTTTGTGATGTAGCAGTCTTTTGTTATGTTTGAACTTGATGTGGATGTTGAATGTACTCTTTTGAATGATGAATGAAAGCTTTTGAATTTCTGTTTAATAATCTTGCAAATCATCAATTCTCAACTTATCCTGCAAAATGTTAGTCCAACCACCACAAAGTATACAAGAATATATACTAGCAGTAGAGTAAAATAGCATCAGGGTACATGACAACTTAATCATTTGCTTCTTAAGAAGCAGCAGAAACAGATTAACAATCAGCACAAGACCTTTACACTTTTTACAAAAACAATAAGAGATAAGTTTTTCAAAGATTAATCATACCAATGTTTGCAATTAAGAATTGAAATCTTCCCACATCAAAGTGTTTAGTGAGAAGATCAGCAACATTGTTATCAGTATGAATTTTGACTATTTGAATTAACTTCTTTTCATAGCAATCCCTTATGAAATGATGTCTTATCTCAATATGTTTTGTTTTAGAATGAAAAACAACATTTTTAATTATGCAAAGTGTGATGTTGTTATCAATATGAATTTTGGTGTTCATGAAATTGTACCCATAATCCAGTAGTTGATTTTGCATCCATAACACTTGACCACAACAACTTGAAGCAGCCACTTACTTAGCTTCAGTTGTAGAATTTGCAACCACTGTTTGTTTCTTGCATTGCCATGATACCAATCTGTTTCCAAGAAATTGACAACCTCCAGTTGTAGACTTTCTATCCAAGCAAGCACCAGCATAGTCACTGTCTGAATATGCCACCAAATCAAAAGGTGAATCCTTAGGATACCATAGGCCCAATTTAGGTTGATGCCTTAGATACCTAAAAATCCTCTTCACTGCATTGAGATGTGATTCTTTGGGACAGACTTGGAATCTTGCACAGGCACATACAGCAAACATAATATCAGGCCTTGATGTTGTAAGATACATCAATGAGCCAATCATAGATCTGTACAAGTGAACATCTACTTCTTTTCCATTTTCATCCTTCAACAAAGGTTTGTTGGTATCCATGGTTGTCTTAGCAGGCTTAGCATCTTCAAATCCAAACTTCTTCAAGATGTCATTTACATACTTATCCTGACTGATAAATATGCCATCTTTCTTTTGAACTACTTGTAGTCCCAAGAAGAAGTTGAGTTCTCCCATTGAACTCATTGCAAATTTATCCTTCATAAGCTTCTCAAAATCAACACACATTGCCCTGTTTGTAGAACCAAAGATGATTTCATCTACATAGATTTGAACCAGCAAAATATCATATTTTTGTCTTTTGAGAAACAAAGTCTTGTCAATCTTTCCTCTACTGAACCCAGAGTCTAACAAATATGTTGACAAGGTATCATACCAAGCTCTAGGAGCTTGATGTAGTCCATACATTGCTCTATTCACCTTGTAAACTTTGTTAGGATAATCAGGGTCCTCAAAACCTGGTGGTTGAGACACATAAACTTCTTTTGTAATGGTCCCATAAAGGAAAGCACTCTTTACATCCATCTGATACACCACAAAATCTTTGAATGAAGCATAAGCCAAAAATAGTCTAATGGCTTCTATTCTTGCCACTGGTGCAAATACCTCATCATAGTCAAGTCCCTCTTGTTGTGTGTATCCTTGAGCTACTAACCTAGCTTTATTTCTGATGACTATCCCTCTTTCATCTCTTTTACATCTGAAAACCCATTTTGTACTAATAACTCTTTTTCCATTTGTCAAATCAACCAAAGTCCATACCTCTTGTAGCTTGAATTGCAGAAGCTCATCTTGCATTGCTTCCACCCAACTAGGTTCTTGTAGGGCTTTGTAAGTATTCTTGGGTTCAATTTGAGATAGAAAACAGGCAAACAAGAAATTTTGTAGATCTTTATGACTGTTTCTTTAATGCAGAGATCTTGCAAAGAAACTTTGATGTTGAAGATCTTTGAGCTCTTTAGTCATTTTCCTTGTTTGTACAGATGATTGAGGATCACTTAGAATTTATTCTTTTGGATGATTCTTATGTACTCTTGTAGTAGTAGTGGGACTAACAGGAATATTGAGTTCCAAATTAGTATAGTCTACTTCAGCTCCAAATAATTTACCATCAAGAGCTTCATCATCTGTGTCATCATAGATATTCTCTAGAGGAGGCATATTTGGATCTTCAGGATAATTTGTATCATCAAAAGATCTATCTTGAGTATTCAAAGAAGGAAACTGGGATGTAGAAGCAGAGTGAGTAGGCTTAGCAGCAAAATAGATAGAAGCAGTAGTTGCTTCTTTTGGTCTAGCAGTAGAGTCTTCTGAGTCAGCAGTAGAGTCTTCTGGCCTAATTGGAGAGTCAGCAACAACTTCTTTTGGAGCTTCATTGGGTATCTTTTCTGCATCAATAGGAGTTTCAACATCTGCTTAAGCTTCCTTAGGTTTCTCTGGAGGAACATCATCTTCTTGTGTATCTTTATCTTTCTGTAAAGGTATGAAAGTAGGACCAACCTTCAGTTTCTCAATCAAAACAATGTCTTCTTGTAATTTGTTAGTGTCAACACTAGCAATAACAGGTACATAATTCATTGTCTTGGTCAGGATGTCAACATCAAACATCCATTCAGGTCCTTTTCCAATAGCATTAGATGTGTTCTCACTAAACTTGATATGCAAATTCTCCTCTACATGTTTGGTTCTCTTGTTATATACTCTGAAAGCTTTACTATGTACAGAGTAACCAACCAAATTCCCTTCATCAGCTTTCTCTTGAAACTTGCCTAACTGATCTTTAGTGTTCAAAATAGTGACAGGACATCCAAATGGCTTAAGAAAATCAATCATTGGTTTCTTCCCACGAAAGAGCTCAAATGGAGTTTTGTTGTGAGGCTTCACTACCTTACTCCTGTTTTGCACAAAACATGCAGTGTTTATAGCTTCAGCCCAAAAAGGTATAGGTAGTTTAGAATCAGCTAACATTGTTCTTGCAGCCTCAATAAGTGTCCTATTTCTTCTTTCTGCAACACCATTCTGCTGTGGAGTTCTTGCAACACTATACTGTCTTAGAATTCCTTTTCCTACACAGAATTGATTCATCACACTATTCTTGAACTCAGTACCGTTGTCACATCGGATAATTTTCACTCTGTGGTTGTGCAGGTTTTCAACTCTTGTAATGAATTCTTTAAGTATCACTGGGGTTTCATCTTTAGTGGCTAAGAAGAACACCCAAGTAAACCTGCTGAAGTCATCTATGACAACTAGGCAATATGACTTCTTATTCAAACTTTTCACAAAAACATGCCCAAATAAATCCATGTGCAGCAAATGCAAGGGCTCTGTATTTGTATTCACAGTCTTTGACTTGAATGAGACTCTGTGTTGTTTTCCCTTCTGACAAACAATACAAGTCTCACAGTTTTCAAACAACTTTGTGGGCATGCCTCTCACAAGATTTCCTTTCACCAACTTATTCATGGTCTTGTAGTTCAGGTGCCCAAGTCTTCTATGCCATAATTTGGACTCATCAACAGTGGCTTTTGCAATCAGACAAGTTAAAGCTCTTTTGGGAACTATGTTCTTAATATGGTCACTGTATA
The DNA here is from genome assembly GCA_030686995.1 of Artemisia argyi. Classification (NCBI taxonomy): domain Eukaryota; kingdom Viridiplantae; phylum Streptophyta; class Magnoliopsida; order Asterales; family Asteraceae; genus Artemisia; species Artemisia argyi. The sequence goes on along the minus strand of CM060685.1, from coordinate 199,353,203 downwards.
TATTTTCGTTTCTAGGGACCTTCAATAGCACAAATTTATCATTTGGCAACTGAAAATCATGAGAAAGGATCATACATTCAATGTCTGTAAAAAGAACAAAATTCCTTTTGTCACACATTTGTGTACACTAAAGAGGTTAAACTTAAGCCCTTTCACAAGAAACACCTTCTCAAAATCCAAATTCCCAGTTTTTAAAGTGCCTCTACCAATAATCTTTCCACCTTTTGGATCATTCCCAAAAGCAACATAACCACCTTCAAAAGCCTCAAAATCTTCAAGTTGAGACTCATCCCCTGTCATATGTCCAGAGCATCCACTATCAACTATAACCATGTCTTTAAGCTCATCCAGTAGATTACCCTGCACATGAAAATAGAGAAATTAGTTTCTCTTGGGGACCCAAGCCATTACTGACTTGGATCTGCCTTGTGCATCAACATAGTTAAATTTCTTTAAGTCACTTGATGCACTGCTAGTTTTGGAAACATTGTTTGAAACATTTGTTTTTGGTTTCCAAACCCAACAAGTTGAGGCCTTAACAGCGTAAAAATGATTTACAACAACTGTATTTGATAAAACTTTTGGCCCAGAAGTAGAAAGTTTTGTACTAGCAGCAGATTGCTTACTAGCAGCAGTGTACTTACTAGCAGTAGAGCCAGCAACAGAACCAGTTGTGGTTTTAAAAGCACCATTTGATTTAGCAGCATAAATGGATCTAGTTGCACCAGATCTTAACAACACAGCCCTAGGAATCATGTTTCTATTAGGATGAGGGTGAGTATTTTGATTAACATATTTGTGATTCACCCTAGTATATTGATTCCAAACAGGTTTCTTGTGGTCAGGACAGCTATTAATCAAATGTTCAAAGCTACCACACTTATAACAAGCCTTTTTCTTTAATTGAAACTCACTACCTAATTTGTTTGAAACTAGGTTATTAAAGTTTCTCTGATTTCCCCTAGGCTTATTATTGAAACCATTCATTCTTTATCTAGAAATTTCTTTATACTCAACCATTTTCCTAGAGATATCTTGACCTAACACAGGTTTCACAAACTTCACTTGTTTAATTTTAGGTTTAACTTTTTCAACATTAGCAGGAATTTCTTCCTTTACTACATTATGTTCTTGTTCAACCTGTTCTTGTTCCTCATCACTATCTGAGTACCAATCTTCAATAATAGGAGCATCAGGAAATTTTCTACTCTCTACCTTAGGTGTTTCTAAGACACTTGTACTAGACTCACCTATTGGTTTTTCTATATTCAGCTCACTAATGAAGGACAATTCTTTTCCTGGTGGAGCATAGGCACTCTTAACAGGAGGAGCAACCTCATTGTAACCTATTCCACTTCCTTTCCTCATTATTGTACTCTCAATATATTTATGAACCAAATCAGAAGCATATTGTTGTTTGTTTACTCTTACTATGTGTTTTTCTTTTTCAGCAAGAGCTGCATCTCTATCTTTTTCTGCTTCTTCTAATTTATTTTTAAGAAACTCAATTTCACTGTTTTTCATAAAAATCTCAACATCTTGTTGGTTAATTCTATCTACATATTCCATCTCACACTCTTTTAAGTACTCAAGTCTTCTTTCAACATTTTGAATACCTACTTTGTAACCTAAGTTATCAAGTTTTAGGCTTTCAACTTCTCTATTTAGACTCTCATTCCTAGACTTAAGTTCTTCTACAGTGTCAGCACAAGACTTAAAAGAACACACAGATAAATCAGAATCATTAGATACCTCAGAGTCAGATCCAGAAGATGATGATGAATAAGCCATAAGTGCAAAGTTATGCACTTCAGGCTTGACTTGAGCCACCAAGGAATAATTTGGTTCTTCATCAGCCAAATCACTCCAATCATACTCTCCCAATCCATCACAAGACACCAATGCAGTAGTATTCTTTGTCTCTTCAGTCTTCTTTGATGCTTCACCATTTTTCTTTGGAGCTCTACATTCTCTGGCAAAGTGACCTTTCCTGTTACAGTTGTAACACTCTATCTTTGACTTGTCAAAGCCAACATTTTCTTTAGGTCTGTACTTGACTTCTCTTCTAGTTCTCTTCCAAAATTTTCTTGCCCTCAAGGTCAACATGGCCATTTGCCATTTAAGATCCATCTCTTCAAGATCATCTTGATCAAGATGATCCAGATCTTAATTAAGTGCCTGTGACCTTATACTTGTAGTTAGATCAGCCAAGAATGCACATAAAGCCATATCACTGGTGGAATTATTATCATGAGAACTAGCAGCAGATCTATCAGCAGTAGATACTCCATAAGCAGCAGAGTGAGATTCTTTAGACCCCTTTGACTTTGAAGATACAAAGGCAAGGTTTTGTGAACCAGAAGTAGATAACTCTGGTTCATACACTCTTAAGTTGTTATAGAGGCTTTCCAACTTCAGAGTTTCAAAGTCAGGCTTATTCCTCCTAACAACAATGTGCATACTCCATTCAGGTGCAAGACTTCTGAGAAACTTGAGATTTACATCTTCTTGTGGAACCACATAGCCAACAAGCTTTAGATGACTGACAAGTTGATTGAGCCTGTTGTAGGTGCCAATAATCTTCTCTCCACTTTCAGCAGTAAAGTTCTCGAACTGATGCTTCAACATATTCTTCCTTGACTTCTTGGTAGCATCATTCCCTCCAAACCTAAATTCAATAGCATCCATTAACTCTTTAGCAGTCTCACAACTATCAAAGTCCAACTGAAACTCACTAGGTATTCCCATTAAGAGAATACTATGTGCCTTGATCTCCATCTTCCTTAACGAATTCTCTTCAGCAGTCTTGATTGGTATCTCTTTTCCATCAGCACCCTTCTTTGGTAAAGAGTCACCATTCATGATCACATTCCACATGTTAAAGTCAATCATACGAATGTACTGTCTGATTCTCATCTTCCAAAGCTCATATTCACCAGGGTTGAGCATGGGAACTTTTGAAGCAGTCACCATATGTGTGTCATCACCCATCTTTAGTAGTTGATTAGGAACAGCGAACTTGCAAAGAACAGTTTCTTCTTGATTACAACTTCTAGATCACAAGCTCTGATACCACTTGTTGATCCCAGTTGAGCAAACAATCTTATATAGAAGTTGACTTAAAGTAAACACTTAAGCTTGAATGCGGAATGTAAAAGCTTAACTTAAGAAGAACAATTCACTATCAACACTTCAATATTATTAATACGAGCACTCGACAATGCTAGGGTTTTACAACCTTGAAGTGTAAACGAAAACTAAAACAATGCGTACATAATCTAACCCTAGGATCCTCCTTTTATAGGCCAAGGAGTCCTACTAGGTTTACAATAACTTTCTATGCAAGATAAGAATATTCTAGACGTATAAGATATACACACAATCTATTCTATAATTATCTACTATGAATACATGCTTATCACTTCAGCAGTAGTTTCCTTCAGCAGTATTTTCCTTAGCAGCACTTTGTCATCAGCAGCAGAATCATTTACACTAGCAGCAGTTTCATCACAGCAGCAGTTTCACTCAGCAGCAGAACTCAAAACCCAACAGTTTCAGTCTCACTTCAGCCAACAGAAGAAATTCACAAGAACGCACCTAACAGTGCACAATATCAAGCAGAAGGAGAACGAAAGCACAAGAAACTTTGTCACTAGATACACTGACGAAACCCTGCAGATTCTAGGCTTACATGAAGAGCAACGTATTTCTGGTTTCGTCCATGGCCTACGCAACCGGACTCTTGTGGAATTCTTATCCACAGATCTTCCAGCAACATATAAGGGCCTGATGGAAAAAACATATACATGGATAGAAGCCAAAGAGGTATCCACCAATGGAGCTCCAGTGGAGGGCAATAAAGGAATAAAATCATCTTCATGGGAAGGGTCGAAGAACAAGCACAAAAGCCATAATAGGTTTACTCCATACCATAAGAGTTCAGACTCTGGTTTATGGGAAAACCTAACAAAATCCCCAAAGGAAATTTTGGCTACTGAGAAGGCAGCAAAGACCTTCGAACCCCCACCTCGCCTAACAAGCAATGGGAGGAACCGGGATACGACCAAGTACTGCCACATCCATGAGGATGTTGGTCATGAGACGAACAACTGCAGAGAACTGAAGAAGCAAATAGAGGAAGCTGTCAAGTCAGGATAGTTGACGCATCTAATAAAAGGCATAAGGAAGGGTAAAGAAAAGGTCACCGATGCTAAGAGTTATACTCATGAGGTTCCAATCCTTATGGTTCGCAGGGAGGGCCCGAACCAGAAAAGAAAGGAAATTGAGGAAGGAGCACCCAAGGTGGGAGAGGTAACATTTCCACCACTAAAGGACCAACCTCCCTCAGACGATCCTGTAGTCATAAAAGTCCTCATTTTCAACCGAGAAGTCAATAGGGCCTACATGGACTGCAGAAGTTCTTGCGAGATCATATACGAACACTGTTTTCTGAAGCTCAAACCTTCCATAAGGGCACAAAGGGTAGACTCGAAGATACCTTTAATAGGGTTCTCAGGAGAACACTCATGGCCCCTAGGAGAAATCCCTTTAGACGTAACCATTGGCGAAGGCCGATTGGCAAGGACGGAAACCCTCACATTCATAATTGTAAGGTCAGGCTCTCCTTATAACCTATTGATAGGAAGAACCGCCATGCAGAAAATGGGCATTGTAGTGTCAACTATACACGCAGCAGTCAAGTTCCAAACAGCCAATGGGATAGGGACTGTACTATCCAATTACAGCAGGAAGGAGACACCGGAGATGGGAAAAAAGATTAAAGAGAATCCTCAGGAGCCTCCTAAAGTTATCTTGAGCTGCGGGGACGCCGAAGAACATATCGTAATAAACGAGCTTCATCCGGAACAGACGGTCGTGATAGGAAGACAACTCCCCGCTACCTTCAAAACGAATCTCACACAGCTTTTGAAGGATAACAAAGATGTCTTCGCATGGACATACTCTGATATGACAGGGGTTCTGAGAAGTCTCATGATCGATGGCAAACCCTTTGGAATGGAACACAAACTCAACGAGTTTAAACACATGGAGCCTATTAAACAAAAGCGCCAAAGCCTTGCGCCAGAAAGAAACACCGCAGCCTGCAAAGAAGTAGACGAACTAGTACAGGCAGGCATACTTAGAGAAGTCAAATATCAAACATGGGTAGCCAATCCAGTTATGGTAAAGAAAAACGATGGAGGATGGCGCATGTGTGTTGAATTTACTGACATCAATAAAGCATGCCCAAAGGATTGTTATCCCCTCCCAGAAATAGATTGGAAGGTAGAATCCCTATCAGGGTTCCGCTTAAAATGTTTTCTAGACGCTTACAAGGGATACCATCAAATACAGATGGCAGTAGAAGACGTGGAAAAAACAGCTTTTTACACAGGAAAAGGCGTCTATTGCTATAAGAAAATGCCCTTCGGTTTAAAAAATGCAGGGGCAACTTACCAGCGTCTGGTGGATAAAGCCTTCAATAAACAGATAGGGAGAAACTTGGAGGCATATGTCGACGACATGGTCATAAAGAGCAAAATAGAGGAAGACCTGCTCTCTGACATTCAAGAAACCTTCAATCAGCTAAGAGCCATAAATATGAAACTAAATCCGAAGAAATGTTCATTCGGTGTTGAAGAAGGACAATTCTTGGGGCACTTGATCACAAAGCAGGGAATCAAAGCAAACCCTTCTAAGGTAAAAGCTATCACTGACCTACAAGCCCCAAAGACATTGAAGGAGGTACAAAGCCTTAATGGGAAGCTAGCTGCCTTAAGCAGGTTCTTATCAAAAGTCGCAGACCAATCACTACCGTTCTTCAAAACCCTTAAAGGATGTATGGACAAGAAGACATTCCAATGGAGTGTCGAAGCTGAAGCTGCTTTCCAAAAATTGAAGGAATTCATGGAAATCCTGCCAACACTCACAGCCCCAATTAATGGAGAAACATTGTATATGTACATCGCAGCGTCACACGAAAGCATCAGCGCAGTACTCCTAGCAGAAAGAGAAAAGAGGCAAGTTTCGATCTACTTTGTCAGTCGGGTTCTACAGGGAGCCGAATTAAACTACCCAGAATTGGAAAGGCTAATTCTCGCTCTAGTCCACGCTGCTAGACGCCTCCGAAGGTATTTTCAAGCTTGCCCCATTACGGTATTAACTGATAAGCCCATCAAACAGATATTATCAAAACCCGAGAAATCAGGGAGAGTATCTAAATGGGCCATTGAGCTAGGGGAGCATGAAATAGAATACAAAGGGAGAAACTCCATAAAAGGTCAAATACTAGCATATTTCCTAGCTGAAACTCCTTCCGAGCCAAGAAACGATAAAGAAATTCCCAAAAAGAAGTCCTTGCAAGAAAAGGCAGTCTGGAGGTTATTCACGGACGGAGCATCAAGCTCCGATGGTTCAGGGGCAGGACTAATGTTAGTCAACCCAGAAGGAAAAGAATACACTTATGCGCTATGGTTCGAGTTTGAGGCGACCAACAACGAAGCAGAATACGAAGCTTTGTTAGCAGGCCTGCGGCTAGCCAAAGAAATGGAAGTACAAAACCTTTTGATTTTTTTGGACTCACAGCTGGTCGCCAACCAGATCAAAGGTTCCTACGAAGCAAGGCAGCCCACAATTAAACAATACCTGGATAAAGCAAAAGAAATCCTACAGGGGTTTGAATCATATACCATTGAACACGTTCGAAGAAATCAAAATAAAAAGGCGGACGCATTAAGCAAGTTAGCTTCAATGGCCTTCGCCCACTTAACAAAGGAAGTCTTGGTAGAGGTACTAGCTGACAGATCTATCCAAAGGAAGGAAGTATCTGATATAATAGCCGAGGAAGAAACTAATTGGATGACTCCGATAAGGGAATACTTGATAAGCGGCATTTTGCCAGAAGATCCAAAGCTAGCAAGAAAAGTGAGAATCAAAGCTCCTCAATATAGGATAATAGGAGACCACCTCTACAGGCGATCCTTTCTATCCCCATGGCTTCGTTGTATTGGACCAAAATAGTCTACCAACATCATCAATGAAATCCACGAAGGATCATGTAGCCTACACGCAGGACCTCGCTCTGTCGTCTCTAAAATTATGAAGTTGGGGTACTACTGGCCATCAATGCACAGGGATGCAATGGAAATAATACATAAATGCGAAGCATGTCAAATCTACTTGAAGGTCCCAAGATTACCTAAACAAGATATGACCTCTGTCACATCTGCTTGGCCTTTTTCCCAGTGGGGGATTGACATAGTAGGACCCCTACCAGTAGCACCAGGAGGAGTGAAGTTTTTGGTCGTAGCTATCGATTACTTCACCAAATGGGTCAAAGCCAAGCCTTTGGCATCTGTAACAGGCAGACACATGGAAAAATTTGTATGGGAACACATCGTTTGTCGTTTCGGAGTTCCTCACATCATCATCTCTGATAATGGGAAACAGTTTGCAGAAGGAGTATTCCCTACTTTTTGCAATGGTTTAAAAATCAAGCAATCATTCACATCCGTGTACCACCCTCAAGGCAATGGTCAAGTAGAAGTTACTAATCGAGATATTATAAATGGAATAGAAAGAAGGCTAGGACGAAGTCACCAAGGATGGGTAGATGAATTACCCCAAGCTCTCTGGGCTCATAGGACACATCCCAAATCGAGTCATGGAGAAACACCTTTCAGCCTCACTTATGGCACAGAAGCTGTCATCCCATCAGAAATAAGCGTAGAAACAGAACGCATCATGAACTTCGAAGACTCGGAAAACGAGGAAAAACTTTGAGAAAACCTAGATTTGCTTGAAGAACGAAGAGAAATAGCTTCCATCAGGGAGGCTACATACAAGCAAAAGTTAGAAAAATACTACAATAGCAGGGTTAGACCCTCGAGTTTCAGACCAGGGGAATATGTCCTTCGACTTAATAGCGCAAGCAAAGCCGAATACCAAGGGAAGTTGGGACCAACATGGGAAGGACCTTACGTAGTAGATGAAGCCTACGGTAATGGAGCCTATAAGTTGCATACAATCTCTGGAGATATAGTTGACAGGACAGGGAATGGCACTAACCTTCGTAAGTTTTACACATAAACTTACAATCTTTTGGAGCGTTCGTTTGTTCCAATTTATTTGAAAAGCTCTTCTCATTCAGGAAAGAAGAATTAATGGTACGCGTCCTAGTATTCATTTCATAAAATGATGTAATCCTCCCTACCCACTTAATGACACAACGTATTTCCTTTAAATCTCTTGTTTCATTTTTTACAACAAAGATTTTCTCAACCAAGTACTACAAGTCTCAATGTTCGAAGGATGATATTTATGTATTGCACATGATATCCATTGTAATTCACATTGACTTTCCTAAAGCGTCAATGGGCATTAGAAGCCCTATGACTATAGGACTAAGATGGAGTGGGTCGCAACCCTCTGTCAGCAGTTAAATTATACGATTGCTTAAAAATCTTGGTTCAAAATACAAACAATAAGGATACTCATCCACAGTAACCTTAGGTTGTATACTAACGTTAATAACTAACGTTGAGAGAAGAGAATAACATAATCAAAGGATAAATAAACAAAACATCCTAAAAATCAAAGTAGCAAAGAAATAACATATTCGGAGGGTACAAACCACCCTCGGGATAAACAACTATCAACAAGATAGTCTTCACGCATTCTTTGATGAGGAAGGACCTTCTTGACGAGAAGGAACACTCACACCGAAGACCCTCTCAGTTAGAGAAGGTGGCCGAATCCTATTAGGCTTCTGGGACAACAGTTTTTTAATGGAAGCATCCGGATCTTGAGTAACCTTGGACAGAAAGGGAAAGTCTGCTGAAGCAAATGCATTGCTGGCATCATCATATTCCTTCCCATGAGAAGTACGATAGTAAGGAACCTTCGATAAAGTCACAGGCTTCCCAGTTTCGGCAATCTCCTCCAGGGTAGTACATTTCCCATGAAATATGGCAGCATTTACGAAGTTGGCCACCACTTGTCCAACCTCATCACTATGATACAATTCCATTGCAATATAAGGAATTACCTTAGCTACTATATCCGCCCTATCTCTTTGAAAACCTTCACATCGAAGGTTGAGGGCATCTGTCTCCTGTTGCAATTGGGTTTTTTTATCAATAAGCATGTTCTTCTCAGACTTAAGACTTGCATACTTTGACTCAAGAACAGACACTCTCTCTTTTAGCCCAATCGCTTTGGCTTCCTCCATTTTGAGCCTACCACACTCAACTTGGGCTTCCTTTAGTCGAGTAGCAAGCTTCATGGTGTTGGATCGAAGATCTCAAATAACGGGATGCTTCTCTATATCCTCTATAATTTTGTTACACTTTGACTTGAGGTCAGTGATTAACCGCTCTCTATGTTCTTCCCGAGCTAGGACTACATTTAACTCTTCTTTAGCATTCTTAACAGTCTTTATCAATTCTCTTGTTCGACTGTTAAGATGATTATCTAGCATAGCTTGCCTTGTGTAGCTTTTATCATGAAGATCACATAATTGCTCTATTGACATATTGTCAAGGGCTCCCTTCCATTGACTTGGAACAACACCTTCGACCAATCGGTGACAAGCTTGAGAATTGGGGAGTTCTTCAGTATTCGATAAACCTACACATTATCGAATTCAAAAAGATTTGAAAACTTCAAATAATTATAGAAGTATATGGATTATAACACGCGTTTACCATGAATATCTTCATCATCCGAGCCTTCGGTGGCAACAACAACCTTCTCTTGGGAGTTTTTCTTCTTCGAAGCTCTGAATAAGATAGTGGGTATGTCAAGTTTTCTCTTGATTGGGGGTTTCGAAGCCTTTATATCAGTCCCTTTCCACTCATGTACCCTGTCAGCTATACCGAAGGTGCCGGCATACGCTTTGGGGACATCATCGGAGGAAAGAATCTCCACGTCAGGAAGGGCTTTGATTGTCAAAGGTGCCTCCTCAGCGTTAAGAGGAACCAACTCTTCTATCATCATTGTTGGCTCTAGCGCCATAGCATCTACGTCATTATTGTTGACTGATGTCGATGGAGAGCCCACACCGTAACTGTATTCTCTAGGTTCCCTGGGAATGAAGCTAGCTTCCTTTGCACCATCAGACACGATGAAGTTTCTGAATGCCATTACTGCAATATAAACAGATGCATAAATATAATTAGAGATGTTACTTATTTATAATAAGTTGCATATACATACTCTGGCCATCACAGTGGATTTGTGGCGATAAAGGAGATCCTTCCCAATGATCTACAATACCAGCCATAAATAGGATGGGCTCAGGAAAAGTCTGCACATTAATGGGGTGTCTAGTAAGACGTTGATAAAGAGGTTCAGCTTGAACATTAAGGGGAAGTGGATCATTAAATTTCTTGCGGTCAAAACGGAATGCTTCATTCAAGAGTGCTGGATAACCCGAAGGTATGATGGTATCTTGGACATAAAAGAATTTCCCTTTCTAGTTTGTTATATTTGTGAAAGGTTTGGTGATTAGCACGGGCACATTCTCATCATTCCTCTTTGACAATGTCAACCAATCCCCCCCCCCCCCCGGGACACAGGTTAAGAAAACCTCAAACCACATGTAGTGTAGGCTCATACCCATACGCCTTACACATTACTATGTAGGTGGTAAGTTTGGCAAGTCTAAATGGGTTAAACCTTGAAATATGCACCTCATAATATTGTAACAATTCTAGGAACAAGGGGTGCAGGGGTATTCTTTGATTCGACCGGGTAAATGCATGAGTATACAAACCCACGTACCCATTTGGGGCATCATAAATGCTTTGATTACTTTTTGGGAGAATAACTTTATATTGTTTGGGTATTGGGTAATCATCCAGAAAAAGGGCTAGGGCTTCCCTGGAAAGAGTACATTTTTGTTGTCTTGTAATACGTTTAGCATCCATGCTCATGGCTATACCTAAAGTAACTAATTTTAAAATGCGGGAAGAGTCTACCTTTTGATTGCTGCAGATCACGGCTTTGTGGTAGTTGCAGAAGAAAGAGTTATTTTCCAATACTTTAAATTTTGAAAGATGGTTGAGTTTACCTATAATTCTGTCACAACTCGTAATTTCCGGTCATTTTCCAAACCTCGACAATTTACTATTCATCAGTTACTATTCACCGATTACTATTCATCATTGTACTATTCATCGTTTTTGAGGTCAATTTGATATTCCGAGAAGCGTTCAAAATTTTACTATTCACTTGACACTATTCATTTCCGGAAGAAATTTCACTATTCACGTGCATTACTCATTTCATCGTAAATTTAGTTTACGAGTATTCAAATTCGCGTAACCGTATTGGTTCGGGTGCGAATTCATGCATTATCATCTGGGACATCTCATACAGACTAGAAATAGTCTGCGTATTATCATTGTGTCACTTGCATACTATTCCACTCGTAGGATATTTAAATTAGTACTTTGGGTATAATTAACTTTTACGTATAATTATTTCTAAATAAACGTTAACAAACGACCAATAATGTAACTAACATGTCCGACACTCCCGACTATGATCCCAATATATTTTTATACTCATTATAATAATATAAAAATTATATTATTAATTTACCCGGTGTTTTGAAACCGATTACTATATTTCACGGTCGGAGCTTATTACTCCGTCGGTTTGCGTTATTTCAATTCAATAATTATTCAACACCCGATTCTCATCAGGAATAATATTTTACAACTTTTACAACTTCGTCGTATTTTATTTCACCACGTTAACATTTATTTTTAGTTAACTCGGTACCCGATAACACCTAATACATCTCAAACCAACTAAATCTTACACATGGGGGACATAAGCTTTTATTAGCCACCAACATCTTCCTTATTTTGCTCCTTTCTTCCATGGTTGCCGCCCCCCCCCCCCCCCCCATGACCATTGACTTGGACCAAAATTTTCTTCTATTTAATATATATACTCCTTTTCATCACACTTCTCTTTTAACACATCAAAACAACTAGCAAAAACCTCATTTTTCTCTTCTCCTTTTATGTGTGGATCGGCCTAGATCAAGAAACAAGAACAAACCATAATTTTTCCAAGATCAAGTGATAATCAAGGTTATTTAGTACTTCTTGTTAGGGTTTTGAAGTTTAAACTCAAGGTTTTGCAAGTTTTTCATCTCCACTAGTCCACTAATCTTCAAGTAAGTTATCAAGACCTATTTTTATAAATTATTCAAGTTGTTTCATTGATCATTCAAGTTTATTCAAGATATATATGCATACGTTGATTTATACCACTCTATATATACTTTTTATAACTTACAAGCCTTAGATATATTATATAGGTGAATCCTTGGTAGATTGTTGTGATGGATGATATTTAGGAACCCATGACACCCTAAGAAGGTGTATGGTAGGGTTAGACTAGTTTTGTGGTGATTGAAAGTGGTTTGGATGAAGTTTGAAACTAGGAAAATGATTTTGGAAAATATACATATACCTACTGTTACTATTTTAAAAACGTGGGAAACTCAGGAACTCAAGGTTAATTTTTGACCCAAGATTTAGAAAATACTTTTAAAAACGAAACTTTTGGCGAAAGAACGGATTAAAACGAGTTAATAACGAAGGAGATGTGATTTTCCGAATTTAACGACGAAAACTAATTTCTGAAAAACTGCGTGCTGTTTGACAGTTTTCGACGGGCAAATAGAGGCGTTAAACGTAACCTAGAGGAGCCGAGCTATCGAAAATATATTAGTATATACTAAAACGAATTCGTGGATATAAAGAACGAGTAAAATGAGCTTAAAACGACCAAGTTATACACGTTTTAAAATCGTCAAAACTATATATATATATATATATATATATATATATATATATATATATATATATATATATATATATATATATATATATATATATATATATATATAGTCACTAATAGAAAATAATATAACTACGTACTAAATGAGATATTTTCTAGATTTCTTATTCAAGGAGTTTATTTTTAACAAATGAAATACGTATGACCCAAGGAATATTCATACGACTTAACGACGTTATTTTAAGGTCTTCAAGACGAGGAATATAACACTAACATTTTTATACGATATACTACGACAAGTTATATACTTCTATATTTGAACTTATTTTCCTAAGTATGGAAACTATTTTAACTTTGACAATAACTAGTATTTCCAAGTTACGAGTGGTATAGGCATCATGTGCACGTGCATTCATTTCATCACGTCATGGTCTAAGGTAGATCGTTATTACTCATATTAGGTTGCGGTTAGAGATCGTGCCTCATTTCAGTGTATCCACTTTTGTCATCGTAGCTATCGCTCCAGGTGAGTCATAGCCCCTACTTTTTCAATTGTTTTGGTAAACTCTTTGGGGGAGAATACATGCTCGTTTTACTTAAACGCACTACTTGTTTTACCTGGTTGATTACTCAAATATTTCCAGCTTTATCTATATATATATTTGATCACCTGCACTTCATTAGTATGCTTGACTACCGGTATTTCTTTGGTATATTTAATCACCTGCATTCATTGGTATTTTTGATTTCCTGTATTTCATGGGATTGATTATCCTTGTTTATATGACCTCATAGTCACCAATTGTTCCTATATGCTCATTGTAATATTGTGGTATTCCCCACTTGGCTGTGATGTCAAACGTAATATTGTGGTATTCCCCACTTGGCTGTGATGTCAAACGTATTGTGGTATTCCCCACTTGGCTGTGATGTCAAACGTAATATTGTGGTATTCCCCACTTGGCTGTGATGTCAAACGTAATATTGCTGTTTCCCTACTTGATTGACCTATATGTTCATTGTAATATTGTGGTATTCCCCACTTGGCTGTGATGTCAAACGTACTGTGGTATTCCCCACTTGGCTGTGATGTCAAACGTAATATTGCTGTTTCCTTACTTGACTGAATTGCGATGCCTTTGCATCAACCTTATTACGGGTTTTCCCGCCTGACTGATTTATCATATAGCCTTATCGACCGAATTATTTATATAGCCGTTTTGCTATATTTATCTGGGAATTTGGATATCTGTGTTACTTTTGTTCACGTAGACTTTAACACATTTGGCAGTGGGTTGTAAACACACAGGTTACAAGTCTCTTATGGCGGGACTTGTAACTGAGTGGATTTACAATGCCTTTGCTGGGCGATCATTTCTCTATAGGCATATTTGTTAAACAAACTCTATGAACTCACCAACCTCGTGTTGACACTTTAGTATGTATTTTCAGGTTTTAACCTATGGCACGCTACAGGAGGTTTTGGCAGGGCATGGCATGGTCATAGAAGACTCTGATTATTTATATGGGGACCGTTTTAAACTACTTTTAAGGGCCTACTTCCGCACTACTTTTAACGATGTAAATTCAATATTTTTGATTTAACTATTTTATTCTAAATGATTAAAGTGAAAACCAATTTTGTACTTGTGCTGTATTACCAATTGAGTTACACCCCAGCTACATGTATGCTTCCGCTGGACCCGATTTTGGGGGTGTGACAGATTGGTATCAGAGCTTTGGCTATAGCGAACTAAGTGTTTTTAAAACCTAGACTATAGCTACTTTTACGAAAAACTTAACCCTATGACCGTCACGTGCCTGCCTGCCAAGCTGAAGCCTCATTTGTGGTTTGTTGCTGACTTAGATGATGAGATTTGTGTCTCATTATCTGGTATATTATATCCATTTATTCTAGTTGATTACTATCATTGTCTTTCATATAAGCATGTTCACGTATCATATATGTCACCGCGTTATGTATCCCCTTGCATAGTTTCATCATTTGACCTCGAGTTTGGTCACCTGCCTTAGTCTTTCTAAACGTCTTGGTATTTGCGAAGGACATAGTCTTAGTATAACTGAGCTGAGTATTTCAAAATTCATGGAACCTCGGTGGAATATAGACTAGTCACCTATATTCAACCCGGGATAGTGGGACATAGGCTGACTACCTATATCCGACTCAGAAATGAATTTTGCAACACTGAGAATGGTTATAATAAAATTTTGTCTGGATTGAATTCTCTACTCAATTTTGAAATGTTTCATTTGTGTGTGTGTGTATACACTCTCTTTGTCGGAACATTCATATCCTTCATCACTTCGTGAACCACCGATTGGAAGCGGGTTAACTGGCCATTTCATCTCATAAATCTTCATATTTATACACAATGCACTTACATTTTCTTTTATCACAATCTCGTTTTGTCGCGTTTGTCACAGTCTTTTCCCTTCTCACCATCACTATCATTTCCTTTTCCCCACCCCCATATATATATATGGAATTAGCTAACACTCTATAGATTCCGATGTCACTCATCCCTCACTACTCCCTATATTGATAAGTGGATATTATCAATGACCTCCCTAGGAAAGAATTTCCATACCTTCTATGAGGATGATCCCTCGGTACAGTAAGACCATTCAAAACTCAACAGAAATCCCAAGGTATCACAAAACCATTCGAACCACTATCACTGGCCTGATCACCAAAAATTCCATCATCTGGAAAGTATTTGGCTTAACTAAATTATAAGGATTAGTTTCGATACGAGTGCTCACTAAGCAACGCCATAGAGATAAATCCAACCTTTTAACCGAGACTATAAATTGAACATGTCCTCACCAATAGACTTTATTCGAACGTGTTAGACACCTATGCCTTTGTGCAGACATACATACCTGACTATTTTATCCTCTTAATATTTTCACTTTTAAATGGATTTTTCTTCAAACTATAGTTATGCAAAACATATATCTTGTAAGAAATACTTTTCTAAGGCACTTATTTTGACAAGCAAATTTCTTTTAGTTAATCTTTTACAAAACTACTAGATGCTAAGAAATTTTAAACATCGATTTTTGGTAAATCATATTATCCATCTTATGTTGAAAATAGTTCTATCTTGCATAACTATTAAATTTTGAAACATTAAGAAAAATGTTACTTAAAAAGCCGTTTGCTTAAAAGTTTTAAATTCATTTACTCAGGGAAGGGTTATGAACAAAACACACAATCTCAAAACAAACTTTGAAAATCAATCACTATAATACATCACTTATACCTTTAGGAGTTTGTAATTTGATGACCTATAACTTGGGGAAAATCTTAGTAATGGAGACTAAGCACCGTAGGTGGAGAAAGACTCAATTCCTGACATCCTGCGGAGGATCCCAACCTTATCCTAATCTATTATTTTCAACAACACCCTTTTACGGATTTAACCCTGTAAGTCTTTCAAAACAAGATTCATGATACCCATTTCAATTATTCCTAATAAAGGAATTTAATTCACCTCAACTCCTAGCGATTTCATTAAGATCTCTTTGGAACCACACCACCTATCATTTGTAGACCAATGGTCAGAATTAGAGAACGATTCAAACATAGGGAGATATGCTCAGAGCATGAGTGATTGACTCTAGAAATGGTTGGACTAACCATTTTCCATAAATCAGATTCCTTTATAACCATAGTTACCACACGAGCTTAGAGACTACACCATTTGAAGCACTCTATGGTCGAAGTGCCAACATCCATTGACGGATCGAAATTTGGAAAAAGCCTAACTCACTAGTCCAGTAAGCATTCATGAAATAACCAGAAATTTCCTACAAGTCAAGAATCAATTACAAATTCTATAAGTTGTAAACCATTAAAACTTCAAGTTGGTAGCCAGATCATGTTGAAAGTTCTGCCTAGGAAAGGCATGATATCATTCAGAAAACTGGGAAAGTTGAACCCGATATACACTGGACCACGTAATATTTCAGACAGAGTAGGCCTGGTGGCCGTCAGACTTGAGCCTTGTTAGAGAACAACCGGATTACACAACCATGTTTCACCTATTCAAATCTCAGGAAATGACTTTCAGATTAGTCACTCGTGATCCCATTTGGAAAGGAACCCAACCCAAGAACAAACGTAGACTTGGTAATAACCAATAGAAATCATGGACTGTTAGGTCAAACGGTTGAAGCGGAGTCGAATTCCTATCGTGGAAGTTCGCTGGAATTCTCAATTATTATCATCTTTTCACCAATATACTTCAGAGACCAACCAAAACTGAACTTCGGGACGAAGTTCCTGTTAGAAGGGAAGACTGTCACAACTCGTAATTTCCGGTCATTTTCCAAACCTCGACGATTTACTATTCATCAGTTATTATTCACCGATTACTATTCATCATTGTACTATTCATCGTTTTTGAGGTCAATTTGATATTCCGAGAAGCGTTCAAAATTTTACTATTCACTTGACACTATTCATTTCCGGAAGAAATTTCACTATTCATGTGCATTACTCATTTCATCGTAAATTTAGCTTACGAGTATTCAAATTCGCGTAACCGTATTGGTTCGGGTGCGAATTCATGCATTATCATTTGGGACATCTCATACAGACTAGAAATAGTCTGCGTATTATCATTGTGTCACTTGCATACTATTCCACTCGTAGTATATTTAAATTAGTACTTTGGGTATAATTAACTTTTACGTATAATTATTTCTAAATAAACGTTAACAAACGACCAATAATGTAACTAACATGTCCGACACTCCCGACTATGATCCCAATATATTTTTATACTCATTATAATAATATAAAAATTATATTATTAATTTACCCGGTGTTTTGAAACCGATTACTATATTTCACGGTCGGAGCTTATTACTCCGTCGGTTTGCGTTATTTCAATTCAATAATTATTCAACACCCGATTCTCATCAGGAATAATATTTTACAACTTTTACAACTTCGTCGTATTTTATTTCACCACGTTAACATTTATTTTTAGTTAACTCGGTACCCGATAACACCTAATACATCTCAAACCAACTAAATCTTACACATGGGGGACATAAGCTTTTATTAGCCACCAACATCTTCCTTATTTTGCTCCTTTCTTCCATGGTTGCCGCCCCCCCCCCCCCCCCCCCCCATGACCATTGACTTGGACCAAAATTTTCTTCTATTTAATATATATACTCCTTTCCATCACACTTCTCTTTTAACACATCAAAACAACTAGCAAAAACCTCATTTTTCTCTTCTCCTTTTATGTGTGGATCGGCCTAGATCAAGAAACAAGAACAAACCATAATTTTTCCAAGATCAAGTGATAATCAAGGTTATTTAGTACTTCTTGTTAGGGTTTTGAAGTTTAAACTCAAGGTTTTGCAAGTTTTTCATCTCCACTAGTCCACTAATCTTCAAGTAAGTTATCAAGACCTATTTTTATAAATTATTCAAGTTGTTTCATTGATCATTCAAGTTTATTCAAGATATATATGCATACGTTGATTTATACCACTCTATATATACTTTTTATAACTTACAAGCCTTAGATATATTATATAGGTGAATCCTTGGTAGATTGTTGTGATGGATGATATTTAGGAACCCATGACACCCTAAGAAGGTGTATGGTAGGGTTAGACTAGTTTTGTGGTGATTGAAAGTGGTTTGGATGAAGTTTGAAACTAGGAAAATGATTTTGGAAAATACACATATACCTACTGTTACTATTTTAAAAACGTGGGAAACTCAGGAACTCAAGGTTAATTTTTGACCCAAGATTTAGAAAATACTTTTAAAAACGAAACTTTTGGTGAAAGAACGGATTAAAACGAGTTAATAACGAAGGAGATGTGATTTTCCGAATTTAACGACGAAAACTAATTTCTGAAAAACTGCGAGCTGTTTGACAGTTTTCGACGGGCAAATAGAGGCGTTAAACGTAACCTAGAGGAGCCGAGCTATCGAAAATATATTAGTATATACTAAAACAAATTCGTGGATATAAAGAACGAGTAAAATGAGCTTAAAACGACCAAGTTATACACGTTTTAAAATCGTCAAAACTATATATATATATATATATATATATATATAGTGACTAATAGAAAATAATATAACTACGTACTAAATGAGATATTTTCTAGATTTCTTATTCAAGGAGTTTATTTTTAACAAATGAAATACGTATGACCCAAGGAATATTCATACGACTTAACGACGTTATTTTAAGGTCTTCAAGACGAGGAATATAACACTAACATTTTTATACGATATACTACGACAAGTTATATACTTCTATATTTGAACTTATTTTCCTAAGTATGGAAACTATTTTAACTTTGACAATAACTAGTATTTCCAAGTTACGAGTGGTATAGGCATCATGTGCACGTGCATTCATTTCATCACGTCATGATCTAAGGTAGATCGTTATTACTCATATTAGGTTGCGGTTAGAGATCGTGCCTCATTTCAGTGTATCCACTTTTGTCATCGTAGCTATCGCTCCAGGTGAGTCATAGCCCCTACTTTTTCAATTGTTTTGGTAAACTCTTTGGGGGAGAATACATGCTCGTTTTACTTAAACGCACTACTTGTTTTACCTGGTTGATTACTCAAATATTTCCAGCTTTATCTATATATATATTTGATCACCTGCACTTCATTAGTATGCTTGACTACCGGTATTTCTTTGGTATATTTAATCACCTGCATTCATTGGTATTTTTGATTTCCTGTATTTCATGGGATTGATTATCCTTGTTTATATGACCTCATAGTCACCAATTGTTCCTATATGCTCATTGTAATATTGTGGTATTCCCCACTTGGCTGTGATGTCAAACGTAATATTGTGGTATTCCCCACTTGGCTGTGATGTCAAACGTATTGTGGTATTCCCCACTTGGCTGTGATGTCAAACGTAATATTGTGGTATTCCCCACTTGGCTGTGATGTCAAACGTAATATTGTTGTTTCCCTACTTGATTGACCTATATGTTCATTGTAATATTGTGGTATTCCCCACTTGGTTGTGATGTCAAACGTACTGTGGTATTCCCCACTTGGCTGTGATGTCAAACGTAATATTGTTGTTTCCTTACTTGACTGAATTGCGATGCCTTTGCATCAACCTTATTACGGGTTTTCCCGCCTGACTGATTTATCATATGGCCTTATCGACTGAATTATTTATATAGCCGTTTTGCTATATTTATCTGGGAATTTGGATATTTGTATTACTTTTGTTCACGTAGACTTTAACACATTTGGCAGTGGGTTGTAAACACACAGGTTACAAGTCTCTTATGGCGGGACTTGTAACTGAGTGGATTTACAATGCCTTTGTTGGGCGATCATTTCTCTATAGGCATATTTGTTAAACAAACTCTATGAACTCACCAACCTCGTGTTGACACTTTAGCATGTATTTTCAGGTTTTAACCTATGGCACGCTACAGGAGGTTTTGGCAGGGCATGGCATGGTCATAGAAGACTCTGATTATTTATATGGGGACCGTTTTAAACTACTTTTAAGGGCCTACTTCCGCACTACTTTTAACGATGTAAATTCAATATTTTTGATTTAACTATTTTATTCTAAATGATTAAAGTGAAAACCAATTTTGTACTTGTGCTGTATTACCAATTGAGTTACACCCCAGCTACATGTATGCTTCCGCTGGACCCGATTTTGGGGGTGTGACAAATTCTGCCGTTATATTTTTCTAATTCAACAGATACGTTATACACGCACGCGCATTTAATGCATCTTTGTATTTCAAATATTTGCTTATCCATTGTAGAGAATATGGTAAAAACATTACATTGCGATAGATTTGTAAGCCACATATTCTTGTGTGCATATCTGACTTTCAACTGGAGGGCTTGATGATGTACCCTCTGATTAGCTCGAAGGACACCCTTTCGAGTGTAATCACAAACTACATAATCGAAGGCTCTGGCTAGCCTCCTAAAACTTTCCTTGGCGTAAAACTAATCATCAATGATCTAGTTACCAAGTGGGAATTCGCCAATCGAAGGATTAAACCCTTCGGGGTATCTCTCGATAAGTTTTATGGACGGAACAATGCCAAGTCCAATATTGGGGAGACCAAGTCTTACCCACGTCGCCTCTTCCTCCTTAGCACCCTCGCTAAACCCGGAGGAGTGGGTCACTAACCCCTAGCGGTTACCACAAATCATGGGACGCCCCCATGATCTCCATCAAACGTGTGACTGTAGGACAAGCATAATATTAACTAGTATGGTTCTTGTGTTTATGATAGAATTAATGGAAGAAAGTTTAGAGAGATAAAGAGAAGTTGGGTGTTTCTAGAGAGAGAAAGAGATGAGAGAAAAATGAGAAGGTTAGATTGAGAATAATGAAAGCACCAACCCTCTCCACATGTGGAGAGGGGTATTTATAGTTTCCTACAAAACGCCCACGCCCGGGCTGTGGATCAGGCATACAGTAGGTAAAGACCCGTCCTTCTTCCACGGTGTTACTTAAACAAAACTAACTAAGATATATAATTAACTAACTACGAGCTAACTAAAATGCTATTACATTGATCAGGTGACCGAGAATTTTACAGGAATATTTGTATTCCTAACAATCTCCCCCTAAGCGAGGTCACCTTTGAAATTAAGCTCTTTGGTCTTTAAGCATTCTTGTGTCTCTGTAGCTCGTAAGATCTGATTCTTCACTTTTCTACACACTTTGTACTTCAAGCAAGCGAACTTGTGATTTGAATTCCTTTGTGATGTGTGATCTTTGAGCTTCCTTTGAGATCATCAGCCACAGTAAATCTCCAAGCTCATCCTTAGTAGTATCGCCTTCATGTGATGTAGTGACTTTAGGACCATCATGCTCACACCCTACTGGATCAGGAGACTTAACATAAGAGTTGTAGATCAAGAGACTTTTTCATCAGAGTTGCGGAAACATTGTTGGTAGTCTCTCAACATTTGTTGTAGCAAGTCTCCCATCGTCATTGATAGTGAGGAGGATGTGTGAGAATGAGGTATGGATTGACCCGATTCAGCTGGAAATACGAGCCATTAATGCCATCTTTATATGTGTCCCTGAAATAAAACAGTTAGCAATAAAGATAGAGAATGAATATGGCTTTGTCATTCATTCTGCGAGGACAGACTACCCTCCGGTTTTGTAAAAACCAACCTGTGATCAGGTAGAGTCTCTTTTAAAGAATACTCTCCTTGACAGGAATTTCCAGCTTATAGTAATGAATTTTCCAAAGAATCCACTTCGGAATCTTCATACTTAGCATGTTCTCATACCGGAACGTCTCAAAGCAGACAGCACGATAGAGTGAATCGGTGAATAATTATTCACGGATTGATGAGAAATTGATTTATAGAAATCACTCGCGTGTCATATAATAAACAATTTTTGAGACACGACGAGTGTTTTATACTCATAATCACATTCCATCAAAAATACTTTTGTTTGAAATATTGTACACAATTAATGTGCTCGAAAATTTGTTTGTGAGCACACCGAAAGGTTTTTGCAAAAGTATCCGTCAATCTATATCCTGGAACAAGTTTGATTCAATTTTGAATCTCACCATTGTTGCTTTCCAGTTGTCACTTGATCATTGATCTAAGATGGATCTCACATGTCACCTACCAAGAGCTTGAGTGATGTTCGCTCTAGAAGGATTTCCATCTTCATTGTGAATATTTTCATATCACTCGGATGTTCTGGCAATACCACAAGGATAATGCGTAGGACTCAAAATATTTTATCTTATTTTCCACATTATGTGAAACAATAAGCATATTTGGAATGTGTCCTAACGAGATTTATGGATGATCTCTTTGGCTCTAGACTCAATAGTGCGTTTTGATCCGCTCCTGGAGACTGGGGAGGCGTCTCCTGTTTAGGTATCAACATAGCTCGCAATGAGCGGTCGATACATTGCACAGGGTTCCCCGTGAGAATGAAACAAGCTCTTTTAAGAGAACTTGAGTGGTTAGGAAGTTTAGTGCAGTGCGTCACTGGGTCCATGACGTCTTGTCTTCAATACCGGTGTTATCTTAGTAACCGCCAGTAGATTATGAATTGAACCCGGTTTCTGCCCTAAGGTTGAATATGTTGAGGGCTATTTCTTTTCACCCTTTCTCATTTCATTTCTTTTTCATTCTTCAACCCCTTCAGTGCTTACCGAGACTTCACCGCTAGAACCTTGTTGGGTTTGTTCCAGTCCTAGCTCTATCTCAGTCCGCACTCTTCCCTTTCTCACTTTACTCCTTTTGTCAATCATTCCTAAGGACTTCTAATCTATCTATGGATTGTCCCTAGGAAGATCCTTCCGGTTCTGGTGGATCATGGGAACTCATACCTAACCTTAACCAACCTTATAACTCCATGCATAAAGATAAATGGTCGGTCTTTGGTATAACTTCCACAAACGCCTTTGCTCCCCCTCAATATGTGCATCGATATACGAAAGTGTTTAGCACATATGTGGGAGCCTATTATTGAGTCCAAAAGATCATGTTTGATATCAGATTTCATATTTAAATCACATTCTCTCCCCCGATCAAAAATTTCAAATCTTTTGAGATTTTGGATCCCAATTAATTTAAATAATTTAGAAAACGTTTAGGAGAGAAATGCGGTTAATTTTTAATATTTTTTGATAAAAAGGAATCTTTTACTTGCTCCCCCTCAATCTGCGAGGGAGGTTGTTATGTGTCAGAATTGATGAGTTTACAAACAATTTGAAGTTTTGATAATTTCTGAAAACTCTTTGAAAATTTCTCATTCTGACACATAACCATCACAAAATGTTTTGTTGCAAGGTTTTGTACAAAGTGTGGAGAGTTTTGATGATACATAAAATTTTGAGAAATCACTCTCCCCCTCAATCAATGACGGATATTAAACTTAAATAAGTGATGTCATTGATTGAGTGAAAATTTTATCAAAATTTTGAGTTCAATTAGATTTTCAATCAAAATTTCATCGTACCACCAAGTTTTGCACAAATACTTTCTGGAAAAATCATAGAAGGGAAAGTATTTGGCGATAAAAAGAAGATTTCTCTTCTTTATCAAGAAATAATGCACTGAAGCGTACATTAGATCGAGGGTGCATGAATATAAAGTAATTCACGCTCGGATGAACGGCACCCTTTGCTAGGAACAACCGTCTTTTTGGCGACGTGTTTTCCTCATTTTTGAAAACCGGGTTGCTATCTGAAGTAATAGCAAGCCATAATTTTAAGTCCGGGTTGCAGCCTGAAATGACTTAAAGCCATAATTTTGAAGTCCGGGTTACAGCCTGAAATGACTGTAAGCCATATTTTTGAGAATGTTTTGAGATACGACATGTTTTTGAAAAAAAAACTTTATTTGAAACCGAAAAACTCTTGCTCAAGCATATGTATGATTCCGTGTAATTATTGAATGACATTTCTAAAAACGTACATAATATTGATTACACAAGAGACATGTCGTGAGAAGAATATTTTTGTATTTTTTATAATTTTTCAGATTTTTATGGTTTTTATAGGTTTTATATTTTTCTATTTACGTATTGGTATAAGATATGTACAAAGGATACCAAACAGTTTAAGAAGATGTTGACTTGTGTACCAAAATGGTAGTATCGTTCAGCTCGTTGTAGAAATCAGTAGTCAACATCTCTTAAACTTTCACCACCAAAGCTTTTGAGGCTCCTGAATCATCGTCTGAAGCGGTAGTTGCCATGATATAATCTTAAACGGGATTTTACAACTCTTGTGACTTAAACCGAGAGATCGATTCTCTCCCGGGATTTTACTAAAGTCAACAAAGTAAACCGAAAGATGTAATATGCGAGTTAAACTTAGAGAGAGATCTTGGATAAGTGACAATTAGCATTAAGTGTCAAGTCGCGACAAGTCAAGTTACAATAGATCTGATCGTAATAAGTCAAGTCGTAAAGATTAACTCACAACGTCAAATTACAATCAGACTAATCGAACGACTTAAGTCACAACAATTCACCAAACACAAGTAGTTAACAAATCACTAGAATCTCACAACTGAGTTAATCTCTAGACACCCACCAAATCGATGAATTTTTATTGCCTCCTCAATGTGAAGCTTTGGTGGCTTCCCCCCAAACCGACAATCATCTTCATGAGACCACTTCCCCCAAGTAGTTGAAGTAATTCAAAAAGTCTCATTGTATGAAGCTCGAGAACCCGAAGAGAACGATAACACCGAAGTAACAGGGTGAACCACGGATCATCTCTGCGGTTATCAATCCCGGAATGTATGATGAAACCCGATCACATGACCCTGTTGTGCGTCCCCAATGTACACATTACTTTGAGGTTTAGAGCAGTTGTCTATTCAGGGGAATAAGATATCAACATCTTCATTTCACTAAATGCTTTCCAGTTATCTTACACATACTAACTCAATCCATATTGTACGCATTTATCCAACACAAGAAGAAACGATGACACCAAATTAACAGGTTAAAGCACTGATCATCTCTGCGGATATCTCCTCCAGAATATATGATTAAGCCCAATCACGTAAACCTATTGCGCATCCTTGATGTACACAAATCTCTCCCCTGATGGTTACGATCTTATCGGAATCAGCATAACATTGTGTACATGAGAGGAATAACCAGAAGCACTTTACCATAAATCATATCAGCTCAAATGAAGATGTCGATAAGCAATATCATCTCACGCACCAACTGTTCTTCTCATATTTCTTCCTATTGAAAGCTGAAGTAATACATACCACAAGTATCAGAAGACCACTTCCCCCACGTAGTTGGAATAATACACCAAACGCCACAAGTTAATACACTGATATTCTCTGCGGTTATGACATTTGTCTTCCTGGGATAACTTCAATTAATTAAGAAGAAGTATTAAGTTCGTCACGTGTACTCATTATGCATTAAGATGTATGTCTCCTTCCCCCTTGCTGGTTTTGATACCTCAGAATCAGCAACACATTATAAGCACATCTACTTGAAATCTTGTGAGAAGAACAAAATTGGTTTAGCTGGATCTGGTGAGAATCAACTGCTACAAAAACTCTCTCTGACTATCTTTACCAACCCTTATGTAGGCTATTTTAAGTGACCACTGATGAAGTAAACCCGATATACCAAAGTTGAAACTGAAGAGGAATTCCCCAAATCCGTAACTTAAACTTGCACTGTTGTTGATTAAAGAACGATGTAGAAGAATAAGTACAACACCTCTTGAGATTATCCACATTCGCATTTGCGTGTGACACTTAGCACTACAATGTAACTCCTTGAAGTGATAGCCATAACCCGTGAGTACTACAATGTAACTCCTTCCATCGGGTATAACTAGATAATCCAAGTCCCAATCATAAACTTTAAGAGTTCACGCAAGTCATCAATCGATGCATGAAGTTTCGATGATGAAATAAGTAGACGCCTTTGTAAAATACTCTTCAATCTCAATTAAGGGATGCCAAATACACTCCGTGATCACTTGACATTTCATGTCCAAATTGTTAGCTGTTTAGACATTTTAACCGACATTTTCCATAATGTTCTTCGGGTTGATTTACAAAGTGCACATTGGTAGGAACAACAATCCTTGATTTAAGAACGAAAATACGGATCATTATTCATGTGTGCAACTTCATAATCATGATAGTCATCATCAACACCTTGAGGAATAACTAGAGATTGGATTACTTGAGCAAGTGATCAATCATCATTCATAATACTTCTAGATGGTGCATCTTGATCAATCATCATTCGTTGAAGCTTGGAAGTAAATCATCAAACATAAATCCCAGTCATCCTTAGTAAGTAGAACATTAGGTGTTGGAGGAGAGTCGTATGACCATTCTTCAAGCATCAATCAACATGTGGTATATTCACACTTCTCCCCCTCAAAAATTGCAAGCGAGGTTTGCCATTTTTGATTGAGCAAGTGAATAAACTACAATTAGTCGTGTATTTTATTCACACTTCAGCCCCTCAAAAATTGCATACGAGGTTGCCATTTTTGATTGAGCATGTGAATAAAAATACACTCCATCATGTAGTTTATTCACTCTTCTCCCCCTCAAAAATTGCATACGAAGTTTGCCATTTTTGAATGAGCAACTGAATATGAATTCAAGCAAAGATGAGTAGATACACTTGATGACTGAACGAACATGGAGGAAGCATGAACCGTATTGTAGAGAATGGTCAAAACTAAGAAGATTTCTCTTCTTCCGAAGATAAGGCGCACTGAATCGTACACCTTTATTTTCATTGATGAACGGGGCCAAAGTGTTGACAGCAGACACCATAATGATGAAGTTGAAGACTGAGGCTTGAACTGATGTGTTCAAACGTCATAGACGTTGAAGAACGAGGCTTGAACTGAGTTGTTCAAACGTCATAATGATGAAGTGCGAGGCCTGAACTGATGTGAACAGACGTCATACTCGATGAAGAATGAGGTTTGAACTGAAGTATTCAGACGTCATAGTCATTGAAGAACGAGGCCTGAATTGATGTATTAAGACGTCATAGTCTTTGAAGAACGAGGCCTGAAGTGATGTATTCAGACGTCATTATGCACACATACATCAACATTGACTTTTTGTACCTCCTGAAGTAGGAGATATGCTTGCTTTAGGCCTCCAGACTTTGAGTCTTCTCATGTAGTGAATGATTAATGTACCTGCAACTGAGTAAGGACTACCTGCACTAACATTACAAATTTGATTGTATATATATAGGTTAGTGACAACAGTACCCAAACCCTTAGGGGTTTCACGTTCAACCATGGTATTGCCATCGGCAAGAAGCTTTCCGGTAGGTATCCACTTAAGTCCAACATTCTTAAAAATTCTACCAGTCGGTATCCACTTATGGCAAGGTCTAGGATTACTAAGCTTCTTATGCATAGTGGAAGGCTTATCGATATTCCTAGTCTCCAAAGAATTAGTAGTTTGTATCCACCTAGGAGAAGTTTTAGGTTTGTTTTGCCTCTTATGCATTGTGGATGACTTACTATAAATCCTAGACTTAACAGGTTGAACCTTAGCAGTATTCCTCAATAAACTAGGAGGCATCAACCGAGGTTGTGAACCTAAGATACCATCCTTATAAAGTAGTGCTCTTTTCCTAGCCTTTTCTAGATCATAATTCTTGTACAGATCATTAGTTTCATATAAATTTTGAACTTTAATGCTCGGTTTCGACACTATTTTAGAACTAATCCTAGAAGAGTTGGGTGTAGGAGTAACTACTTGTTGAGGTTTACCAGAACTGGAAGCAACAGTCTTAGGCAAATAATGTGGAGTGACTGGTTTTGACAAAACTTGTTCAGCATCAACTTGGGAGGCAAACCGTGTTTTTGAAAGTTTTGGTCGTTCAGATATAAACGCAGTCGGTTGCCTAACAACTGATCGATTTCTATTTGATTGAAAAACTGGTTTCCCCAAGATTGATGGTTTTGCAAACTTAGTGTTCACACTATTCCCTGTAGCTTTTCTTAGCTCGTTCTTTAATGCTGTTATTGTGAAACCCTTATCCTGAAGTTGAGCTTTGAGTTCATCATTTTTGGCAATCAAAGACGTTGTTTGCTCAATCATCTTAATGTTCGTTTCTTTGATTGACTCATTCAAATTGTTACAGTGCTTTTTCAAAGACTCATTTTCTGAAAGTAATTCAACTACTTTTTGCTCAAAATTTCTAGTTGCAATAGCATTACTATCATGTTTAGCCTTAACTTCATTACACATATCACATATCTCAGTAATACGTATTTTCAGGTTGTTGATTGTCAAGTCCTTGGTTTCTAGCTGAGCTTTCAAATCATTAATCATAAAGAATTCACGGAAATCAGGAAGTTCTGGATCTTTACATGGTTGGTTAGTTTGAAAACTTTCTTCCTTTTGTTGCATTGCGATTTCAAGTGAAATACAATGTTTTTTAAGTTGTAAAAATCTGTTTTAAAGTTCATTAAATACATTTATATCAACCATATCATTTGATTTAAAAGACTCAGTTGTAAACAAAGAACTTGACTCATCATCATGTTCAGCATCTTGATCACTGATACGTGGGAATCGCACCAGGCTTTACCTCTCAAGGGATCTTGAGAAGCTTACAACCCCCACCAGGCAGTGTACCTGATCGTTGTAGTATAGTATAGTGACAAGTACCGGGGGATTGATCGTTCAGCTAGGAATAGTGTCGCTAGGATTAGAAAACCTAATTACTAGTGCTAAAGATGAGAGATGATTATTTTTGTGTTTTTATATTTTTTAGAAAGCAAATTAAAATCTCGGGTTTAAGGATTTGGGCGGAATTAGTTGCTAATCAACTAACCCAATACTAAGATGCAATTAAAAGTAAATACTAGAAATGAAAATAAACTAAATTATACTAAGGTTGTGAGCAATAAGTGGAGAAAATGTGTTTACTTAGATTTCACTACTCCCTAGACATCTTTTACACGTTAATTACTTGTTATAGTTGCGTGGATGACGGATTGTATTCCTTAATACCATTCATGGGGTGGCGCACTTACTTCCCCAATCCTATGAGTGCCTACTTCACTCCTATGTCGAGCCGGCTAAGAAGCTCCTAACATGGGATCATTAGAATTTACTCATGCATTAAATACAACCAATAAAACCTAGTGCACATCGGTTCATGTTTCCTAAGACGTTCAAGCATGTTACCATTTGGAGATCTGCCAGTTTTCTTAAGCTTAACATCGAAATCATTCATCCAATACAACCATAAACAAGTAATCAACACATAATTAACATCGAGGTTTCATTAGATCTAAGCAAACACAAGATAAATCTAGCCTAGCATGATGGAATTAAGACAAGAACAAGATATAGACAACCAACACATAGACATATTGATTGAATTAAAAGAACACTTATCTCAATTACACATGAAAGGGTTCAAGGGCTGAGAACCCTTGAAAAACCTGTACAATTCGTACTAAGTTCGGCCTTAGGGTTTCTCCAAAACTTCCTCTCCTAATGTGTAAAAATTAGAAAACTATATATAGGAAATAGGGTCTGACGGCGTCAAGACCAAATCGGTGACGCCGTCATCTCGCCGCCAAAATACTTCTCGGACTGCCTTGATCTACTTCTGACGCCGTCAAGCATTATGTGTTTCCAGGCCGTCACCACTTTTACTCTTGACGCCCTTCCTTGTGACGCCGTCAATTCTGTACTGGGTCGTCATGAAAAATACTCGTGGCGCCGTCAAAAAGTTACTCTTGACGCCGTCACCTACTGTTCCCAGCTTGGAAAATTGAGACTTTGCCGTTTTCTTCACTTTTATGCTCCAAAAACTTCCAAAATGCCTTCTTTTCCAGATTTCACTCCCAAAGTACCTAAAATCACAAAAGGAACGATTTAGGGCAATATTTGATCAAATAAATTAAATTTCGGGCTTAAATGACCCTCTAAAAGTGGTTCATTTTTCACCTCATCATATACCCTTACACTTGAGATTTGCTTGTCCTCAAGCAAATGCGCTATTATTCTACTCAAAATACAAGTTAGGGGTCATTTAACACTAATATAAAAGTAATTACAACAAATAATCGTTCCACTAAAGACTAATAGACAAGCACGGAGGTTATACACTAGCACCTCACAAATAGTGTTTAGATACTCACATCTCTCGGGTGTAATAAAGTATAAATTACAATATGGAAACGGAAGATATCTCTCACTACCTGTCATAGCAAAATAGATTACCATAGGCTTGGGAAAGGATCAAATCTCTACCACATGGCTTAAGCACCTAGGATAAACTATCAAAGAGGTCTTTTAAAGGGTTGTAACGTTAGGTGTAGGGATATGAAATACACGGTTTTGTTGGATATAGGCAGTCTTTACTGGTGGCGAGTTAACAATCATGGTCAATTACATGTACAACATGGCGTTGCTAAGCCAAGACTAGACTCGACTTAAGCTAATAAATGAAAAATAACAAAAACATAAAATGAACATAGAATAAAAAGGATGGTAGTCCGTATGTTTTTTTTCTCTTTTTCTTTTTCTATTTTTTTTTTTTTTTTTTTTTTTTTTTTTTTTTTGCATACACTCTTACCCTACCATCCAAAATAATACATCATAGGGGATGAGAATTCCCCTTACACTTGAATTTTTACATACTTTACAATAAACTAATCTAATGACTCGAATTAAGAAAATCAAAACACTTGGAGCACTTTTAAGATTAACGTACATATGGGGGTAATAAATTATGTTCTTCCCCATTACTCCATAAAATAAGTACTTTACCCATGAGTCCCAATCGTCCCAAAACAATATGTACAAGGATATGACTCGACTTAGCAACCATGTAATCAATTAGAAAGTTAACTTAGGGTTTAACAAATAACAATAATGCACTAAAAATGAGCGCATACACGGAAGGCTAAGGCGATTTGGGTGTACATTTAAGTGGGGTGTAACAAATTCTTCCTTGAAGTAAAATGCTTAAAGTTAGAAACGAAAAGATTGTCTCGGAGGGGTGTACTAGGGGTTTAGTGTACTAAAAATGAGTACAACGCTAAGGTGTGGGAAAAATTAATTGACTTAAGTAGTCAACTAATATGACTTAAATGTGTTAATACAAATATCGCCTAAAAACGTTATTTATATTTTACGATCTTCGCTAAGTTTTGTTAATGACAAAATGTAAACTTTAGTTTTTAAGCAAAACATAATCTTAGTTTTTAAGACTTGCATTAACTAGACTTTTGCTACATTTTACATTTCATAAAACACAACACAAGTTTATTTCTTAAATTAAAAATAGTCACACCACATTTATGGCAAGTTTTGTCATTATGCATTTATGGAAAGAAATGTGTTTGACTTGCTTTGATGTTGCTTACAAGTTTTGTGTTTGACTTGATTTAAGTGATGTGACATTGTTTGGTTGCTAGGAGTTATGAGACAAGACCTTGTTTGGTTTGAAGAGTTATTGCAAAAACCTACTGCAGACCCGGCGGTACCCTGGGGGTACACGGGCGGAACCCATCTGAGGGTTCCGCCTGATCCGCCAAGCATGCAGTGTAGTGTGCTATAAATACCAAGCCATAACTTGATTTTTGGCTAACCTCTTGAGATCATATTTTACACACACACTCATCTTTTCTTCTAAACTCTTAACATTGTAAATGTGAAGTTTCCTTTTGTAGCAAAGAAGCTCACAAGGTCATCAAAAGTTAAAAGTTTCCAACACAACGTTGCAAGACTTGTTAGCTTAGTATTGTGTAAACTCTTATTGTTTACACGTCATTTGTTTGTGTATATTCTGTAGTGAGTGGTTAGTATTTTAGTCCTCAAAATACAAAGAGTGTTGGGAGTTGTTGTACCCTAGTAAAAGAACTAAACGGGAGTGGTTGTGCCCTTGTAAAAGAACTCGACATCTAGCTTTGTGTCGGTAAAAGTATAAGCGACGTGTAAGGTTTTCTCCGCCGATGAAAGGAGCTTGTTGACTAGTGAAAGAAACTCTCGAGTTGGATACTCGGGGCGTGGACGTAGGGCAAGGAAATAGAGTCCTTGTAGCCGAACCACGATAAATACTCGTGTTGTGGTTTGATCGTTTCTTTCATTTACTTACTTGTTATATATTGTGTTTGTGCATATATCTTTGATCAAACGGAAAGTTTCAAAGCTAACTAAACAAGTTAAAAAGATTTTAAACGGTAAACTATTCAACCCCCCTTCTAGTTTTCCACAATTGGCATCAAGAGCTACGTTACTCAAGCTTTTAAAATATATTGTGTTTTAAAACTTGAAACGATCCATGGATTTTGAAAATTACAAAGAAGGGCAATCTATGCAAAGACCACCACTCTTTGAAGCAAATGGTTTTATATATTGGAAAAACCGTTTTGAAACTTACGTGAAATCTAAAGATATAGATTTATGGTATATAATTGTTGATGGTGATAACATAGCTACTAACATTAAAGATGATAATCAAAAGAAATTGATTGGTAAAAATAATGAATCTAAAATGATGCTTTACAATGCTTTGCCTAAGAAAGAATATGAAAGAGTCTTTTTGTGTAAAACCGCCAAAGATATTTGGCAATCTTTAATTGTCACTCATCAAGGAAACTCACAAGTTAAAGATAACAAAATTGATCTTCTTGTTCAACAATATGAACAATTTGTTATTTTCGAAGATGAGATTATTGATAATGCTTTTGCTAGGTTTAACACTATTATTACTTCACTTAAAGCACTTGATGAATCTTTTTGTAGTAAGAACTTTGTCAGGAAATTTCTTAGAGCACTCCATCCGAAGTGGAGAGCAAAAGTGACGGCAATTGAAGAATCCAAAGATCTTTCAAGCATGTCACTTGATGAGCTTATTGGAAACCTCAAAGTTCATGAAATGGTAATGGAAAAAGATTCGGAACTAGTTAGAGGCAAGAAAGAAAAAGTTAAGTCCATTGCCTTGAAAGCTAGAGTCCAATCAAGTGATGATGAAGAATCTACTTCGGATAGTGATGATGAGGAATATGCTATGGCCGTGAGAGACTTCAAGAAGTTCTTTCGTAGGCGAGGGAAGTTTTTAAGGCAACCTAAAGATGACAAGAAAATCTTCCGGAAAGATCGTGATGATCGAAAAGGAATACTTGAGAGAAAATGTTATAGGTGTGGAGACACAAGTCATCTTGTAGGAGAATGTCCAAAACCACCCAAGAGCAAACCTCAACAAGCTTCTGTGGGTGGTGCTTGGAGTGACTATGAAGGAGATGATGATGAGCCAAAGAATGATGATATTGCTCTCATGGCTCACAACTCAAATGAGGTACTCTCCGACTCATCTTACTCCTCTATAGATGATGATACTTTACAAGATGAATATAACAAACTTTGTGAGTTAAGCTTAAAAATCATAAACAAAAATAAATTTTTGAAAACTAAAAAGGAGTTTTTAGAAAATGAAGTTTATGAGTTAAAAGAAAAAGCTAAGAGATTAGAAAAGGGTAAAGGTATTGACACCTCATGCAAATCATGTGAAGAACTTAAACTTGAAGTTGAGAAACTTAAAATTACTCAAAATGATCTAATCAAACAAACCACAAAGTTCAAAAAGTTCGATAAGAGCATTTCATGTGCGGATGAAATTATGAAACTTCAAAAGTCACCTTTTGATAAAACAGGTCTAGGTTTCAGGAAGGTAGAAATCATTAAGAGTCAAACGAAACAAGAAAAGAACGCACAACAAAATTGCTACAGCAGCCCGCGGACCAGACGGAACCTAAATTAGGGTTCCGCCCGTTGGCCCCGAGGGTTCCGCCAGGTCTGCTGCAACAGTAACTCCATCCACATCGGATCGTTCAAAATTTGTTAAAGTTACATATAAAAATGGAACAAAACCTGCCTTTAGAACTGGAGTAGGACTTAGTAAAAATGAATTTAGAGCTAAGACTACTCAACCAAGACCTAAGACTCCAATTCCCAAACGCCCCTTTCCAAAGAGCAACTTCAACGCTCGACCAAACTACCAACAAGTTTGGAATCAAAACACTCCTGGACATTACCAAAATTCAAACTACATGCCATGGAACCCTTATGCTCTATTTTCTTATTTGGAACAAATTAATGGTATGCTTAACCAAAATGGACCCAAGAGAAATTGGGGACCAAATGTTTGAGTGTTTTTCATAAAATAGGTGTGCCTCAAAGTTTGTTTGGAACCGGATGAATGGATTAAAGATAGCGGTTGTTCAAGGCACATGACGGGTAATAAAAGCCTCTTCTCAACATATCACAAATGTGATGGAGGTAATGTTACGTTTGGTAGTAATGCTAAGAGCAAAATCATCGGAAAAGGTACAATCTCTCATGACTCCCTTTCTATAGACGATGTTGCTCATGTTGATAACTTAGGATTTAATCTTCTTAGTATTAGTCAACTTTGTCGTAATAAGTATAATGTCCTTTTTAGTGAAAACGGTAGTAAAATTCTTAAAGATGGTATAACCGTAGCCAAAGGTGTCCTTAAGAACAACGTATACGTCATGAAGTTGGATTCAACATCTAGAGACAAACTTTGTCTTACCTCATTAGATGAATCTTCAACTTTATGGCATAGACGTTTAGGACACGCTAACATGAGACTAATCCAAAACCTCTCCTCCAAAGACTTAGTTCGAAACCTACCCAAGTTGAAATATGACCAACACTTTTGTGATGCTTGCAAAGTCGGTAAACAAGTCCATAGTAGCCATAAGGCTAAAAACATGGTGTCTACATCTAGGTGTCTAGAACTTTTGCATATGGATTTATTTGGTCCATCCGCTATACAAAGTTATGGAGGTAACTTCTATACTTTGGTCATAGTAGATGATTACTCACGTTATACTTGGACAAAGTTTTTGAAAAATAAAAATGAAGCTTTTGATAAATTTGAGATTCTAAGTAAGAAAATTCAAAATCAAATAGGGTCTAATATAGTGTCTATTAGAACGGATCACGGTCGTGAATTTGATAATGAATTTCAATTTGGAAAC
The DNA here is from genome assembly GCA_030686995.1 of Artemisia argyi. Lineage (NCBI taxonomy): Eukaryota > Viridiplantae > Streptophyta > Magnoliopsida > Asterales > Asteraceae > Artemisia > Artemisia argyi. The sequence continues at coordinate 199,317,806 of CM060685.1, read as the reverse complement.
TTTTGTGATAAAAATGGAATTACTCATAACTTTTCGGCTCCACGTACTCCTCAATCTAATGGTGTAGTAGAACGTAAAAACCGGACATTGCAAGAGATGAGTAGAACAATGCTTAATGAACAAACTATTCCACAAAAGTTTTGGTGTAATACCGTTGACACATCAACGTACATTCTTAATCGAGTCCTAATTAGACGATTTTTGAATAAAACTCCTTATGAACTTTATAGAGGTAAAAAGCCTACATTAGGATACTTTAGAGTGTTTGGGAGTAAATGCTTCATTCTTAACACCAAGGATTATCTCACCAAATTTGACCCAAAGTCTTATGAAGGTGTATTTCTTGGATATTCACAAAATAGTAAAGCTTACATTGTTTTGAACAAAGAAACCTTAAGAGTCGAGGAATCGTTAAACGTAATATTTGACGAAAGTCCACCTCCCTCTAAGACATCACCTTTGGTAGATGATGACTTAGTTGAAAGCCAAGCAATTGAATGTCAAGAAATCTTAGGTAATGACAAGGAAGATGAACTATTAAACAAAGAACTTGTCAATGTCAAAGAATCTAAAAGTCATCCATTAGACGGTGTCATAGGCAACATTAATAAAAGAACACTTAGATCAAAAGTTCAAAATGAAAGCAACTACTTTTGTTTCGTGTCAACCATTGAACCGAAAAACATTAATGAAGCCATTAAAGATGAATCTTGGGTAATTGCAATGCAAGAAGAATTAAACCAATTTGTTAGGAATGATGTATGGACATTAGTTCCTCAACCAAAGAGTCAAACAATAATTGGAACAAAATGGGTCTTTCGTAATAAAATGGATGAAAATGGAATTGTGTCTAGAAACAAAGCTAGGCTAGTAGCACAAGGATATAATCAACAAGAAGGCATTGATTATGATGAAACTTTTGCTCCGGTAGCTAGGCTCGAGTCAATTAGAATATTACTTGCTTATGCGTGTGCACATAATTTTAAACTCTTTCAAATGGACGTCAAAAGTGCATTTCTAAACGGAGTCATTAATGAAGAAGTGTATGTTGCTCAACCACCGGGCTTCATCGATTTTGAAAAACCTAATTATGTTTACAAACTTAAAAAGGCTCTTTACGGACTTAAGCAAGCTCCAAAAGCATGGTATGATCGACTTAAAACTTTCTTAGTGGACCATAAGTACACCATGGGCTTAGTTGATAATACTCTCTTCACTAAGAAGAAAGATTCACATATTATCATAGTCCAAATCTATGTTGATGACATTATATTCGGATCAACTTGTCAAGAATTATGTGTGGATTTCTCAAAAATCATGCATGATGAGTTTGAAATGAGTATGATGGGAGAACTCAACTTTTTCCTAGGTCTCCAAATTAAACAACTTGAAGATGGTATCTTCTTTAACCAATCTAAATATATTAAGGACATGCTTAAGAAATTTGGATTAGAAGATTCGAAACCAATCAAAACTCCCATGTCCATGGAAACTAAACTCACCAAGGATGAGGAAAGTGAATCCGTAGATAGCACTAAATATAGAGGTATGATTGGTAGTCTCCTATACCTAACGGCTAGTAGACCCGACATTATGTTTAGTGTTTGTCTATGTGCTCATTTTCAAGAAGATCCTAAAACTACCCATCTTGAAGCCGTTAAAAGGATATTTAGGTATATTAAGGGCACTACACATTTAGGTTTATGGTATCCTAAAGGAACGGGAATAGACACCATAGTGTATGCTGACTCGGATCATGCCGGTGACCATGTCGATAGAAAAAGCACAAGTGGTATTTGTACTTTTGTTGGACATTGTCTCACCTCATGGTTCTCTAAGAAGCAAACGGCTCTTGCTATCTCAACAACGGAAGCCGAGTACGTTTTGGCCGGAAAGGCATGTCAACAAGCTCTTTGGATGAAGCAAGCTCTTGTCGACTACGGAATTCAACTCAACGACATCACAATTCTTTGTGACAACAAAGGTGCCATTGATCTCAGCAAAAACCCTGTTCAACATGCTCGTACCAAACATATTGAAATCCGTCATCATTTCCTTCGTGACAACGTTCAAAAAGGAAATATCTCAATTGAGAAAGTTTCTTCCGAAGACAACATAGCCGACATTCTCACCAAACCTCTTAAACATGAACCTTTTAACCTTCTTAGGCTAGGCTTAGGACTCATGGAACCTACATTGTAGTTCTGTACTTTAGACAAAAATCAAAACAAATCCATAACCATTTTTCTCAGCAGGGTCGGCGGAACCCTCACACACAACGGACGGAACCCAATTCTGGGATCCGCCGTGTCCGCCGACCTGCAGAATCAAAAAATTTGTTTATATTAAACCAAACACCCATTATCTCATACCACCACTTCCAAAACTGTTACTATTCACCATTCCTCTCATCCATACCCACAAAATTCTGGCCTTCCATTCAATCACATTACTAATCCATCATCATTGTAAGTATTCTAAACTTGATTACAATCCTGATCTGAGTCTAGGAACTCTATTTTTGCACAAAAACAAAAACTTGGGATTATGCATTAAACTTAACAAACTCATGCATAAAAATTAAGTGTTTAACAAAACTAATCATGTTCCCCATAGTTTGGAATTGAATTCTCACTTAGTGTAAACATGTTTGCTAAATCACCCCATGTCAAATTTTTGCAAAAATTTCTCACAAGTAGGACAAATATTTTTTTTTCGTCTCACATTGAGAATACAAAATCAAAACGTTATGTTCAAAACATCACTTGCATAATGTCTCTTGAATGCTAAAGGGAATACATAACCAATATGTATTTTCGGGTACATTCAAACGAAGCTACATTGAACAAGGAGTGTTTGGGTTATCTTTTGTTTTATAACAAAACTTGCATTATAAAACGTTTTGATGCATCAAAATGAGTCAAGATAACCGCACCTCCACATAGTTTTCATATACGCACACACTAGAACATCCACATTATAATAAGTAGTTTACTTAAACTAAAATGTGAAAATTTTGTTGTTCTAGGTATCATCATGCCTCCTCTAACCCACTACGACCACAAGGACACAATTAAGTACCTACCAAAACACCACAAAACCAAAGGCCTTACCCCAAACCAAGTCAACATTTTCAAAGCCTTAGAAAAACACTATGTCCATGAGGGTAGAACCATTGACCCGTCTTTCCTAGAAGGCACAAACCTTTATGCCGAATTTGCCGCAATCAACTTTGAGTGTCTTTTGACTATTGACGAGCCTATTTGTCCTAGATTCATCCTAGAATTCTATGCTTCCGTCACCCTCTCCATGGGTGATTATGATTTCATATCCGTCAACTTTAGGGCTAGTGGTAACCAATACTCCTTCACTCTCGAGGAGTTTGCTCAAATCCTAGGGGTCCCAAACCATGGTACTTGTATCTACTCCGATTTGCACTCCCTCTCAGCCCTTGACACCCTCGATGACCATTTCCATCCTTATGACACCCCTCTTGTGTCAAAAGATGTACTTCGTAACCACCTCTTTGTTAGGACAACCAACACTAGGAGAACCCGTGGGGGGAATGAGGTCGAGAAGGATCCATATGGAATGGAACTTAATGAACTCTTGCCCCAATTCAAGAAATGGGAGGAAGTCCTTAGAGCTAATGTTATAAGCACCATAGGAAACCGAGACCATATCAACCTTTGCCTATGCTACATGCTCTACTCTTTGTCCGTTAGGCAACCTTTCAGTCTTGCCTACTACATGGCTAAGAGAATGGCCGACATTCCCGTCCATGGCACAACGGCTATGCCGTATGGAATGCTCTTGACCCGTCTCTTTAGTTTCATTTCACCCATTCCACCAACTCCTAACCGTCTTCGTCTTGACTACTCTCTCATCCCTCACACCTTTGTTCCACTAAGTGATAAGAGAATGTACAAAGCCCAAGAAAAACGCCCACATCCTCCTACCTCATCTTCATCTTCCTCAATGAGTGAAGATGACAATTTGCCAAACTCTAGGCTTCCACCTCTAGAATACCTTTCCCAACTTCCGGATATTCCAAATGAGTCGGAGGAGTTCAAGCAAACAAAGGGGATGTTCAAAAACATCGGGAGATTCCTCGGGAAGATGAAGAAGAAGATGGACCGTCAATGAGTGCGGGTGTGTTAGGAGTGTTTGGCACAAGGTGCTATTGAAACAATTTGGTCGTTTAAACAATATTTGTGATGTATTTGTGTGTTAGTACAATGTTTGATACACTTTGGAACATGTTTGAAATAACAATGTTGCAGGAAAACAACTTTTGGCAAGTTGTTAAATTTTCATGCTTATCAAATTTTCACTAAGTATAGTGAATGTCGTTACCCCCCCGGTCAAAGTCTTATGATATGCGTGTTTACATGTCTAATTTTTGTATTTCCTAACCAGGTATGTATTATATTTTTGGTTTTAGGACTTTTCAAAAATTTTGAAAATCGTCTCGTGGGTCAAAAACGCGGACTGTCTACTTTTGCAGCACTGGCGGATCAGGCGGATCCCAAAAATGGGTTCCGCCAGTACAAATTCTGGGTATCCCAGATTTGTCCCAACTGACCAGACGGAACCCTCATTTGGGTTCCGCCTGTGTATTCTGAGGGTGCCGCCAGTAGCCTGCAGAATTTTTGTTTTCGTTTTCAACATTTCAACATCCAAACACCAAAATCCAATTCTTTTAGCTAGATATCCATTACCTGCAATGTGTTTAGCTTACTAAGGTACTTAGCATTCCTTATAACTCACCAAAAACCATTTCCGGCCAAAATTCAAAAATTGCCATAACCACCTCAAGTCTCCTTCACACATAAAGGAAGGATCCCTTCTAAAGGATCCTTGAAATCCCTGAGATTTTTCCATCAAACAAACTCACCAAAAAGCATTTAGTGCAAAACTTGTCTTCTCACTTCACCATTTTCATTGGATTGACTTCCATGATATGACAACCCACAATTAAGTTTTCCAAATCATTAGGAACCATCATTTTTGTATGGACTAACATCAAATCCAAACACTCCTTCCCACAAACCTTCATCACTATAAATTAAACCATCCTAAACACTATCAAACCACACCTTCTACATCAAAATTTCTGAAACTTTAAACCATTTTAACCATGACCAAGTCAACAAACACCTCTCAACCATCACGACCCATCCGGAGAACCGCCCGGATAAGTGTGAAACCACTATGGTCAAACCAATCCATCAACCTTAGCTCCTCATCATCGGAGGAATTCACATCACCCATCAAAAATGAACATTTTTTGAACCTTGCATCTCCATCTCCATCACCCAAACAACCAAATGAGCACACTCCACCACCTACTAAATCACCTATTGACCCAACTCCACCAAGTGCTCCAACCCAACCATCAAAGACTCCATCACCATCACCATTACCAAAAATTGAACCTATGGAGCTTTTCGGGTCTCCTCCAACATCACCACACCCGTATGTCCAAGATTTAAATGATCTTCCACCAAGACATACCCAACCACCACCTTTTGCAAATCAATCACCAAGGTCAATTCTTGACCTTAATGAAGATCTTGAACTTACCCAACCACCACAACAAGTGTACCAACCACCCAAACCGTTGTTATTTCACCCAATCTACCGTGAAATCCATGGTCCTCTTTATGGAGAACCAAATTTTGAACACCATGATCACCCAACTCCACCACCCTTTCAACCCCAAACCTTTGAGTCTTTCTTTCCCGCTTATGAGGAAATACAAAGCATGGTTGACAACCACCTTCATCAAGCAATGGAATTTCAAACCACTTTGCTTGACTCAATACCAAATCCATCCTCCACCCAAGAACCAAAACCAAACCAACCCCTAAGCCAAGAAACCAAAACCAACCCATTTTCACCCACCCATCCACATGTTTGCTCAAATTGTGAGCAAATGGGTGAAAGCATCAAAACCTTGCTTCACCAATTCCAAAATGAAACCCGGTTTACACTCCAACATGTCATTGAACGTTTGGATGCACTTTCCCACCCCAACAAATCCTAGACAACCCTTGGAGGCCATTTTGCCCCAATTTAGGAATGTAGGATTTTATCTTTTTTATTATTTTTCTTGGTTATTTTTTTTTTACAAAGTAGAAGAATAGTTAACATTTCTTGTCTTTTGACTTTTATAAGTCAAAATTTTACTTGGAATGATATTTCTTTCTACTTACTTTTGTGCATTGTTGGTTGATCATTGTTGTGTTGTCAATGTGGTTGCAATGTGTGTCGTAACTACAAGCTTGACTATATATATCACCAACTAACCATTTTTTTGTAGGTCTCAAAATCCATGTTTCCCATATTGGTACTCCATTTAGGGGGAGTATCGACCAAGGGGGAGTATGGCCATTATTCCGCTTCGCTACTCTACTTTTTGTTTCGACAAAAAGGGGGAGAAATATATTAAACCTTCAATACTTGATGTGCTTCTCGTCTCTTAAGTAAAACAAGGTTAATATAATTTTTTTTTTAAGTCTTGAAAACCAAGATTTTGCGTGTTACTTAAAAACAAAGTTTATGTTTTATCATCAACAAAAAGGGGGAGATTGTTAATACAAATATCGCCTAAAAACGTTATTTATATTTTACGATCTTCGCTAAGTTTTGTTAACGACAAAATGTAAACTTTAGTTTTTAAGCAAAACATAATCTTAGTTTTTAAGACTTGCATTAACTAGACTTTTGCTACATTTTACATTTCATAAAACACAACACAAGTTTATTTCTTAAATTAGAAATAGTCACATCACATTTATGGCAAGTTTTGTCATTATGCATTTATGGAAAGAAATGTGTTTGACTTGCTTTGATTTTGCTTACAAGTTTTGTGTTTGACTTGATTTAAGTGATGTGGCATTGTTTGGTTGCTAGGAGTTATGAGACAAGACCTTGTTTGGTTTGAAGAGTTATTGCAAAAACCTACTGCAGACCCGGCGGTACCCTGGGGGTACACGGGCGGAACCCATCTGAGTGTTCCGCCTGATCCGCCAAGCATGCAGTGTGGTGTGCTATAAATACCAAGCCATAACTTTATTTTTGGCTAACCTCTTGAGATCATATTTTACACACACACTCATCTTTTCTTCTAACCTCTTAACATTGTAAATGTGAAGTTTCCTTTTGTAGCAAAGAAGCTCACAAGGTCATCAAAAGTTAAAAGTTTCCAACACAACATTGCAAGACTTGTTAGCTTAGTATTGTGTAAACTCTTATTGTTTACACGTCATTTGTTTGTGTATATTCTGTAGTGAGTGGTTAGTATTTTAGTCCTCAAAATACAAAGAGTGTTGGGAGTTGTTGTACCCTAGTAAAAGAACTAAACAGGAGTGGTTGTGCCCTTGTAAAAGAACTCGACATCTAGCTTTGTGTCGGTAAAAGTATAAGCGACGTGTAAGGTTTTCTCCGCCGGTGAAAGGAGCTTGTTGACTAGTGAAAGAAACTCTCAAGTTGGATACTCGGGGCATGGACGTAGGGCAAGGAAATAGAGTCCTTGTAGCCGAACCACGATAAATACTCGTGTTGTGGTTTGATCGTTTCTTTCATTTACTTACTTGTTATATATTGTGTTTGTGCATATATCTTTGATCAAACGGAAAGTTTCAAAGCTAACTAAACAAGTTAAAAAGATTTTAAATGGTAAACTATTCAACCCCCTTCTAGTTTTCCACAAAATGGTCAAGTAATTATAATACGGGTTTAACACAAGGGTGATCCTAATGCCTCTTATCATGTAGTAAATCCTACTACACGAATGTAGTCTCACTAGCGGTCTCGGGATGCATCACTAACGCAAGTTCTAGAATCTAAATGCTACCGGTACACTCATAAGCACTAATAATGAATGCTTTTCCTATCAAATCTAAATGCGAACCTCACATATTTGGGTGGAAAATTTTTTCTGAATATACGGTTATGTGCTAGTCATACAATCTCCTATCCATGAGACGCTTGCTATAGCTAAAGTTTCACTCCTAAATGTTGTAAAAAAAATTAAATTTGGCGCTAAAATTGCACTAACAAGTGTTTCTCATAGTTTTATTACACATCTACTATCAAACAAAGCAAACTCAAGCGAAAGTGTATTTGTAAGGTATCATCATTTTACCCTCCCCTTACACTTAGGATGAACATTGTCCCCAATGTTCAAGTAAAGAATGTAAAAGTAAAATAACTAAAACGAATGAAATCAAATACTCCCCTGATTCGCTCGGTATGGATAATAAGGTGGCCAGATTAGATCTTCCTCCAAGAAAATGAACAATCAAAGCTTCCCTTCCGGAATATAAATCATCTTCTTGTCATACATAACCTGTAAATCCTGAGAAAACAAACAAGACAACCTCGCATAAAATCGGCGGTATCCTATATAAGTTACTAAATCCTAGAAAACAAAGTAAGATATAATGCTTGTGGAATGAAGTTTGCAGACTTCCTGGAGATTATAAAACTTAATAATTCACAAAAAAACTTAAGACTCCGTTAGAAAAATAAAACCGGTAAAATTTCCAGATTTTTACACGTGACGCCGTCAAGAGTAAACTCATGACGCCGTCAGGATTGACCTGCAGAAATTCTTATGTTAAGTTTCCAGAAAATTTCTGGAAAAACTTGGTCCTACTTCCTAGAAAATCCTGCAAAACTTCATTATGACTCAATACAAGCATTTGACTCTAACAAATACGAATATACATGTTCATTTAATATTATGGAGAATTATGGTCGGTTTGTTTCTTAAAAACATATTTGGGGTTTCCCCTTACACTTATCTTTTGCAAAAATACCTTTAGGTGGATTTAAGACTAGGCCAAAACAACAAAGTAAAGTATTTCCACTTTTTAATTGAGAAACATGATCTACCAACAATAAAAATAAAGCATGCATACGGAAGCAAATAACAAACAAACAAACAAACAAACAAATAAAAACACACAAAGCATGGGTTGCCTCCCAAGAAGCGCTTTTCTTTATTTACGAGTCTTGTAGCTAGACTCAAGGTCATGGGTTACGTTTTCCTTTCCCACTTTTGTGCCAACTCAAAACATCTAATCCAATTCTCATCACGCTTATATTCCGGGCCGAGATTCATGCAACCCGAATAGTATGTTCTCCTCCTCTCATAATAGACATCATCACTAATTCCATCTTCCTTAACCTCATAGGGTCGAATTTCATCAATTTGTAGATTTTTGATGCCCTTTAATTCTTCCTTCATGTGAGGCATCATGAAAGTGACCTTTTCTATCCCATCAGTAAACTGAGCTATCCCCTTCTCATGGTCGTGATACATCTTAGTCTTCTCAACAAAAGGTTGTCCTAAAACTACTTCTCCTAGGTGTGGATCAATAATGCCTCTAACATCTTCTAGGATTACAAAGTCGCATTGATAAGTAAAATTTCCTATAAAGATGTGTACCCCTTTAACTCTCCTGACAAAGTTACATAGCCTTTTAGAATTGTAAGGGTCTTTTCTAGGACTTAACCTTTCGTTCATTATCCAATTGTAATAGAGCCTAGACATGATATTCATGGGTGCTTTTTAAGTCAATGTATGTATGCTCTCTAGACATGTACCCAATCATGCAAGGAATTTTTATGTTCCTCAAGTTATGCCTCCTAATCCATGGTGTCTTTCTATATTTTGAGGGGCAAGGGTGTTGTAAAAGGAACCTATGGTAACTCAATTCATCCGGGGTTGGAGCGAAGTCCGTAAACTCAATTTTCATTTGGAGAGGCTTAATGAATTCCTTAAATGTGTTAACTTCTCTCTTTCTTCTTTTATGCGCAATAAGCCTCTTGCTAACTTCTAAACGGCGACTCTCTAATTCCATAAAGACCACACTAGTATAAACAAAAACACGAAGAATTCAGATAGACTAAAGAAACCTAAAAATAAAAATAAAATCTTACTAGAAAGGAATCTAGCGAGTAGTCCTAATAAAAAGAAATTCTAACCTAGACAATAATTATTCCCAGGGCTGCGGCGCCAAAAACTTGATACGTGGGAATCGCACCAGGCTTTACCTCTCAAGGTATCTTGAGAAGCTTACAACCCCCACCAGGCAGTGTACCTGATCGTTGTAGTATAGTATAGTGACAAGTATCGGGGGATTGATCGTTCAGCTAGGAATAGTGTCACTAGGATTAGAAAACCTAATTATTAGTGCTAAAGATGAGAGATGATTATTTTTGTGTTTTTATATTTTTTAGAAAGCAAATTAAAATCTCGGGTTTAAGGATTTGGGCGGAATTAGTTGCTAATCAACTAACCCAATACTAAGATGCAATTAAAAGTAAATACTAGAAATGAAAATAAACTAAATTATACTAAGGTTGTGAGCAATAAGTGGAGAAAATGTGTTTACTTAGATTTCACTACTCCCTAGACATCTTTTACACGTTAATTACTTGTTATAGTTGCGTGGATGACGGATTGTATTCCTTAATACCATTCATGGGGTGGCGCAGTTACTTCCCCAATCCTATGAGTGCCTACTTCACTCCTATGTCGAGCCGGCTAAGAAGCTCCTAACATGGGATCATTAGAATTTACTCATGCATTAAATACAACCAATAAAACCTAGTGCACATCGGTTCATGTTTCCTAAGACGTTCAAGCATGTTACCATTTGGAGATCTGCCAGTTTTCTTAAGCTTAACATCGAAATCATTCATCCAATACAACCATAAACAAGTAATCAACACATAATTAACATCGAGGTTTCATTAGATCTAAGCAAACACAAGATAAATCTAGCCTAGCATGATGGAATTAAGACAAGAACAAGATATAGACAACCAACACATAGACATATTGATTGAATTAAAAGAACACTTATCTCAATTACACATGAAAGGGTTCAAGGGCTGAGAACCCTTGAAAAACCTGTACAATTCGTACTAAGTTCGGCCTTAGGGTTTCTCCAAAACTTCCTCTCCTAATGTGTAAAAATTAGAAAACTATATATAGGAAATAGGGTCTGATGGCGTCAAGACCAAATCGGTGACGCCGTCATCTCGCCGCCAAAATATTTCTCGGACTGCCTTGATCTACTTCTGACGCCGTCAAGCATTATGTGTTTCCAAGCCGTCACCACTTTTACTCTTGACGCCCTTCCTTGTGACGCCGTCAATTCTGTACTGGGTCGTCATGAAAAATACTCGCGACGCCGTCAAAAAGTTACTCTTGACGCCGTCACCTACTGTTCCCAGCTTGGAAAATTGAGACTTTGCCGTTTTCTTCACTTTTATGCTCCAAAAACGTCCAAAATGCCTTCTTTTCCAGATTTCACTCCCAAAGTACCTAAAATCACAAAAGGAATGATTTAGGGCAATATTTGATCAAATAAATTCAATTCCGGGCTTAAATGACCCCCTAAAAGTGGTTCATTTTTCGCCTCATCAATCACTTTCTCCCCCTTTATGATTCATATTTGTTAAATCAGAAATGGTATTACTATCAATCTTTTTTAACAAATATGTGTCATAAGTGGGCATAACTTGATCAGTATGTAGTCATTCATCAGAAAGCATGATGCGTGGGAATTGCACCAGGCTTTACCTCTCAAGGGATCTTGAGAAGCTTACAACCCCCACCAGGCAGTGTACCTGATCATTGTAGTATAGTATAGTGACAAGTACCAGGGGATTGATCGTTCAGCTTAGGAATAGTGTCGCTAGGATTAGAAAACCTAAATACTAGTTCTAAAGGTGAGGGATGATTATTTTTGTATTTTTATATTTTTTAGAAAGCAAGTAAAATAAAATACTAAAAATGAAATTAAACTAAATTATACTAAAGTTGTGAGCAATAAGTGGAGAAAATGTGTTTACTTAGATTTCACTACTCCCTAGACATCTTTTACGCGTTAATTACTTGTTATAGTTGCATGGATGACGGATTGTATTCCTTAATACCATTCATGGGGTATCGCACATAACTCCCCAATTCTATGAGCTCTTATCTCCTCCTACACCATGCCCAGCACAACTATAGGGATTGTAAACAGTGGCTCATGCATTAAATACAACCAATAAAGACCTTAGTGCAATAGGTTCATGTTTCCTAAGACGTTCAAGCATGTTACCATTTGGAGATCTGCCAGTTTTCTTAAGCCTAACATATAAATTCACTCATCCACAACAAACTATAAACAAGTAATCAACATATAATTAACATCTAGGTTTCATTAGATCCAAGCAAACACAAGATAGATCTAGCCTAGCATGATGGAATTAAGACAAGAACAAGATATAGACAACCAACACATAGACATATTGATTGAATTAAAAGAACACTTATCTTAATTACACATGAAAGGTATCAAGGACTTGGAACCCTTGAAAAACCTGTAAAATTCGCACCAAAATCGTACTTAGGGTTTCTCCAAAACTTCTCTTTTTTTAATGTGAAAATTAGAAAACTATATATAGGAAAAGGGGTCTGACGGCGTCAAGACCAACATTGTGACGCCGTCACCTTGCCGCTAAAACTATTCTCGGACTGCCTTGATCTACATTTGACGCCGTCAAGACTTAATCATTTCTAGGCCGTCATGACTTTTACTCTTGACGCCCTACTTCGTGACGCCTTCAAATCTGTACTGGATCGTCATGGAATTTTGCTCTTGACGCCGTCAAAGAGTTACTCTTGACGCCGTCACCTACTGTTCCCAGCATGGAAAATTAAGACTTTGGCGTTTTCTTCACTTTTATGCTCCAAAATCGTCCGAATTGCTTCCTTTCCAGATTTCACTCCCAAAGTACCTAAAATCACAAAAGGAACGATTTAGGGCAATATTTGATCAAATAAATTCGAATTCCGGCTTAAATGACCCCCTAAAAGTGGTTCATTTTTCGCCTCATCAAAGCACATTATGATGTTCAGTTAGGGGTACCTCAGCACATGACACTTGTTCTTTTACTGGTCTTAATTCAGTGCCCATGTCTGGAGTATCACTAGTCACTGAGTTGCAGGGTGTGTCAAGCATATCAGTCTCTGATTCGTTGCATATCGTGACACCTGACCCAACATCCGATGCTATACCCGAGTCACCAACACCATCACATGATTGTACCCTACATGCCTTCACCTTGTCATCATATGCAGGTATATGATGTGCCTTATCGTTAATGAATCTTTTCACTTTATCCATAAGTTGGACAAGTGTGTCTCTGAACGTGTCAACCTCAATTCCCGTGTGATCAACAAAGCACTTTTTCGTCATCTCACTATAATGGTCATACTCCAGAGTGAATTTCGAATCAAAGAACACTTGGAGTTGTTTGTTGATCACACAAAGGGCAGCCATGGATCCCATTTTGGAAAATTCTCCTTGGTCAAGTTGTTGTTGTAGTTGATCTAAGTTAAGAATCATTGTGCATGTGAAAGTCTGAACATCTTGACCAAAGAGTGTTACAAATGCGCGTTCGAATCCCATCTTGAATCCAGTTCCCTCTAAAAGTACCGAGAGATGTGAATGAAGTTGTCGAAAACATTCGATGCAGCTTTCATTTGCATTGTGAAGCACTTGTTGTGGTTGTTGCACTTCTCTCTCATGTGAGTTAGAGCACAAAAATTCCATTTTAGCATATTCTGACTTGAAAGCGGTTGTTTGTTCCAGAACGTTTGTCAGTTGTACTTTGTTGGGAATCTTGTGCTCATTGTTCATGTCGTACAACTTGGGTATCTCCGAGATGACAGAATCTGAATTAGTAGACATGATTGTGAACATGCACGGGATTTTACAATTCTATGATTTAAACCGAGAAATAGATTCTTTCGCGGGATTTTACAAAATCAAGAATAAACCGTGAGACACCAAAGAGTTGATAAGGTTTGGTTGAAGTGAGTTTGAGTGGTGAAGTAGACAAGTCACAATGAATTTCAGACAACGTACGTGTGTAGAAATCTGAAGAAAACTTCGTAGATATATCAAATAAGCCCGAATATATCACAACCCAAGATATTGCCCAATCTTGTACTTTGAAGCACACACAAAAACCGTAGTCCAAAATTATACCAAGAGTAATACTAACACCCAAAAAATAATGCTAAACAAAATTTCGTGTCTTGCTTCTAACAAAGCAAATAGAAATGTGTTAACTTCACAAAAAAATTGTTCCTTGTAGAACTACACAGCTCGTCCCAAAAGCCCAAAAAAAATAATACAAGCTCAATACAATCCGCCTAGCCCAAGTTCTATTCCTCAATATCAAGCACCAGGTAATGTGGCCCAAGATTGTTTATACCCTAATTAATAGGATATAAATCACACAAACCACTCACAATCTCAAACCCTAATCACTAATTAGACGCAGTCACCAAAACAGATTCTCAGACACCAAACTTCTCTCAAAAAAAACATGAAAATCGTCCCTGTGATGATATAGACCGAAGCAAGGTCACAACAATCTCCACAGATCTTTGTCAAAGGTTATAGGTAGGTAGCAATATTTATTCTTTTTGCTCAACTCGAATGAAGGTGAGAATGAAGCACGAGTTGTTTTGTTCTTCTCTTTTAATATTCGTATATTAGCAATAGATCTGTGATGTATCTCTTTTGTGGTTGATATTCAAGAACGATTTGTAGTTTGTACAAGTATACAATGAGATAAGCTGGGATCTTTGATTTTCCTTTTCTTGTTTACGTTTAGTGTTTTACTTTTAAACCGAATGAAAAGGTTGAATGAAAACCATTTGATTTTTGTTCCGTCTTAAAAAGATTCGAATATATAAAAAAGAGTATCTTCGATATAGATCAATGATGAACCATCTCTTGTTGTTGAAATCTATTTTACAAACGTTTGATGGATAAACGGGATGACTGAGATCTTTGTTCCTTTCTTTTGATTTATTTACAATTCATGAAGTGGTTGTGGTACAGGGATGGGATTGTATATATCTTGTTGATGTTGTATGGATATGGTATCCGTTCTCTCTTCTTCTTAACTTACTTGATATCCAATAACCGCAATATAGAAATAAAGGTTGAGGAGTTAAACGCTATACCAAAAGTAAAGCACCGGTTAAGGTAACCGCAAAAACAACATTAAGGTAATCGCTAACTTCAGTGGTTGAAAATGGTAAACACTAACAAAGAGACCGTTAAACTGAGCCAACCGCAATATAGAACTAACCGCAAGATCATTTAAACGCAAAAAGGACTTAAACATAAGACAGAAACCAATCGCAACAAGTAGAAACAAACGCAAAAAGAAAAGGACGACAGTCACAAAAAGGTTATTTGTCTTGTTCCCTTTTATAGTTACACGCCAAAACAATCTCCAATGGACCACAAGATAAACTAATGCAGGAGTTACAAGTAAACGCAACCAAGAATATTTCAAAGAATTCTCCAAACTCAGTCAGCCAATAGAATATCTTGATCAATAAAGGATTTTTTTTTAGACAAAAAAAACAATTATACTTCGAACAAGTTTTAACCAAATACACGAAATAAAGAAAGCAAGATTGAAATCACTTGAGAACCAAGTCGAACCAAAATAAAACACAAGAACCAAAATGAAAATACGAGAGCAAACAATCCCTAGGATGAAACCTTAGCTCTGATACCAATTGTAGGACAAGCATAATATTAACTAGTATGGTTCTTGTGTTTATGATAGAATTAATGGAAGAAAGTTTAGAGAGATAAAGAGAAGTTGGGTGTTTCTAGAGAGAGAAAGAGATGAGAGAAAAATGAGAAGGTTAGATTGAGAATAATGAAAGCACCAACCTCTCCACACGTGGAGAGGGGTATTTATAGTTTCCTACAAAACGCCCACGCCCGGGCTGTGGATCAGGCATACAGTGGGTAAAGACCCATCCTTCTTCCACGGTGTTACTTAAACAAAACTAACTAATATATATAATTAACAAACTACGAGCTAACTAAAATGCTATTACATTGATCAGGTGACCAAGACTTTTACAGGAATATTTGTATTCCTAACAGTGACCACTCTCCAGGACCGTTTTCTTCACCTATAAATAGTCCTGGACGATGACAAATCTGGTATGCAATCTATCTCACTTTACTTTACTACGCATATACTTAAACTCTCATACCAAACACTTATTCACACGCCGGAGGTGGTTCGCAGGGTCCAACCCCTGCGCAATCACTTAACGTAGTGTTTTGGTATTTCTTATTTCAGGTTATATCCAAGCTTGGCGCAATCACAACACCCCTCATTTTCCTTTGATCACCATCGAAGGCCTGGTAGTGCAAAATATTGTACAATCAGTGATTAAATCAACCAAATAATTGACTAGTCCTGAGCAAACGGCTACAGGTAAAGACAACTCAATTCCGTTTATAGCTGATCATTTGCTAAAAATCATATGGTCATCAGTGTACCATAGTTTTTGAACTTAAACATTTGGCTACACCAGTAGTGATGGCTATTGGTAAAGAGACATCAAATCCATTATTTTCAATGATTCACCTCTCACAAGAGTTAATACACCTGGATGTGATGAGAATAGTATGAAACTAATCTGTTTTGATGTACATTTGGTCATTTGTTGCTGCAAAGAATGAAGTTTTCAAGATTGTGTTGATCATAGAGATCCTACTGATAGTGATTCTTTGCTGATGATGTTCAACTTCAATCTTCTTGGTTTGTAACTTTAAAGATCTATCAAGAATCTTGAATGTAAGGAATTATTGAGATACTGCTGACTAATACTGCTGATAGGTTCCTACGGAAGCTTAGTGACTTTCTGCTGATGAAGGGTTCCTGCGGACGTATAAAAGATCCTTCGGATAAGTGGATAGAACTTATGTAATTTAGGACAAGATATGTAGAATATCTTTTATTAGTTTATTATTATTCGTTTCTTGTAAGAAAGGTTAGGGTTTCCAATAGTATATAAGGAAACCCTAGGTCATTGTAATACGTACGAGTTTTCATAACATTATTAGTGAAAGTTTATTGATCCATAGAGGATCAAGTTTAGTATACGTTTGTTTTTATATTCCGCAATAATTACAAGCTCACAGAGATTATCTCACTTAGTCTTACTGGTGATTACATTAGTAGGCTAACGATCTATTGGCTCGTGATCTATCAAGGCATAGATCCCTACAAGTGGTATCAGAGCCACAAGATACTCTCTGTAACCTCAAACACAATCACATAACTTTTCACTCAAGTACCAATGGGAGACAAACCAGGCGGTGATGTTGCTCTCTCAAAAGTAGGCTCTCTCACTCAACAACTACAACAGGTGGCCTTCTCTAACAGCAATGCCAAACTTCCTTTTCTCAGGAAGGATGAGTATGAGATCTGGGCCATGAAGATGCAGAACTGGATTGCAAGTGTTGATTATAACCTCTGGAATGTTATACTCAATGGCTGTCGTCCTAAAAAGCAAAGTGTAGATGTTGATGGCAAAATTAAGATTTTGGAACCTGTTTCTGCTAAAGAAATTCTTGCCATACAAAGGAAAAACAAAGCTAGAACCATATTGCTGCAGGCAATCCCTGATGACCACATGGGAGATTTTCATTCCATGACTGATCCAAGAGAAATCTGGTGGGCCATAAAAGCTAGATTTGGTGGGAATGAAGAATCAAAGAGGATGAGAAAGAGTATGTTGAAGCAAGAATTCAAGATAACTGAAGAAGAAGGTCTCCACAAAGGTTATGACAGGTTTCAGAATATTCTGAGTCACTTGAATCAGCTTCTAGCCAGACCTGACAGTGAGGAGGTGAATTCCAGGTTTCTAAGAGCCTTGCCTCCCTCATGGTCTCAGGTGAGTATATCATTGAAAACCAAAGGTGGATTGGACTACCTCAGTTTTGATGACTTGTACAACAAACTCAGAGCTTTGGAAGGTGACATAAAGGGATTCTCTCCATATGCAGCAACTCCTTCACAATCGGCATTTGTCAGCTCTAACTCAAACTACATGCCACATACCTATACAAGTCCATCCCCAGTACCACAGGTTTACACAAGTCCATCCACTCCAAGCCAAAATCTTCCCATTACCACATTGTCTTTTTCAAATGCTAATCCAATAACTCATCCAAAGATTAGTAATGTGATGGAAGATGTACTTCATTCATTTGTTGCTGAAGTTGATAAACAGCAACAAATAGCTTATGAAGATTTTGAGCAGATTGATGAACTTGCTTTAGAGGAGTTGGACTTAAAGTGGCAAATGGCTATGCTCTCTCTCTCAAGGTTAGAAGATTTGAGCAAAAGGTTGGTAAAAAGCTCAATGTTGATGGTAGAGATGCAGCTAGGTTTGACAGGAGGAAAGTAAAGTGATATGCTTGTGGAGAAATTGGCCATTTTGCAAGAGAGTGCACAGCCAAGAAAGGTGAAGCCAGTACCAGATATTCAGCATACAAGAAGAAAGAAGTGGAGGCTGGAGAATCAAAGGCCTTGGTCACTGCTATTGATGCTAGTGTTGATTGGAATGAGCATGAAGATGCAACAAGCAGCTCTCCTCAAATCTCTTGGATGGCTAGTTGTGATGATAACTTTGGTCTCATGGGAATCTCTCCTCAGGTATCTACTTGTGTTTGTGATTGTGATTCTAAATATACAACTCTAAAAGAAGCTTATGATGAGATGAAACCAAAATATAATGAGTGTTTTATTGAAGCAGCAACTTATAAAGAAGCTTTTAAAACCTTAGAACAACAAAAGATGTGGTTTCAGCAAAATCAATTGGCTTATGAGGAAAAGATTAGAGTTTTAAGTAGAGATTTAGAATGTGCTAGCAATGAATTAAAGTTTTCTGAAAAAGAAAAAGCTAGAATTGAGTCTGAGAAAAGTGTTTTACAAGAGAAATTGGATAAAGAAGTAGCTAGGCATAAAGAGTGGCTTGTTTCAGGTGATAAATTGTCTAGGTTACTCTACAGTAGTAAGTCTGTTACATCTGAGATAGGTCTAGGGTTTAAGAAATATGTAGGTCCAGAAGCTAATCACTACTTAGATAAGAAGAATCATAATTATTCTGTCCCTATAAACTATCTAAAGGAAGGTGAGATGCATGTTGTACCAGGACATATCAGAGGTGTATTTATGCCTACTACCAAAACCTCTGACTTTGATGGTTCACACCATCTCTTTGGCAAAAAGTCTAAAGACTTGCCAAATAAGTCTGAAGACCCTCCAACCATAGGTACCCCTAAGCCCACATCCCATAAGTTTGACTTACCAGAATCAAAGGAAACCACTGGCATTAGGATCAATGACTCCCCTGACTCTAGAAGTATATCTAGTGATGATTCTAACACTTATGTCTCTTGTTCTTCCAGGGACAAGACCTCAGAGACCTCTAGTTATGCCAGCTGTGATTCCAAGACCAAGTCAGAGTCACCCAAGTCCTCAATAAAGATTTCTGACAAGCCATCTTACAAGTCTATGGACTCTGAAGTTGCTGCTGATGAAGTTCTTTCTAAGACAACATCTTCTGAAGACTTGTTATTTACTTCTTATGAAAACAATTCCTTTCAGTGTTTACAAAACAATTCTATTTCTGGTGTTTCTTTGAATAATTCTATGTTTAATAAGACATCCCTTGGATTTAATAAATCTTCTAAGAAGAAGAAGTGTTTTGTTTGTGGTAGCAAATTGCATTTAGTTAAGGATTGTGATTTTCATGATAAGAGGATGGGTGTTTCTGTGGTTAATAATAGACCTAGACAAAAGTGGACCAAACCTTCATTAGTTCCACAGGAAAATTAAAATTTCAGCAGAATGCATTCCATTCCTACTGATTGGTCTGTTCCTTCTGATAGGTCTGTTTATGCTAGTAGATGTATAAATTCCCATAGAAATAGATATGGGTCAAGACCATTTTATGGATTTAATCATTGGTATGGACTTAATGACCCAATGTTTATGGGAAGGGATAATTGGGATTCTGCTGAAAAGTCCTCAGCAGATTGTTCTTGGACATATAAAAGACCATATAACTATAGGGAATCCAGGAACAATTGTGGATCTAACTCATCTTCTTGGGTACATCATAATGATCCACAAGGCAGGCTCAAGTCTTTCATGACTTAAGTCTCTTAACATATTCATGTTGTTATATATTAACTTCATTTGTTGTAGGAACATCCTCTTCTAAATAAAGACTTAGGTATTGTTGATAGTGGCTGTTCAAGAAACATGTCTGGGAATCAGGAGAAGCTACATGACTTTGTACCTATTAATGGAGGTATAGTGAGGTTTGGAAGTGGAGTAGGAAGGATCACTGGCAAAGGGACCATTAGAACTCCAAAGGTGGATTTTGAGAATGTCTACTATGTGAAGGAGCTTCAGGGATTCAATTTGTTCTCAGTCTCACAAATTTGTGACAAAAAGCTTCCTGTACTTTTCACTGAAGAGGGTTGTTTCATTATTTCACCTGAGTTCAAAATACCTGATGACAATCATGTATTGCTAAAGGCTCCAAGAAATCATAATCTTTATATATTTGACTTGAATGATGTCAAGCCAGAAGGTGATCTAACATGTTTGGTGGCTAAAGCATCCTTGGATGAATCTACAAAATGGCATAGGAGGATGGCACATGTTAATTTTAAAGTCATCAACAAACTTGCTAAAGATGGACTTGTTCATGGACTTCCTTCCAAGATCTTCACCAATGAGCATAATTGTGTGGCTTGTAACAAGGGTAAGCAACACAAAGCTTCTTATAAAGCCATTACTGCTGTGAGCACAATCTCAGAACCATTGCAGCTGCTTCATATGGATCTTTTTGGTCCAACATCCATCAGGAGTATAGATCATAAATACTTCTGTTTGGTAATCACTGATGCTTTCAGCAGATTCAGTTGGACATTTTTCTTGGTGACTAAAGATCAAACCTTTCAGGCACTTAAAGAATTTATGGCTCTAGTTGAAAACCAACATAACAAGAAGATTAAAGGTATAAGGTGTGACAATGGGACAGAGTTCAAAAATGCAAATCTCATTGAACTTTGTGGTTTAAAGGGTATTAAAAGAGACTATAGCACTCCTAGGACTCCACAACAGAATGGAGTTGCAGAAAGGAAGAATAGAACCCTTATAGAAGCTGCAAGATCTATGCTTGCTGACTCCAAACTTCCCACCATGTTTTGGACTGAAGCAGTTGGCACTGCTTGTTATGTATTGAATAGGGTGTTAATTACTAGACCTCATAATAATACACCCTATGAGCTACTGACGGGGAAGAAACCTACCATTGAACACTTGAAACTTTTTGGTTGTCAAGTGACCATTCTCAACACCAGTGATCACTTAGGCAAGTTTGAAGCAAAAGCTGCTGAAGGGTATATTGTTGGTTACTCAGCTCATAGCAAGGCTTACAGGGTATATAATTTGGCTGCAAAGAAGATAGAAGAGACTCTTAACCTAAAATTTCTGAAAGAGAATGTAAATGTTCAGGGAAAAGGTCATGAATGGTATTTTGATCTTGATTACCTAACAGATTATTTGGGGTATGCTAGACACAAAACTAACCCTTCTGCAGGTATACAAGTGTCATCTTCTAACAGTGCAGGTACCCTACAGGATGATTCAGACAGCGATTCAGAAAGTGGTGAACCCACTATTGTTGTAACTACTCTACCAATTCAAATAGCAGATCCTCCTAACAATGAAGCCTCTGATGCCAAATCTGCTGATGATGTGGAAAATTCAACCTATGCAGAAGATCTTGCTAGACTCAAAAAGCAAGAACATGCAGCTGCTGAGGAAGCTAAAAGACTTGGTCTTGAATTTGCTCAAGACACTGAAGCACTCTTAAAACAAGCTGCTGTTAAAGAAAGCAGAAAAACTAGTTCTGCTGATACATCTGCTGATGCAGCTGCTGATTCTGCTGATGGAGATTCTGCTGAAGGCATTTCTGCTGCAGTTCCTATTTCCACTGAAACTTCCACTAACTTGGATGAACCTTATGGCAGGTTTCCAATTCCCTCATATCTTGCTAATGTTGAGCAAAGTGATGGCATTTTTCAATCAGCTTCTTATGATGAAGACTTTGCTCCTACTTTAACCAATCTTGATACCTCCATTGATGTTAATCCGGTTGCAACTAAAAGGATCAACACCATTCATCCACAAGATAATATACTTGGTGATCCAAATGCTATGGTACTCACCAGGAGTGCCATTAAGAATACCAAGTTTGGGCAATGTGCATTTTTGACTTATGTATCCACTCAGAAGAGAGACAATCACACAGATCAGAAGCATTGTTTGTTTGCTTGTTTCTTGTCCCAAGTTGAACCAACAAGCATTAAACAGGCTTTGACTGAACCTAGTTGGGTTGAAGCTATGCAGGAAGAGATGCAACAATTCAAGAATCAAGATGTTTGGGTCCTTGTTGATCTTCCTGCATGGAAAATTGCAATTGGGACCAAGTGGATCTTAAAATGCAAGAGGGATGCCAGAGGTATTGTGGTCAGAAATAAAGCAAGACTGGTGGCTCAAGGTTTCAGACAAGAAGAAGGGATTGACTACACTGAGGTCTTTGCACCAGTTGCTAGGGTTGAGGCCATTAGACTGTTTTTAGCATTTGCCTCATATATGGGGTTTAAGGTCTATCAGATGGATGTCAAGAGTGCCTTCCTCTATGGCAAAATAGAAGATGAGGTATATGTTACTCAACCACAGGGCTTTGAAGACCCCCATCATCCTAAGAAGGTGTACAAAGTTGTCAAGGCACTTTATGGACTTCACCAAGCACCAAGAGCATGGTATGCTAGATTGTCTACATTTCTATTGGAGCATGGATACAGAAGAGGAGCTATTGACAAGACCCTCTTTATTAAGAAAAACTCCAGGGACATCATTCTAGTACAGGTTTATGTGGATGACATTATTTTTGGATCCACAAAGGAAGCATGGTGCAGGGAATTTGAAGAATTGATGAAAGGTGAATTTCAGATGAGTGCAATGGGGGAGTTAACCTTTTTCTTAGGGCTACAAGTCAAACAACGACCTGAAGGGATTTTTATCCATCAGGAGAAGTATGTTAAAGACATTTTGAAAAAGTTTGACTTTGAACTTCTGAGGACTGCTACTACTCCATATGAACCACATAAGCTTAAGAATCCAAATGAGCAAGATGAGGATGTGAATGCTCATCTTTATAGGTCCATGATTGGTTCACTCATGTATCTCACAGCTTCTAGGACTAACATTACCTTTGTAGTCAGTGCTTGCTCAAGACATCAAGTCACTCCACTGACTTCCCACCTCAATACAGTGAAGAAAATTTTCAAGTACATCAAGGGCCAACCCAAACTAGGCCTTTGGTACCCAAGGGAATCACCATTTGTGTTGGAGGCTTACAGTGATAGTGACTATGCTGGAGCTAATTTGGATAGGAAATCCACAACAGGAGGTTGTCAATTTCTTGGTAGAAGACTCATCTCTTGGCAGTGCAAGAAACAAACCATGGTGGCTACTTCTACTACTGAAGCAGAATATGTTGCTGCTGCCAATTGCTGTGGTCAGGTACTTTGGATTCAAAATCAGATGTTGGATTATGGGTTTAACTTTATGAACACTAAAATCTACATTGATAATCAAAGTACTATTTCTATTATTAAAAATCATGTTTTTCATCAGAGAACTAAACATATAGAAATTAGGCACCATTTTATAAGAGATGCAAATGAGAAGCATCTAATTCAAGTGCTTAAAATTTATACTGATGATAATGTGGCTGATTTATTAACAAAAGCTTTTGATGGACCTAGGTTTAATCACCTAGTTGTCAACATTGGGATGGTTAACCCTTGAATGCTATGTTTGAGGGAAGGCATATGCCTTAGGGGAGGATTGTTATTGTTGTTTACTATGTAGATTATTATGTTTACAATTATTGTGTTTACTAACTTTTTCTTGCAGGTTTCTCACTAATCTTGTATATTAGTTTGGTTGTTCTTTTGTGTTTTGTTTGAATGTTTGGTTTCAGGTCATGTTCCTGCTGATATACAAAGATCTACATTACTTCTATCAGTGGAATCATATGTCTTCTATCAGTGGAATCAGATGTAAAAGACATAAAAGTAAAATATTTTATTCATCAGAAGAAAACATGGTACATCAACAACATGATCAGACATCAGAAGAAACATAAAAAGCATCAATCAAAAACAAACAACCACCAACAACCACCACATCCCTAAGCATCAACCCCCTAATCCATCTTCCTCTTCCCTTTGCCCAAGTCCTTTGGGTCTGGCATTTTCTTGTGGACCCCTCTGGATTGCATGTCCTTGTTCCAGAGTTTGGGAGCAGCAAGACCCAGGACCACCTTCAATGGACCCTTGTTCCTCTTTGAGGACTATGGCTCCTCAGGGACAGAGATCTTCCTCATATCTGTACACACCCTCTCCATTTCAGAAGTCAGGAATGTTGTGACAGGAGTGAAATCAGGGACAACCATAGCTAGAGGATTTGGAGATTCCTTTGCTTCAGTGGTTTCTTCTGATGAGGTTGGAGATGGACAAAACTCTGAAGGACCTTCACCTAGGTAGTAGTATGATCTTTGGATTTGAGGTATGTCAAAGGTGGAGTCTGATGAATCAGAATAAATTTCAATGACTTTGGGGGATGGCTTCATGATTTAAGTATGAGAAAGACTTTGAGATATGTTATTTCTGTACTAATGGGGTTGTGAGTTGATTATGCCTTGAAGAATTTTTATAAAGACTTGATTTGGGTTTAATATGACTTAATGCAAGTAAATGGGAGGTAGTTGAGTCAGTAGCAATTACTAATTGTGCAAGTTGTCCACTTAAGTGGATTCTTCGGATGAAAGTCAATGAGTTTGACCACATGCTGCTGATACTATCTATTTTGTTGTGAAGTGTGTTCCTGCTGATGGCTTACTTAAGATCACTTTATTCAGGGGAATGCAAATCTTTCAGAAGAATTAAACACAAGTAAACACAAACAAAGCAACATTTTTATTAATTCTTCAGAAGTACATTAAAGGACAATGAAATTGAAAGATTAACAACAAATTCCTATTCTACTTTGCCCTTGCCCTTGCCCTTGCCCTTGCCCTTGCCCTTGCCCTTGCCCTTGCCTTCCACAGTCTTCTCCTTGCTTTTGTTGTTGATGTTGAAGATTCCTTGCCACTGAGGACAGGGCAACCCCATCACAACCTTTCTTGTCTTTGGTAATGGGGGATTTACTTTTCTTCTTCTTGGACGAGAGGACTGAGGTTTCTCAGGGGTTGTGGGGTTGTAAAGTGCATCATTATCATTATCCTCTTCATCAGAAGAAGTGAAGATGAAGGGAGACTCATCAGGATTGGGAACTCTGTTTGCCCTCTCCAATGCATTCCACCTTCTCTCCATCTCTCTCTGGTACTCTGGATCATCGATTTTAGAAGGGTATGGTGGAAGATCTTCTGATGATGATGAACTTGGAGCAGGCACATCATGTTTCTTCTTATTGGCTTGTTCTTTTGTGAGACCACGAGGAAGTGTTGGCATATTGAGTGGTGGTGGAGATGTTAGTGAGTCAGACGTATCAGAGGAGTCAGAAGAAAGGTTGATGATACGTTGATTGGAAGCCATGGATGTATTGTTGATTGGTGGTATTGTAATTAGGGATTTGATTTGTGTGGAGAGATTTGGGGATAATTAACCTTTATTTATAAGATCACCCAACCGCATGTCTTTATTACCATAAATGCGAGGTAGTTTGGAGATTATTAAGGGTTCTTTGAAGTTTGAATTATGAGATCTTTTTCAAAGATATTTGGTTTCCACTGAAGGGAAGATTCTGCTGATTGATTCTGCGGAAGGTTCTGTTGAATGAATGGTTGACCGTAGTCAACGTTTGACTATTTTCTGCGGATTGACCATTTAGTTTCAGCCGTTTGACTTGGTTTCTTCAGATGAGTCAGTTTAATTGGGATTGTCTTTAGTTGATTATTGGTTAAAGATTTCTTTCCAATAATTCATATCAGTTTCATTCCATGTTTGGTAACTTCCATAATTAACCAAGACGTGCATATCCCACTCCCAAATTAACTGATTCCATCTCGCTATAAAATTTCAAAAAACCATTTCAACATTCTTCAGAACTCCCAACCCTAATTTCTTATTCACAATCAATGGCTGCACTACTTTTCAAGGGTGATCATAACAAACACGCCTTTCTTGGTCGTGGTAAGAATGATGAAGATTATGTGGGCATGATGGAATTTCTCCAAAGATCCAAGATTCGTTATGCTCTGCTCCAATATCTAAGTGTTATTCATGAGTCTCTTGTTGTACAATTTTGGGAAACAGCACAAACAAGGACTGTTGAAGATGGACCAACCGAGATTGTTGTTGTCATAGATGGGGAAGAATATGTGGTTACTGAGTCATTGGTCAGGACTCAACTACAATTGGATGATGAAGGAGGTGTGACTGATTTGCCAAAGGAAGAGATACTTAGAGGCCTTCAGGCTGCTGGTTATAGTGGAGATGGGAAAGTGTGGTACAAGAATTTGTTTTGTCCTAAATGGAGGTTTTTGACACACACTTTGCTTCAGTGCATGGGTTCTAACTCTGGTGGATGGGACCAATTCTCTACAGATATTGCTCTTGCCATTATGTGTCTCTCTCACGGAAGAACATTTAACTTTTCTAAGTATATCTTTAATGCTATGCTTGAAAATGTTAAGGATACCAAACTTAAATATTTAATGTATCCTAGGTTTCTTCAAATCATTTTAGGCATTCAGACCACTGACCCTACTCATTTGCCTGTTAAGGGTTTATCTAAAAAGTTGTTTACTCAAATGAAAATTAAATTTACTGGTGAACACAGACCCTTACTTCCAGCTATGTTGCCTGCTGGCAATGCTCCTGATTGAGTAGTTGCTGATGCAGCTGCTGATGCCCCGGTGGGCAATCCCCCTGATGGAATGGCTGCTGATGCAGCTGTTGGTGATCAGGATCCTTCTGATGCTCAAGCATTAGAAGATTCTCCTGACAGAACTGAAGTTACTCCTGATGCAAGTGCATCAGTTGCCTCTGATGTTCAGCCACCACCTTCTCCTAGGTCACCCACACCTGTACCTTCACCAATGGATATTAATTCTCCTGAGCATGAGCTCAATGAGAATTTAGGCTTTGACCAACCTGTACACTCACCACAATTTACAAGACTTCCAACACCTAGCCCATTGAGACCTCAATTTGAGGATCATGTAAATGTAGATGTAGATGTAAATTTAGATTATTCTACTCCCAGGACCAATGATGCTTCCAATGCCACAGATATCCCTATTGGTGGAGCTGAAGGTCCTGTTACTCTCACTTCTGTATCTGCTTTGTTGAACAGGTATGTAACTAAGGTGGAAAAGTTGGAGCATCATCTGAACTTCACCAAAAAGAATCTTAGCAACGTTGTTCTGACTCTAATTGGAAGAGTTAAGAAGTTGGAGGCTAAGCTTAAGCAAAGAAAGAGACAAGGTGTGGTATATGAATCAGATGAGGAATCTACTAAAGCATCTGACAACATTGACTTGGAAGGCCTTGAACTTCTTGCTGCTACCACATTGGAGAGTGTTCAGAAGAATGCTGCTGCTGCTAGGCCTCCACCATCCACTTATTCTACTGATGTTAGGCCTGCTCCAACTGCTGATGTTGCTCATACTGCTAATGCAAGTGTTCCAAAGGATTCCAGAGTTATTTATTTCAGGAGAAAGCATTATGCTGATAAGACTTCTGCTGATGCTCCTAGAAAGAAGACTTCTGCTAATGCTCCAAGAAAGGAATCTTTTCCTACTACTCTACCAGAAGTGAGCACTCATGCTACCTCAGCAGATATCCAAGCTGAATGTCCTAATGATTCTCCTGATAAGGCTTTTGTTCCTCCTGAGACTACTACACTTAAGCAAGACAAAGGAAAGTCCATATTGGTTGATCAAGACATTCCTTCAAGAGTGAAGTCCAAGGTGGAACTTGCTAATGAAAAATTTAGTGAGATTGTTGCTGCACACTTGCAAGATAAAGAGAATGTTGCAGCTACAAAGGCTCAGTTGGATATGAAAGCCTCAGAAGCACTTGCTAGGAAAATTCAAGCTGATTTGGATCAGATGGGACCTACATTTACTACCACTCTACCTGCTGAAAGACAAAAGGAACTAGATGACATAGCTAAGAATCTTTCTGCAGAACAATGGGAAAACTTGGCTGCACAGGCTGCTACTAAGCCTAGTTTGGGTGAATCAGTGCTTGGAGTTGATAACCCTACTTTTGTTCAGATGATGGTTGAAAGAGGAAAGTTGCAGAGACAACAGGAGGCAGAGATAAAAGCTAAGCATCAAAGGGAAAGACCTTGGACAAAGGCAGAAATAAAGAAATACATGAGGAATTTTGTAAAGAATCAGGGATGCTCTATGTTTGGGTCAGGATGGACTCAAAAGAAGGTTTGGGGATTTTCTGATACACAGCTTACCTCCTACTATGATAAGATCATCTCCAATCTTCATTCCTCTGGTATAAATGTCCAAGATGTTCTGGTGTTTAGAGGTAGACTTTTGGATGAGCCTGTTGCTAAGAGAACTAGGCTTAATGATACTACTGATCAGCCAGCTGAGTCTATTGGGTCATTTCATAGTGGTCAGGAGAAAGTGCATTCTCCTTCAGTGTTGCTTTAGAGGGATGATATTCCTGATGCTTCTCATCATGATACTGCTGAATCTCAACCGGAAACTACTGAAGTTCCACATGATGTTTCACATGATGCTTCAGCAGATACTCTAATAGAAGTACCTGATGATGATGATTCTGCAGATGTTCCTACTGATGTTTCAGCACCAGTTGCTCCTGATACTTCCAAACAGGTGCCTAAAGAAGAACCTACTGATGGTCCTTCTATTCCTGTTACTACTGGCACTAGGAGGAAGACTAAAGCTATCAAGAGGAAAGCTCCAAAAGATATTCCTTTGGAGGACAGTACTACTTTCCTTGATTATGCTTCTGATGATGGTCAAGATCCTGTTGTTTGGCAGAAAATTGTGAAATGGGAACTTGTTGCTTCTGAGCTTGGTCAAGGACAAGTGAATGTCATAACTAGGCAAGATGGATCTACCAAGACATTCTTGTTTCTTAGCCAAATCTTACATATAGTGGACAAGCAAGATCTTCTCTCCCTTTATGACTGGGTTACCAAGTATTATCAAACTCATTCCCCTGATGAAATTGGAATGTATTTGATAGGAGATTTGCAGATTTTGTGTGATTCTTATAAAGGTGATTCTGGTGTGAAGTTTCAAGTATGGAAAGGTCAAAAGACATGGGTGATTGACTATTGGAAGTTCTTTCCTCTTCCTAATGTTCATATGATTGTAACAACCACTGGTAAGACCTTATACTGTTGGGCTGATGTCCTTTACCCAATCACAAAGGAAGTAATGAATCTCATGCTGGAGGCAAAGCTTTCTGTTCCTTTGGATATGACTGAGAATGATCTTCATCTTGCTGAACAATTGATAAGGTTCATCAGAAGAAGTATCTTGACAAAGCAGGAACTGGCAACCAAGCATGGCATTCAAATGGACTCATATCTGCAATGAGCTGGTCTTGGTATGGTATTTTGTTGTATATTTTTCTTTTCTTTTAGTTTAAAAAAAAAAAAAAAAAAAAAAAAAAAAAAAAAAAAAAAAAAAAAACCCTAACATATTTGTATAGTTTTGTGTATGTTGTATGCAGGTTTGGTGTTGATTCTTATTACACTTTTTCTGGTACTCAACTTACCTGATGTTGACTATTCCATCAAAAAGTTGACTAGTCCAAAGGGTACATCTTTGGTAAAGATCAAATCTGTTGATAGCTGTAATGGTTTGCTCAAAACCATAGGGTTCTCAACTCACCCATGCTTTATTGCTAAGAGTTGAAATGGTTGTCAATTGACCATGGATTTTTCCTGTTTGGATTCTAAATAATTGGCTAGCCCACATGTATATGGCTTGTGGTAAAGGCAGTGGAAAACCATATTTTATTATTCAATTGACCAAGATAATTTTTCATCAATAATTGACTAGTCCTAAGCAAACGGCTACAGGTAAAGACTTCTCAAATCCGTTTATAGCTGATGATTTGCTAAAAATCATATTCTTTGGGTCATCAGTGTACCATAGTTTTTAACTGAGAACACTTGGCTACTCCAGTAGTGATGGCTATTGGTAAAGAGACATCAAATCCATTATTTTCAATGATTCACCTCTCACAAGAGTTAACACGAATAGTATGAAACTTATATGTTTTGATGTACATTTGGTCATGTGTTGCTGCAAAGAATGGAGTTTTCAAATCCTTAATGATCATAGAGATTCTACTTATGAAGATTCTTTGCTGATGATGTTCATCCTCAATCCTCTAGTTTGTGCTATTGGCGATCTATCAAGAAATCTTGAACTTAACTGTGTCAAATTCAAGATTAGGGGAGGATTGTAAGGAATTATTGAGATACTGCTGACTGATACTGCTGACAGGTTCTTGCGGAAGCTTAGTGACTTTCTGCTGATAAAGGGTTCCTGCGGACGTATAAGAGATCCTTCGAATAGAGTTAAACAGTGGATAGAACTTATGTAATTTAGGACAAGATATGTAGGACAAGATAGAACTTATGTAATTTAGGACAAGATATGTAGAATATCTTTTATTAGTTTATTATTATTCGTTTCTTGTAAGAAAGGTTAGGGTTTCCAATAGTATATAAGGAACCCTAGGTCATTGTAATACGTACGAGTTTTCATAACATTATTAGTGAAAGTTTATTGATCCATAGAGGATCAAGTTTAGTATACGTTTGTTTTTATATTCCGCAATAATTACAAGCTCACAGAGATTATCTCACTTAGTCTTACTGGTGATTACATTAGTAGGCTAACGATCTATTGGCTCGTGATCTATCAAGGCATAGATCCCTACATTGAACTTAACCATGTCAAATTCAAGATTAGGGGAGGATTGTTGGGAATTCTGCTAATTGAGAATTCTGCTGATGGTTACTGCTGAAGGATACTGCTAAAGAGCTGGTTCCTGCTGAAGCAGTGTATCTGCTGAAGACTAGTTTCAGCATTATTAGTTTCTGCGGAAATAGATATTCCGTATATTATGTAATATAGTTAGGATATGCATGAGTTTATTTAGGAAGTGATAATGCATATCTTTTAAAAAATTTAGAAGATACGTTTCTTGTGAAACGGTTTAGGGTTCCTTGTGTATAAAAGGAACGCACGATTATGTATTGACACACGTTTTTTAGAAAACACTTTCAGTATTATTAAAAGATCCATAGAGGATCAAGTGTTCTTAGTATTCAGTTGTTCATACTTGTGTTTGTTTCCGCTTTAGAATACAAGTTTCAGAGATTTTCTTTTAGTGTGTTAGTGATTACATTAACATAACTAACGATCCACGAGTGCTCAAAGATCTACCAAGGTCTTAGGTTCAACAGTAGGAAAATTGTTTTTACCCCCGTAGGATTAGTGTAGCTTAAAATTTACGTTTTACTTCGCGCATTTTAGGTTTTAAAACTTAGATTGCATTTTAGGTTTCCCTAGCTTCCGGTTATCATTCCCGTAGCGTTTTAAGTAGTTTTTAAACTTTTAGTTGTCATTACTTGTTTAGATTTATGTTTTAGTTGCGTTTATTTTATTTCTTGTTCGTTATTCGTTAATTTCCCGTAGTTCTATAATACCAAATAATCTCTCAACCCATCCTTACAAGCATTTTAATCTTGAATCTTACACGATATCCTCCATTCACACCTCATTCGGACACGACCCGGGTGATCACTTGCCCAGTATCACATATATATATCGTATTCACGGGTTTTTGTATGTCGGCCTTTTCACAAGGGCTGAGTAGTGAATTCCACTCACGTCTACTTTATATGTATAATTGAAATCCGTTTTGAACCACGAATCACACACCCTACATGTGAACTGCTCCAATTTAGTTGAATGCCTATTTTTTTTTTTTTTTTTGGTAATTCATTGTTGCCTAAAAGATCAAGAATAAGAAAATACTTATTGTTTTTACCCCCGTAGGATTAGTGTAGCTTAAAATTCACGTTTTACTTCGCGCATTTTAGGTTTTAAAACTTAGATTGCACTTTAGGTTTCCCTAGCTTCCGGTTATCATTCCCATAGCATTTTAAGTAGTTTTTAAACTTTAGTTGTCATTACTTGTTTAGATTTATGTTTTAGTTGCGTTTATTTTATTCCTTGTTTGTTATTCGTTAATTTCCCGTAGTTCTATAATACCAAATAATCTCTCAAATCCTTACAAGCATTTTAATCTTGAATCTTACACGATATCCTCCATTCACACCTCGTTGGGACACAACCCGGGTGATCACTTGCCCAGTATCACATATATATCGTATTCACGGGTTTTTGTAAGTCGGCCTTTTCACAAGGGCAGACTAGTGAATTCCACTCACGTCTACTTTGTATGTATAATTGATATCCGTTTTGAACCACGAATCACACACCCTACATGTGGACTGCTCCAATTTAGTTGAATGTCTATTTTTTTTTATATTTTTTTGGTAATTCTTTGTTGCCTAAAAGATCAAGAATAAGAAAATACTTATTACACTACCATATCATATTTTTCCTTTGTTGCCTATAGTAGAAGCACAAGTATGGAACTTATAGCACACAAATAAAGAAAATTTTGGTTTGGAGCTCTAATCTACCTCCATAATTCTTCAGCCGTCCTTGTATGACCATTTAGTTTGGATTGGTCAGATATGGAAATAGCCCAATCATATCATCCATGGATTCAAAAGTTGAAACAGTAACCAACGTTTTAAGAACATTATTGCGATGACTAATGACATTATTTATAGAAAATCATACTATAAATGTCAAAATAAATATAGGGTAATCATAATCATCAAAATCTATCACATAAATTCTTAGAAATGACCAATTGAAAAAGAATTAGAAAAGGCGCATAAACATGGGACATAGGCTGATATTTGCAAGAATGGCTAACTAAGATTAATCTAATCAACTTTTGATGTTTACAAATGAAACAAATCCTATTAACGCCTATTAAGGTTTTATTTGCACAACTAAGAACTATCTGCATGTTTGATTAGATTGATCCTAACAATGCTTGGAAACATTAATCATCCCAATCTAATACTCATACAATATAAACCAACAATATATAAAAGTAAATTAATTAAAGCAATTCCTCAACAATTGGTGACCAAAATACAAAAAACACCTATCATACTCAAATTCAAAACTAAGAAAAAAACATATACAACAACATTAAATAAACAGGACCCATAAACGAATTTAAGATGATTGATGATCGATGTAGAAATAATAGAACATAATAGAAAGGTAAGAAACATTGAATCATTGAAATTGAAAAACTAACTAATGTAGACATGAAACCTTAAATATTACCGAAGTAGTCAATTAATTGTTGTTCTCGTTCAATTTTGTGAACCGATGTGTTCATAGTATATTGAAGAGTCGCGTTATGGTTTTTTGAGGTAAAATAAATGAATGATTGAAGGATCGAGCGAGAGAGATTTGGTTCCCCATAATTGAATTAAATTATTGAATTTGATTTTGATATTAGCACCATCGGTTTCAATTAGGAACTAGGATTGCAGGATGTATTCTTCTTATGTGTTTGAGAGTGAAACTGGGTAAACCCACTTTGTTTCTTTAATTTGCAATTTTATCCCAATAGTATGTAAAAATGGCTCTTGAATACACGTGTATTTTATAATATTTTTCTGCATTTTAATCAACAACGAAAATTAGGAAATTTCTTTTTTTTTTTTTTAATTTCCTTTTATCTTTTAGAACGTAGGAAAATTGTTTTTACCCTGTAGGATTATAGTAGCATAAAATTCACGTTTCACTTCGCGCATTTTAGGTTTTGAAACTTAGATTGCATTTTAGGTTTCCCTAGCTTCCGGTTATCATTCCCGTAGCATTTTAAGTAGTTTTTAAACTTTAGTTGTCATTACTTGTTTAGATTTATGTTTTAGTTGCGTTTATTTTATTTCTTATTCGTTATTCATTAATTTCCCGTAGTTCTATAATACCAAATAATCTCTCAACCCATCCTTACAAGCATTTTAATCTTGGATCTTACACGATATCCTCCATTCACACCTCGTTGGGACACGACCCGGGTGATCACTTGCCCAGTATCACATATATATATCGTATTCATGGGTTTTTGCAAGTCGGCCTTTTCACAAGGGCTGACTAGTGAATTCCACTCACGTCTACTTTGTATGTATAATTGATATCCGTTTTGAACCACGAATCACACACCCTACATGTGGACTGCTCCAATTTAGTTGAATGTGAATTTTTTTTTTATTTTTTTTTTTTTTGGGTAATTCTTTGTTGCCTAAAAGATCAAGAATAAGAAAATACATATAACACTACCATATCTTATTTTTTCTTTCTCGCCTATAGTAGAGGCACAAGTATGGAACTTATAGCACATAAATAAAGAAAATTTTGGTTTGGAGCTCTAACCTACCTCCATAATTCTTTAGTTGTCCTTGTGTGACCATTTAGTTTGGATCGGTCAGATATGGAAATAGCCCAATCATATCGTCCATGGAGTCAAAAGTTAAAATAGTAACCAACGTTTTAAGAACATTACTGCGATGACTAAAGATATAATTTATAGAAAATCATACTATAATATTCAAAATAAATATAGGGTAATCATAATCATCAAAATCTATCACATAAATTCTTAGAAACGACCAATTGAAAAAGAATTAGAAAAGGCGCATAAAGATGGGACATAGGCTGATATTTGCAAGACTGGCTAAGTAAGATTAATCTAATCAACTTCTGATGTTTACAAATGAAACAAATCCTATTAACGCCTATTAAGGATTTATTTGCACAACTAAGAACTATCTGCATGTTTGATTAGATTGATCCGAAAAATGCTTGGAAACATTGGTGACCAAAATACGAAAAACACCTATCACACTCAAATTCAAAACTAAGAAAAAAACATGTACAACAACATTAAATAAACAGGACCCATAACGAATTTAAGATGATTGATGTAGAAATAATAGAACACAATAGAAAGGTAAGAAACATTGAATCATTGAAATTGAAAAACTAACTAATGTTGACATGAAACCCAAAATATTACCGAAGTAGTCAATTAATAGTTGTTATCGGTGAATTGTGTGAATCGATGTGTTCATAGTATATTGACGGGTCGCATTATGGTTTTTTGACGTAAAATGAATGAATGATTGAAGGATCGAGCGAGAGAGATTTGGTTCCGCATAATTGAATTAAATTATTCAATTTGATTTTAATATTAGCACCATTGGTTTTAATTAGGAAATGGGATTGCAGGATGTATTCATCTTATGTGCTTGAGAGTGAAACTGGGTAAACCCGCTTTGTTTCTTTAATTTATGATTTTATCCCAATAGTATGTAAAAATGGCTCTTGAGTACATGTGTATTTTATAATATTTTTCGGCATTTTAATCAATAATGAAAATTAGGAAATTTCTTTTTCCTAAAATTTTCTTTTATCTTTTAGAACGTAGGAAAATTCTTTTTACCCCCGTAGGATTAGTGTAGCTTAAAATTCACGTTTTACTTCGCGCATTTACGTTTTTTTATTGTTTTTTTTTAAACTTTTATGTTTTTATACTTAGATTGCATTTTAGGTTTCCCTAGCTCCCGGTTATCATTCCTGTAGTATTTTAAGTAGTTTTTAAACTTTAGTTGTCATTACTTGTTTAGATTTATGTTTTAGTTGCGTTTATTTTATTTCTTGTTCGTTATTCGTAAGTTTCCCGTAGTTCCTTAATACCAAATAATCTCTCAACCCATCCTTACAAGCATTTTAATCTCGAATCTTACACAATATCCTCCATTCACACCTCGTTGGGACACGACCCGAGTGATCACTTGCCCGGTATCACATATATATATCGTATTCACGGATTTTTGCAAGTCGGCCTTTTCACAAGGGTTGACTAGTGAATTCCACTCACGTCTACTTTGTATGTATAGTTGATATCCGTTCTGAACCACGAATCACACACCCTACATGTGGACTACTCCAATTTAGTTGAATGACTATTTTTTATTTTATTTTTTTGGTAATTCTTTGTTTCCTAAAAGATCAAGAATAAGAAAATACTTATTACACTACCATATCTTATTTTTCCTTTGTTGCCTATACTAGAAGCTCAAGTATGGAACTTATAACACCTAAATAAAGAAAATTTTGGTTTGGAGCTCTAACCTACCTCCATAATTCTTCAGCTGTCCTTGTATGATCATTTAGTATGTATCGGTCAGATATGGAAATAGCCTAAGCATATCGTCCATGGAGTCAAAAGTTAAAACAATAACCAATGTTTTAAGACCATTATTGCGATGACCAAAGATATAATTTATACAAAATCATACTATAAAAGTCAAAATAAATATAGGGTAATCATAATCATCAAAATCTATCACATAAATTTTTAGAAACGACCAATTGAAAAAGAATTAGAAAAGGTGCATAAACATGGGACATAGGCTGATATTTGCAAGACTGGCTAAGTAAGATTAATCTAGTCAACTTCTGATGTTCACAAATGAAACAAATCCTATTAAGGTTTTATTTGCACAACTAAGAAATATCTGCATGTTTGATTAGATTGATCCTAACAATGATTGGAAACATTAATCATCCCATTCTAATACTCATTCAGTATAAACCAACAATATATAAAAATAAATTAATTAAAGCAATTCTTGAACAATTGGTGACCAAAAACACCTATCACACTCAAATTCAAAACTAAGAAAAAAGCATATACAACAACATCAAATAGACAGGACCCATAAACGAATTTAAGATGATTTATAATTGATGTAGAAATAATAGAACACAATAGAAAGGTAAGCAACATTGAATCATTGAAATTGAAAACTAACTAATATAGACATGAAACCCAAAATATTACCGAAGTAGTCAATTAATTGTTGTTCTCGGTCAATTGTGTGAACCGATGTGTTCATAGTATATTGAAGGGCCGCATTATGGTTTCTTAAATTTTCTTTTATCTTTTTGAACGTAGGAAAAAAAAATTTACCCCCGTAGGATTAGTTTAGCTTAAAATTCACGTTTTACTTTGCGCACTTGCTTTTTTTTTTTTTTTTTTTTAACTTTTACATTTTAAAACTTAGATTGCATTTTAGGTTTCCCTAGCTCCCGGTTATCATTCCCGTAGCATTTTAAGTAGTTTTTAAACTTTAGTTGTCATTACCTGTTTAGATTTATGTTCTAGTTGCGTTTATTTTATTTCTTTTTCGTTATTCGTTAATTTCCCGTAGTTCCATAATACCAAATAATCTCTCAACCCATCCTTACAAGCATTTTAATCTCGAATCTTACACGATATCCTCTATTCACACCTCGTTGGGACACAACCCGGGTGATCACTTGCCCGGTATCACATATATATATCGTATTCACGGGTTTTTGGAAGTCGGCCTTTTCACAAGGGTTGACTACTGAATTCCACTCACGTCTACTTTGTATATATAATTGATATCCGTTTTGAATCACGAATCACACACCCTACGTGTGGACTACTCCAATTTAGTTGAATGTCTATTTTTTTTGGGGTAATTCTTTGTTGCCTAAAAGATCAAGTATGGAACTTATAGCACATAAATAAATAAAAATTTTGGTTTGGAGCTCTAACCTACCTCCATAATTCTTAAGCTGTCCTTGTATGACTATTTAGTTTGGGTCGGTCAGATATGGAAATAGCCCAATCATATCGTCCATGGAGTCAAAAGTTAAAACAGTAACCAACATTTTAAGACCATTATTGCGATGACTAAAGATATAATTTATAGAAAATCATACTATAAAAGTCAAAATAAATATAGGGTAATCATAATCATCAAAATTTATCACATAAATTCTTAGAAACGACCAATTGAAAAAAAATTAGAAAAGGTGGATAAACATAGGACATAGGCTGATATTTGCAAGACTGGATAAGTAAGATAAATCTAATCAATTTCTGATGTTTACAAATGAAACAAATCATATTAACGCCTATTAAGGTTTTATTTGCACAACTAAGAACTATCTGCATGTTTGATTAGATTGATCCCAACAATGATTGGAAACATTAATCATCCCATTCTAATACTCATACAATATAAACCAACAATATATAAAAATAAATTAATTAAAGTAATTCCTCAACAATTGGTGACCAAAATACAAAAAAAACACCTATCATACTCAAATTCAAAACTAAGAAAAAAATGTGTACAACAACATTAAATAAACAGGACCCATAAAAGAATTTAAGATAATTGATGATTGATGTAGAAATAATAAAACACAATAGAAAGGTAAGAAACATTGAATTATTGAAATTGAAAAACTAACAAATGTTGACATGAAACCCAAAATATTACCTAAGAAGTCAATTAATAGTTGTTCTCGGTGAATTGTGTGAATCGATGTGTTCATAGTATATTGAAGGGCCGCATTATGGTTTTTTGAGGTAAAATGAATGAATGATTGAAGGATCGAGCGAGAGAGATTTGGTTCCGCATAATTGAATTACATTATTGAATTTGATTTTGATATTAGCACCATCAGTTTTAATTAGGAACTGGGATTGCAGGATTTATTCTTCTTATGTGTTTGAGAGTGAAACTGGGTAAACCCGCTTTGTTTCTTTAATTTACAATATTATCCCAATAGTTTGTAAAAATGGCTCTTGAGTACATGTGTATTTGATAATATTTTTCTGCATTTTAAGCAAAAACGAAAATTAGGAAATTTCTTTTTCTTAAATTTTCTTTTATCTTTTAGAACGTAGGAAAAACAATTTTACCCCCGTAGGATTAGTTTAGCTTAAAATTCACGTTTTACTTTGCGCACTTGCGTTTTTTTTTTTTTTTTTTTTTTTTTTTAACTTTTACGTTTTAAAACTTAGATTACATTTTAGGTTTCCCTAGCTCCCGGTTATCATTCTCGTAGCATTTTAAGTAGTTTTTAAACTTTAGTTGTCATTACTTGTTTAGATTTATGTTCTAGTTGCATTTATTTTATTTCTTGTTCGTTATTCGTTAATTTCCCGTAGTTCCATAATACCAAATAATCTCTCAACCCATCCTTACAAGCATTTTAATCTCGAATCTTAGACGATATCCTTTATTCACACCTCGTTGGGACACAACCCGGGTGATCACTTGCCCGATATATATATATATATATATATATATATATATATATATATATATATATATATATATATATATATATATATATATATATATATATAGGCAAAGGATCACGTGCGGATGGTTCTTTTTAGTGCGGATGTGCGTATGGATCTGGACCGCCCATTCCAGAATCTGATCTTGACTTTTTGTAAAAAAAAGTCAAGATCTGACGCTAATATCACGGTACCAATTGATCATGAAAACGATTTTTTTCATTTTTTTCCTTCTCAGCGATCCTTACTCTAGTTGTGTTCTTTTATTTTTTTATTTTTTCAGATTTTTCTGAGCACTTTTTTCTTTTTTGATTATGAGTGCTAATGTGATATTAACGATATTATGAGTGCTACCATGATATTAAGCTTTTCTACATGTAAAAATGAACCGTGATATTAAAAACCCATGATAGTTACTGTCATATTATAAAACCAACGTGATATTAAGCTTTTTTACATGTAAAAATGAACCGCCATATTACGATATTAAGAAAAAGTTAAAGTGATATTAAAAAAAATTAACTTTAATATTAAGAAAGCATGATAGTTACGGCGATATTAACAATTTTTATTAAGAAAAAGTTTTTACGATATTAAAAAAGTTATTGTGATATTAAATTTTTTATTAAAAAAAAGTTTCAGAATCTGATTTTGACTTTTTTACAAAAGTCAAGATCTGAAGATCAGATCTTGACTTTTGTAAAAAAGTCAAAATCATACGCTAATATCACAATACCTTCAACGATGAAAACGATTTTTTTTTTGAAATTTTTTTCAGCGATTCTTAATTATTTGTTGTCCTCTTTATTTTTTTAAATTTTTCAGATTTTTTTGAATTTTTTTCAGAAAAAAAGCTAATACGATAGTAACGTTTTTGAAAAAATACGGGATATTTACGATATTGCCACCGCGTTTTTTTATCAGAATCTGAGATGGACGGATGATCGTGTGGTCCACATTCATCCGTACCATCAAATGCACCCGATCCCTTCCCTATATATATATATATATATATATATATATATATATATATATATATATATATATATATATATATATATCATATTCACGGGTTTTTGAAAGTCGGCCTTTTCACAAGGGTTGACTACTGAATTCCACTCACGTCTACTTTGTATGTATAATTGATATCCGTTTTGAATCACGAATCACACACCCTACATGTGGACTACTCCAATTTAGTTGAATGTCTATTTTTTTTTTTGGTAATTCTTTGTTACCTAAAAGATCAAGAATAAGAAAATACTTATTATACTACCATATCTTATTTTTCCTTTGTTGCCTATTGTAGAAGCACAAGTATGGAACTTATAGCACATAAATAAATAAAATTTTGGTTTGGAGCTCTAACCTACCTCCATAATTCTTCAGCTGTCCTTGTATGACTATTTAGTTTGGGTCGGTCAGATATGGAAATAGCCCAATCATATCGTCCATGGAGTCAAAAGTTTAAACAGTAACCAACGTTTTAAGACCATTATTGCGATTACTAAAGATATGATTTATAGAAAATCATACTATAAAAGTCAAAATAAATATAGGGTAATCATAATCATCAAAATTTATCACATAAATTCTTAGAAACGACCAATTGAAAAAGAATTAGAAAAGGTGGATAAACATGGGACATAGGCTGATATTTGCAAGACTGGATAAGTAAGATTAATCTAATCAATTTCTAATGTTTACAAATGAAACAAATCATATTAACGCCTATTAAGGTTTTATTTGCACAACTAAGAACTCTCTGCATGTTTGATTAGATTGATCCTAACAATGATTGGAAACATTAATCATCCCATTCTAATACTCATACAATATAAACCAATAATATATAAAAATAAATTAATTAAAGCAATTCCTCAACAATTGGTGACCAAAATAATAAAAAACACCTATCACACTCAAATTCAAAACTAAGAAAAAAAACGTACACAACAACATTAAATAAATAGGACCCATAAAAGAATTTAAGATGATTGATGATTGATGTAGAAATAATAGAACACAATAGAAAGGTAAGAAACATTGAATCATCGAAATTGAAAAACTAACTAATGTTGACATGAAACCCAAAATATTACCTAAGAAGTCAATTAATAGTTGTTCTCGGTGAATTGTGTGAATCGATGTGTTCAAAGTATATTGAAGGGTTGCATTATGGTTTTTTGTGGTAAAATGAATGAATGATTGAAGGATCAAGCGAGAGAGAT
This sequence comes from Artemisia argyi, assembly GCA_030686995.1. Lineage (NCBI taxonomy): Eukaryota > Viridiplantae > Streptophyta > Magnoliopsida > Asterales > Asteraceae > Artemisia > Artemisia argyi. The sequence goes on along the minus strand of CM060685.1, from coordinate 199,276,255 downwards.
TTGGTTCCGCATAATTGAATTACATTATTGAATTTGATTTTGATATTAGCAGCATCGGTTTTAATTAGGAATTGGGATTGCAGGATTTATTCTTCTTATGTGTTTGAGAGTGAAACTGGGTAACCCCGCTTTGTTTCTTTAATTTACAATTTTATCCCAATAGTATGTAAAAATGGCTCTTGAGTACATGTGTATTTGATAATATTTTTCTGCGTTTTAATCAAAAACGAAAATTAGGAAAATTCTTTTTCTTAAATTTTCTTTTATCTTTTAGAACGTTGGAAAAAAATTTTACCCCCGTAGGATTAGTTTAGCTTAAAATTCACGTTTTACTTTGAGCACTTGCGTTTTTTTTTTTTTTTTAACTTTTACGTTTTAAAACTTAGATTGTGTTTTAGGTTTCCCTAGCTCCCGCCTATCATTCCCGTAGCATTTTAAGTAGTTTTTAAACTTTAGTTGTCATTACTTGTTTAGATTTATGTTTTAATTGCGTTTATTTCATTTCTTGTTCGTTATTCGTTAATTTCCCGTAGTTCTATAATACCAAATAATCTCTCAAACCATCCTTACAAGCATTTTAATCTCGAATCTTACACGATATCCTCCATTCACACCTCGTTGGGACACAACCCGGGTGATCACTTGCCCGGTATCACATATATATATATATCGTATTCACGGGTTTTTGGAAGTCGGTCTTTTCACAAGGGTTGACTACTGAATTCCACTCACGTCTACTTTGTATGTATAATTGATATCCGTTTTGAATCACGAATCATACACCCTACATGTGGACTACTCCAATTTAGTTGAATGTCTATTTTTTTTGGGTAATTCTTTGTTGCCTAAAAGATCAAGAATAAGAAAATACTTATTACACTACCATATCTTATTTTTCCTTTGTTGCCTATAGTAGAAGCACAAGTATGGAACTTATAGCACATAAATAAATAAAATTTTGGTTTGGAGCTCTATCCTAGCTCCATAATTCTTAAGCTGTCCTTGTATGACTATTTAGTTTGGGTCGGTCAGATATGGAAATAGCCCAATCATATCGTCCATGGAGTCAAAAGTTAAAACAGTAACCAACATTTTAAGACCATTATTGCGATGACTAAAGATATAATTTATAGAAAATCATACTATAAAAGTCAAAATAAATATAGGGTAATTATAATCATCAAAATTTATCACATAAATTCTTAGAAACGACCAATTGAAAAAGAATTAGAAAAGGTGGATAAACATGGGACATAGGCTGATATTTGCAAGACTGGATAAGTAAGATTAATCTAATCAATTTCTGATGTTTACAAATGAAACAAAACATATTAACGCCTATTAAGGTTTTATTTGCACAACTAAGAACTATCTGCATGTTTGATTAGATTGATCCCAACAATGATTGGAAACATTAATCATCCCATTCTAATACTCATACAATATAAACCAACAATATATAAAAATAAATTAATTAAAGTATTTCCTCAACAATTGGTGACCAAAATACAAAAAAACACCTATCACACTCAAATTCAAAACTAAGAAAAAAAACATATACAACAACATTAAATAAACAGGACCCATAAAAGAATTTAAGATGATTGATGATTGATGTAGAAATAATAGAACACAATAGAAAGGTAAGAAACATTGAATCATTGAAATTGAAAAACTAACTAATGTTGACATGAAACCCAAAATATTACCGAAGAAGTCAGTTAATAGTTGTTCTCGGTGAATTCTGTGAATCGATGTGTTCAAAGTATATTGAAGGGTCGCATTATTGTTTTTTGAGGTAAAATGAATGAATGATTGAAGGATCGAGCGAGAGAGATTTGGTTCTGCATAATTGAATTAAATTATTGAATTTGATTTTGATATTAGCACCATAGGTTTTAATTAGGAACTGGGATTGCAGGATTTATTCTTCTTATGTGTTTGAGAGTGAAACTGGGTAAACCCACTTTGTTTCTTTAATTTACAATTTTATCCCAATAGTATGTAAAAATGGCTCTTGAGTACATGTGTATTTGATAATATTTTTCTGCGTTTTAATCAAAAACGAAAATTAGGAAATTTCTTTTTCTTAAGTTTTCTTTTATCTTTTAGAATGTAGGAAAAAAAATTTACCCCCGTAGGATTAGTTTAGCTTAAAATTCACGTTTTACTTTGCGCACTTGCGGTTTTTTTTTTTTTTTTTTTTTAACTTTTACATTTTAAAACTTAGATTGCATTTTAGGTTTCCCTAGCTCCCGATTATCATTCCCGTAGCATTTTAAGTAGTTTTTAAACTTTAGTTGTCATTACTTGTTTAGATTTGTGTTCTAGTTGCGTTTATTTTATTTCTTGTTCGTTATTCGTTAATTTCCCGTAGTTCCATAATACCAAATAATCTCTCAACCCATCCTTACAAGCCTTTTAATCTCGAATCTTACACGATATCCTCTATTCACACCTCGTTGGGACACAACCCGGGTGATTACTTGCCCGGTATCATATATATATATATATATATATATATATATATATATATCGTATTCACGGGTTTTTGGAAGTCGGCCTGTTCACAAGGGTTGACTACTGAATTCCACTCACGTCTACTTTGTATGTATAATTGATATCCGTTTTGAATCACGAATCACACACCCTACATGTGGACTACTCCAATTTAGTTGAATATCTATTTTTTTTTGGGTAATTCTTTGTTGCCTAAAAGATCAAGAATAAGAAAATACTTATTATACTACCATATCTTATTTTTTCTTTGTTACCTATTGTAGAAGCACAAGTATGGAACTTATAGCACATAAATAAATAAAATTTTGGTTTGGAGCTCTAACCTACCTCCATAATTCTTCAGCTGTCCTTGTATGACTATTTAGTTTGGGTCGGTCAGATATGGAAATAGCCCAATCATATCGTCCATGGAGTCAAAAGTTAAAACAGTAACCGACGTTTTAAGACCATTATTGCGATGAGTAAAGATATAATTTATAGAAAATCATACTATAAAAGTCAAAATAAACACAAGGTAATCATAATCATCAAAATTTATCACATAAATTCTTAGAAACGACCAATTGAAAAAGAATTAGAAAAGGTGGATAAACATGGGACATAGGCTGATATTTTCAATACTTGATAAGTAAGATTAATCTAATCAATTTCTGATGTTTACAAATGAAACAAATCATATTAACGCCTATTAATGTTTTATTTGCACAACTAAGAACTCTCTGCATGTTTGATTAGATTGATCCTAACAATGATTGGAAACATTAATCATCCCATTCTAATACTCATACAATATAAACCAACAATATATAAAAATAAATTAATTAAAGCAATTCCTCAACAATTGGTGACCAAAATACAAAAAAACACCTATCACACTCAAATTTAAAACTAAGAAAAAAACATATACAATAACATTAAATAAACAGGACCCATAAAAGAATTTAAGATGATTGATGATTGATGTAGAAATAATAGAACACAATAGAAAGGTAAGTAACATTGAATCATTGAAATTGAAAAACTAACTAATGTTGACATGAAACCCAAAATATTACCTAAGAAGTCAATTAATAGTTGTTCTCAGTGAATTATGTGAATCGATGTGTTCATGGTATATTGAAGGGTCGCATTATGGTTTTTTGAGGTAAAATGAATGAATGATTGAAGGATCGAGCGAGAGAGATTTGGTTCCGCATAATTGAATTACATTATTGAATTTGATTTTGATATTAGCACCATCGGTTTTAATTAGGAACTGGGTAAACCCGTTTTGTTTCTTTAATTTACAATTTTATCCTAATAGTATGTAAAAATGGTTCTTAAGTACATGTGTATTTTATAGGGCAAATTACCTGAAAATGTATTTAATTTGCCACTTTTTACCATTGTATGTAGCCATCTTTTTTTTTCCTAATGTGTGACTAAACTTTCGAATTTGGTATATTATGTGTATTTTGTGACTTTTTAGCCTTGTAAAATTACCATTTTACCCTTCAAAATTTTGAAAATGTAAGGGTAAAATGGTCACAAAATACACACAATGTACCAAATTTGAAAGTTTAGTCACACATTAGGAAAAAAAAAAGATGGCTACATACAATGGTAAAAAGTGGCAAGTTAAATACATTTTCAGGTAATTTGCCCTATTTTATATTATTTTTCTGCATTTTAATAAAAAAATGAAAATTAATCATTTTCTACCAAATTTTGGCTTTTATTAGAAAGATTTAGCATAATTTAATTTTAATAAAAAATAATTAATTCAATTATTACTCGATAGGGAAGATTGATTTTTTTTTAAATGCAAAAGTCCCCACTTGAGGTTTTGTTTTATTATATAAATAAAAGATTCCGGTTATGTTTTATCTCTAATAGGTCAAATCAAAATTTTATACCAATATTCACATTAGCATTTAGTTTGTTTATATAATATGTATAATATTTATGTGCATGAAATCTCGAAACGCTTGATAAAAGCTTGAGCTCGATTGTTTGTATAATATGTATAATATTTATGTGCATGAAATCTCGAAAAGCTCGATAAAAGCTCGAGCTCGACTCGTTATGTATTTCAAGCTAGTTTGCTGGGCTCGAGCTCGAGTTCGATAAAAGTTAGACTCGATCGAGTCAAGCTCAAGCTCGAGCTCGAGTTGCTTAATAAAAGTTTGGATTGTTTGCAACCCTAACCAAAGTTGTCGGTGGCGGAAAGTATACTTTCAAGGGGGATTTTTAAACTACTGTCTTGCATTAACAAAACACTTGACCACAATCGTACACAGCTTAAAGTACACTTTTTTTTTAATTGCACTAAGTAAATCATCATGGACTAAAAATGAATATATATTGTCCGCCAAATTAAAAGCATTGTATATAGATCTAATCCAAAAGTTGATATATAAGTTAGTTGTAAGTTGCACCAAATATATCATCCATCTAATGTCTGTGCCCAGGATGGATCCTATGTGGTCGGCCCACTAGTACATACCGTTTCTAACACGGAATTATGTTCTAGATTAAAAGGTGCATATTTTACGAGTTTGCATGCATTATAAACAGATCCAGCAAACCAAAGAGAGCTCCTCATATTCTCCCAGTATAGGGATGAGCATTTCGAACCGAATCTCGGAACCGAACCGGAACCGTACCGAAACGGTACCGTTCCCGATATACGGTACGGTACCGGTACAACGAAATAAGGAGGAAAAAAAATCGGGACCACTAATTCGGTACGGGACCGGTACCAAATCGAGAAATTCCCGAAAAAAAGGGGAAAACCCGATTTCCCGGTACTGGTATCCGAATCCTGTTCGGTACGGTACCGGTACCACTAACTTATGCTCGGGAAAAATTCGGTACCACCAATTCGGTACAGGTTCAGTACGGTACCGGTACCGTGCTCATCCCTATCCCAGTACAAGTAATTTTCCACAAAATATCACTCCACCCATCTAGCCCAGTAAGCCCACAGTTCTGATTCGACTTATCTTACTAATACTAAAACTAAACCCACTGCACTCGGCTAATGGTGTAAGGATTCTTCACAAATAATCAAACAGTTGGCATACAACCCGATAAACACATTGGAACTTTATACGGGTATACTCTATATGAGCACCCAATGCCTTTGGTCTAGTGGTATATATGTGAGTTGCCCACCAACCTAAGATAAGCCTCGCTGGAGTCATTTGTGAGATTTATTGTGAGACAGGTGGTATATGGTGTGAAAAAATTGCAGCTCAAAAAAAAAAAAAAAAAAAAAAAAAAAAAAAAAAAAAAACTGCTGTATGAGCATTCAATTATTTTTATCTTCTTGATTACTATTACAAATGTTGATTAAACTACGTAAAATACTTTGCATGATCATGGCATTTGATGCTCTTTCAACAAATAGGTCCCACGGCTGCACTAGTTTATGTTTATCCGATTTAGCTCAATAAAACCCGAATCTCCCACTAAAAAAAAAGGCTACTCCGTATTTTTCTTAAAGGAACAAGTTTAACCAACAAGTCTCAAGGGTCACACTAACATTACCGATTTACAGGACAACCGAAGCAAACATTTTTACAAAACTGTTGGTATGCAACCGAATATTGAGTAACAAAAACCCGTCTATAGTTTAACTCTTGATAGGAACTTTTCGGTGACTTCTTTTTAATATATTTTCTTTTTGACAAACTGTTCACATATTCGTTATTAAAAGAGATAAGATTAATCAAATATTGATGTACAAAGAGTTTTTTCTTTTTTTTTTTTAAATCAATCTTATGCTCTTTTGATAATGAATAAGTGATTAATCTTATCTTTTTTGATAATGAATGTGTGACTGAAATCTATTATGTTCTTTCATTAATGTCATTGTATAGATAGATGTGGACGTGTGTGGTGTTCCTGCATGTGTTATCTTTAATGGTTGAAGCAGGTTTGGTTTTTGCATTATTAATTGTAAAAGACTATTGACTTTTGACTATTAAAATTCCACAAAATATTTCTAGCGTATAGGAAACTTCCCTTTTATTTGAATTATTCAAAGTTTGAAAATAAACAATACACTTGTGAGAAAAAAAAGGTATTGAAAATACAAAAGGATATAGAAGTCCTTTGCAGGATCCTCACACATCCGGGATCACTACACGAAAATAAAATAACTTGAATTTATAACTGAAACATTAACATAGGTACCACAAGGAAAACAGTAACATATAAGAACTTGACCTTGTGGAGGAAATAAACTCATGAATAACAGTGAAATGTTTTTCTTTCATTATGCGGATTCGTTGTTTAAGTTAACCTTGAATGACACCATTTGTGCCTTCGTAGTTGCTTTGGAAAAATTACCTGCTCTTTCTCTCAATGTTACTTATGTTAGCCCATTTCAATCGAGCATCTTGTTCCAGTGCAAATACTATTATTCAACAAAAAATTACCCATGATAAAAGCTAGAATCTTATAGAAAACCAGCAACAAACGGTCAGTTGTTATTCAATTCAATCGGTAGACAATGACAATCCCAATCAGGAACGTAAGAACTTTACAGTTTTAGAGAAACTGTCATATCTAATTCTACTTGTTATCCTATACGATATAAATTGTATAATCCTGTCACACATATTTAAAATAATAGTTCAAAGTAAGTGTTTCAACCATACCTTATACCGGTTAATAATATCTTTTATATTCTTGTTTAATGCATGTTCCATGTTTAAATCACCATTAGCATTTGGAGGGCCATCAAGTGAAGAATAAAGTGTCCCTATCAAAAGCAGAAATGATGTCAAATAAGAGTGGAGACATGAGCTTTGTAGCACTAACGATAAACTCGAATAAGCTTCAAAACTGACCCGTTATTCAGCAACCTTCTTAAAAAACCTATTTTCATCCCATAATTTCTAGATTTCAGGTTCCTCGAAGCATAATTTGCTCTCATGCCAAACGTTGTATTTGCAAGGTCCACAATATGCTCATTGCTTTGTTCCTAAGCAACTGAATACATCAACCAGTCAAAGGTCAGTTGGTCGAAAGATAATATAAGACGAACTTAAACGGTTGCCCTCAGATTCTACTTTTCTCTATATAAGCAAATTTCAGCAAAATATCACTTCAACTATCAAATCCCTCGATTCTGATTCAGCTCATCTTACTCTAAGTACTAAAACTAACCCCACTCCAGTAATGGTATAAGGATTCTTCAGAAGATCAAATAACAAGACTGGAAATCAATTACTCCGTATTATCAAAGACACGTCCAAAACACAATCACATTAACAAGCCTTCACAATCTAACTACTAGCTTATGTCAAGATAAACACACTCAATCAGAATATCTCAAAACCAGACCGTTATACAACCCAACTCTGCTAACCCGATAAACACATCGCAATTTCAAATTCCTAATGTTTTTGGGTTAAAGGGGATCACCCTGATAAATATATTACTTCAAAAAAAACATTTAAGTACAACGGATGAGAGTGAATATCTCATCTCGGCCCGTTACATGGGCATAAAACAGCACCTATTGTGCAGCAACCAAAACACTACATAAGAAGACATGCCAATCTTATGACTTACCAAAAATAAAATTACTTCCTAACACGCCCTTAAAGCTTGATATCATACAGGTTATTAGAGTTTGATAATTCCCCTTGAATCTTATTGATCAACATATACGGTATATATATAAACATATACCAAACCGAAACATACAAAACGCTTATGGGCTAAAGCATAACACAAATACAACTGGGCTAATGGGCTAACATATTCAATCGGCTAATACACCCTCGCAGTTTGAGCGGGAGGCCTTCGAACGTTCAAACTGGATCTGAAATCAAGAAACAAAGCAGCAGGCAGGCCCTTAGTAAATATGTCGGCTTGCTGAAAACGAGAAGGGACATGAAGCACATGAACTTGTCTCGAAGCCACATAATCATGAACGAAATGGATATCAATCTCAATGTGTTTCGTACATTGATGTTGAACTAGATTGGTAGATAAATATGCGGCACCAACATTATCACAATAAACAGTAGTAGTAGTAGCAGTAGACAAAAGGGTTGTCAAGCTCACGTAGTAGATTGCGAATCTAAGCAGTCTCAGCCACTACATTAGCAACACCTCGATATTCGGCCTCAGTATTGGACTGAGACAAAGTCACATGTAGTTTGTCGTTTAGCAGACTAAGATAACAAATTGTCACCAAGAAAAAAAGTAACCAGAAGTAGACCGGCGAGTGACCGGGCAACTCGCCCAATCCGCATCTGTGTAAGCAATAAGCTGACCGGTAGAAGAAACGTGCAGCTGAAGACCATGATCAAGAGTATCATGAATATAGCGTAATAGACGCTTCAAAACATGAAAATGTGTATCACGTAGGTCATGCATATATAGACAGACCTGCTGAACCGCATATGCAATATCCAGGCGCGTAAAGGTAAGATACTGAAGAGCGCCAGCTAAGTTCCAATATAAGGTGGATCATCAAAGGGTGTACTATCAGGTCCAAGCTTGGACTCTGTATCAACACGAGTGCGGCATGGATTACATTTCTGCATATGAGCTCTTTCAAGAATTTCTTCGGCAAACTTGGACTGTGATAAAAACATACCAGATGTTGTGCGAGTAGCAAAAACACCAAGAAAATAATTAAGAGGGCCAAGATCCGTCATTGAAAACTCACCATGAGGAGCAGTGATAACAAGCTGTAAAAATGCAGTAGAAGAAGCAGTCAAGATAATCTCATCCACATACAGTAACAAGTAGGCCGTGTCAGATCCACGATGAAACACAAAAAGATACGTATCAGTTTTGCTATGCTGAAAACCAATGCGAGTAACAAATCCTGCAAACCGCTAAAACAAAGCTATAGGGGCTTGCTTAAGCCCATAAAATGATCGCTGCAAATGAGAAACATAATCTGGGTGAGTAGGATCTACAAACCCAGGCTACTGATGCATATAGACTGTCTCTGATAAGTGACCGTGAAGAAAAACATTCTTCATGTCAAGATGGTGAATAGGCCAATCACGAGATACTGCAAGACTGAGTACAATGCGAATAGTAGCCGGTTTGATCACACGACTAAAGGTCTCATCACAATCAATCCCCTGCTGACTGCGACCATTTGCAACAAGTCGCGCCTTATACCTGCTTAAAGAACCATCTGCATGAAACCTATACCTGAAAAGCCACATAGGACGAACAACATTCACATTAGCTGGCGGGGCACAAGTACCCACGTTCCGTTAGTAATTAAAACATTATATTCATCTAACATAGCTTACTTCCACTAAGGAACGCGAAGAGCATGAATATGAGAATGTAGAAGTGGAGACACAGTAGTAACATGATAATTCATACGCTCAAGAGGTTTAGAAATGCCGGCTTTAGCACGTGTGACCATAGGGTGAGTGTTGGTGTTATTGGGTGGCGGTATGGGTTGTATCGAAGTGGGCATTGGTGTTTGAGGATCAGGCTGAGGAATAGGTAAAGGTTGTATAGTGGGTGGCGTAGTGGGTGTGTGTTGGGTAGTAGGCTGTGTGCAAGGCTGAAAGGGAGTGGACTGGATTATGGGTTCATTAAGATTCATTTATGTTGGGTCAGGGGTTGGCGGATCTGTTATGGGTGCCTCATTGCCTACAACTATGATGAGACGAATGGGTAATGGTATAGTGGTTGGAGTATTCAAAAAATCATAATGTGGAGATGTGTATTGGTGTAGTGATGCAAAGGGAAATACATCCTCATCAAAGTGAATATGACGAGAAAGTATTATTTTGTTTAAGGATAGGTCAAGACACCTAAAACCACGGTGATTGGCGGGGTAACCAAGAAACATACAAGTAGTGGATCGTGGTTGAAGTTTATGTGCCACGGTAATATATGGATAACAAAGGTACCCAAATACACGTAAATTTTCATAAGATGGGGAACGGTTATAAAGTTTAGTAAATAGGACATCACTTTGGATGGTAGTGGATGGAAGGATGTTTAAGAGATAAGCAGCCATGTTAAGTGTTTCCACCCAATAGGAGGGAGGTATGCTAGCTTAAATAAGCAAAGTGCGTATGAGGTTGTTTATAGTGAGTAACATGCGTTCAGACTTGCCATTTTGTTGGGATGTGTACGGGCAAGAAAACCTAAATTGAATGTTGGTTATGTGAAATAAATCATGAAAGTTGTCATATTAACCCCCATGATCACACTGTAAAGCCTTTATATCTACACCAAATTGTTTGTTTACATAAGCATGAAAAACAATAAAATTATCATACAAGTCAGTCTTTTTATGCAACGGATAAACCCAAACATAATGGGAAAGATGATCAAAAAAGATAGCATAATATTTAATACCCCTGTCACTCGGAATAGGGGATGTCCATACATCCGAGTGAACAATATCAAAAATAGACTCAACATTTGACTCTCAAGTATAAAATGGAAGCTTTATTTGTTTGCCTAATTGACAAGCATAACACAAAGTGGACGACTTTGACTTATTACAAGAAATGAAATTACTTGACTGAAAACAACGAAGCACAGTTTCCCAAGGATGCCCGAGACGTATGTGCCACATAGTATGACTAAACGAAAGCAAAGAAAAAGGAGGATGCGTGGATGAGTGTTGTGTAACCTGGTAAAGATCGCCCGTGCTATCACAACGGAGAAGAATTCTGCCCACTGGGTAATCCTTTACAGAAAAACCATATGTGTCGAATTCAACAGATACATCGTTATCACACGTAAATTTACGAACATAAATCAAGTTTTTAATTATGTGAGGTGTGACAAGTATATGATTAAGTTGCATCGGTTTAGAGGAAGTGTACAATATAAAGCAATTGACGGCAAGAGAATAGCAGGAAAAAAATATAAAGCGGCAGTGTTTAAGATTTTTTTTTTTTTGGTTGATAATTTTTGGTGGTGGGTGTTTAGGGCTCTGATTACTATACTAGAGTTTGATAATTCCCCTTGAATCTTATTGATCAACATATACGTATATATAAATAAACATATACCAAACCGAAACATACAAAACCCTTATGGGCTAAAGCCTAACATAAATACAATTGGGCTAATGGGCTAACATATTCAATCGGCTAATACATGTCACAAAAGGCATCCAAAATTCCTAATGTTTTTATGGAAAAAAATTAAAAATAATAATAATAAAAATAATAATAAAAAAAATTAAAAAAAAAAGGTTGCATTATAATGACAATTGATGCTCTTTTAGATAAAGTTTTGAGGGATGCTACTAGTTTATTCGATTTCGCTTGATAATAACCTAATCTCCACTGAAAAAAGGTCATTATTTTCTAAAAGGTGATTTCAGTCCACAGAATCATTCGAACTTGCAACAAGTCTTAATGGTCTGACAAACATGACCTATTTTTTTTAGAACATCAACTACAAACGTGACCCAGTTACAACACTGCTAAAGCACTGATTTTTAAACAACAATCACAACATTATCTATCATGTTCACAATGATCAGTAGAGAATCACAATATTATAAATCAGCCCCATAGTACATTTTTAAGGGAAGATTTTTAGTTGAGCAAATTTGTTGGGTGAAGACATTTGTTGGGTAAAACAACCTCATGTACACTTGGATGTAAAAAAAATAAAAAATAAAATAATAATAATAATAATAATAATAATAATAATAATAATAATAATAATAATAATAATAATAATAATAATAATAATAATAATAATAATCCCTAAAGTAAGGTTTATCTTATTTCTTGAATAGAAGCATTTAATAGAAAGTGTAATTCTCCATTAAATACTTGACACGTATTGAAGAACTCACATGTTGCCCTCCTATCCCAACCTATATAAAGAGAATGTTTGAAAGTGAGAGTCACAGATTCTAAAAAAAAAAAAATGTATTATTAGTGATAGAATACTCCTCTCCTTTAAGCTAAGCTAGCAAGCTTTGATTGTTTTCTAAGAGAGTTTCATTAGTCATTCAATTGGGATAGTGTTCCGCAACTATCCCTAGCTTGTTATTAATTGATTCATTTCTAATAAGAAGTATAAACGTTGAAAAGTACGAATGGAGTTTTTTAGTATCAAATGGGCCTTGTGTTAAACTTGTTTCCATTGTTTAACACATTCATGATTTACCCAAATTTTGGGACCAACACATATATATTTTCAGGGGTCACTGACACCGCTTGTTATGTGTGTTGGTTGCACACAAAATGTTGGAAAATTTAGTGCACTTGAGGGATCAATTCACACCTGGTAATGGGTATGGAGGTATGGAGTATACACTCATTTGGTCACTGAATCCCCTGACTCAATAGTGGTTATGTATTGATCAAGGTACTGCTTGATCAAGGTACTGCTAGTAGACTCTGCTGCTAGTGTTGTGAATCTGCTGCTAGCTGATTCTGCTGCTAGTTGATTCTGCTGCTGATAGTGTGATTCCACTGAAGTATGATTCTACTGATAGTAGATTCAGCTGCTAGTGTGTTTCCACTAATGTGTTAACGTTACCACTGCAAGGGTTCTTGTTTCCACTGCAAGGGTTGTTGTTACCACTGCTAGTGTTAACATTACCACTGCTAGTGATAATGTTTCCACTGATAACCACTGATCCTATAATTATGGAAATTATTATGTTATATTTAATGGGCCGTTAATTATACATAATACCATGGGCTAGGGTTTTGAGTATTCTCTATTATAAATAGAGATCACATCATTCTGCATGGATATACAATATACGAAACCCTAAACACTTCTATACGCATCTGGTTCTTGGTTTGTGCCTAAAGCAAGAACATCACTTGGTCTTATCCCATAGAGATATTCGTGTAACCCAGGCATAGGGTCGAATAGTTTCTATTGGAAAGTGATACCACGATTTCAAGTGAATATCCGGTACCTTTATTGATTATCTTAACCCTAATCTGGAACTGTTTTGCAGCTAAACAACCAACAATCAATAGAAACTACCTGTGATAATCAATGGCTGCTGCTATGAGACAAATGGCTGCTAACTTTTCCAAGTTGGAAAAGTTTGAAGGTGTTGATTTCAGAAGGTGGCAAAAGAAGATGCACTTCTTGTTGTCAAGTATGAATGTGGTGTATGTTCTCACGACTGAGATTCCAGAAGACTTTGGAGATGATGCTACTATGGATCAGATGAGGGCAAGGAGCAAATGGGAGAATGATGACTACATATGCAGAGGTTTAATTCTCAATGGTATGTCTGATTCTCTTTTTGATATTTATCAGAATGTTGAAACTTCTCAAGAACTATGGGATTCCTTGGAAGCCAAGTATATGGCTGAGGATGCATCAAGTAAGAAGTTCCTTGTAAGTAATTTTAACAATTACAAAATGGTTGATTCTAGACCTGTCCTGGAACAATACAATGAACTTCTTAGTATACTTGGTCGATTCACACAACACAAGATGAACATGGATGAGGCTATTTCAGTCTCTTGTATCATCAATAAACTACCTCCTTCTTGGAAAGAATTCAAACATATGCTTAAGCATAAGAAGGAGGAGTTAACTCTTGTTGAGTTGGGCAGTCACTTGCGCATTGAGGATTCACTCAAAGCTCAAGACATTGACAAGCCAAAGAGTAGCACCGCTACTGGTCCATCAGTTGTCAATATGGTGGAGCATAACAACTCCTCCAAGTACAATGACAACAAGGGCAAGCGTAAGCATCAAGATAACACCAAATCTGATCTTAACAAGAAACCTAAGGTGACTTGTTGGAAGTGTGGGAAACCTAGACACTTCAGGAAAGATTGCAAAGGTGGTAAAGTTGGAAACAAATCCAATGGATCAGGCACAAGTGGAGGGAATGGTAACACCAATTCTCTGAAAGGTCAGAATGTGTTTAATAAGTCTTTTAAGATTTATTATGTTACATATATATCTGACATTTACTTTGTGCAGGATGATGATGTTGCGTGGTGGGTTGACTCTGGAGCAACAATTCATGTGTGTAAAGATAGAAGCTGGTTCAAGACCTACAAGTCAATGAATGATGGTTCTATTCTTCACATGGGAAACGAGTCAACTGCCCTGGTGCATGGAAAAGGATGTGTTGAGTTGAAGTTTAGTTCTGGAAAGAGTGTTTCTTTATTTAATGTTTTACATGTTCCTGATATTAGAAAGAATTTGGTTTCTAGTAGTGTTTTGAATAATTGTGGTTACAAACAGGTTATTGAATCTGATAAGTTTGTTTTATCTAAAAATGGTGTGTTTATTGGTTTTGGTTATTTATGTAATCAAATGTTCAGACTTAATATTGTTCATGATAATTTTGATTCTGCTTTTATATCTACATCTAAACTTTATGATTCAAACCTATGGCATGCAAGACTTGGCCATGTACACTTTAAAAGAATGCAAGATATGTCTAAGGATGGATTAATTCCAGCCTTTGATGTGAACACTGAAAAGTGTAAAACTTGTATGTTGAACAAGATAACTAAGAAACCTTTTCAAGGAGTAAAACGTGAAACTAAAGTTTTAGAGTTAATTCACAGTGACCTTTGTGATTTACATGCTACTCCCTCTTTGGGGAATAAGAAATACTTTGTGACTTTTATTGATGATGCTTCTAGGTTTTGTCATGTTTATTTATTACATTCTAAAGATGAAGCATTAGATAAATTTAAAGTATTTAAAACTGAAGTTGAATTGCAACAAAGTTCCCTGATCAAAAGATTAAGGACTGATAGGGGAGGTGAGTACATGGATACTCTGTATTTTCAGTCTGTTGGTATAATCCATGAAACGACTGCCCCTTATACTCCTCAGCAAAATGGTATTTTTGAAAGGAAAAACAGGGCGCTGAAGGAGATGGTTAATTCCATGTTGTCCTATTCTGGGCTGAGTCAAGGGTTCTGGGGTGAAGCTATGTTAACAGCTTGCTATTTATTAAATAGGGTTCCCAACAAAAGGAACAAAGTTACCCCTTATGAACTTTGGACTAAAAAGAAACCTAACCTTAATTATATTAGGATATGGGGTTGTAGGGCTGTTGTAAGACTCCCTGATCCAAAGCAGAAAACTTTGGGTGAAAGAGGCATTGAATGCATCTTTGTTGGATATGCTGAGCATTCCAAGGCATATAGGTTTTATGTTATAGAACCTAATGAGTCTGTTTCAATTAACTCAATAATTGAATCAAGGGATGCAATCTTTGATGAGAACAGATTCTCATCTATCCCTAAACCAAGTCAAAGGATTCCAAATGGAACCAATGACAATGGTGTTTCAGAGGTTCCTGCTGATGAGGTTCCTACTGATGAGGTTACTGCTGATGCAGTTCCTGCTGAGGTTGTAGAACAACAACCTGAACCTGAGCTCAGAAGGAGCAATAGGGTGAGGACTCCAAAGTCATTTGGACCTGAGTTTCAATTATACTTAATTGAAGGTACAAGGAGTGAGATCTCTGACCAATACTCCTATTGCTTCATTGTGGAGGATGATCCCAAAACATTTGAAGAAGCAATGAAGTCCCAGGATGTTGCTTTCTGGAAAGAAGCAATTAATGATGAGATGGACTCTATCATGGGCAATAACACTTATGTGTTGACTGATCTACCACCTGGTTGCAAACCTTTAGGTAGCAAATGGATTTTCAAAAAGAAAATGAACGTAGATGGAACTGTTGAAAAGTTCAAGGCAAGATTAGTTATTCAAGGCTTTAAACAAAAGTTAGGAATAGACTACTTTGATACTTATGCTCCAGTGGCACGTATCAGTACCATAAGATTGCTAATTGCTTTGGCATCAATTCACAATCTGATTATTCATCAGATGGATGTGAAGACAGCTTTCTTGAATGGTGATTTAGATGAGGAGGTTTACATGAACCAACCCCAGGGCTTCATCATGCCTGGCAATGAAAACAAGGTGTGTAAACTGATTAAGTCTCTTTATGGACTAAAACAGGCACCTAAGCAATGGCATCAAAAGTTTGATGAAGTGGTTTTGTCTAGTGGTTATTTACTTAATCAAGCTGACAAATGTGTATATAGCAAATTTGATGAATCTGGTAAAGGAGTCATCATTTGTCTATATGTTGATGACATGTTGATCTTTGGCACTGACCAAAATCAAGTTGATCTTACAAAAGAATTTTTGTCATCAAAGTTCTCCATGAAGGATATGGGGGAGGCAGATGTTATCCTTGGCATAAGGATTAAACATGAAAGTAACAAAATTTCTATCTCTCAGTCTCATTACATTGAGAAGGTGTTAAAGAAATTTAATTACTTTGATTGTACTCCAGTGAGTACTCCCATGGATACAAGTGAGAAGCTAATGCCTAATACTGGCAAAGCTGTATCTCAACTTGAGTATTCTAGGGTGATTGGCTGCTTGATGTATGTCATGACTTGTACAAGGCCTGATATTGCTTTTGTTGTGGGTAAACTGAGCAGGTATACTAGTAATCCTAGTGGTCATCATTGGCAAGCAATTCAGAGGGTCTTTAAGTATTTGAAGAGAACTATGGATTATAGTCTCTCATATACTGGTTATCCTTCAGTATTAGAAGGATATACTGATGCAAGTTGGATCAGTAACACTGAAGACAATTCGTCTACTAGTGGCTGGGTATTCCTACTTGGTGGAGGTGCAATTTCTTGGGCATCCAAGAAACAAACTTGCATTACCAGTTCAACCATGGAATCTGAATTTGTGGCATTAGCTGCTGCTGGCAAAGAAGCTGAATGGTTGAAAAACTTGCTTCTTGAGATTCCATTGTGGTCTAAACCTATAGCACCTATTTCTATCCGTTGTGATAGTGCTGCTACATTGGCAAAGGCTTATAGCCAGATGTACAATGGGAAGTCTAGACACTTAGGTGTTAGGCATAGCATGATTCGTGAGCTTATCATGAATGGGGTGGTATCTATAGTGTTTGTTAAATCTCAACAAAACTTAGCTGATCACTTGACGAAGGGTTTGGCTAGAGACTTGGTTTTGAAGTCTGCTAAAGGGATGGGTTTAAGTCCAACTAGTCACTGAATGCAAGGATACCCAACTCCCTTCTAAGGAAACTTGGAAGCTGAGTTCAATGTGGAAAGCTGATCATTTGGTGGACTGAAGCACATGTATTACAAACATCCCAAGGTTGTGCTTGTTACCTGCTGAAAGGAGGATGAAGTCTTCACTTCTTAATGGTTAATTTTCTTTGATAAAGTGCTAAGCATGAGCATGAATTAAAGATGAACCACCTATGTAAATGTTGAAGTTTTGCCGCTTCAGGAAGCTTTGGACTTTTAGCTTTTACAACATTTATGAATTGGATATAGACACATGGCTTTTATAGTGTCAGGAGTATTTTAGTGTTTGAAAACTTGTGTGTATTTATCATCAAGTATTCAAATGGGTTGAAGGTTTCAATTCTTAGAACACCCTGATTCTCGAATATTTGAAAGTATATGTACTAATATGGAAATTCAATCCTCAGGATATTTTCATTTATGCACTTGTTTTGGTTTGTGTTTGAATTTTCATGCAAAGGTAGTGAACTAAATTTGGGGAGGATTGTTGGAAAATTTAGTGCACTTGAGGGATCAATTCACACCTGGTAATGGGTATGGAGGTATGGAGTATACACTCATTTGGTCACTGAATCCCCTGACTCAATAGTGGTTATGTATTGATCAAGGTACTGCTTGATCAAGGTACTGCTAGTAGACTCTGCTGCTAGTGTTGTGAATCTGCTGCTAGCTGATTCTGCTGCTAGTTGATTCTGCTGCTGATAGTGTGATTCCACTGAAGTATGATTCTACTGATAGTAGATTCAGCTGCTAGTGTGTTTCCACTGATGTGTTAACGTTACCACTGCAAGGGTTATTGTTTTCACTGCAAGGGTTGTTGTTACCACTGCTAGTGTTAACATTACCACTGCTAGTGATAATGTTTCCACTGATAACCACTGATCCTATAATTATGGAAATTATTATGTTATATTTAATGGGCCGTTAATTATACATAATACCATGGGCTAGGGTTTTGAGTATTCTCTATTATAAATAGAGATCACATCATTCTGCATGGATATACAATATACGAAACCCTAAACACTTCTATACGCATCTGGTTCTTGGTTTGTGCCTAAAGCAAGAACATCACTTGGTCTTATCCCATAGAGATATTCGTGTAACCCAGGCATAGGGTCGAATAGTTTCTATTGGAAAGTCATACCACGATTTCAAGTGAATATCCGGTACCTTTATTGATTATCTTAACCCTAATCTGGAACTGTTTTGCAGCTAAACAACCAACACAAAACAGATACTTTTCACTTTTCCGAAACTTTCAAGTTATGAGACCAGAACAGCATGCAGAACACAAAGTTTTTTACACTAGTGAATGCCATAATGGCTTGTGGAAACCTGGTTCGTGGGTTTGATAAAAAAATCCTTTGGTAGATGATGATTTTCGTGTAAAGAATGCGTTAGTTACAATGTATGGCAGATTTGGGGATATTGACTGTGAAATGTTGGTGTTTGACTTGTGTTGTATGGCAACCTTAAACTTTATTCATGAAATCTCATAATATCTGATATTTCACGGAACAAAGAAAGCTAAAAGAGAGTTACATTTATTACTAAGTCTAGAATTCTGAGACCACAAATTCAGCATGTACAAAAATTGGATCAGCAACAATGGTAAGAGATCCGTACGTCCGCGCAAAGAAAGAAACTTTAGCGGGCCTAAACTCAATGCCTTGTACAAGAAGACCTGTAAAATTCCACTTATCATAACTCTTCACGCGACAATTCATCGAAATAGATTCATGGCTGGCACCAGTTCTGAAGTCCCATATTTGAATTTCCAACCAACCATCTTTCCTCAGTTTTGGATGGCCTTTTATTTTGAGAGGCCTCAATGGGATGTCACGCGACTCGCCAACTTGTCGTCTAATAACTGGGATATCAGTAGGAGTAAGTAAATCGACAAGTTGTAGCTTGTCAGAAGGCTGCTCATCACCCACACGGTTTTCATCATCTATTTGTACCAAACCATCAACCATGGAGTCATTTCTAGGTAGCTTGTACACAAGGTAACATGCATATGTTGTTTCAAGCGACAGTAACTGGGATTCGATTTCACATTGAATGGTACTGTAAAACATTTCACCTTATCACACTCAGCCACCAATTCAAACCTGCAAATTAACAGGAAAACATACTTTGTAAAAGATATTTGGCATGCTTGATATGATCCCTAACAATGATAATAAAAAATGAGGCGCGCACACACACACACACACACACACACACACATATATATATATATATATATATATATATATATATATATATATATATATATATATATATATATAGTGTATCTTTATTTTCAGAACCCTGTTAAGTGCTGGAACTGCGAGAACTCCAATTTTGCATTAGAAAACATGCATGTTCATATAAAACATATATATATATATATATATATATATATA
This sequence comes from Artemisia argyi, assembly GCA_030686995.1. Taxonomy (NCBI): domain Eukaryota; kingdom Viridiplantae; phylum Streptophyta; class Magnoliopsida; order Asterales; family Asteraceae; genus Artemisia; species Artemisia argyi. The sequence continues at coordinate 199,256,271 of CM060685.1, read as the reverse complement.
TATATATATATATATATATATATATATATATATATATATATATATATATATATATATAAGTCACCAAGTTATGTGTTACTAAAAAATAATAAAAATGTACGTTTTAGTAGCTCAATAGTGTCCGTCTGAACCGAGAAGAAAGAAATATAACCTTGATTCCGGCAGAGATCTCCATATCCATTGTTTCATTCCAGGCAAAAAAATTCCATATTGATCCTTTCTGCAAAACTACTTTTGCCGGTAGCATATGACGTTTCTTCATATTTGAAACAGAAAAGAAAACCACTGTTCATAAATAAAACGTATTATTAGTTGAGATGTCAAGGAAGTACTTTGTTTGGTCTCTAGTAACATATAGCACAAGGGAATGCACATGCCCATATATAGCCACATAGCACGCCCTATTAACTAACAATTTAGTACAAGTAAATGGCGCTTTTTGAAGCAATTAAGGGATATTAGCTAGGCTTAGTGATAATGTTATAGTCTAACCATAATTTGAGTAGGAAGTTACCTTTTCGGCATCTGTTTTGATGAGGAATCCTTCATGAAGAAGAGAGTAGAGTTCCTTGTTAGTTGACCACTGCAAATTATATTTTGACAACTTGATTATTTCAGCATAATCACTTGGCAATATTTTTTCCCAATCAGTGTCCAAATCCATGCTTGGTTTCATATCCAGCTTATTTTCATCTTTCTCCTAAAAAACAAAAACCAAAATTGGAATAAAGTTGATTATTGTTGCAGTACTAATTTCAATTTAACCGGATTGAAAAAGATGCAAGCTAGTGAACAAACACATAAATATATTTTTTGAACTTACATGCTCCACAGGTAAGAATTCAATGCCTACAAGAAATAAATCACACTTTCTATCATCGCCGTGAACAGTGGCGAAGCTAGAAGTTTTTCAGTGAGGGGTCGGGAGCTAAAAAAAATTTTTTCCTAAAGCTATTTTTCTGGTAATACCGAAATTTTGGGGGGTCGAAACTGAATATACCGAAGTTTTTCTACACGAAAACTATATACCCCCTACATCGCAAAAAAAATTTTGGGGGGTCGGGCGCCCCCCCCCCCCCCCGGCCCCTTAATAGCTGCGCCCCTGGCCGTGAACGTGAAAATGATCAGTGTGTAACCGGCCCACGATTTCAAATCTAAATCATGTTCTTTTTGTTAGTAGCTAGTAAATTGGTATAATTCCGTTACTAGCCATTCACCTCTCCTCCGTGCTACACAGATGTCCAGTATTTTGTCTCTTCTTTCAATTTGTATTTCAGGGGCACCTGTTCCCCTTTTTCACTGTTGTAATATTTGTAGAGAAGGTTGATGTTGTATGTGACATTTGTTGATAAGAACCGAGGGTTTGCTACCATGTCGTGGGAGGAGCTCATCGAGATAAGCGGAAAACCTTTACTACTGCACAAATCATAATGATATCTAATTTCGCTATCCAACATGCACTAGAGAAAGATACTTTTTCAAATTCTAAGTTGTTTTTTATATTAAAATTTTTTGAAACATGTAACCAAAATACAAAAATCATATGGTAATGACACTATTAGGATACTAAGAAAACAGTAATAGCTGAAACTGACTTATAGAATAGTCCATTGTGAATGTGACATAGTTTAAATCCTCTATATCTCGGAGGCACACAGTTATATCCGCTTACCAATTCACAATAGCCCAGTGGTTCAATTCTTATGTTTGTTTGACAAATTGTCTTGTGTTAAAAATATTTTATGTTTTTTTAGCAAACATGAATTGATTTTAGAAGTATACAAGGATTAGTTACAACACTAGGTAAGTTGAAACTTCTGTCTGTTGTTGCAACTATATACTTGTATGCTTCTAGTTAATTATTGCTTTTGAAAATTAATATCCAAACACCCATCATATACTAATAAACATTCATTCTCATATTTGACAACCTTTAATCAATCACAATACAAATATGATAGAAAATAGTTTCTCTCAATTCCAATGCAGTCTCTACCATCGTTCTTGTAGATACTCGACCGTCCTAGTTCGATCCATATAGCACCAGTCCTTCAGAAGCTATTTTTTAAGATGACAAAGTAATTTCATCAAAGTACCCACTGAGAGTGCGTTGTTTTATATCAAATTGATTCTTCATATCTACTACCATCTTATTCACGACGGTCTTGGATTTTGCAGACAATCTAGAAAAACGTGCTTGCATCTCAACCTTTTTTGATGCAATTACCTTGGTGAGTAGGAATTTTATATTTTGCAGTATGCAGAATATCTGTACAGTATCAATCCCTAACGAAATCTTCATTTTGAAATCTTCACGACAGCTATCAGCAAGTGTCTTCTTCCGATCCACATTAGCCCTTTTAGTCTCGGTATAAGCTTCCTTTTCCTCTAGAATCTTCCATAAATCTGCCATAAGGCGGTCTGCCACTTTGGTGATTTTTATAGCTCTAGCCTCCTCATGTGAGACCATTGTAAAGGTCGCATTTGAAGAACTGCCAAGCAAATAATTTGTAAGTTCAGCAGACAATTTTATTTCCATTGCTTCTTGCTCCAGCTCATCCATTGCTTCTTGATCCTCATCCAGTTGAGTTTGAAAAATCTCTAAACTACTCTTTATTTGACAAGTCTTAAAACACCTTAACGGCCAAGTCTTTAAACCCTGTAACGGATAAATCTTTAAACTCTTTAAGCTAGGAAACGGGGAAGGTTGATGTGAGACAACTTCTTCCGAGGTAGAATGAAGCTCGGCAATCTCCAAGCTAAGTGCAAGAGATTTGACACTGTGGAGATGTTGAAACAGATCACGGATTCTATGCACATTTTTCTTTTGTGGAGAAGATATACAGAGATCCACCTTCTCCACAGATTGAATTCCATGCAAGGATAACTTAGGAAAACGAAAACCTTTAATGCGTAAGTAGGTAAGGTCACGTGCAGAAATAGTAAGCCCCCCTAACAATTTATTAGTATCTAATCCATTGTACTCCCACTCCTTCCCAGGAGGTGTGTCAACAAGTATAAAGTTCTTCAGTTTAGGTGTGTCCACAAGTACAAATCCCGCACACCATTTGACTTTTTAAGCGTGAGACTATGAAGTCGGGAATTAATTATAGTAAAACCATGAGAGGAACAAATAAAACCATCTGAGTCACATTCAAACACTTGACATCGCTCTAACGTAAGATTCTTCAAGCTGTGACACATGGCAAAAATAGAACTGGAGTTATCTAATGAGACATCGTGGAGATGTAATGTAGTTAAAGCTGGGAGATCCCAAGGGTAATAATGGGAACGACAATCAATAAAGGTGTGAATCATTGTCAGTTGTTGGATATTGTGAGAGAATGCATACTCGAGAATTCTCTTGACACACAAATCATGATCGTCTACAGCACAAGTAAGGTTCACACTGACAGAAGACTCGTCGTCTATCTTATTATTGCGGCCAGAGAGAACATTATTAACAAATTCTTGATAGGATGCTGAGGATCTATATAATTCCCGAGTTGCAATATTGAGACTGTTTTCTACATCCATTCTCATCCCACTATTGACCTAGCTAGAGTACTCGAAAGTCGAAAGTGATGTTGACGATTATTAAATCTTCAGCGTGATTATATTCGTCACCTATCGAGACGTAGGGTTTTTGGGATTGCGAATGTGAATCAAAACAATATATATAGGCCCTTATGAAAACCGACACAAAAATAAGGTAAACGTTTGAATATTTTGGCCCAAATAATAACGCATTCAGGCCCAACAAAATTTGAATTCTAGAACAGCTTTCTTACGGGATAGATAACAAAGACAATTTTCTCATCACTTTTTTCAGCCAAGTCATTCTTTGAAGTTTGAATTGCACGAAAGGGGAGTTTGTTTTTAAAAAGGGTTTGTTTTAAAACATTCTTTGCAAATATGGGTTGGTTTTAATTATCAAAAATATAAGAAATTATCAAACATATATGCGTGTATTAATAACAATTAAATTCTCCAGGCTTTTTGCAAGTATAGAAAAGCTAGGTGTTATAATTAATTTTCACACTTTGGAATGTGAAGAAATTTTAGATTTCTAAACACTTTTAAGTGTGAAATTATTATTTTATTTATACAATTATATGTGTGAAAAATATATTATTTTACAATTTTTTTCACACTTATTAATGTAACCATATTTTTACATATTATTAAGTGTTAATAAACTTATAAAATTTTACACATTTTTTATATGTGTGAAAATAAAATTATGTAAACAGGATTTTTTTTTTTTTTTTTTTTTTTTTTTTTTTTTTGTAGTGAGTAATATTTTTATTAATAATTATGTACCGGATCATTTGCAAAGTGAGAAATATTAAAAAGTCTAAAAAGTTATTATATCTATCCACTTCTTATCGAGATCTTCACTTCTTTTATCTCTCCTTCGTTTTCTCCCAACACCATATCAATATCACACACTAAAACAAAACCAAACAAATCCACCACCATCAACGACACCATCATCTTTGAATACCTAGGGAAATGCCATTATAATACCAACCACCCTCACCACAACTTCGATCAACGTACCACACGTCACCACAACAGTTGGATTTAAGATCTGAATGAAAAACTAAACTTTTCATACTGAGCTAAATCACCAAGCTCGCGAAGAACACCAATTAGTCCCACCATAGCAACGCCTTCAAACAAAGCTTCAGGATCATCTTTATCTGATGTATACAACTCCAAATGAGCTAAGTTGAACCCGTTCCGTATTTGGTACGTGCTAAAAGTTGATTTTTAATCAGTTAAATTAAGGTTACATTAATTTAAGACATGAATTGAATGAATTTGGTGTTGATTTTTAGACAGAGAAAGTGGGGTATTTTTTAGAGAGAAAAAGTTGTGGGTGGAGGTGATGGATGTAAATGTGACAAAGTGGATAATCAAAAGCTTGGTGTTTACACACCACCAAAATAGGATCCACACGCCATTAAAAATATATATAATTTTATTTTTTTATAAAATTGCGAAATAAAGAAATTGAATGTAATGTATAATTTTGATAAGTCAAAAGTATTAAAATACAAAAAATACGGAGTAAAATATCATAAAATCTGTCTTTTTTCTGTTGATAAATTTGGTCTTGGCTTTTTTTTCTTCGACCATGGTTTCCAACCTTTTGATCTTATTTTTTACAAAATATTAGAATTAAAGACGACGAACTCTAAGGATGTTCACAAATCAGGTAATACTTACAGAGTTACAATAATCAAAACCAAGATCGAACTAAATCGAATAAAATCGAATTGAATTTGTACCCGAACCGAACTGAATTAATATTCGGTTTCGGTTTGGATATGGTTTTGGAAAAATAAAAACCGAATCGAACCGGAAACTGAAATCACGTAAAAATATATATTTTTTATATACGGGAAAATTATGAAACTAGACCAGTCGCCCCATGGCACTTCACTTTCTACCCAACTTTTTTTCAAAAGTTGAAAGGGCGACTTGTCAACTTGTACAATTTCAACCATAAATCGACAAGTGTTCAAGTACTCAAACTTGAAATGACTAACATACCCTTTTTACTAAATCTTATTACAAAATACCCTTTTGTACTAACACCACCATCCCCTTCACTTCTTCATCTCACACCCATAAAGAGTTATACATTTCCCCCATTTCTCTCTCTATCAAACCCAGCCATGGCCACAATCGGCCGTCACTTCCACCATAGCCACCACTTGACGCCATCACTACAGCCTCCACCATCACCATAGTTAACTCACACACATACTAACCTTTATCATCTTCATCTTCATCTTAAATCCCAAAAACCAACAACTCTAGTAAATATTTTTAACCCCATAACAAATACCAAAAATCAAAAATAACAAATAAACTAATTTACAACATAATTCAAAATTAGGGACAAAAACAGATATCTACCACAAATTCGGTGACGGCCACCATCACCACTACAAGATCACTACCGTAGTCATCCCTCTCCCTTTTTCTTATCAAGGGCTTACCTCCACAATGGTCATGGATTTTGATGATTTTAATCACGGTTTATTGGGTCTTGATAATCACTGCTGCTGAAGCCGTGGTTGTTGACTCTGGGAGGATACTAGTGGTTGTTGTCGGCGAGGGTGTAACAGGTGGTGATAGGATATGACTGTGTAGTTTTTGGTTTTTTTTAGATCGATTTAAGGACACGTTTTGCTTGAATGATTGATGTAAAAGTGATGATTTTTGAGTAGATATGATTTGTGATATTTTTATTTTTTTTGGTAGATCGCGAGTTTTTTTTAGATAAAGGTGAGTATTTTTGTGATGAATCTGTGATATTTATGATGGTAATAGAGGTGAGTTTTGTTTATATAGAGATATGGGTATTGATTATCTTTTAGGGTGTGTAGATCAATTTTGATCAATCTGTAAATGGTGCCATCGAAATATTGGTACATCACCGGAAATTTGATTTTGTAAAAAGGTTTGGAACAGAGGGGTATTTTAGTAAATAGACAATAGTTACCCAAATCAAGAGTCACCCATGGTTTATTTTCAACTTTTGGAAAAAAAAAGTTCGGTAGAAAATGAAGTGTCGCGAGGCGATTGGTCTACTTTGAGAGTTTTCCGTTTATATATTTATATAAAGACAAAAATACACCGCTTGTCCCTAAACTTTCCCAAAAGTGTCGCAGGGACCCCAAACTCGGGAAAATCATCGCCATGCGTCCAAAACATGGCTTTTTGAGGCCGAATGCGTCCCTTGACCAGTTTGGTCTTGGTCAACGCAATATTTTAGTTAGATATGCAAAGGTATAATAGGCAACTCACTTTTATGACTACACTTTAGTTAATCAACCCAAGAGTGATAGTTTAGGGAAGTCAAACCAATAGAGGTTACAATTTGTGCCATTTGCTAAAAAGGTTTGACTTAGGGAAGTCATTACGGGGCATAAACAATACAAGATTGTCAATAAAGGGGTGTTTGATCTTGCTGATAGAAAATTATAGCCACTGTGTTTGTTTTTCCTTATATGATGGGGTGTAATAGGTTTGTCAATAGAAACAGTACATAAAATGGGTGTTTGGTATGTGTTATTCGCTTGTTCCCTCCCACTGTCAACACTAACACCATACAATTTTTTTGATAATAAACACACCATTGTCAATACAATAAGATTTAATGTCCAAAGCCTTTGCATTTTGCCCCCAAAGACATTGTAACCATTGTCTTTGGGTTTCCTGATATAAAAGGGTGTTTGTTTTTGGTGATACGAACAATACACAAAATAGGACTATACAAGAAGATTAAATGCTAAAATTGAGATTTATATATTCATCATAGTGGCAAGTAGACTACAATAACAACCTTAAAATCCTAAAACAAAAACCCAAAAGACCCCATTTACCTACCCCCGGAAATACCCAAAAGACCCCATTTCACTAATTATTTTCAGCCATTTTCGGAGCATAACCTTCCTGCATGCGTATACCATCATCAGCTTCACCATAAACCTTGATCAAACGAGCAAGTATGTCCATGTGCCTAGCCTGGATTTTTCTTAACGCATCCAAACTATCAAGCGCCACACCACGCTCTCCCAAAGCTTCATTATCCACAATCAGCTCCTTACGCTTTGGTATCAGCCTCCTTAGATGATCAATAGTGGCACGAATAAGGTTTTTAAAAAACTCTTCTTCTACAGATTCTTAACTAAACCACATACCCATACGATCATTTAAACTTGATGAATCGGCGACTTCCATAAGTTCATTCAACATTTAGAAATCTTCCATGGGGAAATGTGTGAGGAAAAGGTTGTGGTTGGGTGTATTGGTTTACGCGTAAAAGTAAATACCGTCTCAGGGAAGAGACATTTAAGGGGTTTAATAACATTTTTTATTTCAGATTTGGTCCCTAAAGTTGTCTACATTGCCGTTGCCATACTTAAAATTCCCGCCCATTTTTAGGTGACGTGTTCACAATTTTTTACATTGAGTTGACAAGCTTAGGGACCAACGATGTAATTTGTGTAAAATTAATCGCACCCCACTTAAATCCTTACCCACCCTATCGAAAGTCAAAGTCATGTATTAACTACTCAAAATCATAAAACAATGCCAAACACACACACAAAAAATGAAGCCAAATAACAAAAAAAAAAATGTTATTATTTTCATACAAATCATATCCAAAAACAAGTCATACGAATTGTGTACATTTTTTTTACCACATTTGACTCCCAAATGGCATTGGCAAGTTTGTCTTTAGAAACTTAAACTGAAAATGGTAAAGGTCAATAACCATTTTAGTTAGACTTTCTAAAGTTAAACTTGACAATGGTAAATGGGAGTTTTTGAATAATGTTATTGCAAGATTGACATTAGAAACTTAAAATTGCACATTCTAAATTGGATTTTTAATAGTGGATTGGCAAGTTTGACTTTAGTTACTCAAAATGTAAATGTTAAATAACCTTTACCATTTTCGAGTTTGACTTTCTAAAGTCAAGCTTGCAAATGGATGTGTTAAACAAAGTCTTTTTTCGATGCACTGAATACTCTCATTTACCACTGTTTTGCAACCAACATATGTAGAATGTTTCGCAGCACAAACATATTCACAACCAACAACTAAATAGCAACATACTTTATACAAAAATACTTGTTTTATGGTATTCACCCATACATAAACTATAAACAGTAAAAGAAATCTACCCCGGTTGTCGGGGAAGATCGATGGAGTTTCAATAGCATCCTTGCCAACTTCCAGTTCATCTTGATATTTTCATACTCATCGTGACTCAAATTGCAATCATGGATATAAATTTTCTTCAGTAAGGGGGAACATGCAAGTATATATGAACTTTATTATGACTATTTCATTCTATGTTATAGGGAAAGAACGAAACACTACTCTCTAAAACTGCCTCGGGCTCATTGTGTTGTTGTCTAAATCAAATGAATTAATCTCTGAAGGTAGAACACTAAGCGTGTATGAGGCCTGCAAAATGAGAGAGTATTGAGATGCACAACCGTTGGAATTTAAGATGATGTCTTTCATACATATGCATTCCACTTACTCTCGTTTCTAGCATTTGCATCTTTAGAAACCCACGAATCATTTGAATGATGAATGAAACCATTGCATTATTCCCAAAATCGACCCTAGATAACTCAAGAGTCTTGAGGGACACAAAGGCCACACAGACATTCATCTAGGAGGTACCTTTTGCCAACAACTACAAAAGGTCAAATTTTCTTTAGTTCAAAGATAACATTTTACAAATTACTTTAACATTATGTAATTTGAAGTAAAACTGAAATAGGTCTTACCTTGTAGTCCTGAAAATCCAAGTGTTAGCCCCGCTCTTTTTATAAAGATAACGTCACACAAGTGAATTGGACTAGATATGATTACTGTTGCACCCTTAGGGACTAATGTTGTAAAAGGGGCAACCTTCTAGTGAGATAGAGCCTATAAATACCCCTCATGGCTCTCCATGAGGGGTGTGGGAAATCATTGTGTATGCTTCATTTCATTTATTCATTTCAATAAAACACTTTTCTTCACCTTTCTCTCTCTAGAATAATCATGTATTTCGATCAACCGCGACCTCCGGAACGTGTTTCTTGGTTATAACAAGTGGCATCAGAGCTAACCAGGGGCGAATCATGGTGTTTTGTGGTGAAAATTGTGATGTTTGGTGTTTTTTCTCAAAAAAGTACGTTTTTGGCGAGTTAAGTTGAAGATTAGCGAGTTGGGTTTTGAAGATTAGCGAGTTAGGAATTTTTTCTGGCGAGTTAGGAACATTTTCTAGCGAGTTAGGAACTTTCCTAGCGAGTTAGGAACATTTTATAGCGAGTTAGGAACTTTCCTGGCGAGTTACGAACATTTTCTAGCGAATTAGGAACTTTTCTAGCGAGTTAGGAATTTTTCTAGCGAGTTAGGAACTTTTCTAGCAAGTTAGGAATTTTTTCTAGCGAGTTAGGAATTTTCTAGCGATTTAGGAACTTTTCTGGCGAGTTAGGAACATTTTCTAGCGAGTTAGGAACTTTTCTGGCGAATTAGGAATTTTCCTAGCGAGTTAGGAACATTTTCTAGCGAGTTAGGAACTTTTCTGGCGAATTAGGAATTTTCCTAGCGAGTTAGGAACATTTTCTAGCGAGTTAGGAACTTTTCTGGCGAGTTAGGAATTTTTCTAGCAAGTTAGGAATTTTTTGTGGCGAGTTAGCCTTAACATTCCTTATAGTTTAACTAGTAAGGATTATTCTTGAATACTTCAAGGGGAAACTATACTTCGTGGAAGTTAAATCTTGCGAGTTAGAAATCTCCAACTTTTCTACGAGTTACAAGTTCCAGCAACTCACCTGTTAATACAAATATTGCCTAAAAACGTTATTTATATTTTACGATCTTCGCTAAGATTTGTTAACGACAAAATGTAAACTTTAGTTTCTAAGCAAAACATAATCTTAGTTTTTAAGACTTTGAATCATTGTCAGTTGTTGGATATTGTGAGAGAATGCATACTCGAGAATTCTCTTGACACACAAATCATGATCGTCTACAGCACAAGTAAGGTTCACACTGACAGAAGACTCGTCGTCTATCTTATTATTGCGGCCAGAGAGAACATTATTAACAAATTCTTGATAGGATGCTGAGGATCTATATAATTCCCGAGTTGCAATATTGAGACTGTTTTCTACATCCATTCTCATCCCACTATTGACCTAGCTAGAGTACTCGAAAGTCGAAAGTGATGTTGACGATTATTAAATCTTCAGCGTGATTATATTCGTCACCTATCGAGACGTAGGGTTTTTGGGATTGCGAATGTGAATCAAAACAATATATATAGGCCCTTATGAAAACCGACACACTTTGTTGTTGCTTGCAAGCTTTGTATTTGACTTGATTTAAGTGATGTGACATTGTTTGGTTGCTAGGAGTTATGAGACAAGATCTTGTTTGGTTTGAAGAGTTATTGCAAAAACCTACTGCAGACCCGGCGGTACTCTGGGGGTACACGGGCGGAACCCATTCGAGGGTTCCGCCTGATCCGCCAAGCATGCAGTGTGGTGTGCTATAAATACCAAGCCATAACTTGATTTTTGGCTAACCTCTTGAGATCATATTTTACACACACACTCATCTTTTCTTCTAACCTCTTAACATTGTAAATGTGAAGTTTCCTTTTGTAGCAAAGAAGCTCACAAGGTCATCAAAAGTTACAAGTTTCCAACACAACGTTGCAAAACTTGTTAGCTTAGTATTGTGTAAACTCTTATTGTTTACACGTCATTTGTTTGTGTATATTCTGAAGTGAGTGGTTAGTATTTTAGTCCTCAAAATACAAAGAGTGTTGGGAGTTGTTGTACCCTAGTAAAAGAACTAACGGGAGTGGTTGTGCCCTTGTAAAAGAACTCGACATTTAGCTTTGTGTCGATAAAAGTATAAGCGACGTGTAAGGTTTTCTCCGCCGGTGAAAGGAGCTTGTTGACTAGTGAAAGAAACTCTCGAGTTGGATACTCGGGGCGTGGACGTAGGGCAAGGAAAAAGAGTCCTTGTAGCCGAACCACGATAAATACTCGTGTTGTGGTTTGATCGTTTCTTTCATTTACTTGCATGTTATATATTGTGTTTGTGCATATATCTTTGATCAAACGGAAAGTTTCAAAGCTAACTTAACAAGTTAAAAAGATTTTAATCGGTAAACTATTCAACCCCCCTTCTAGTTTTCCACAATTGGTATCAGAGCTACGTTACTCAAGCTTTTAAAATATATTGTGTTTTAAAACTTGAAACGATCCATGGATTTTGAAAATTACAAAGAAGGGCAATCTATGCAAAGACCACCACTCTTTGAAGTAAATGGTTTTATATATTGGAAAAACCGTTTTGAAACTTACGTGAAATCTAAAGATATAGATTTGTGGTATATAATTATTGATGGTGATAACGTAGTTACTAACATCAAAGATGATGATCAAAAGAAGTTAATAGGTAAAAATAATGAAGCTAAAATGATGCTTTATAATGCTTTGCCTAAGAAAGAATATGAAAGAGTCTTTTTGTGTAAAACCGTCAAAGATATTTGGCAATCTTTAATTGTCACTCATCAAGGAAACTCACAAGTTAAAGATAACAAAATTGATCTTCTTGTTCAACAATATGAACAATTTGTTATTTCCGAAGATGAGATTATTGACAATGCTTTTGCTAGATTTAATACCATTATTACTTCACTTAAAGAACTTGACGAATCTTTTTATAGTAAGAACTTTGTCAGGAAATTTCTTAGAGCACTCCATCCGAAGTGGAGAGCAAAAGTGATGGCAATTGAAGAATCCAAAGATCTTTCAAGCATGTCACTTGATGAGCTAATTGGAAACCTCAAAGTTCACGAAATGGTAATGGAAAAAGATTCGGAACTAGTTAGAGGCAAGAAAGAAAAAGTTAAGTCCATTGCCTTGAAAGCTAGAGTCCAATCAAGTGATGATGAAGAATCTACTTCGGATAGTGATGATGAGGAATATGCTATGGCCGTGAGAGACTTCAAGAAGTTCTTTCGTAGGCGAGGAAAGTTTGTAAGGCAACCTAAAGATGACAAGAAAACCTTCCGGAAAGATCGTGATGATCGAAAAGGAAAAGTTGAAAGAAAATGTTATAGGTGTGGAGACACAAGTCATCTTGTAGGAGAATGTCCAAAACCACCCAAGAGCAAACCTCAACAAGCTTTTGTGGGTGGTGCTTGGAGTGACTATGAAGGAGATGATGATGAGCCAAAGAATGATGATATTGCTCTCATGGCTCACAACTCAAATGAGGTACTCTCCGACTCATCTTACTCCTCTATAGATGATGATACTTTACAAAATGAATATAACAAACTTTGTGAGTTAAGCTTAAAAATCATAAACAAAAATAAATTTTTGAAAACTAAAAAGGAGTTTTTAGAAAATGAAGTCTATGAGTTAAATGAAAAAGCTAAGAGATTAGAAAAGGGTAAAAGTATTGACACCTCATGCAAATCATGTGAAGAACTTAAACTTGAAGTTGAGAAACTTAAAATTACTCAAAATGATCTAATCAAACAAACCACAAAGTTCAAAAAGTTCGATAAGAGCATTTCATGTGCGGATGAAATTATGAAACTTCAAAAGTCACCTTTTGATAAAACAGGTCTAGGTTTCAGGAAGGTAGAAATCATTAAGAGTCAAACGAAACAAGAAAAGAACGCACAACAAAATTGCTACAGCAGCCCGCGGACCAGACGGAACCTAAATTAGGGTTCCGCCCGTTGGCCCCGAGGGTTCCGCCAGGTCTGCTGCAACAGTAACTCCATCCACATCGGATCGTTCAAAATTTGTTAAAGTTACATATAAAAATGGAACAAAACCTGCCTTTAGAACTGGAGTAGGACTTAGTAAAAATGAATTTAGAGCTAAGACTACTCAACCAAGACCTAAGACTCCAATTCCCAAACGCCCCTTTCCAAAGAGCAACTTCAACGCTCGACCAAACTACCAACAAGTTTGGAATCAAAACACTCCTGGACATTACCAAAATTCAAACTACATGCCATGGAACCCTTATGCTCTATTTTCTTATTTGGAACAAATTAATGGTATGCTTAACCAAAATGGACCCAAGAGAAATTGGGGACCAAATGTTTGAGTGTTTTTCATAAAATAGGTGTGCCTCAAAGTTTGTTTGGAACCGGATGAATGGATTAAAGATAGCGGTTGTTCAAGGCACATGACGGGTAATAAAAGCCTCTTCTCAACATATCACAAATGTGATGGAGGTAATGTTACGTTTGGTAGTAATGCTAAGAGCAAAATCATCGGAAAAGGTACAATCTCTCATGACTCCCTTTCTATAGACGATGTTGCTCATGTTGATAACTTAGGATTTAATCTTCTTAGTATTAGTCAACTTTGTCGTAATAAGTATAATGTCCTTTTTAGTGAAAACGGTAGTAAAATTCTTAAAGATGGTATAACCGTAGCCAAAGGTGTCCTTAAGAACAACGTATACGTCATGAAGTTGGATTCAACATCTAGAGACAAACTTTGTCTTACCTCATTAGATGAATCTTCAACTTTATGGCATAGACGTTTAGGACACGCTAACATGAGACTAATCCAAAACCTCTCCTCCAAAGACTTAGTTCGAAACCTACCCAAGTTGAAATATGACCAACACTTTTGTGATGCTTGCAAAGTCGGTAAACAAGTCCATAGTAGCCATAAGGCTAAAAACATGGTGTCTACATCTAGGTGTCTAGAACTTTTGCATATGGATTTATTTGGTCCATCCGCTATACAAAGTTATGGAGGTAACTTCTATACTTTGGTCATAGTAGATGATTACTCACGTTATACTTGGACAAAGTTTTTGAAAAATAAAAATGAAGCTTTTGATAAATTTGAGATTCTAAGTAAGAAAATTCAAAATCAAATAGGGTCTAATATAGTGTCTATTAGAACGGATCACGGTCGTGAATTTGATAATGAATTTCAATTTGGAAACTTTTGTGATAAAAATGGAATTACTCATAACTTTTCGGCTCCACGTACTCCTCAATCTAATGGTGTAGTAGAACGTAAAAACCGGACATTACAAGAGATGAGTAGAACAATGCTTAATGAAACTTTTGCTCCGGTAGCTAGGCTCGAGTCAATTAGAATATTACTTGCTTATGCGTGTGCACATAATTTTAAACTCTTTCAAATGGACGTCAAAAGTGCATTTCTAAACGGAGTCATTAATGAAGAAGTCTATGTTGCTCAACCACCGGGCTTCATCGATTTTGAAAAACCAAATCATGTTTACAAACTTAAAAAGGCTCTTTACGGACTTAAGCAAGCTCCAAAAGCATGGTATGATCGACTTAAAACATTCCTAGTTGACCATAAGTATTCCATGGGCTTAGTTGATAATACTCTCTTCACTAAGAAGAAAGATTCACATATTATCATAGTCCAAATCTATGTTGATGACATTATATTCGGATCAACTTGTCAAGAATTATGTGTGGATTTCTCAAAAATCATGCATGACGAGTTTGAAATGAGTATGATGGGAGAACTCAACTTTTTCTTAGGACTCCAAATCAAACAACTAGAAGATGGTATCTTCTTTAACCAATCTAAATATATTAAGGACATGCTTAAGAAATTTGGACTAGAAGATTCGAAACCTATCAAAACTCCCATGTCCACGGAAACTAAACTCACCAAGGATGAGGAAAGTGAATCCGTAGATAGCACTAAATATAGAGGTATGATTGGTAGTCTACTTTACCTAACGGCTAGTAGACCCGACATTATGTTTAGTGTTTGTCTATGTGCTCGTTTTCAAGAAGATCCTAAAACTACCCATCTCGAAGCCGTTAAAAGGATTTTTAGGTATATTAAGGGTACTACACATTTAGGTTTATGGTATCCCAAAGGAACGGGAATAGACACCATAGTGTATGCCGACTCGGATCATGCCGGTGACTATGTCGATAGAAAAAGCACAAGTGGTATTTGTACTTTTGTTGGACATTATCTCACCTCATGGTTCTCTAAGAAGCAAATGGCTCTTGCTATCTCAACAACGGAAGCTGAGTACGTTTCGGCCGGAAAGGCATGTCAACAAGCTCTTTGGATGAAGCAAGCTCTTGTCGACTACGGAATTCAACTCAACGACATCACAATTCTTTGTGACAACAAAGGTGCCATTGATCTTAGCAAAAACCCGGTTCAACATGCTCGTACCAAACATATTGAAATCCGTCATCATTTCCTTCGTGACAACGTCCAAAAAGGAAATATCTTAATTGAGAAAGTTTCTTCCGAAGATAACATTGCCGACATTCTCACAAAACCTCTTAAACGTGAACCTTTTAATCTTCTTAGTCTAGGCTTATGACTCATGGAACCTACATTGTAGTTCTGGACATTAGACAAAAATCAAAACAAACCCAAAACCATTTTTCTCAGCAGGTTCGGCGGAACCCTCAGCCATAACGGACGGAACCCAACCCAGGGTTGCGCCGTATCCGTCGACCTGCAGAATCATTTTCTTTGTTTATATTAAACCAAACACCCATTATTTCATACCACCACTTCAAGGCTGCTACTATTCACTTCACCACTCATCCACACCTACGAATTCTTGGTCTTTCATTCATTTACATTGCAAATCAATCATCATTGTAAGTATTCTAAACATGATTACAATCCTGATCTAAGTTTAGGAATTCTATTTCTTGCACAAAAACAAAAACTTGGGGTTATGCATTAACTTAAGAAATTCATGCATGAGATTAGGTAATTAATAAAACTAATCATGTTTCTCATAGTTAGGAATTGCATCTTTAATTAGTATAAACATGTTTGCTAAAACACCCCATGTCAAATCCTTTCAAAAATTTCTCACAAGTAGGACAAATATTTTTTCGTCTCACATTGAGAATACAAAATCAAAACGTTATGCTTAAAACATCACTTGCATAATGTCTCCTGAATGCTAAAGGGAATACATAACCAATATGTATTTTCGGGTACATTCAAACGAAGCTACATTGAACTAGGAGCGTTTGGGTTATCTTTTGTTTTATAACAAAACTTGCATAAAACGATTTTGAAGCATCAAAATGAGTCAAGATAACCGCACCTCCACATTGTTTTCATATAGGCACACACTAGAACTTCCACATTATAATAGTGGTTTACGTAAACTAAAATGTGAAATTTTGTTGTTCTAGGAATCATCATGCCTCCTCTAACCCACTACGACCACAAGGACACCATTAAGTACCTACCAAAACACCACAAAACCAAAGGCCTTACCGCAAATCAAGTAAACGTTTTCAAAGCCCTAGAAAAACACTATGTCCATGAGGGTAGAACCATAGACCCATCTTTCCTAGAAGGCACAAACCTTTACGCCGATTTTGCCACAATCAACTTTGAGTGTCTTTTGAATATCGACGAGCCTATTTGTCCTAGGTTCATTCTAGAGTTCTATGCATCATGCGTCCTCTCAACGGATGATTATGGTCATATGTCTATCCACTTTAGGGTTAGCGGCCACCAATACTCCTTCACTCTTGAGGAGTTTGCTCAAATCTTAGGTGTTCCAAACTGTGGTACTTGCCTCTATTCCGACTTACACTCCCTCTCAACTCTTGACAACCTTCAAGACCGGATCCACCCTTATGACACACCTCTTGTCTCAAAAGACGTACTTCGTAACCACCTCTTTGTTAGGACAACCAACACTAGGAGAACCCATTGGGGGAATGAGGTCGAGAAGGATCCATATGGAATGGAACTTAATGAACTCTTGCCCCAATTCAAGAAATGGGAGGAAGTCCTTAGAGCCAATGTCATTAGCACAATAGGGAACCGAGACCATATCAACCTTTGCCTTTGCTACATGCTCTATTCCTTGTCCGTTAGGCAACCCTTCAATCTTGCCTACTACATAGCAAAGAGAATGACTGACATTCCCGTGCATGGCACAACGGCTATGCCATATGGAATGCTCTTGACCCGTCTCTTTAGGTTTAACTCACCCATTCCACCAACTTCAAATGGTCTTCGTCTTGACTACACTCTCATTCCACACACCTTTGTTCCACTTAGTGATAAGAGAGTTTACAAAGCCCAAGGAAAATGCCCACATCCTCCTACCTCATCTTCATCTTCCTCAATGAGTGAAGATGACAATTTGCCAAACTCTAGGCTCCCACCTCTAGAATACCTTTCCCAACTTCCGGATATTCCAAATGAGTCGGAGGAGTTCAAGCAAACAAAGGGGATGTTCAAAAACATCGGGAGATTCCTCGGGAAGATGAAGAAGAAGATGAACTGTCAATGAGTGCGGGTGTGTTAGGAGTGTTTGGCACAAGGTGCTATTGGAACAATTTGGTAGTTTAAACAATCTTTGTGATGTATTTGTGTGTTAGTACAATGTTTGATACACTTTGAAACATGTTTCAACTAACAATGTTGCAGGAAGACAACTTTTGGCAAGTTGTCAAATTTTCATGGTTATGATATTTTCACTAAGTATGGTGAAATTCTCGACCTCAAGGTCAAACTCCTATGATATGTGTGTTTAGGTGTCTAATTTTTGCATTGCCTAACCGGAAATGAAGTATCTCTTTGATTTTAGGAGTTTTCGAAAATTTTAAAAATCGTTTCGCGGGTCAAAAACGCGGACTGTGAACTTTTTCAGCCCTGGCGGATCAGGCGGATCCCAAATTTGGGTTCCGCCAGTACAAATTCTGGGTAACCCAGAATTTGCCCAAAGGACCAGACGGCACCCTAATTTGGGTTCCGCCTGTGTCTTCTGAGGGTGCCGCCAGTAGCCTGCAGATTTTTTTGTTTTCTTTTTCGCCAATTCAACATTGAAACACCAAAATCCAATCCTTTTAGGTAGAAACCCATTACTTGCAATGTGTTTAGCATAATAGGATACTCCTTCTTCCATGAACTTAACCAAAACCAATTCCCGCCAAAATTCAAATTTAACCATAACAACCTCAAGGACCCCTCAAACATAAAGGAAGGAACCCTTTTAAGAGATCCTTGAAATCCCTGAGATTTATACTACCACAAATCCACCAAAACCACTATGCATTTAGTGCAAAACTTGTCTTCTCACTTCACCATTTTCATTGGATTGACTTCCATGACATGACAACCCACAATTAAGTTTTCCAAATCATTAGGAACCACCATTTTTGTATGGACTAACATCAAATCCAAACACTCCTTTCCATAATCCATCAACACTATAAATTAAGCCATCCTAAACACCATCAAATCACACCTTCCTCAACACAAATTCAGAAACTTTAAACCATTTTAACCATGACCAAGTCAACAAACACCTCTCAACCATCACGACCCATCCGGAGAACCGCTCGGATAAGTGTGAAACCATTATGGTCAAACCAATCCATCAACCTTAGCTCCTCATCATCGGAGGAATTCACATCACCCATAAAAAATGAACATTTTTTGAACCTTGCATCTCCATCTCCATCACCCAAACAACCAAATGAGCACACTCCACCACCTACTAAATCACCTATTGACCCAACTCCACCAAGTGCTCCAACCCAACCATCAAAGACTCCATCACCATCACCATTACCAAAAATTGAACCTATGGAGCTTTTCGGGTCTCCTCCAACATCACCACACCTGCATGTCCAAGATTTAAATGATCTTCCACCAAGACATACCCAACCACCACCTTTTGCAAATCAATCACCAAGGTCAATTCTTGACCTTGATGAAGATCTTGAACTTACCCAACCACCACAACAAGTATACCAACCACCTAAACCATTGTTATTTCACCCAATCTACCGTGAAATCCATGGTCCTCTTTATGGAGAACCAAATTTTGAACACCATGATCACCCAACTCCACCACCTTCTCAAGCCCAACCCTATGAGACCTTCTTTCCCTCATATGAGGAAATCCAAAGCATGGGTGAGAACCACCTTCATCAAGCAATGGAATTTCAAACCACCTTGCTTGACTCAATACCAAATCCATCCTCCACCCAAGAACCAAAAACCAACCAACCATCAAACCAAGAAACCAAAACCAACCCATTTCAACCCACTCATCCCCATGCTTGCTCAAATTGTGAGCAAATAGGTGAAACCATCAAAACATTGCTCAACCAATTCCAAAACGAAACCCGTTTTGCATTCCAACACGTCATAGAACGTTTGGATGCACTTTCCCACCCCAACAAATCCTAGACAACCTTTGGAGGCCATTTGCCCCACTCTAGGAATGTAGGATTTTATTTTATTTTCTTGGTTATTTTTTAGTTTTTGTGTACAAGTAGAAGAATAGTTCTCATTTCTTGTCTTTTGACTTTTATAGTCAAAATTTTACTTGGAATGAAATTTCTTTCTACTCACTTTAGTACATTGTTGGTTGATCATGTTTGTGTTGTGGTTGCAATGTGTGTGGTAACTACAAGCTTGACTATATATATCACCAACTAACCATTTTTTTGTAGGTCTCAAAATCCATGTTTCCCATATTGGTACTCCATTTAGGGGGAGTATCGATCAAGGGGGAGTATAGCCATTATTCCGCTTCGCTACTCTACTTTTTATTTCGACAAAAAGGGGGAGAAATATATTAAACCTTCAATACTTGATATGCTTTTCGTCTCTTAAGTAAAACAAGGTTAATATAAATTTTTTTAAGTCTTGAAAACCAAGATTTTGCATGTTACTTAAAAACAAAGTTTATGTTTTGTCATCAACAAAAAGGGGGAGATTGTTAATACAAATATCGCCTAAAAACGTTATTTATATTTTACGATCTTCGCTAAGTTTTGTTAACGACAAAATGTAAACTTTAGTTTCTAAGCAAAACATAATCTTAGTTTTTAAGACTTGCATAAACTAGACTTTTGCTACATTTTACATTTCATAAAACACAACATAAGTTTATTTCTTAAATTAGAAATAGTCACATCACATTTATGGCAAGTTTTGTCATTATGCATTTATGGAAAGAAATGTGTTTGACTAACTTTGTTGTTGCTTGCAAGCTTTGTATTTGACTTGATTTAAGTGATGTGACATTGTTTGGTTGCTAGAAGTTATGAGACAAGACCTTGTTTGGTTTGAAGAGTTATTGCAAAAACCTACTGCAGACCCGGCGGTACCCTGGGGGTACACGGGCGGAACCCATTCGAGGGTTCCGCCTGATCCGCCAAGCATGCAGTGTGGTGTGCTATAAATACCAAGCCATAACTTGATTTTTGGCTAACCTCTTGAGATCATATTTTACACACACACTCATCTTTTCTTCTAACCTCTTAACATTGTAAATGTGAAGTTTCCTTTTGTAGCAAAGAAGCTCACAAGGTCATCAAAAGTTACAAGTTTCCAACACAACGTTGCAAAACTTGTTAGCTTAGTATTGTGTAAACTCTTATTGTTTACACGTCATTTGTTTGTGTATATTCTGAAGTGAGTGGTTAGTATTTTAGTCCTCAAAATACAAAGAGTGTTGGGAGTTGTTGTACCCTAGTAAAAGAACTAACGGGAGTGGTTGTGCCCTTGTAAAAGAACTCGACATTTAGCTTTGTGTCGATAAAAGTATAAGCGACGTGTAAGGTTTTCTCCGCCGGTGAAAGGAGCTTGTTGACTAGTGAAAGAAACTCTCGAGTTGGATACTCGGGGCGTGGACGTAGGGCAAGGAAAAAGAGTCCTTGTAGCCGAACCACGATAAATACTCGTGTTGTGGTTTGATCGTTTCTTTCATTTACTTGCATGTTATATATTGTGTTTGTGCATATATCTTTGATCAAACGGAAAGTTTCAAAGCTAACTTAACAAGTTAAAAAGATTTTAATCGGTAAACTATTCAACCCCCCTTCTAGTTTTCCACATCACCCATACACCAAAAACACATACGATATCATTGGTCTTCACTTAATAGAAGATGATTCACTTCATCGTTTCATAAACTTAATACCAATATATCCCGCTTCAAAACACACCACGTATAACTTACAAGATCCTGATCAAGAATCACAATCAAATGACAACGGCTAGTATCTGATTTTTGCGATTATGGGGTAATTCTTTATTGTTTATTTGGGTTTGAAGTAATGTTTCACGGGCATGTGTACTTATTTATCTCAAAGTCTAGAGGTTGGATGGATGCATGACTATCAGAGATACTTGTTTGGGCAAACACCGGCAGTGATAGTGATTAAGACTTGGGTTATCTAGTTATATCCGATGTAAGGAGTTACATTGTAGTACTCACGGGTTATAGTTATCACTTTAAGGAGTTACGTTGTAGTACTCAGTGTCACATGAAGTTGTGGAGATTCCAAGAGGTGGATATTTCAGATACTGTCTGTTGGTTTGGCCGTTTGAGTATATGGCACTACACATGCTTTAAGGAGTTACGTTGTAGTGCTCAATATAGGTTCTTAGTCACACTATTGTACAAGATTAACTCACGTATCTAAGGGATGTTTACTTCATTCTCAGATCGATTATATTGGGTTGTCTCCATTAAGTGGCCATTTACTAGCAGGTTGGATTTTGAAGAGGTCGCTTATAGGTTGAAGATAAGAGATGAGATTGTAGATAAAGAGAGTCATATATTTTTGACATATTCTCACGGAATCATGCTTACACAGCTTCAATATTGCATCAAGTACAAGGTAATTTATGGCATGTACACTACACTATGATGATTCCAATACCTCGCAACCATCAGGAGGGAGAAGAACATGCCAAAAGAAGTAGTGTTTCGCCTTCAGTGATTGGATTGACTGAGAGAACTGGGCTTAACATCGTGTATGGAGAAGTAGTGTGTGTGCGTGTGCATCGGGGCTTATTACCAACTTGAATGCAAATTTATGTGAGTTATGTTGTTATACTGCTACCTGACCACACAACCATTTTGAAGATTTCAAAGTGTCTTGTCTACTTTATCTGTTGCGTGATTAGAAGATTAAAGATATATTATAAGGGTTGTCAGTTTGGGAGGGAGCAGATAAAAGAAAAGGCTCACTAGTTAGGAGGGAGTAATAACCTAACTAGATCATTATAGCACACGAAGTTCAGAGCTCCAAAGATTAGTGCCTTTAATGGACAAAGATCAAATGCCGAAGTATTCGGAAGAAGGAACTTCAAGGATGATGCATAAGGAGTTCAGAGCTGAAAAAGATTAGATCCGTCAGTGCCAAAGATCAATGCCGAGATTGTCGAAAGAGAGAACTTCAAGTCATCCACAGTATCCAAACAACAGAGACTCTGCACTTCAACATAGTTTATTATTATTGTAATTTACTTTATTTATGTATTTATAGGTCTCATTGTAACCATTCACGTGTGACGATATCTAGGAGGGAGATTGCTAGCCTTGCTCTTTTTATAAAGATAACGTCACAAGTGAATTGGACTAGATATGATTAGTGTTGCACCCTTAGGGACTAATGTTGTAAAAGGGGCAACCTTGTAATGAGATAGAGCATATAAATACCCCTCATGACTCTCCATGAGGGGTGTGAGAAATCATTGTGTATGCTTCATTTCATTTATTCATTTCAATAAAACACTTTTCTTCACCTTTCTCTCTCTACTTTCTCTCTCTAGAATAATCATGTATTTCGATCAACCGCGACCTCCGGAACGTGTTTCTTGGTTATAACACCAAGGCAAGGGTCTCAAGTTTTGGAAGAGTTGACAAGTGAAAGATACTGGAAGTTGTGATTGTCATAACATGGTTCCAAACACCGAATGACAAATTTAACTTCTTCATATTTCTAAGTATTGCAAGATCCCAAGTCTCATCTCGTTTGTAATAGAACGATCCATTTTTAGAGGGACAACCAGCAACAAACTCCCAAACTGTACCGCTATGAAAATTGACATAAATCAATTATAAGCTGAATAGATTTGGAAAATCCCTAGAACTTGTCAAAGTGGAAAAGTGCAATAATGAAGTTTGAGATGTTTCAACTCCATACGAGAGTAAAGTTGGATTGGCAACGTAACTGGTTCCCCATACCAGTTTCGAATTGTGACCTCCTCAACTCCTTCACGAGCCAAAATCAAAAGCCAATCATAAATCTCTTCATAACTCAAGTCGTCTTGTCCAAAAAGCGTTTTGGGCTCTATGGAGAACACAAACCTTCTTACGGGACCATTAAGCTGAAGTAAAAGCCTAGTAATATGCTTCCCATCAAACTTACCTGTTAAATAGTAAAACAAATCCTCATCAACTATGACATCGATGAGCAAAGTTCACTTAAACCTTCAGCTTCTCGATAAAATACAGGTCCTCGCCGCATCTTTTAGTGGCAAGCGATTCATAATATTAGTGGACACGTTATATGGCATGTTGCTGACATAATCTGCCATATTAGTGATCACATTATCTTCAAAAGACATTGTATTGTTGGAATTTGAGTTGGGTCTTTGAGTACTGGAAATGAGTGTTTGGTTTTGGGTTTGATTTCTTAGTAATAGTTTGGATAAGGGTTTGTGTAATTCTGGTGTATAAATGGGTTAATTGGTTATCGCGCCAATAATAACTAGCGTATCAGAGAAGATATGCTCAAGTTGCAAAGTAAAGTTCA
This sequence comes from Artemisia argyi, assembly GCA_030686995.1. Taxonomy (NCBI): domain Eukaryota; kingdom Viridiplantae; phylum Streptophyta; class Magnoliopsida; order Asterales; family Asteraceae; genus Artemisia; species Artemisia argyi. Next base: position 199,232,119 of record CM060685.1, on the reverse strand, counting down.
CAGTTAGTCCCTAAACTATCACTCGTAGGTTAATTAACTAAAGTGTAGTCATAAAAGTGAGTTGCCTATTATACCCTTGCATATCTAACTAAAACTTTGCGTTGAGAGAGACCAAACTGGTCAAGGGACGCATTAGGCCTAAAAAACTCATGTTTTGGACGCATGGTGACGATTTTCCCGTGTTTGGGGCCACTGCGACACTTTTGGGAAAGTTTAGGGACCAACGATGTATTTTTGTCTTATATAAAAGAACCATTAAAATTATTTCCTAGTATAAATATAACAATTTTAAGCTTGATTTTTTTTTGGCTAAAAGTCTATCTAATTAAATGAAAACAAGTATAAATTATGTAATTCTATTCGGTTTAATAAAATTTGAATTCGGTTCAGTTTGATTTTTGGTTTTATCCATAAAATTCTTTTAATCCAATAAATCGAACAACATGATAACCGAATCGATGAACACCCCTAACGACCTCACGTGAAACCACATGGGAAACTCACCCATTCTATATGTATCAACTGCTCACCCGGTCTATTTTCACAACTTTACTAGTCGAATGTCTGTTTCTTTCTAAGATTTTGCTAACATAGTGTAAAAATAACAAATCTAACACCACAACACCAACAATTATCACCCAACCAACCACCCATTTTGTGACATTACTTTTATTACTATAAGCTATAGAAGATTTGTCCCTAAAATACGTTCTAACAAATACAAATACAAGAGAAAATGTATTGCCCCCAAACGGATGCAATACAATAAATACAATACACATTGATACAAGAATCCTCACTACAAACTCTCAAAACCACTAAACCTATACCATATCCTAGATCAAGATAATCTAAACAGACTACAAACTTTTAGAGGGAAAAACAGACTATGTGTAAACGAAGAGATAAAAATATATTTGTGATATGATCTTGAGATCTAGGGATGAATAGTATATATACTCTATATTTCCACTTCAGACACTGTAGAATAAGAAACCTGCTAAACACAAACTACACAAACTATGAGAAAATGTAGAGGAATAGATCCAATGCACTATTTTATATAGCAACTTCCAACAAATAGCCTTAAGGATAAATTTAAGAAATAAAAACTTGCATAATTGGTGGTATATAAAGTGAGTTGATAGAGGTTAAGTTAAAAAGGATGAGCAATTATTATTAAAAATACAGACAATTAATACGTGCTTGGATACTTTAAACATATCCTTTAAAATTATGTTTAACAAATATTTTTATTTTATAAACTACGGAGTATAAAATGATTATGTTATCTCATATATAACTTGTTATTACTAAAGCTTAAAGAGAAGTTCATTCATTTTCTATGCAGTTTTAGTTTGCGACACATTGGTACAAAGTACGAACATAGATCTTTTTTTAACAATTACAATAAATTTGAGTTGAAGCCAATACATCAAATCATAATGTTTACTTAACTTGATCAAAACAAAGAAAAGATTACCACTGCCACTTATCAGGACTTTGAGATGTGATTCATTCATTATATATATTGGGTGGTGTTATCCATAACCACCTCGAGTTATTTGCACTTCTTAAGGCATTATGTATGGTGGCTTAAGTCAAATGCAAAACGGGATGTCATGTCATGTCACGTCATCATTTTCTCATTTCACTTTCTTTATCATTTACACGTCAAAAACACTCTCGATAGTCATTAAGCCAAAACCTCACTTTTGAAACCACCATATCTTCAAAAACACAACTCAACACACAAACCAAATATAAATAAATAAATAACTCATTTGGCGCATGCCAATATGTTCACATTTTCTTTTCCCACGGGAGGGGGTTGCGGTAGCACCAGTTTGACTCAAGCCAAATGATGTCTACCTATATTTGGCGCCGGCTTCATGTTAATGCACATATTTCTTTTACGTGTCAATTTACTTTATTTTTGCTTTAGTACTTTTGCATTCTTTTTTCTTCTAGATCCATTAATTGCACATCGTTAAATACCATAATTAGAAATGAATATTTTAACAGTGTTCCTTGTTCCTAAAATAAACTAACAAAAAGGTACAACAAAAACAATATCGATGAAATAGAACAAACTAACATAAATATCTATCTATTGACTATTATTTCTAGACTGACACAATACGTATAAAATTACCTTATATATTTCACAAGGATTTGTAAAAATATGACTTTTTGTTGTAAGACTAAATATAGTGAAACTATCATTACCACACATCGGGTCGATCAAGAAAACAAAAGAAAAGAGTCGGCCATTGTCTGGTAAAATTTGTGTGTGTTAGTGGCGATAATATTTGCAATAAAGCTATAGTTAGAGACGATTATATAATGCTTGTTTGTCAACAAGCATTAAACTTTTAAAGCATGTTTAAAAACTCATATATTAAACACTTAGTAAATAATGGTTAAAGTTTTACATATCTTGTACTTTATATCGACAAAAAAACTTCATCAAATAAGTTTACAAAACAAATAAATACTAGCAACTGCTTGTTAGCCTTGTAAAACATGGAATAAGCATAACCAATAAACAAGACGAGCATATAGTTTGAAAGCCCGAGCTCGTTCTCCATAGTTATTCAGAAAACTCGTTTGTTGTATTTTTGTAACTTTTCTAAATTTAATTACGAAAATGTGTTAAACACAATCTTTACTGACGAAGTCGCGCGAGGTCATTAAGGCTCGATTAGTTTCGACCTTCTTCAAAACCGATATCCAGTAGCTCACAAGCAGCTCGACTCATACCGATTATTTTTTTCTAAAAGGTAAAAGTAACTCCAATCAATTCCATTAATTACAAAAACGTGTAAAAGACGATTTTCATATACAAAGTTGCCCTGAGGTCATTAAGGCTCGATTAATTTCAAACTTCTACAAAACTGATCTCCAGTAGTTCATAAACAGCTCGACTCATATCGATTAATTTTATCCTAAAAAGTTAAATTAACCCAAATCAATTCCTTCAATTACAAAAACGTGTTAAAGATGATCTTGACGTATGAAGCCACTCGATGTCATTAAGGCTCGACTAATTTCAAACTTCTACAAAAACCGATCTCTGGTAGCTCACAAACAACTCGACTCAGATCCATCAATTTTATCCTTAAAAGTAAAAGTAACCCCAATCAATTCCATTAATTACAAAAACGTGTTAAAGATGATCTTGATGTATGAAGCGCCGTAATTTCAAACTTCTGCAAAACCGATATCCAGTAGATCACAAAACAACTCGACTCATATCGATTAATATCCTTAAAAAGAAAAGTAACCGGGATCAATTCCATTAGTTACAAAAACATGCCGCCCAAGGTCATTAAGGCTCCATTAACTTCAAACTGTTACAAAACCGATCTCGAGTAGCTTACAAACAACTTGATTTAGATCGATCAATTTTATCCTTAATAGAAAAAGTAACTGTGATCAGTTCCATTAGTTACAAAAACCCGCCGCCCAAGGTCATTAAGGCTCCATTAACTTCAAACTTTTACAAAACCGATATCCAGTAGCTCACAAACAACTTGACTCATATCGATCAATTGTATCCTTCAAAATAACCCCGCTCAGTCCCACTAATTACAAAAACATGCACCCAAAGTCATTAAAGCTCGATCAACTTCAAACTTGTACAAAACCGATATCCAATAGCTCATAAACAGCTCGATTCAGATCGATCAATTTTATCCTTAAAAGGAAAAGTAACCGTGATCAATTCCATTAGTTACAAAAAATATGCCGCTTAAGGTCATTAAGGCTCCATTAACTTCAAACTTTTATAAAACCGATATCGAGTAGCTCACAATCAACTTAACTCAGATCGATCAATTTTATCCTTAAAAGGTAAAGTAATTGTGATCAATTCCATTAGTTACAAAAACATGCCGCCCAAAGTCATTAAAGCTCAATTAACTTCAATCTTTTACAAATCTCGAGTAGCTCACAAACAATTCAACTAAGATCGATTAATTTTATACTACAAAGTAAAAGTAACCGCGCTCAATCACTAATTACAAAAACATGCCACCCAAAGTCATTAAGGCTCCATTAACTTCATACTTTTACAAAACCGATCTCGAGTAGCTCACAAACAACTCAACTCTGCTCAATCCCACTAATTACAAAAATGTGCCGTCCAAAGTCATTAACTCGATTAACTTCGAACTTATACCCATTGAAATCAATTCCATTAGTTACAAAAACATTGCGCCCAAAGTCATTAAAGCTCGATTAACTCCATCAATTTTATCCTTAAAAGTAAAAGTAACCCCAATCAATTCCATTAATTACAAAAACGTGTTAAAGATGATGTTGACATATGAAGCCGCCGTAATTTCAAACTTCTACAAAACCGATATCGAGTAGCTCACAAACAGCTCGACTCAGATCGATCGATTTTATCCTTAAAAGAAAAAGTAACCGTGATCAATTCCATCAGTTACAAAAACATGCCGCCCAAGGTCATTAAGGCTCCATTAACTTCAAACTTTTACAAAACCAATCTCGAGTAGCTCATAAACAACTCGACTCAGATCGATTAATTTTATCCTAAAAAGGTAAAAGTAACCCCGATCAATCCCACTAATTACAAAAACATGCAGCCCAAGGTCATTAAGGCTCCATTAACTTCAAACTTGTACAAAACCGATATCCAGTAGCTCACAAACAACTTAAACAACTTAATTGAAATGGGTCACTTCAAACTTGTACATGCCGCCCAAGATCATTAAGGCTCCATTAACTTCAAACTTTTACAAAACCGCTCTCGAGTAGCTCACAAACAGCTCGACTCAGATTGATTAATTTTATTATCAATCCCACTAATTACAAAAACATGCCACTCAAAGTCATTAAAACTCAATCAACTTCAAACTTATACAAAACCGATATCCAATAGCTCACAAACAACTTAACTGAAATGAGACACTTCAAACTTGTATATGCCGTCCAAGATCATTAAGGCTCCATTAACTTCAAACTTTTACAAAACCGCTCTCGAGCAGCTCACAAACAGCTCGACTCAGATCAATTAATTTTATCCTCAATCCCACTAATTACAAAAACATGTCGCCCAAAGTCATTAAAACTCGATTAACTTCGAACTTTTACAAAACCGGTATCCAGTAGCTCACAAACAGCTCAACTGAAACGGGTCACTTAACTAAAACTATCTCCATCGAGAGTTATTAAAGCTCGATTAGCTTCAAACTTGTACAAAACCGATATCCGGTAGCTCATAAACAGCTCAAACTCAAATAGTCAAATGGGTCACTTAACCAAAAAAAACTATCTCAAGCGGGAAACAATTCAACAAAGCGGGAACTTTCCCCCAAAAACCCACCCCCAAAATTTTGTCCACTTTATAAATAAAAACCCCACTATCTTTCTTTCCACACACTTTCATTTTCCCCAAATTCAAAAATCACAAAACCCTAACCCTAATCCAATCAATTCAAATCAATTCGCCATGGCGCGTAAATCAAAACCAGAAGACGAGTACTCATCATCAGAAGAGGAGGAAGAGCCGATGCACGACGTGGTTGAGGAGGAAGACGAGGAGGAGCTTGAAGCCGTTGCGAAACCTGTTGATTCGGATGATGAGAATGGGGATGATGAGCCGGTGAATGTTGATGAAGATGAGGTTTGTGGGTTTTGTTTAATTAGGGTTTTGAGTTAGCTAGGGCTTGATTTGATTGGATTAGTTGTGTTAATTTGATTTTTTGATGTGTGTTTGGGTTAAAGATGTGGTTTTGATGCAATTGAGTGTGATTTGTTAAGTGATTGTTGATTGGTTAAGGGGGGTGTTTGGTTCGGCTTATTAAACGTAAGCCCATTTGGGCTTATTTTTGATAAGCTCCAATTTTACGGCTTATTTTTGATAAGCTCCAATTTTACGGCTTATTTTGATTGTTGAATGTGTGATTAGGTGAAAAAATTGGGTGTTTTAGCATTTGGTATATATGGTTTGGTTAAAAATTGGGTTTTGATGTGATTTGATTGATTTTGTATGTTAAATAGTTGTTACGATGCAAGTTGATTGATTTTGTATGTTAAAAAATTGGGTCTTTAGTGATTGTTGATTGGTTTAGTGTGTTGTGGTTTTGATTTATAGATGATAGTGTTGATTTTGATATCGTTGATGCATGTTTTGGTTAAAAAATTGGTTTTTGATGTAATTTGTTTGATTTAGTATGTTAAATAGTATAATTTGTTGTTACGATGTGAATCAAGTAAGCTGATTAACTAATCTGTAAAAAATGTGTTATGTGAAGTTGTTATAAGGTAGGATTTATTGTTGATGAATGTTTAGGTTTAAAATTTTAATTTGATGCGATTTTGTGTAAGTTAGGGATTTGTTGATGTAAAAATTATGTTTTGGGGGTGTTTGTTTTGGCTTATATAAGCTGAAAAGATTCAAAATAAGCCACAAAAAGTGAGCTTATGAAACATAAGCTCAAAATCAAATAAGCCATAAGCCGGCTATATAAGCAGAAACAAACACCCCCTTAATGATATTTTAGCTTAAAAATTTGATTTTGATGCAATTTGTTTGATTTGTTAAGCTGTAGTGTGTTTTATTTAAATTAGGGTTATTTGATTTAGTAAGTTAAATAGTAACAACTACGTGATCTGAGTAAGCGGATTAACCAATGTTGATATGGTGAAATTTTTAGGTTTGATTTGATGAGATTGGTATAAATTTGTTGATACATGCTTAGGCTAAAATTTTTAAGTTAGGATTTTTGATGCATAAATCATGTTTTGTGATGTTACGGTGAGATTTGAGTGAGTTGGGTTTTTGTTTTGTTTTATGTGTTAGTATAAATTGTGTTTTTGAGATTTTGGCGATGCGCATTGAGGTTAAATTTGCATTTCTATAGGTTTGCTGATGAAATTTCATGTTAAAAAACTGTTTTTTGAGGTTATGTTTTCAATGGACGTTTATGTTAAAAACATGCTTTTGAGGTTACTAAGTGTTGTATGCAGGATGGTAATGGGGAGGGTCTTACCAATGAAATCAGTCAGCGTGAAAAGGCTAGATTAAAGGAGATGCAGAGGCTGAAGAGACAAAAGATACAAGATATCCTTGATCAACAAAACGCTTCTGTCGAGGCTGATATGGTGTGTTATAAAGGAATAAATTTTCTATACTTATTTACATAAAGCTTTTGGTGTTTTGTTACTGATTTTCTGTTATGACAGAATTCCAAGGGAAAGGGGAAATTGAAGTTCTTACTGCAGCAAACGGAGTTGTTTGCTCATTTTGCTAAGAGTGATGCATCTGCTTCTCAGAAGAAGGTTAAGGGAAAGTAAGATTTTCACTGTTTGAACTTTTATTTATGAAAATGCTTCATTTGAACCATCATGTGTATAGATGTATTACTAAAATAAAGCTTTAGATTGAGTTGTATGTTGTTTCAACCAGTTAGTTTGACAAATACCACGAGTACATCATTTTGTAGTTGATATCTGTAAAAATTAGAACTGGACCCTTGGATTTATGAGAATTTATTGCTTGTAGTGTTTATATGTTGACGTAGGTGGTCAAAGCTTGTTCCTATCATCTTATGTGAATTATTTGTTTTTCATCTGGATCTGCTGTCGCACTTGGTTTTTTTTGGGTGTTTTCAACTGTTCTTAATATTGATGTTTTGAGCATTCATATTTTTATTTGGAAGAAAAATGTGCACAAGTAACACTTGGCATGGTATTATACTATGGAACATATATTTGATGTAATCTTATGCTCTATTCTGGTGCTTAGGGGTCGTCATGCGTCAAAGATGACTGAAGAAGAGGAGGATGAAGTTTACCTCAAGGAGGAAGAAGATGGTGGAGCAGGACATACACGTTTGTTGGTGCAGCCCTCTTGTAAGATTTCTTCTTTCTGTGCTCATCCTATTTTCATGTGATTTGTATGTGTCTGACTGTGGTTTCTGTTACATCTTTGATAGGTATTACTGGCAAGATGAGAGATTATCAACTTGCTGGGTTAAACTGGCTTATAAGACTATACGAGAACGGTATCAATGGTATTCTTGCAGATGAGATGGTATGGCCAGTGACTTTAGCTCCTTTTTTACACATTTCATAGTCGCTGCTCACTTTATAACGATCACACATTTTTATTTGTTCAGGGGCTTGGTAAGACTCTACAAACCATCTCCTTGCTTGGTTATTTGCACGAGTTTAGAGGAATAAAGGGTCCCCACATGGTTGTTGCTCCAAAGTCTACACTTGGAAACTGGATGAATGAGATTAAGCGGTTTTGTCCAATTTTGCGTCCTGTAAAGTTTCTTGGTAACCCGGATGAAAGGGTATGTTTCAAGCTTTTTCTTTAGTGACATAACCGTTGCCTTTGTCTTCTTTATAAGCTTTTAACCTTGATAAAATTTTACAGAAATACATACGGGAAGAACTACTTGTTGCTGGAAAGTTTGATGTATGTGTTACCAGTTTTGAAATGGCTATCAAAGAGAAGTCCACTCTGCGCCGTTTTAGCTGGCGGTATATTATAATTGATGAAGCTCATCGAATCAAAAATGAGAACTCACTTCTTTCAAAGACGATGAGGATTTACAATACCAACTACCGTCTCCTTATCACTGGTACCCCACTTCAGGTATGAGAAGTATATTTTGTTTGCAGTCTACATGTTCCACACTAGAGGGTGTTTGTGATTGCTTATTCAGGTGCTTCTCTGCTTATTTGTATGGAGATAAGCACTTATAAGTTTTTGGATGAATCTGATTACTTGCTTACTTCACATTGAAATAAGGGCTACCTGCTTACTTTTAAGCAGATAAGCACTTCAAAATAAGCAATCCAAAACGTCCTCTTGGTCTTTCGCCTTATATGTTTTTCTAAATACTGGTATTACATGTCTTTCAAAAAAGCTATTAGGCTTTTTGAACCTTTTGCTTCTCTTTTGATGATGTTTTATGTTTGAACCTGATGTTAATAAGCAGTTTTAGCTTAGGGCTTAACTTTTTGGTTTATTTTTGTGTACACAGAACAACCTACACGAGCTTTGGGCACTGCTGAACTTTTTGCTACCTGAGATTTTTAGCTCTGCTGAGACTTTTGATGAGTGGTTTCAAATTTCTGGTGAAAATGATCAGGAAGAGGTCGTTCAACAGCTTCACAAGGTATGTTTTGTTTTATTTCTATAATTGAAGAAGTTTTACACTTAGATTGTATTATATATCTTATTGCTCTTCTTATTCTACATTCAGGTCCTTCGACCTTTCTTGCTCAGAAGATTGAAGTCAGATGTTGAGAAAGGTTTACCTCCTAAGAAAGAAACCATTCTCAAGGTTGGAATGTCTCAAATGCAGAAGCAGTATTATAAGGCTCTGCTTCAGAAAGATCTTGAGGTTGTAAATGCTGGTGGTGAGCGAAAACGTCTGTTGAATATTGCTATGCAGCTACGTAAATGCTGCAATCATCCGTATCTTTTTCAAGGAGCTGAGCCCGGTCCTCCTTATACCACTGGAGACCATCTTGTAGAAAATGCAGGTGAATACTTCATTGTCTTATTTTTTTTTCCCTTCCAGTAATCATTATACCTGATACTCCCATATGCATTTGCTGACGCGTTGTTTATATCTATTTTTTTCTGCAATCCCAGGCAAAATGGTACTTTTAGACAAGTTGCTTCCAAAGCTGAAGGAGCGTGATTCAAGAGTTCTAATATTCTCTCAGGTTTATAATTCAGCATTTTGGTTTTTATTTTGCGTGGATATATCTTCCTGCTAAAGATAAAAAGAATCCATCTTGAGAATTTCTAGTGAATTCACTCATTCATTTGGTTATAATTATTTTAGATGACAAGACTGTTGGACATTCTTGAAGATTACTTGATGTATCGCGGATATTTGTACTGCCGTATTGATGGAAACACTGGTGGTGAAGATCGTGATGCTTCCATTGAGGCTTTCAATAAGCCAGGAAGTGAAAAGTTTGTCTTTTTATTATCAACAAGAGCTGGAGGTCTTGGTATCAATCTTGCTACTGCAGATATTGTCATTCTTTATGACAGTGACTGGTGAGACAGTAGAACATTTTTCTTTCTTATTGCAGTATCTTTATCAGTTGAAAAATGATGTTAACTCTGTATATATTATGCAGGAATCCACAAGTGGATTTACAAGCTCAGGATCGTGCTCATAGAATCGGGCAGAAGAAAGAAGTTCAAGTGTTCCGTTTCTGCACTGAGGTTCTTATCATTTGATTGCTGCATTATATTGGAAGCATCTTAAATCTTAAATGAATTAGTAGTATATGGTAACGTGTGTTTTCTAATTGACTGAAACAGTACACAATAGAGGAGAAGGTCATTGAAAGAGCTTATAAAAAGCTAGCACTTGATGCTTTGGTTATTCAACAAGGACGTTTAGCTGAGCAAAAGAGTAACACTTTTTTCATTTCACATCTCTTTAGTTTACATGCTTTAGATTTATATGTGCTATCTTATACTCATTTTTATTTTGTTTCATATATTTTGCAGCTGTAAACAAGGATGAATTGCTACAAATGGTCAGGTTTGGTGCTGAAATGGTGTTTAGTTCCAAGGATAGTACAATCACAGATGAAGACATCGATAGAATCATTGCTAGAGGAAGAGAGGCGACTGCTGAACTTGATGCTAAGATGAAAAAGTTCACAGAAGATGCAATTAAGTTCAAAATGGACGACAGTATGTAGATATGCTTTTGTACATCTATTAGTAGCTTTTATTATGCTAGTGTAATTACAACAGACACTGAAGTTTTAACGTATTTTCATATGCAGCTGCTGATTTGTATGATTTTGACGATGACAAGGTATTGTATTTATTGTTTGTTATTTAATTACTGTGTTTGCTATGTTGGTTCAGCAGCATAACTTACTAATGACATCTGTTATTATATAATTGTGAAGGACGAGAACAAGGTTGACTTCAAGAAAATTGTCAGTGATAATTGGGTTGAGCCTCCAAAAAGGGAGAGGAAGCGCAAGTAAGAATGACTTCAGAGTTCTGATTCTTGATAATTGACTTAAGTTTTAATCAATCCATTGCTTATGTTTTGTTATTTTTTCAGCTACTCGGAATCAGAATACTTTAAGCAGACAATGCGTCAAAGTGGTCCAGTAAGGCCAAAAGAACCGAGGATCCCTCGTATGCCGCAATTGTAAGTTTTCTAATGGGTTGCTGTCTTGTTTTGAAAGTTTATTTCTATCGCCTCTTTTCTAGTTTAAAAGTCCCTAACTTATCTTGAACATCTGATCTTTCTAGGCATGACTTCCAGTTCTTTAACACACAGAGGCTCAGTGAACTGTATGAGAAAGAAGTGCGCTATCTCATGGTTGTAAGAACTCTATCACTCTCAGCTGTTGTCATATTCTATTATTGCTGGCTGTAATTGGTTTAGGTAGAGGAGATGAAATGACTAAGTGAGTGGGTTAGTCCGTTGGTCAACACTTGAAAATGACAGTTTTTACAAAATGAAGCTTGGATTTGTTTATCAAATCTTTATGTTTGGGAGTTAGTATTGTAGCCGAACACTGGAGTAACCATATTTTCTCGTGTTACTGTTTGGAAACACATGGGTCGGGCTTGGGTTGGTTTCGGCCCGATGCTCACCCCTAAATGTTTCACTATCTGCTATGGTGGCGGTATAGAAAACTTTTTTTTTTTTTTTTTTTTTTTTTTTTTTTTTTTTTTTTTTTTAGCATTAGGCAATTTGTCTACAATACCAGTTTTAAAGATAAGGTATACTTTCTATGAATCTGACTTATGGGGTGTGTGTGTGTGTGTTTTTTTTCTTTTTTTTTAATGTATATTTAAATATTAGTACTTAGTACTATTATCGACCCATATAAGCAAATGGTTGGAAATCACCATGTCTATGGATGGTTACTGATTTTTGGTACTCATCTGATACATTTTCTTGAATCTTCAGCAGGCACAACAGAAGAATCAAGTGAAAGATTCGATTGAAGTTGATGAGCCAGAAGGTACAAGTGAAACTTTTCATTTTTTTTTTTTCACCATTTTAATAGCAATGTACTAATCATTCATTACTTCTATAGAGATGGGAGACCCTTTGACTGCTGAAGAGCAAGAAGAAAAGGAAAAGTTACTGGAAGATGTATGGGAATATTTTATATTTGACATACTTTAATGTTGTATCTGCTGGATGTGTTTAAGACTCTGATTAATTTCTTTTTGTTGTAGGGATTTTCGACTTGGAGTAGGAGAGACTTCAATACTTTCATTAGGGCATGTGAAAAGTATGGTAGGAGTGATGTCAGTGGCATTGCTTCTGAAATGGAAGGAAAAACAGAGGAAGAAGTTGAAAGATATGCCCGAGTCTTTAAAGAAAGATACAAGGAATTGAATGGTTAGTGCCTATTTATATCTTATATATACAATAATAAATTTATACTGCATGAGTAGAAGTCTCACATACGTAATAAATTCGAGCTCAATGTGCTATAATAAAAAAAATTAAAGCTTAAAACTAAATGGAAATTTGACATTTTTAGGGTGATTTTAGACTTACAATGAATTGATATATTTCTACCAGATTATGACCGAATCATCAAAAACATTGAAAGAGGCGAGGCAAGAATTTCTCGTAAAGATGAAATCATGAAAGCAATAGGAAAGAAATTAGATCGTTACAAGAACCCTTGGCTGGAGCTTAAAATACAGTATGGTCAGAACAAAGGCAAACTCTACAATGAAGAATGTGATCGATTCATGGTTAGAACAACTCCACTTCACTCGTTTCATTGTTTTGCAATCAAGAAATCTTTTTCTTATTTAGATATAATCTTTGCAGATTTGCATGGTTCACAAACTTGGTTATGGGAACTGGGATGAACTGAAGGCAGCTTTTAGGACATCACCCCTGTTCAGATTTGATTGGTTTGTCAAGTCTCGAACCACCCAGGAACTTGCAAGGAGATGTGACACACTGATACGTTTGGTTGAGAGGGAAAATCAAGAATATGATGAGAGGGAGAGACAGGCCCGTAAAGAAAAGAAACTTGCCAAGGTTGGCCCTTTGTTACATTTCTGTTGTGCCAATTTTCAATCTTGTAATTAGTTGAAGCTGAACTATTCTAATTTTGGTACTTGAATATTTCAGAACTTGACACCATCAAAACGGGCCGTGGCTAGACAAGCTACAGAGAGTCCACCTAATAATATAAAGAAGCGGAAGCAATCATTGATGGATGACTATGTTAACTCGGTAAGACATCTGCCCTTACTATTATTACTTTACTAAAAAAGAGTTTTGCGACCATGATACTTTGCTACAAACTAAAGTTTGGATTAACAAACCAGGCTTATAATCACTCTAGAAGTTGCAATAATTGGGTTTTATGATTTTGCAGGGAAAGAAGGCCAAATGATTGAAGCGGCAGACTTGAACTAATACATGGATTTTGAGACCTTTGGAAGAATTTATATTAGTAATATTAGTATTAGTATATATATGAATCGGCATTTGTGGAATGCCATAATAGACAGGCACATCAGTCTCAATTCTATTAGTTTTGGGGTGCGGTATCGTTATGTTTTGAACTGTAAACTGTCTGATACAATTCCAGCTGCTTTTGCTTGAAACTAGGATGTATTAAGAATCATCTGACTTTTGTTATTAAGGTTATTTAACTTTCAACTGAGATTATGATCTTTCTTAGCTTGTTAATTTATCAATCTTTTTAGTGTTGCTCCTTAATTGGTTATTGATTGGTTCATTGTGTTTTAACTGCTACTTAAAGTATGTATAAACAACTTGGCTAAAAAGAACCTAACATGTAATTTGCTTCTTATCATCTGCTATCACATTTTTGTGAATTGGACTTTATCTTCTTAAATACCAAGTTTTTCCTTAGTCAAAGTGTCCACGCTCTCGTACCTTGCTTTAACCCAATTATCAAAGCCTAATCTGTCCACCCATGGTAGTTCACATCTCTTCATGTCATTGGTGGACCTCCAATAATATTCTTCTTTTCCAACCCTCTCTTTTTTACTTCCACCATAACACTCATCATTTTAAGGGTCACAAGATGTCCAAAATGATTCATCATCGTCGTTACAAACTCTAATTTTCTCACACCAATGCTCTCTTTCAATTTCTCCTCTTGTGTCTGCTAGATTCATGATCATTATCACCCTCATCGTCAGTGAGTAATTCAGGGTTATTAGGCACTTCATTGCAGTTTACATCCACCAAAATGCTCATTTTTGTCTCCCTATCCACCTTACCATAAACTATTTGTACCCATTCGTCGAATGCTATTGTATCTTTCCACTTCAGGTTCTTCCTATCTTTATCGTTACTAGAAGTCCATAGATGCTTATTATTACGTAATCTTGCTTCATCACCTCCTCAATCACAAAGTTCTTTGTTTGGATCACACGATGCCCGCAGATCATACCATTTCTCGTTGTCAACCGGAATGACCATACACCAATGGTACTTCGTTTCAGGCTTTAATGGAATATTCTCGGGATTCCTGTTATGCTTAATATTAGTTATGGATGAGCTCGTAATTACCTTGAGTTCTTCATTCCTCGTTATTGCTTCATACTTAGTATTGGTGATAATTCCAACTTCTGGGCTTTGGTTACGCCGTAACTCATCAGCAGGGTTACGGTGTAACTCACTTCTGTTACTAGTATCTTGCAAAATCATACCGGGAGGGGTATCGAGAGACTTTTCATTATTTGTGGATATAGCCATGCAAGCTTCAGCTTTCTCCTTCACTACCTGATCTTGAACATCCTTTGATAACAATCTGATTTTTGTTTCAAGACTTCTAAGAGTCTTGTCTGGGCTCTTAGATTTGCTTCAGTTACCTCTTGAAAACTCTTAAATCAGTTTTCCATTTCAGTTTCTCTTTTTGTAGATTCGTCCAAATACTTATAAATTGACTCCTCAAGAGTAGACCTCCTCTCCCCAAAAGGGGGTCGGTTGTCTCCTCTAGAGAAGTATTCCGATGGTCCAACATGATATCGAGCCTCGTTACTGTTATAACCTTGAAAAGGCCTTCTTGCTTCAGTATACTTGACCTCTTAAATCTTTTTCTCATTTTCGATCAACGGGCAATCTCTGGCTAGATGAGCTCATCCGCAAGTGTCGCATCCTACTTGTATAACATGCATATTTTCCTTGAGCTTCTTCATTTTTCTGCCAATATTTTCAAGTTTGTTAGTTATAATATTCATACCTTCCAAACTTCTGCCCGTACTTATACTACTGCCCCCATCATGCTACTTTTGAGAGTGGTCGGTCATGTCTTGAATAGCATCCAAGGCTTGAACATGAGTCATCCCAGGGATCGGCCCTTGAGAATCGATCATCTGCCTTGTTGCAATGTTAATCCCTTTGTAGAATATATTGACCATTTGCTGCTTGTTCAAATCATGAGTGTGGTACCTGTATAGCAGATCATTGTACATATCCTAAGCTTGGTACAATTTCTCGTCAGCTTCTTGTTTGAAATTGTGAATCTCCTCTAATTGTTTTGCCGTCTTAGACGGAGGGCAAAAACGTTGAATGTATACTTTCTTTAAAAGATTCCATGTGTTGATGGTACCAGCGGGCAACCTATCAACCCATCTTTTTGCGGCTCTAGTGAGTGTCATCAGAAACACTCGGAGCATAACAGCATCCTGAGAAACACCTGGAATGTTGAAGAGGCTGGTTATGTATAGAACATTTTCCACATGCTCGTACGCGTCTTCAGATTTGTTTCTAGCGAAGGGTTTTTCACGTAATTCCCTCTTAAACTGCGGCTTGATATTAAATTGAACATCAGCTCCAATTATCGGCCTAACAAGCCCCAATCCTTGCTCATCTCGAGTCATCGCAAGGTACTCTTCAAGAGTTAATGTGTTGATGTTCACAACTTCCATAATTCCTGAAACTTAAACAAAATATGAGAAAATCAATAATTAAACTAAAATTAAACACTTAAAATAAAAATCCTATTATAGCTCCCCGGCAGCGGCGCCAAAAACTTGATGCAGGTTTTACTGACTAGGTCTTAAACTTATAAAATCTCGATTACCTAAGGTCTACCTATACTAATGGACAGTGTATCCGGTAGTGTGTAAATTAGCAACTGGTAAAACCGAGGTCGTCCCAAAAGCTATGTGTGGGGGATCTTATTTAAGTCTATTGTCACGTTTTAAACTGGTTTTGAGTTGAAATGATTAATTAAACTAAATAAACAAAAATGAAATAAAAACTGAAAGTAAATTGAGTTGTGAGCAGTTGGAGAAAGTGTACTAGCCTAGTTGTTCATCCTATATTGCTATGACTATGTTTTCTATAAAACTATTCGAATGCTTCAAGTGGGGCGGACAATAGTCACTAGGTTCCTTTGGTCGATTTCCCTAGCCTATCTCCCTAGAATCTTGTCAGGAACCAAAAGCACTACCCTCTGTAAGTAAGCCGACGTACGGTAGACTAGTTTGAGTCATTAAATGCCACTACATGCTCGATTTATCTTTGTGTGGCCCGGCCTCTCGGATCTTAGACCACACATCTAATTACTTAAGTTTATCCAACCCGGAAGGTGGTCCTTTGGTTGATTTGCGCACAAGGCAAATGGCTAGTTCTTACGGCCAACATTCTCATTTCCCTCGCAACCTAACTACACTAGGGTCATTTGGTCGATTCGCCTAGCGTACCAAGTACAACCGGTTCTTCAAAACTACCGCAACTAGAGGATCTAACGATAAACTAAGCATGCACACACTAGAAGCATTATGAAAAGTACGAAAACATAATCACAACAATATAGAAATCATAACTAGGCTAGCACCAAAGGTGCTTAACCGATCATGTTATAAAGTACACCCAAATAAATGTTGAATGAAGACATGAATTCGGAAATGTAATTAAAACAATGAAAACTAAAACTTATGGTGTTAATGGCGTGATCTCTCTCTTGGAAATGCTTCGTATGCTGCTGTAGATTACCTCTCTAAAACCTCCCTTTGTTCTCTGACTTTTGGTGGTGTGTAAATTGTGTCAAATGCAGAATTATAGGCCCGACACAGCTACGATGTAACCTTATGATTTGGTTACGCCGTAACTAGTGTTATTGTGAAACAATCTTATCCATTAACATTGGCTACGTCGTAATTGTGATAACTGGTTACGCCGTAGCTCCTTAGGGTTTCACTTACGCCGTAATCTTCATGTGTGGTTACGCCATAATATTGACAAAATCTTGGATCACGTACTATTCCAAAACTACGACTTAACTCCATAGTATGGTTACGGCGTAGCCTTCAGGGTTGTCGAATTCTTCTAAGTCTTCAAATGATTACGGCGTAACCTTGTGAATTGGTTACGCCGTAACTCTTGATAAACGTTAACTTGGTCTTCATGTTTGAATTCCTAGCTACGGCGTAATTGAGAGTATGAGTTACGCCGTAGCTTTCTTCAGCATACTAAGATGTGTATCTTTTGCAAGTTATTTCCAATTTTCGCGTCTCTTCAGCTCCTATGCTCATTTGTAACATGTAAACGAAATATAAAGAAATCAAAACATATATCATCATAATCAATACAAATAATGAGCATATTAGGGGAAATTGACACTTAAATATCAGGACTATTTGATGTCATCAGATATGGTCGAAAAAGGTCACAAGATATTAGTTAAACCCACATATAACTTTAAAAATCATCATACTTTTCCAAAAATACCTTTTTAGGTATCGAACAAATTTTTTTGCTTATACAGGTACTGAACATTCAATTTCGGACTTTTTGAGGTACTAAAGTTTTAATTTCAGACTTTTTGAGGTACTTTTGTGACATTTTTGCTTCTAAATTTTTAATAATTTAAAGGGCAAAAATGTCAAAATTAAAAAAGTCTGAAATTGAAAGTTGAGTACATATATAAGCAAAAAAATTTGTTTGATACCAAAAGAGTATTCTTAGACAAGTATGATATTATTTTAATCAAAAACTTTGCTTCTTTTAATAGGGTTTGTCTAACTTGTTAAGCACACTAAAAAGATAGCGGGACTTACAGAAAAAGACATAAACGAAATTGTACTTTTAGAAAAATCCTTTTTAATAAACTAAAAAAAGGTTGCTCCAAACACCCCTTTATTTGTTAAAAAGAAAAAAAAAATAAAAACACATTTCCAAACACAAAAACCCAAATTCAAAAAAGGGTTTTGCTCCTCACTCAAAACCAAACGCGGGTCTTCATTTTCACTTCCAATCATTCAAATTCAAGAAAATGGAAACAGTACCAAAAGATCAGATGTCAACTCTACTCGATTGCGGGCTTTATAATTCCGCTCAAATGCTTGTAAATTATCAATCTTTATAATGTTATTTGTTATTAATTTGTTATTGGGTTTGATTTGATTTTATAAAGTTTTGATTTTTTTTTCAGGGTTGTTTTTTGGTGTCTTCAAGTTCTGTGAGTAGTGAGAACAGCCCACATCTCAAGGCTGAATATTTGGTCAGTTTTTTATACTCATTTTTATATAACTAGAACGCGGCGGCGGGTACCTGTGACTATATTTTGCGTTATTCGGTTACACATAGGGGTGAGCATTTGGACCGGGCCGGGCCGGGCCGGGCCGACAAGACTAAGGACCCAATTAGCCAAAAATCCAAGACCGAGGACCGGACCGAATGTGGTCGGTCCGGTCCGTCCAACTAGGTCAAATAATCGGTTTGTGGTATGGTCCGGACCGGACCGTGGACCGAATTAGCCAAAAAAACCAAGACCGAGGACCGGACCAAATGTGGTCGGTCCGGTCTCGGTCGGTCCGGTCTGTTCGGGTCATTTGCTCAGCCCTAGTTACACATTTAGTTGTCTTTATGCTTTATAAGTAGAGATGGTAGAGATGGTTAAGTCAAATAATTTTAGTTTGAAGAACCAACCTTCTTCCTAACCAACTTGCTTCCTGACAAACTTCCTAACAAACGTGCTACCTAACCAATTAATTTTGAAATCTTTCCATAAAAAGCAAGTAAAAGTCTGGATGTTAAGCCTTTCTAATTATAGAATAGTCCCAAATGCATTATATAGTAGTATAGAAGATAAGTAGAGATGGTTAAGTCAAATAATTTTAGTTTGAAGAACCTGCCGCCCCTTCTTGACAAACTTCCTAACAAACGTGCTACCTAACCAATTAATTTTGAAATCTTTTCATAAAAAGCAAGTAAAAGTCTGAATTTTAAGCCTTTCTGATTATAGAATAGTCCCAAATGCATTATATAGTAGTATAGATAAAAGGGAAAAGATGGTTTTTTGTTCCTAGATGGATTTGAATTAGTTGGAATAGGGTTAAGGGGGTGTTTGTTTAAGCTTATTTGTGGGCTTACCAGCTTATATTTGATTTCGGCTTATATTTTGTAAGCCCGGATTTCTAGCTTATTTTGAGGCTTATGGGCTTATATAAGTTTATTATATCATAATAAACTTACATAAATAATAAACTTATATAAATAAGCTAGAAAATCCGGGCTTATAAAAAATAAGCCGAAATCAAATAAGCTCATAAGCCCACAAATAAGCTTAAACAAACACCCCCTAAATGTTAAAGGGGTGTTTGGGATTAGTGTTTGTATGTTTATTTGTTGCGGTTTGATACAGTAGATAAACTATGCGCGTTTGGTTAGTTAATGGTGAAATTTGAACACCCGTAAGTGATTAATGGTTGTATTCGGGCACAAGGGGTTAATGTAAGCATTGTGCGTTTGGTTATATACTTATATATAAGCACTTTTGGATTTGATTAATGGTTGTATTCGGGCACAAGGGGTTAAGGTAAGTTCTGGTGATAAAAAAGTTACCTAAAAGTAAGCATATAATAAGCATGTTCCGAAAAATGCAAAAATATAAGCAATTCAAAACACTCTTCTTATAAAACTACGTATATGCTTATTGTGTTGATTTTGGATACAGTAGATAAACTCTGCATATTTGAATTAGTTAGTGTGAAATCAGCATGTATACTAAGCAATTGCTATCAAGGGATTGTTAGTGTCAAAATGGTAACAAATCCATAGTAATTTTTTACTTTAAAAGCTGTTTTACACTGTCTAAAATGGATATTACTAGATATACGGGTCTTAGAATTGTGTGTTTTGATATATTTATGCTGTCTTGGACATAGTCTTTATCCCTTTTTGGTGTTTATTGTTCCTTTGTCATAGCATTTATTGCTTCTGTATAATAGGTTCGTTATTTTTTAGGCTCTTCATGGTGATGCTTTGCTTCGAGATAAGGAGTACAGACGAGCTATTGTAAGATTCTTTACATAACATATTGGGTCGTGAAACTTTTGCAACAACTCAGTGGAGTTATATTATTGTTATGCAAACATATATATTTAAAAAAAGATTTATTTTGGCTGTACTTAAGTTCATGTGTAAGTCTGTGTAACTTGTTATAAAATATAAGCACAAATTTCGATGATTAGGATTTAAAGATGTTATAATGACAATGATCGCTTCTTATAACCAACTTCCGTCGCTCTCTTTCTGTAGCATGTGTACAAGCAAGCGTTACAATATCAGAAGATCGTCCCTAGAGTAAATGCAACAAGTAGAAGTTCATTGTCTGCAATAAACAGGACGTCTTCTCCAAGTTCTTTTAATGTATCAGCAATAAATGAAAATGAGGTAATATGATAAATACTCTATTTAATCTATCTGTGATTCTAGTTGAGATAAACTAATCAGACTGTTTCGATTTCTTGTATTTGAATACCAGGTGAAGTTCAAAATTGCATCTTGTCACTTTGCTTTAAACGAAAACAGAGCCGCTCTTGCAGAGGTATCGATCTAATACTCTCACCCTAAGAGTTATTGTTGGTTACGCTTTCGTATGCCATAGCTTGTAAATCAGTATCTAATCTTGTTTACTCTAACTACGTGGTTTTACAGATGGAGACAATTCCAAGCAAAACAAGAAACTTGCAGATGAATCTATTAATGGGGAAGCTCTATAGATATTCTAAACATATTCGTCCCGCTATTACTTGTTACAAAGAATGTCTGAGGTTTGTAGTCATAATTCTGTGGATTGTCAATATATGTCTTTATTCTTTATGGTAAAATTGATGAATTTACGTGTTATGTTGTCACACATGTTTTCTAATTGGTTTGCATTTTGCAGACATTGTCCATATGTTATTGAGGCTATCACAGCGCTGGCCGAGTTAGGTGTCCAAGCAAAAGATATTTTTTTGTTACTTCCCCAGGTGTGTTGAAGTCATATCCACGTGGTTTTCTTGTTGCTGAACAATATAATATTTTCCTTATCTGTATTATACGTAAATTGTGAATATTTTCTTTTTAAATTTTGATGTTCCAGACGCCTAGTAGAAGTGGCAGGCCTCCTTTTGATCAATTTGAATCTAGCCGTTGGTTACAAGTGAGTTACTGATGCAAGTTTTCTGATAAGTTTGTGATTTTATAATCTTTATATATTAAGCTCTCTGGTCTGTTTAGAAACTCTGATGGGAAACCGATGGAGCTAATTATGCTTAACAACTTGTCATCAACATGTTCGTTTTGAGGTCTAGAATTGTTTTGATGTAATTGTTTTTGTGCAGCGTTATGTAGAAGCTCAATGCTGCATTGCATCAAATGATTATAAAGGTTGGTCAATTCTTTTCGAATATAGACTTATCTATTGCTTGTTAACAATTGTTGAAGAGACCTTAAAACATCTTCAAATAAAGGCATGCAATGAATTAAGACCAAATATGACAGATAGAAAACTCAACCATATATGGCAGCTTAAGTTCAAATACAATAAGCATAATGTATACATATTACTTAGCATCGGTCATATTTTTTCAGGTGGTTTGGAACTCTTCTCGGAACTTCTTCAGCGTTTTCCTAACAATGTACACATATTACTTGAAATGGCAAAGGTCAGAATTATATTCCCGAAATTTTCTTTTGTATTTGTTCAAATTTATGAAAAGAATAAGCCGTCAACATGTTATATGCTCTTAGCCTTCGCTTCATAATGTACCAGAAGTCCAATTCTATTGGTTACGTACATGTCAACAACATTTCCGTATTGCTTTTTAACAAAGGAGCAAGTTATTATTTTTATTTTGATTTCCAATTCATTCCTTGTTTGAAATTAAGGTGGAGGCCATTATTGGAAAAAACGATGAAGCCATTATGAACTTTGAGAAGGTAAAACAGCTACTGCTAGTTTGTGTTTTCGTGGCATCCTGAAACTTGCACTGCTCATTTTTGGTTTTACTATTATAGGTTCGGTCCATTGATCCTTATGTCGTCACCTATATGGATGAGTATGCGATGCTTTTGAAGCTGAAATCTGATCTACCAAAGCTAAACAAGTTAGTGCATGATCTGTTAATCATTGATCCAGCCAGGCCTGAAGTGTTTGTGGCTTTGTCTGTTTTGTGGGAAAGGAAAGATGACAGAGCCGCTCTAACTAATGTCGAAAAAGTAAGATTTTTGTCAGAAGTGGAAACTTAATTCCGTTTATTTTTTATGGGTCAAACTGGTCAAAAGTCGCCCAAAGGGTATTGGTCAACTTGACCAGTTTGGATTTTGAAAATCACCCATTTGATAGTTTTGATGTGAACTCGTTATGTCTTGTTACTCAACCTGTTCAATCTGCCACCTTTATATTTCATCAACTGGTCAGTTAAATCAGATTGCCTTTTCTCTGCTGCTAACTTTTTCCAAACATTCTATGTTGTCAGAGCATCCGTATTGACGAGAGACATATAACTGGGCACATAGTGAAGGTACGCATTAGATTTGAACTGTTTATGTGATTTGAACTGTTGCTTAGCTCTGGTACCACAACCTACTTTTTGATAGAAAAAGAAGAATTCACGTATATTATCATTTTAATGGATGAAAAACGATATCTGAATGATGAAAAGAGTAAATATTATCATTGTCACTTATATTGTAAATGTGTAGGTCAATAGGTCATAGAGATAAAAAGGCCATGTCAGCATTTGTAAAAAAAAAAAAGCTATAAATGTAGGTTGGTTGGCAGAGCTAAATAAAATTTCAGCTTTTATGCGCTGGTTTCTTTGTGATATCCATGTCAATAAATATCTCGAAACTTATGTATTTTAGCTTTCAGGGTAACTTGCTTCTATCAGTGAATCAACTAGATTCAGCTGTGGCTTCCTTCAGATCTGCTCATGAGTTGAGACCTGATCTGCGTTCCTACCAAGGTAAACTGATGAGAGCCGGTTTGATAAAATGCATATACATTCCAAAAAAAGACCCGGTTTGAGTTGTAGGAAGTCATAAATTACTTCTGGTATCAAAATTGGTATGAACTTATTATACCGTCATGAAACTTATATTTCACTGCACTACAGAAGTCCTTAAAAAGTACTAATATAAAATAACCCGCATAGTATTATATCTTCTTTATTGCAATTTCTTAATAATTCATAAATGAGAGTATATCTTTGTTCAGGCTTGGTTCGATCTTATCTTGCACTTTCAAAGACTAAAGAAGCGTTGTATGCTGCAAGGGAGGCAATGAAGGCCATGCCTCAATCAGCAAAGGCTCTAAAACTTGTGGGTGATGTATATGCTAGTAATTCTAGTGGCAGAGACAAGGTATATTAGGGGATAACACACTTTGGTATACATACTAATTTTGAAGTTTAAAATTAGTCCGTTTGACCCACAAAAGTCAAACTTTGAAACAGGCTAAAAAATTTTACGAGTCTGCACTAAGGCTAGAACCTGGTTACCTCGGAGCTGCATTAGCATTGGCTGAGTTACATGTCATGGAAGGTCGGAATTACGAAGCGGTAACACTACTCGAGAGATACCTCAAAGACTGGGCTGATGATTCACTTCATGTGAAACTGGCCCAGGTATTTGCTGCTACAAATATGATGCAAGATTCACTCTCGCATTACCAGTCTGCTTTGAGGTATGCCTTATTCGTTTCCCTCTAATTGTCTCTTGAGTTATGATATTGTATAGTATCGTAGATGACAATATGGGTGAGTTGGTAACAGGTCACAACCGCTATTTTTAATGAGCAGGTCAAACGGGTGGGGTTGGGCTGATTTTAAACTTTTAAGTAATAAAATGATATAGGAATTGTTACCACGCTGATGTAATATATTTTCATAAAACTAACTTATTAACAATTAAACTGGGGAAAAGAAATGAAAATGCTTAATATTTGTGTATATATGATTACAGGATTAACCCTTTAAATGAAGCAGCAAAGAAAGGGTTGGAACGATTAGAGAAGCTGATGAAGGTATGCTTAATTGCTGAAACCATCTTATTAAAATGTCGAAACAAGCTAGTACACACGAGAAACTAAAATGTTCATTGGTTTGTTTAGGGAGTTGATCCAGATGCCCCTGAAGAAGAGGAGGACAATGATGTGGATGATGGTGATGGTGATCCTGAAGAGGCGGAGCTTTTATGATGGATCAACGGTAATAATACTTATTGGTTTTAGATGAATCTTTGGCAAGAAAATTGGTCCCAACTTAAAAGCTAAAAGCACATGACATGTAGAGTTGGCATATTGATCTGTTATGAAGAAAGTGGAAACGGTTCGATTTATGTTATGTTTATCTTGAGTGGGCCAAATAGATTGAGCTAAAAGATTTAAATAAAAGGGAAGGTGGTCACACTGGTTGAAACTGGAAAGTAATTTTAAATGTATACAAATGCCTAAAACATTTTAAAGCACCTTAATATAAAAAGTCAAATTATTCCTCAAAGGTTTATATCGGCGGGAAACCCTAACCCAACATGACACAAACAATCTCGTACTGAAAGATACTTCAGTATGCATCATACGCATCTACTAGTATTGCCACTCCTATGCATCTACTAGTATGCATCATGCATGTATGCTAGTAACTAACAAGTAGTCAAGGCTTCGATTTTAATAAGACTTATGGATGGTATATTGATATTTATGGCGAATGTTCCTTTCAGGTTAAATATTGGTTGCATCTGTCATCTTTTGGTATGTCTGCATATATCTCTAGCATTTTGTGTGGTAACGATAAGTGCACACTCATGAAATCTATGTGGTAATCTTGGTCAACTGTTAGATATAACTACTCGTCTAGATCTTATACATAGCCCATCCTAAGATAAAGATTCTTAGGTAGAGTTCTGAGAGAAGTTTCGATATGCATTTCCTTTTGGTCAGAAAATGTTGTATAAACTTGTGAGGCTGAACAATTGTAGACTCGTAACACTATTTGATACTTTTTCAGGGTTTATTTATGTTCATAGCCATTGATTGTTTCTCTGTTTATTGGATAATTAGACTGTTGATAGGAGGTCAAACACGATCTAAACAAACAAGTTGTCGAAACCAATTTTTATTTCCCTCTTATTTCACATTTGCTATCTTAATACCAGATAAATTCAGATTACATTAACTAAGTACCATGAAACCGAAAAAAAGAAATACAACAATTATTCGTTGTGGTGTAATTGTGCAAATATCGCATAAAAACTCAAACTTTTGTCTTGTGAGGAATGAGCTTGATTGGAAGCCCATGAACTGGCCTTGGAAGTGGATCAATTACCACTTTCTCATCTGGAATGAGCCTTTCCCAGTTGTATCTAGTTATTATGTTGTACATAAACACAAGTATTTCTGCACGTGCGTACTCGTTTCCTGGGCACATTCGTGCACCACCCCCAAATGGTACAAACGTGTAAGGTGCGGGTCCCGCACCTTCGAATCTTGATGGGTCAAACTTCTCAGGATTTGGGAAGTATTCTGCGTTTCGTTGAGTGTAATGTGGGATGTAATGTAGCTATACATGTAAACAAATAAACATACATGTTAGGTTAATCATCCAGTTGAACCTTTTGATGAGTGTTAAAGACATGGTTTACCTTCCATCCTTTAGGAATTGTGAAGCCAGCATATGTGAAAGTGGTTTTGGCAACACGAAAAGCACCAACAGTTGGTGGACGCATCCTTAGTACTTCACAAGCGACGTTCCATGAGTATTTCATTTTACGCAGGTCATCCCATGTTAGTAGTTCACCCTGTGATTTCCCCTCGGCTATCTCCATTTGCTCTATATTTATATAATAATAAAAAAAAGTGTATATTAGAGATTGTGTGTTATGAGTCAGTAATAATCAAATGATACCAAGATGTAAATTGATGTTGATTTTACCTTTTAGGACTTTTTGGTACACATCAGGGTGATCCGCAAGCATCATCATTATGAACACAACCGTCGTGTTAATCGTGTCATAACCGCCAATAAGCAACCCTAGCAAGTCACTCGACATGTCACCATCCGTCGTGGGAGCACCATCAGACTCCTGATTCCGTTTATCAACTTCCGCAATCATATGAGAAAGCAAATCTTGAGTAGGAGTAGCGGTTCCATCAGCAAGGTCTTTTCTCCTTTGCGCTATTATCCCATTAATGACTTCCCTAATCTTATTTGATGCCTTAACTCCACGGTTAAACCTTGTCCCCGGAATGTTGATTGGAACTGCTATGATTCCACCCGCTGCCTCCACAAAAGGAACTGCAAGCTTCTCTAGTTCTGTCCCATCACGCACACCCAATAGTAATTTTACGGCTAGTGCAAATGTGTACTTTGCAACAAATGGGCAAACTTCAACCTGCAACAGTTGTGACACATTAAGTAAGAAGAAAAATAGATTTGTGATAGTATTCGACTTCCCATGACCTATTATATATGTACCTATATCATGGGTCAGTGACCATTACTACGGGTTCAGTCACATAAGAGGTATTTTAGTCACAAAAGACAGCATATTTAAACGTAATTTTGAGCACTAACCTCATTGTGCCCGGTCCAGTAGTCCTCCAAATGTTGTCTCAACTCAGAATCCATATCCGAAATATAATTCTTAACAGCATGAGCTCTCAAAAAAGGCGGCAACAGCTGTCTAACCTTAGCAGATTCTGCAGTTACAGACTTATTATTCGACTTCTTAATAATACTTTCAACCGAACTAGGCCACCATACTTCAACAAGCTTATTTTCATTAGAAAACAAGAATTTATTCCCTTCAGGACCACATAAAAACGCCATTTTCTCACCAAGGACTGATGTTTTAAACACGTCACCAAATAGCTTTTTTCTTTGTATAACGAATTTCTCGTTGGTTCCACTACGAAGCTTCTTGAAATAATCGATGCTTTCGCCGATTAGTGGCCAACCATATTTGCCAGGAATGTTGGTTGATTTTTGGGTCATGAAATGATGTATAATGAATATACTGATTATGGGCAATGTTATTGAGGAAACTAGCAAGAGGGTGTCCATTTGTTTCGACTTGTATGCTGCCTTTTGGTTGATGAATATTTCTGTGTGTTTGATGAGTTTTTGTGTGACTTGTTAATTTCGTGTGCATATATATATATATGAACAAGAATGACATTATGACAAGTTTAAGAATAAAGGATAGATAAAGACAATAATCAGAATAATACAAAAGTTAGACTTGAGAATTAAGTGGCAAAAACAAATCAAGGTATTTGCAGATAAAATTATATAGTTCAAACTTCAAACTTACAAGGATTAGAGGCGGAGCCAGTAGGGTGTTTGGCGGGTGCTCAGCCACCCCCAACCTGCCTAACTTGTCCAACTAGCTTGAATTTCAGTCCATGTTTCATCGAGTTTTGAATTTGATAAGTCAAGTTTTATCAATTTTTTTAAAGGTTTATCAATTCAATTATTGGTTCGAAAAAAAAACATAAAATGTATCCGAGCCCCCCCCCCCCCCAAATAAAAATTTCTGGCTCCGCCCCTGGTCAAGGATACACATAATTTTCAATTTTAAATTTAATGCATGTAACATGACAATGAGTTAGAAGACTTGAATCTAAACTATTACTTAGATGTAAATTAAGAAAATTAATACTATAACTTTATGTAGTTTTTGGTAATCACGGTGTCCCATTTTTTACCAATAAGTCCGAGATTTGAGTCCACCACTATACAAAAATAATGGTTTTCGAACTTTTGTCAATTAATTTTTTGAGTTTGAACCTACTGTCACACACATATATAAATCATGTAAGAGTGTTGGCGTAGCTACTTAATGGTTGTCTACACATAATTTGAATTGAACTTTGAGACGTATGCTGTGATATAGTTACAATACTGAGTGATTGTAAGAGTGGTGATTAGCATGTGAAAATATATGACTAATCGATATTACTAGTTTATTCAATATCTGACATATGTTTGTTTGTTTTCATTTTTTCATGTTTACTATTAATCTTGAGGCATGTCTTAATCTCTCTTTAAGCATATAACTAAGCATGCAAATTAGTTAATTCAATCAATTTTCTTAGAGTAAAATATACCGTTCGTCCTGAACTTGTCCAAAAACATCACAATGGAACATGCCTTGGCCTTTTGGTTATCGGGAGTCCCTTTTACAAGTTATTTTATTTTTTATTATTTTATTATTTTTTATTTTTAATATATCAATGAGATCTCTTGACCCGTTTTACTCAGGTCAATGTCATGTTATATGTTGTCAAATCTTGTTATTCATACAAAATGACTATTTTAACTTCATTTGCTTCTCACTCTCATTTTCTTTTTGTACAACTTGTTATTAGAAGAATATTATTAGGCCCGATTATCTTTTGTAAGGGCTTTAGCCCATTACCTAGCTAGCTTACTTTCCAAGCTTTGTATTTCCTTTATATACGTTTATTGTTATTGATTAATGGACGGGCAATTATTCTTTTCTGCCAAATTTTTTTGGCTGCTTGCTGCTATTCGCCTGTAACTATTGCTCTCTGTATTTTTCAATTGCTGCTATACCCTATTGCTAGTGCTATAAACGAACTGAACGTTCATTGAACAATTCATGAACCTTTCGGTAAAAAGTTCATTTATGTTCGTTTATTTATTGAATGAACAAACATGAACAATATTTTACGTTCATTTAGTTAAACGAATAAACATGAACAAAAGTCGCGTTCGTTCATTTATGTTCGTTAACGTCCGATTATGCGTTCGTTAATACTTGTTTATATTTATTTATTTATTTATTTATGTTCATATATCATATCTTTTAATTGTATAATTTTAAAATTGGTTTGTTTAAACAAAAGAACACTTATAAAACAATATATTATGTATAATTTAATAAATTTTATGTTTGTTTGTCTATTTTTATTTATGTTCGATCGTTTATGTTCGTTTAACATTCGTTTATTGTCTTAATGAACGAACATAAACGAACATAAACAACTCATTTTCTTAATAAACGAACATGGACAAGAAAATTAGTCCGTTTAAGCGTCCGTGTCCATTTATTTGTCCGGTTAAAATTAAATGAACGAACATGAAAAAGGCTCCATTCGTGTTGGCCCGGTTCGTATACAACCCTACCTATTGCTATTCACCTGCTTTGCTTTTATTAGTTTTTCTCCTCAATTGCTATTGACCTATGCTATACCCCTTTTCTCAATTGCTGTTCAGTCAAAAGAAAAAAAAAAAAGTTACTTCCTCCGTCCCAAAATATAAGTCCATGTTTGACATTTCAAAGTCTTTTTCTTCTGACTTTGACCGTAATTATTTTTTTTCGTGTTATATAATACTTGATGAAAAGTATACCAGTGAACATACATTTCCATTTATATATTTTTCATCAAATATTATATAACACGAGAAAAAATAATTACGGTCAAAGTCTGAAGAAAAAGACTTTGAATAGTCAAACATGAACTTATATTTTGGGACGAAGGGAGTATTAGTTTTGCTTCTCGGCGATCGTGCACATACTAGTTAAGAAAGAAAGAAAGAAGAAAAATGATAGCATTTGATACCTTGTGTTTTGCTCACGAATTACATTTGTTGGGTTTTGTACGAGATGCAAAATTTTACATGTCAACAGTTTGTGTGGGCCACCCACAACCAATTTGTTACGTTTATGCTCAACAGCCTCAGTATATCCAGCCAGTCCAACCGATGGTCCAACAGGCCCCGCAACAATTTATGTCTACTTTTTCAGGGGTTATCCGTATGCCTCTCCCGTTTCCTTCCCGATTCAAGTCACTATGCTTCCGCAAGCATTTCATACCATGACTCCTCAAGATCCCTTTTGGAACATGAACACTGGAGCATCTTCTCACTTGGCGGACAATACAGGTATACTCACCTCCTTTAGTAATTTGAGCATTTATCCATCTGTATTTGTTGGCAATGGTAATTCGATCCCTGTCACTCATACAGGACGTAGCTTATTGCACACATCACACAAACAACTACATCTTAATCATATTCTTGTCACGCCACACATAATTAAAAATTTAATTTCTGTTCGTAAATTTACATGTGATAATGATGTGATGTTTCTGTTGAGTTTGATGCATATGGTTTTTCTGTAAAAGATTACCAGACGAGCAAGCTTCTTCTTCGTTGTGATAGTACGGGAGATCTATACCCGGTTACTCAGTTATCTTCGTCTATATCTCCTTTTGCCCTACTTTTGTTTAGTTTTACTACGTGGAACAGACGACTCAGTCATCCCGAAAAAAATGTGCTTCGTCTTTTAGAGTCAAATCTTTTAATTTCATATAATAAATCAAAATTATCCACTTTGTGTCATGCTTGTCAGTTAGGCAAACATATCAAGCTTCCTTTTTATAGTTCTGAGTCTAATGTTGAGTCTGCTTTTGATATTATCCACTCGGATTTGTGGACATCCACAATTCCGAGTGAAAGTGGAATTAAATATTATGCTATTTTCATGAATCATTTCTCGCATTTTGTTTGGTTTTACCCCTTGCATAAGAAATCCGACTTGTTTAATGCTTTCACTTCTTTTCGTGCTTTTGTAAATAAACAATTTAATGCTGATATTAAGGCTTTGCAATGTGACCATGGGGGTGAATATGACAACACCCGTTTTCATGACTTTTTTCGCCAAAATGGAACGCAGGTTTTCTTGCCCATGCACCTCACAACAAAATGTCAAATCCAAATGTATGCTTCGCACCATTAATAACCTTATTCGTACCTTGCTTTTTCAAGCTCAAATGCCTCCCTCTTATTGGGTGGAAGCTTTCAATATGGCCGCACACCTCTTGACTATCTTGCCCTTTACCGCCATCAATAACGAGATACCATTCACCAAAATTTTTCACCAAACACCTACATATGAACATTTACGTGTTTTTGGATGTCTTTGCTATCCTCACATAGATGTTGCACATAAACTTCAACCCCGTTTCACACCTGGCGTGTTCCTTGGCTACCCCGCAAACCACCGTGGCTATAGGTGTCTTGAATTGTCTTCTTATAAGATAATTATTTCAAGACATGTTCGCTTTGATGAGGAAGTTTTCCCATTTGGGACTATGACATCTTCTCAAAAACCTGCCTATGACTTCCTTTTGCCTCCACTTATCCCACTCGCTCCAACCATAACTCCACTCCCTAACCCAACCCTTGAGCCCACTATACCACTTGCAACTGAACCAAATAGTCCTCCCCACATATCATCCCCCCACCTGGTCCATCAGCTCAATCCTCTATCACAACTGAGCCCACTTTCCCACTACCTTCTAGCAAAATGCAATCTACTACACCCTTGAACCACACACACGAGTTAAACCAATGCTCTTCACCGGCCCTACAAGATTCAATCCACCCTCCTTTAAATACCCAAAACCCGTTCACACATCCTATGGTCACTCGTGCTAAAGCCGGCATTTTTAAACCACTTGAACGCATGAATTGTCCGTTACCACCACTTCACCAATTTCGCGGTCTCATATCCATGCCCTTCGTGACCCTCATTGGCAAAAGGCTATATTAGATGAATATAACGCTTTAATTACTAACGGAATGTGGGTTCTTGTACCCCGTTCAACTAACGTTAATGTTTTTCGCTCTATGTGGCTTTTTAAACATAAGTTTCATGCAGATGGCTCATTAAGCACGTATAAGGCTCGTCTTGTTGCCAACGGACGCAGTTAATAGTAGGGTATTGATTGTGATGAGACATTTAGTCAGGTTGTTAAACCCGCTACCATTCGTACTGTTTTGAGTCTTGCGGTTTCTTGTGACTGGCCTATTCATCAACTGGATGTGAAGAATGCTTTTCTTCATGGTCATTTATTTGTGACGGTTTATATGCATCAACCTCCTGGGGATCCTCAAAGACCTGATTATGTGTGTCATCTACAACATTCTTTATATAGGCTTAAGCAAGCCCCGCATGCTTGGTTTCAGTGCTTTGCTGGTTATGCTACTCAAGATGGTTTTCGTTCTATCTATATTTCATCGTGGTTCTGACATTGCTTACTTGCTGCTTTACGTGGATGATATCATACTTACAGCTTCGTCCCCAGCTTTCTTACAACAACAGGTTATTGCTTTGTTGCATGGTGAGTTTGCTATGACGAACCTTGGTTCATTGAATTATTTTCTTGGCATTTCCGCTCAGTGGTCATCAACAGGTTTATTTTTATCCCAGAGTACAAATGATGAGGAAACTCTTGAGAGTGCACATATGTAGAAGTGTAATCCATGCAGGACTCCTGTGGATACTGAATCTATATTAGGAGCTCATGGTGATCTTGTCAGTGATCCTACGTTATATCGTAGCTTAGGTGGTGCACTTCAGTATCTCACATTTACCAGGCCTGACATTTCTTATGCAGTTTAGCAAGTTTGTCTTTACATGTATGATCCACGAGAACCACATTTGGCTGCTTTAAAGCGTATTTTACGCTATGCCCAATACTCTTGATCATGGCCTTCAAGTTCATGTATCATCTACATCCCAGCTTACTGCTTATACTGATGCTGACCGGGCAGGTTGCCCAGTCACCCGACGATCAACTTCTGGGTATTGTGTTTTCTTGGGGATAATCTATTGTCATGGTCTGCTAAACGACAAGTTACTTTATCTCATTCTAGTGCAGAGGCCGAATATCGGGGTGTTGCTAATGTTGTTGCTGAGATTGCGTGGATACATAATCTCTTACGTGAACTTCATGCTCCACTTTTTACTACTACACTGGTTTATTATGATAATGTGAGTGCTGTTTATCTTTCTACTAACCCGGTTCAACATCAACGCACAAAACACATTGAGATAAACATACATTTTAGTATGCTTCATGTTCTTCATGTTACTTCGCGATTTTAGTATGCTGATATCTTTACCAAGGGCGTTCCAAGTGCTTTATTTCTCGAGTTTTGCTCCAATTTGAACGTTTGAAGACCTCACGCTCAAACTGCGGGGGAGTATTAGACGGATATTATTAGGCCCGATTATCTTTTGTAAGGGCTTTAGCCCATTACCTAGCTAGCTTACTTTCCAAGCATTGTATTTCCTTTATATACGTTTATTGTTAATGGACACACAATTATCAATTCTATCACTTGTAACCTCACTCACACTACCATCACTACCACCACTAACACCACCATCATCTCAGTCACCTCCACCGCCACCCACCATAATTATTTTTTTTTTCTTTTCTACTTTATACATCTTAATCTCCAAACATCATAACCTGTTTTGTCTTTTTATGTCTTGAACGGTACAGGTAGCTATTGTTTCATGTAACCTGTATTGCTACAGTGATAATCTAATTTTTGAAATAGATTGAATACATTAGCGAATTGCAACCCATTTGATGAAGATGAAGATGTGAAACAAGAATATGATGACATAAAACTATAACCCACCAGTCCACCACTTCAATAATCTGAAACTTTTTTTAGGGGGAAAGCAAATTACTTGGGGTATTTAATCTAGCATACAGTCGCTCCTAGTAGCACCAGCAACCACTTGTTGACTTAAACATTGCAAGAGGTTGTGTTCATCATTTGACTTCCAGCTTTATAGTAGTTGTATCAGCGGAAAGAAACAAAAATATAAGTAAAAAAAGTTCAATTGTCATGTTTAAGTGTGTAGGTCCCAAAGTGAGAGTCGATATGAAATTGCAAATACTATAAAAACTGAATAACTTTATATATCGTTCTAACCTTTGTAACGTTACATGTTTACAAGTATATATAGGACACCAATGGTCATGTTCGAACCATTGTGTCGGTTCACCAAGGGTTGTGTCTATTCGACATACCCTTTCACAAAATACAGGAATTAAAAAGTCAACTAACTTAACTAACAAATCGGTTATTAAGTTTCCTATCTACAACTTTGGTCCTTCTAGTTTGATGAAGCAGTAAAACGAGATTAGTGGCTTTCATTCTCCTCCTTAATCTTGATTGCTGCTTCGACCTAAGTCTTGAACTCCGAGCATCTGTCTCATAGTCACGAACTTGAGTCTTGGTAAGGCCTTCGTTAATATGTCTGCTCTTTGTAGTTCTCCACTAACGTGCTCCATGCTTAAATGACCATTCTCTACACATTCTCGAATAAAATGGTAACGAATGTCTATGTGCTTACTCCTTCCATGAAATACTGGGTTCTTCACGAGTTCTATAGCTGATATGTTGTCAACTCTGAGCGTTATCCTCTTCTCTTGCCATCCAGTCAATTCACTGAGTAGTCGTTTTAACCACAAAGCTTGACATGCTGCTGCAGTAGCTGCCATGAATTCTGATTCACATGATGATAGTGCCACTGTAGGTTGCTTCTGAGTACTCCAAGTGATGGGTGCCTCTCCAAAGTAAAACACGATTCCTGTAGTTCCTTTTCCTTGATCACTGTTGATCCCATAACTACTATCGCTGTAACCTATAATCTTGCAGCCGCCTTCCTTCTTGTATATTATTCCATGCTCCTTTGTTCCTTTGATATATCGGATTACTTGCTTCACTACCTTTAGGTGATGATCCTTCGGGTCTTGCATAAATCTGCTGAGTAGTCCGACTGGGTAACTAAGATCTGGTCTTGTATGCAGTAAATACCTTAAACTTCCAATTAAACTTCGGTAGTAAGTTGCGTCAACTAATTCTCCATCTTCCGCCTTGACCAACTTAGTGCCGGGATCCATAGGTATCTTTGTATCATTACTGTCTGACATACTAGTATCCTTCAAGATCTTATCAATGTATCCTGTCTGCTTGATTGTAATCTCTCCTCCTGTCTGTGTAACTTCTATCCCAAGGTAATAAGCTAGTAACCCTAAGTCACTCATTTCGAATTTGTCCTTCATTTGGGATTTGAACAAGTCTATTTCCTTCTTTGGAGTGCCCGTGATTATCAAATCATCTACATAAACTCCAACTATCAATGTAGAAGTCTTGCTTCTCTTCGTATAAACTGCTTGTTCGAGATTACACTTCTTAAAATCTAACGACTTCAAGGTTTGATCAAGCTTCACGTTCCAAGCTCTCGGTGCTTGTCTTAATCCATATAACGCTTTAGTTAGCTTGTATACTTTTCCACGGTTTTCATCTTGTATGAAACCTTCAGGTTGTGTAACGTAGACTTCCTCCTTCAATTCTCCATGTAAAAATGCTGACTTTACATCTAAGTGGTGTACTTGCCAACCATGATATGCTGCTAGTGCCAATATTAGTCGAACCGTCTCTATCCTAGCAACTGGTGCAAACACTTCATCGAAGTCTATCCCTTGTTCTTGTACATAACCTTTTGCTACTAATCTTGCTTTATACTTAATGATCTTTCCTTTAGCATCTCTCTTGTTCTTATAAATCCACTTGAGTCCAATTGCCTTCTGATCCATTGGCAATGTTGTGAGGGTCCATGTGTTATTCTTGTTAATTGAATCCAATTCAATCTTCATGGCCTCAATCCATTTCTCATCTTTTGATGCTTCCTTATAGTTACGAGGTTCTTCTTCTGTGAAAAATAAGCTTTGTGTTTCTACTACACTTGCTCTTTGATAAACATCTCTCAAATCTTTTAAGCCTCTAACTGGTCTGTGATCATATCTTTCTGAGCTTCCTAACGAGCTTTCAGTTAAACTAATCGTAGTAGCTTCTATGTCAGTTTCTGAGTTGGGTTCGTAAGTATATGTTGGTGGTGTTGTTGGTGATTCAGGATCTGGTATCGGTTCTGGTGATTGATCCTCTGGGTGATACGTGTTATCTACATCTTCTAAGTTGACTTGTATAGGGTTTCCATTATCAACTTCGCCTTCCACAAAACTAGCCCAAAATGTGTCTTGTGCATCCGTATCTTCATCATTATCATCCCAATTCCAAGGTTTCGTTTCCATAAACTTTACGTCCCTACTAACATGTTTCTTTCTCCTTACTGGATCATATAGCCTACATGCTTTTGATCCTTCCTCTACTCCTAAATAAACCATCGGTATGCTTCTATCATCTAACTTCTTCAAGTGAGGTATCGTTATCTTAGCATAAGCTGTGCATCCGAATATTCTTAGGTATTCCAGATTCGGTTTTCTGTTGTAGAGTGCTTCATATGGTGTCTTATCTTCCAGGGCTTTCGTAGGTACCCTGTTGAGTATGTAAATGGCGTGTCTAACTGCTTCCGCCCAAAAAGTTAAGGGTAACTTCATCGCTTTCATCATACTCCTAGTTGTTGATAACACTGTCCTATTTCGTCTTTCCACTACTCCATTCTGTTGTGGTGAGTATGGTGCTGTCAACTGTCTTGCTATACCATTTTCCTTACAGTACTTGGTGAACTCATTTGATGTAAATTCACCCCCTCTATCCGTTCTTAGCATTCTTAATTTCAACTTTAACTCCATTTCAATCTTCTGCCTAAATTCCTTAAACGTGCTCAATGCCTGATCTTTCGATGTTAGAAAGTAGGCCCACATAAAACGTGTGCAATCATCTATCAACAAGAAGATGAGCTTCTTTCCTGAGCTTGTGGCTGGACTTATTGGACCACAAAGATCTCCATATACTAAGTCCAATGGGTTCTTTGATCTGAATTTAGCTTGGTGTGGAAATGGTGTTCTAATGTGTTTTCCTAATAAGCATGCATCACATACTTGACCTGCATGGCTTATTCTTGGTATTCCACCTACTAGACCTTTTCTAGTCATCTTGTCTAATGCATCAAAGTTCAGATGACCTAATCTTGCATGCCATAACCATGCTTTGTTGTCTACGTTTGCTAAGAGACAAATAGGTGCCTCTATCTTTAATCTAATACTGTAAAGTCGATTCTTAGACCTTTCTACCTTCATCAACAATGTCTTACTCTTATCATACAAAGTCAATTTGTTTCCATCCATAATGATCTTACAACCTATCTCGGTAAGTTGTCCTAGACTAAGTATGTTGCTCTTGAGGTTTGGTATGTAGTAAACGTCTGACACAATCTTTTGTTCCTTGTTTCTACATCCTAACAATATTGAACCTCTACCCTTTATCTCTACATAAGATCCATCTCCAAAACGAACTCGTCCACTAATATGTTCGTCAATTTCCTTAAAATGACTCTTAGTACCCGTCATATGGTTACTTGCACCATTATCTAAATACCATATGCTATCATCCATTGTAGCATACCTTTCGGGTTGTATTTGTCCTTCATTCAACAAAACTTCCTCATGTTCAGTTTCGTGCCTAGTCATTAACAATGATGGTTCTTCGTCTTCTAAGATAAGGTTTGATTGTTCCTGGGTTGTTGATGGTTTTCTACAGTCTTTTCTCATATGTCCAATTTTCCCGCAATTGAAACATTTTACCTTCTTCATATCCCACTCACGTCTACCCTTATTAGACTTATCTTTGTGAGTTGAGTTTTCCCCATTCGAGTTATCCTTTTTCTTATTATCTTGCCAGTTTCCCCTTGAGTAGTTTGATCTACCTCTACGTTTTGTAAAACGTTTTGTATTCCTAGAGTGTTCTCCTTGTGCGAATAGCAAATTATCCTGGCTTTCTACTTGACTTCCCTTTCGGAGCTTAATCCTTTCCTCGAATGCCTTAAGTTTTCCTGTGATCTCATCTAAGGTAATA
Source organism: Artemisia argyi (assembly GCA_030686995.1). Lineage (NCBI taxonomy): Eukaryota > Viridiplantae > Streptophyta > Magnoliopsida > Asterales > Asteraceae > Artemisia > Artemisia argyi. The sequence goes on along the minus strand of CM060685.1, from coordinate 199,194,189 downwards.
TCATCGAGATCATTCGTCTGTTCTATGGATGCTACTATCTGAATGAATCTATCTGGTGTGGAGTCTAATAGTTTTCTAACTAATAGTGATTCTTTCATGGACTTTCCTAGTTCTTTTGCCTTTGTGGCATAACCATTTAGTTTGTTCGTAAACGCATCCACCGTTTCATCATCCTTCATTTGAAGGGCATTAAATCCTATCAATAGTGATTGTAACCGTGCTTGTTGCACTCTTTCTTCCCCAACGTGTCTCCTTTTTAACGATTCCCATAATTCCTTAGAAGTCTTACAACTTGCTACTTGCAAAATAACATCCTCGGTCAATGCTTGATATAGAAGGGCAATAGTTGACTTATCCTTCTTATCATCTACTTCTACACCCGCCTTAGGTTCTATCGTATCCCATAAACCATGTGCTTCTAATATAACCTTAATCTGTATAGCCCAAACCGTATAGTTTGTATTTTTCAACTTAGGACATTGGTATTGTGCTATAGGTGTTATGGGTTTAATAGTGTTGTTTGACGTGCTATCGTCTCCGGCCATTCTAGAAGTATTTATAACTTTCACTTCTTACTTCAATGAGAATTCTAACTATTGTGGTATCACTTATCACTACGGGAACAGAAATAGTTCTTGGGAATCCTAGTAATAACGAGTATCTAAACTTAGTAAATGTAATGAAATTCAAAGAGTTTGAATTTGCTTGTGACCTCGTTGTTGTGTTTTTAACACAAACGCGTTCCCTTTGGTGTCGATACTAGAACCTTGTACCAACTATCAAATTCTTTCCCTTGTTTCCCAAAGTCAATTCGTGTCACCCCTTGATGTTCAATTCGAATTGCTTTCCAATATACCACTAGTCACCACGTTGTCTTTTATCTTTGTGTCGACTTGACTCCAAAACCGTGCCCTAGACCTCTTATTTTTCTGTCTCGGCTTTCCTTCCCTCGTATCACAATACTTTCGGTTTCCAAGTTTCTGTTATCACAAAGTTCCTTAGATCCTTTTCGGTATCTCTAACAAAACTCGTCGTTGTTTTGTTTCTTTCTTCTAGTACTAACTTGTAGTACGTTTCTCAAACAAGGTACTTGTGTTTTCCTTGTTGCCTTCGATGCTTGCTTCCTTATCCAACGCTTTTCCACAATACTTTCGGTTTCCTTTTGTTTCTGCTCCACACCGTACGTATCCCAGCAAACAAATACCCTCGGTATTCCCACAAAACAATTGATCAGATTGTTCCTTCGTGTTGCTGTCGTCCTTGTATTGCTAGCGTGCGCCCAACACTTCTTCTTGAGTGCTTCCTGTTTTCTGTCTCTCGGTACCGTATACAAAACAAGCAATCTTCTTCCTTTTTCTGTCCAACGCGTTGCGTTACTAGTCTTTGCAACCGTGGGTCTTCCTTTGACGTCTTTTCCTTCCAAACTGCCACGTTCTAGTCGCTGCAGTGGGTCTTTTCCTTTCCAATTTGTTGCTGTAATACAAAGCACAAATGGGTCTTCTACCTTTCAATTCGTTGCGTTCCAATAGTGCAACAAAAGGTCTTTGTTTTGTCGTTGTTTGGTTCGAATCACAGCAAGGTTTCTGAAAAAATAACTCGTGTGATTTCTTCTTGGTTCTATCTTTCTGCCGTGTATCGTACAATCCCAACACAACCAAAACTTTTGGTCACCACTCCGTTTGGTGTCCTCTTCTCGCTTGCAATTTCCCACAAGTACGGATTGCACCTTCCTTCCTTGCGTTCTAGTTATCCAGGCAACGTCTTTGTTGCGTTTTTTTCTTCTGAAACAAAAGTTCCAGCGTCTGTTTGGTTTCCACTCGGTTCTGTCTTCGTTTGATGTTTCTGGTTCGGTGTATAACGAAAGACGTGTGGCTCTTGATGCCAAATGTAGGTCCCAAAGTGAGAGTCGATATGAAATTGCAAATACTATAAAAACTGAATAACTTTATATATCGTTCTAACCTTTGTAACGTTACATGTTTACAAGTATATATAGGACACCAATGGTCATGTTCGAACCATTGTGTCGGTTCACCAAGGGTTGTGTCTATTCGACATACCCTTTCACAAAATACAGGAATTAAAAAGTCAACTAACTTAACTAACAAATCGGTTATTAAGTTTCCTATCTACAACTTTGGTCCTTCTAGTTTGATGAAGCAGTAAAACGAGATTAGTGGCTTTCAAAGTGATCCGCCATTTGATATCATCACATCTTTCCAATGAATTAAGACGATTAATCCTTAATTCACAAAATCGATATTGTGGTTTCTTTAAATCTCATAAAACCACCCAAAAATTTGACAAAATCTTGATTTTTCATGGCGCGTGATTTGGCAATTCTTTCAAAATCGCAAAAGTTCAGGAAAATCATGTTTTAAGCGAATTTTTGGTGTTTTGCGAATTATGAGTTTATTGTGTAAACATTTCTAAAAAGTAGTACATTGTGTAATATACACCACTTAAACAGAGTTAGATTAGTAATTTTAAATTCTTGTATTATTGGTTTGACCATTGGGTTTTAAACTATGCGCAGAACATTTCAACCCATTGTTTGAACAAATATCAAAATTAGAAGAAGCACTTTACAACATTCAGTTTGAGCATCACTGGTTAGAGGCTGAAACCGATCGCCAGGCACTTGGTATAACCCTGACACTTCCTTCCGTTTAAGTTTTGTGGTCAAAGCTTGTTACATTTCTTGCATCTGATTTATAAGAATTAATTTATAAGTTTGACGTTACTACATTTTATTTCCACAATGATGATAAACATGACACGGGAACACAAAATATCTTCATTGTTGCAACCATTTATGTCAATTTTGGAGTTTTGAGTCAAGTCTTACTTGACTCCAAGGTCAAACTGTATATTCCTATGCTCACCTTTTTGAAGTCGATCCTGGAGTACCATTCAAGCTTAAAGTTGATGTGAATTCTTTCATGAAATTAACATTAGTTTTCCTATCTGTATGACTATTATAAACTTGTTCTAAGACTAGTGTATTTTCATTTATTTGACTTTTTAAAAGTCCAAGTACCTTGTATAATATGACAGTATCGATAATGATATATGGGATGATACATAGAATTTAAATCTTTGTTTCACTTTGAAAGTCGGACTTGTTGATTTGTTTTTATTATTTAAATACGACTGCAGTAAATGAAGGAATGAGTAAGAGAGCTGTTCACAAGGCGATAATCGAATCTGCAGTAGGGGCGCAGCTTCTAAGGGGCCGGGGGGGGGGGGGGAGGGGGGGGGGGGGGGGGGCGGCCGACCCCCCGAAATTTTTTTTTGCGATGTAGGGGTATATAGTTTTCGTGTAGAAAAATTTCGGTATTTTCGGTTTCGCCCCCCAATTTAATTCGGTTTCGACCCCCCATAGTGTTAGGAAAAAAAAATTTAGATCCCGACCCCCCACTCGAAATTTCCAAGCTTCGCCCCTGATCTGCAGCACTGGTAGGTGCCAGCATACTTCAGGTTTATCTTCTTCAACGTTTATTTGAGTGCAAGCTCGGGACTTCAAGAGTTTAAGATGGTGACTCACATGATAACTTTGTATAAGCAGATTTTGTTTTATTATTTATTTTTTTGCGCATTTTTAACATAATTTTGGAGTTTTATTGGCTACGAACCAGGTTGAGGAATGTCAAGAGAGATTATTTTCCGTGCACACGAGATCTTGTAATAAGTACACATTTAATCTAGAGTAAATTGCAAAAATCATCCATGTGGTTTATAGATATTAGCACATATCATCCCTATCTCAAACCTTTGGCATTAATCATCACTAAGTCCATAAGTTATCGGCACTAATCATCCCTGAGCACTAACGTCGTTAGTTTTACCATTAAGTTTTAAAATAATATTTGCTCGTTAGTCCATCCGTTAATATTTTTTGCACCGTTAGTCCTCATTTTTTAAAATGAATTAAAAAAAGGGAGCATAGGCACGAACTCGGATTTAAACTCGTTTTTAACCGTTTTCAAAAAAAAAAAAAAAAAAAAAAAAAAAAAAAAATCTTCAAACCCCTACCGTATTTATCAAACCCATCACTGACTCCCCTCAACTACCACCACCACGAATCGGTGGTCGATAGTCGTTTTTTTTTTTTTTTTTTTTTCCCCAAAAATGAGGGCTTTTGGTTTTTCTATTAATTTGGAGGAATTGGTTGAAGGTTTGTGTTGTTTGAGTGTAAGTTACTTATTTATGAGGTTAATTTTGTGATATGAGTTTAAATTCTCGGGTTACGGGTTTTAATTTTTTTTATTGCAAATTTGGGGATTGAGCTTGTTGAAATTAAAGAAATTTGTTAAAGGGTTAATGTTTGGTGTTGTTAGCTCGGTGGTTAGGTAGGCGTTAGGTAAGCGTTTCGTGGTGGCCGACGATGGTGTTGGTGAATGATGGATGAAGATGGTGGAAAGTGTTGGTTGGTGGTTAGGGTTTTTAGTTTTGTTAAATTTGTGGATTTTAGGTATTGGTTTATAATTTGGGGGTTGTTGATGGTTATGCTGATGGAGGTGGTGGTTGATGGTGTTATCTGGCGATTGGTACTGGTGGTTGTGTTTGTGTGTTTTTGAGAAGAAAAGAGATCATTGTGGTTGTAGAGAGAATTTGTGAGAAAAATGTGAATGTGGGTTGTGTTGGTGTGTAGCTTTAGATAACATTAGTTTTTCATATAATATAGATGGAAAGACATAAATACCCTCACATTTGACGGTCAAAGTTAGTCAAACTAACAGGTAACAAAAAATTGGACTGAACCTGTTACGGGTTGTCGGATTTTGGACCGGATCCGTTATTTTTCAAACTAATGGACTAAAAGTGTTATACCCGACAAACCAGAAGGACCAAAATTGTAGTTAACTCATATCTTTATCATCTTGATATCTGAGTATGCATTTTGTTTTAAATCACAAACATGAAAATTTAGTAGTATTTCCACATAATAATATATGTTCAAAATTTTAAAAGTCAGGTAATTGACAAGTTCATAGTAGTTGCATATCATACTTTTAGCGTATTTTTTACTTGTGGTATATTAATGTTTCAGTTTGTAAATCATATTATTTTCTTTCAGGAACATTTGTTGTTTTGTTATTTATGATTTTAAACTTTGAAGCACTCAATGAAAGCGAAGTTGCTTATACGATAGAGATAATTTGTTTAATCTATCTTAGGGTAAGTTTGGCGAAATGGTCTATTGCCGGAGTTGGGGCTTATATTATAAGCTGAAAGCTAAAACTTAATTTTTTATAAAGTTGTCAGGCGAATTAGTTAGAGGTGAAGCTTATTAATGTATAATCACATAAAAATACATAGAACTAATGCATGGGAATATAGTGTTCCCATCGTTTTACACCTTTTGGAGAAATTCATATATATTTTCAGCTTTTACATAATAATTTATTATATTTTGAAAGGTATTAAGTAAGTTGACTACTTATAAGCCCCACAAGCACTACAAGAAAACAGCCATTTAGCGTCATTATTAGCGACATGAGAAATGATGTTGCAAAATTGTGTCATTAATAGCAACAAGCATAGTGACGTATATGTCGCCAACGTTACTACTTGAGTCGCAAATAAGTTAGTGTCATAAAATAAGACGCTTAGACATGTCACTAATTTGCGACATCTTAAAAGCATGTCGCTACCAATATCGCTAAAATTGCGACATCTTGGAACAAGTTTCTAACTATGTCTCTAATAGGGCGACGCCTCAAAATATGATGCCATGGATGTCGCAAACTTTTGCGACTTCTATAAACAAGTCGTTATCGGAGTCGCTATATTTTGCGTCATCCAATAAACGTAGCTAACCTAGTCACTGATTTGTGAGGTTTGACCATGCTAAGTATAACTAATTAAATCCACTTTATATAATTATTTGCAATGGGAACAGTACTTTAACAGTACTAATTTATAACTCGAAATCGGTTTAAAAATAAGCAATGGGCTTAATCATTGGGACATATAATTATTTGGCCCAATTTGCCCTCATATAACAAAAAGCTCATCTGCTTTCTATCTTTTCCCCAATTTGAGTATATCTCTTTATTAAAAAAACATATAAAATTAAAATCTGATTCTCTTTTCCCCAATTTTTTTATCATGTAATCATCCCCAATTTCCCCAAATCTGATTCTCATCCCCAATTTGTAATCGTCCGCCATTGATTCCAGCGAGAGCTCTACCTAATCGGAAGTCACGTCCGCCATTGATTCCAGCGAGAGCTCTACCTAATATCTCATTCTCAGGTATTTCATCTCTTTGAACCATAAAATTAGGTCAATATGCGTGATTACTGTAACGGTTAGGTAACGATTAGTGCAATGATTAGCGTAACAATTAGTGTAACGAGCTGTATATGTGCGATTAGTGTAACGAGCTGTATATGCGCGATTAGTGTAACAAGCTGTACATGTGCGATTGGTGTAACGAGTTGTAACTAGCTATATATTTTGTTTGTTTACTTGTTGGACTATAAGTATTTTTATCAGCTGTAGTCGTACTTTTGAATATCAGCCACCAAAATAAATTATCTAGACTAGACAAAACGAGTGATTGGTTTCGGTTCAGTGTCTCACTAGTCATGTACAGGACGTGTGTAAGCCAGATGTCATTTTGTCAAGGTATTTCTGCAGGGGGGAGTATTGATGAGGCCGATGCAACTACAGTGTGTAAATCTGGCTTCTTACACCATATGACATCGCTCTCGCCATAAATTACACAATATTCAGAATAATAAAAGAACTAACTCATCACATTCTACACATGATATTGCACAAGAGACCCTTTTGAAATTCCCAAAATGCAAAAAAAAGATACAAATAATTACTACTATACTCACATTATAAAAGTCACATGGATTGCTTATGATAGTTAAGATAAGAGATAAAAAAAAAGGTATGCAATCACATGGATTGCTTAAATAAAGTTATGAAGAGCAGCTAGGCATACCCCCATTGACCCAGTTTTCTTTGGCCATTAACTTGTTCATATCTTATAAGTCAAAGAGCAAAAGTTGACCTTAAATTCATTACTTATAAGTCATTAGAATGTTGAGTTATAAGCTTCAAAAGAGGACTTGAGCTGGAACTTATAATCAATCGTGAAAACAATAAGTGAACCTCTATGAGGTGTTGTTTTGTTCATTACATTCCCTGCATATTTGTAGTTATGAGTACACTGTAGGTACTTGTTTTTTTGGAAGATTATATTTTCCTTTGAATAGCGTAGAGAGCTTTCGTAACCTGAAACTAGTTTATCCAATAAATGGAAACCAAAAGATGTGACGAATTTCTAGTGTGAATGATAAAACAAGCTGGTGTATGTTACTATATAAGGTCCTTTCAAGGCACATGGTACTGAAATGACTAATGTGAAGTTTGGAAGTATGCGTCGTGAGTAGTCAACTTCACTGTTTAATCCCTGCTTGAGCTGTGCTATGTGATTTTAGTTTAGTTTGGATGCGTAAAGGAAAATATACAAGTTGCTGAACTTGATAAAAGATAGGAATGTACGTAGTACTTTACATGTTATGCGTTCTTGAATATACAATGACATGCATACTAGATTTTTGTAGAACTTACTTCACTCTGTCATTGTTGATCTCAACTGACATAATTGACATCTGCTCTATGTATTATGCAATAGAATATACAACTGTGTGACAGAAATAGTTAGAATATACAACTGATTCAATAGTTAGAAATAGAATATACTCTTGTGTGACAGAAATAGAATATACATTTGTAGCAGCATAATAATTGGAAGTTCAACTTGATATCAATAGTTAGAATTAGACAATTAAATGTATGCGTCTTTGTTGTTTGAAGTTTGTATAATATCAGCTCTTTGACTTTTTGACAACCTGCAACTGTTTGAAGTTTCTACATCAGATACTATATATGGTCTGATTCTTTATAAGTACTACATTAGACGCATTTCTAAACGATTGTCTTTAATACAGGAGCAATATACAGAAAACCATGGTGCAGATGACTCTCTTGACATTGCATCTGGAAATATTTCTAATACACACAAAAGATGGATTGGTCATGTTGGTTCCAAGAATGGAAGTTATTATGGATCTGGATCAGGGGTTGACAAGTATTTGTTTCAACGTGATACTGATGATGAGCCTTCAGTCAATAATTCACATGAGGACCTTGATCGTGTTGAAGACAAGTTGAATCAACAAGAACTAGAACAGGGATTTATGAGAAATGAGATTGACACCTTAAGGAATGCACAGGAAGATCAGTCCACGAAGCTAGCTCAGGTTCTGGAAGCCCAAGCATCGTACGAGCAGAACCTAAAAAAGATTGTCTATGAGGAGGTTACTAAAGTAGTTGCTCAAGAAGTAGGGAAGGTCGTCTCTCAAGAAGTGTCAAAAGTCACTCGTCAAATTCTGAAAGCAATTAGTGGTAAGAAGGTTTGATAGTGTTGTTTTTTTTAGAACTTGAATAAGTTGTAACTAGATGATAACTAGTTCAAAATTTGTTGATGGAGTTCTTAGTCACATTAGTTGAGATTTTATGTTGGGATGGAATGCTTAGCAAAATTTCATGTATCGACATTTTTTTATATATATATGATAATATCTTGGATCTTCATATGTATTATTGCAATTATGGTTTAGTTAACGTTACCGAAATGCAACGTCTTAGACGGCAACGTATAATAACGTTGTTGCTAAAAATAGCGACATAAATAGCGATACAAAACTGAAATGTCGCTATAAATAGACAAAAATAGCGACTTAAACAGTGTCATATTACACCAAATGTGACATTGATAGCGACATAAACAGCATCAAGGTGTACCAGTTGCGACACATGTAGTAACCCAAATAGCGATAGGTGCCACAAATAGCGACTTAGTTAGGGACACAAAGAGATGTGACGCTATTTTAAATAGCGACTTATGAAAGGAAGTCGCTATACTTGTCTCTATTTGTAGCGACTTGTCTTAGATGTCACAAAATTTAGCGACTTGCTCGTAGTGACTTTTAGTGTCGTGTAACTAAATGTGTCGCTAAGCCAAAATAAGTCGCTAAAAGCGTCGCTAAAAATGTGACTAAACTGATGTTTTCTTGTAGTGAAGCACCTTTTAATAGCTGGGATTATGAAAGTTTATAGCTTATAAAACTTCTTTTATAAGCTAACCCATTTAAAAAGCTTAAGTGATCCATAAATTAACCTTTATAGTCTCACGCCAAAAAAAGTCTTAATGGTTAAAAGGTCAATATTCTTTACAATAATTCAAAAACCAGACCCCATGGCTCCATCCATTAAACGTAACACAGGAACACCACACACATCCACATCTATCTATGCAATGACATAAATATCCCATGAGATCAATATTGATATATACAAAGACATAATTGATTTCAATCGCATATTCACTATCAAAAGAGATAAGATTGAAATAAAAGTCGCCAATACAACAAACGACCATCTTATATGCTCAAAAGCACTATGTAATATCACTGATATATGTAGCTTTACAATCATTATCTTCATATATTAAGATTTTCCTTATAAAATATCAACACAAATGTACACACTTACATATTGAAGTAAACACTAGACTAGTCAATAATATAAGAAAACTATGTAACGTAGCTAGTACATATAATACCGTGTACATATAAATCAAAATCTAATTGACAAAAAAAAAAAAATGATGGACGAAAAATACAATTCTCTTTCTATTTATCAGTGAAGACTGAATTTAAGATTTGACAATTATCGAGATAGAATCCCTTCCTTCTTTTTTGAAATGAAGGAATTCTTTATTTATTTCAGGAATTTCTTTCAGATATGATAAAAATTGATATCTCCGTGAAATCTTTCATTTTTTATTGCGTGCTTTCTTCCGATTCCTCACGTATGCTTCACTTGTTAGGTTCGAGTGTCAAATTTAAATCTTGAACAAGAATTGATCGATAGAAGTGCTACCATGAGTTGGAAGCATGAGTTCAGAGTTAGCATCGATAGATGAAAAAAGAGCCCCGGTTGAAATGCCATCAAATCCAGAAGGCACATATAGCCATGTCATGAAATACAAAGGGCTAGCCAACAAAATGATAAGAAGGGAACACACGTGAAGCGAGGGATGGAGGATAGCTGTCCGAAGATTGAGGACGACACATTTCAAAGATAACGTATATAGAAATTGAGACTCTTTAAGTTGAACTCGGATATACTGCCAGGAGGCCTAGTTGAAAGTGGCTTTAAGTGAATTAAGACAAAAAAGAGGGTGGTACATAGAGGACTCTCATTAATATCCTAAATTTGACTTTATTTTTTTCCGAAACAAAACAAAAAAATTTATGATAGTCTAGCATTTTGTAAACAATGTTTGTTTGAGAGCAAGTGTTCGTAAACGTTTTGCAGCAACTAACAACTAGTGTAATAATTGTACATAATACTTGTTTGGCAACAAGCAACCAACGTTTGTGTTTTTAATTGGTCTAAATCAAAATGCTACTTTTAGTAGCATTTACTAGAGGAACCAACAACTAGCGTAGTTTTTTTTTGAACGGCGATTTTATAAAAAAAACTAGCAAGAAGCTAGAAAAGATTACAAGAATTTAGTACAAGCATCAACAGGATTCGAGATCCAATCAATCCAACTCGGATTAAATTCCTATTCCTATTTGACAATCCAAGAGTGTGAGAGGATCATAATTTCTTCCACAAGAGGATCCTTACGAGGAGACTTCAAATCAAAGCAAATCCTATTCCTATGTCTCCATAGGATCCAAGTAGTTGTTTGAATAACCACATCAAAGCAAGGTTTAACCTTAATGTTGATATCAACCGCATCGGCCCATCGGATTAAGTTTTGAAGGTCCTTTGGGCAATCTTTCACTCCCCACCACGAAGAGATAGTGTTCCACACACCGATGGCAACCGAACAGTCAACAAAACTATGGTTTGCAGTAATTGTACATAATGCTTGTTTGGCAACAAGCAACCAAAGTTTGTGGTTTTTAAATGGTCCAAATCAAAATGCTATTTTTAATAGCATTTGCTAGCAACTAACATTTACACTTAGCAATTATAGTGATACAACTATGTTATCGAACGTTTTATTTATATAAAGAAAAACCGAGATATTGTTTAGTGACACTGCTTCTTGTTATCTCTTCCTTAGTTGGACTATCTATAACGTTTGTAATATTCCTCCTTGTTTAGCACCCAGACCCACATTTTTACAAACAAAATAGGAACGCCAAGAAAGAGAATCAATATAAAAAAGCCATAAGAATATACTGATAAATGGTTATCTGAATGCAAAATATTATCATGATCATGCAAAATATATTATCATGATAATTTGTGCATTCGATATATTTGTTAGTCGTATTTTCCTATAGGTTAGGCCCGATTATGTTCATGTATGTTAGGCTCAATTATGATAGGTTATTGTGTGTATATATACTCGATTATTATCAATAATACAACACGAATGTTTTCACAATCCTACATTGTAGGACCGTAGAACAACGTATATCACATATGATTCAAGCCTAGATCTAGAGAGAGAAAGTAAGTATAGAGAGAGAGTAGATGGGAACTCTAGTGTGTGAAATTAAGACATTGTTATTACTAAGAGAACCAACTAGAGAACCAACCCCTAAATGAGGCCTTACATGACTATTTATACTTGTAGTCTAGGGCTTCACATATCTTTGACCATATTACATAACTAGCCCTTAGACTTTATACAAGCATGAATAATACACATAAACTTAATAAACTAACATTTACTAACTATTACATGAATATATTTAACTAACTATTTGACTCAATAATGATCGTCACTTTTAATCCTAACAATCTCCCCCTAAGGGACGATCATTGAGATCTCACTTTGATGTCATAAATGATCAACACTTTTAATGCTAACAATCTCCCCCTAAGGGTGATCATTGAGATCTCTCTTTTGTGACTTTGATCTTTGATCTTTGAAGCTTGTTCGCTTTGAACTTTGAGTCTTTGTGTAATAGTTTTGCTAGTTCCTTTGTTCCAATCATGCTTTGTGATCCTTCTTGCCTTTGATCAACATCTTTATTCTGTTGTCTTTACATCTTTTCCAACATGCTCATACTTTGTTTGACTTTGAATCTTTGTATAGTTCTCTTCTCATTGACTTTAATCTTTGTTTCTTTGGTTTGTAGATTCTTTGACTTTGACTTAGAAACATTCTGAAGTTTGCTTTGCTTAGATCTTTCAAGAGAGCTTTGCAGGGTATGAGCATGTGGATCTTTGAGTGATGGTAACGGTCTTTCTCCAAGGAACATTTATGAGTACCTGCATAAAACAGTTAGCAATAAATCAACCGGTACTTACAGGTTCGGAATTAGAGATCGTCAACAGCATAGTGTGAAGACTCCTTCTAATCCTTACCAAGGCCGTTCCTGAACCAGATACCCTTGAAAGGGCTTACTAGATCCACCAAAGTACATCAATGATTCAGGTGAGTTGCTGGAGATCACCCCACAACTGTAGACCGTTTTGGAACATCGTAACCATCATGAAAGATAAGGCAAGATCCATAGATCTCATAAAGACTCTTACAACTTGTGTCCTTTTTGGCGAACACAAGTGTATTCATAGGAAGTGTATCCTAAGAGATCTTTTGACGTATCTCATGGCTCTAGACTCGATAAGTGCATAATTTGGTTTCCTATGCGGAGACTAGGGAGGGGTCTCCTGCTTCAATATCAACCATCTCTAAGAGATAAGTTGATAGATTACATTGGTTCCCCGTGAGAATGAAACAAGCTCTTTTAAGAGAACTTGAGTGGCTAGAAGGTTAAGTGCAGTGCGTCACTGGGTCCATGACGTCTTGTCTTCAATACCGGTGTCACCTTAGTAACAACCAGTAGCATATGAGTTGAACCCGGTGTCTGCCCTAAGGTTGAACATATGGAGGGCTATTTCTTTTCACCCTTTCATTTGCTTTTCTTTTTAATTCTTCAACCCCTTCTTTCTCCTATCATTCTTTTCTCCTTTTTTCAAATCATACCTAAGGACTTCTAATTCTAATCTATTGGAATTGTCCTTGGGTAGATCCCTCCGGCTCTGGCGGATCATAGGACGGTTTTTCCTAACCTTAGTCACCTTATAACTTCATGACTATCCTATTGTTGCCATCAAACCATTTGTGAAAATCTCTCAAAGTGTTTATGATAAAAAAAACATACTTTGTTAACACTTCGAGAGTTTTGCATTTCATTTGAAGGACTCCCCCTTCACATATGCTCATGGATTTTTAAGAAATTTGCACATGCGTGAGGAGTTTGCACTTTTGAATTGATTCACTTTCAATGAACACAACCGATTCGAGACACGCTTACATCACTAGTTAGACTAGCTTGAAGTTATTACCCGGCCTGGTCATATCCACAGAAAGTTTCTCGAAACGGTACATTTCTACTCAAACAAATCCTTTTCGAGACACGCTTACGTGGCTAGTTAAAGAGTTCCATTGTCAGCTTTTAGGTGACAACTAGCTCTAGTAACTAACTTGATGTTATTACCCGTCGAGGATAAGTCCTTTCGATTATTAACTTTTGTTGTTTCGTCAATTCTTGGGTCATATCTGAGTCGAGCTCTTTTGAGATTCAAGACGATCACATTTTAATCACGTCTTCTCCCCCTCAAAAATAGCATATCCATGGTATTTTTGATACCAATTGATTAAAACCTTTTCTTTTTGGATAGCTTATGGGAGAAACGGACGTTTGTTAATTCCGTATGCGTTTCCATTAAGCATGATCTTTTTGGAACAACCTTATATTACTCCCCCTCAAGAATAGAACATTTTGATTAAATTAAACGATTTAAGGATTTGAGGGAGTAATATCTTGAGCAACATCATGAAAAGTTTTGAAAATCTTTTGAAATATTTTTCAAAGTTTTGCTCAAAAAAATTAAGAAGACTTTGATAAGCTTTTTGGTGAGAAGTCTTCTTATCTTTTAGGATTGTCGCACAGAAATGTACAACAGGGTCCTTTCTTTGAAAATCGCGGGTTATACACTGTTATGTGTGCATAAGCCATTATGTTTTTAGGATAAGTGCTCGAAAAATATTTAAAACCTTTGTTTAAACTTGAGCACTTTCCTTTCTTAGAAGAACGAGTCCTTAGCTGAAACACTAAGAAGTCATTATTTTGAAGTCCGGGTTTCGTACTGAAGTATACGAAAGCCATTATGATTTTGGATTAGACAACAAATTTTGGAACCCATTTAAGCACGGCGCCAATGGGTTTACCATATTTTGAAATCCATTTGAAAGTTGTGTCAATCCGAGACAAAGAAGTTGAATTCCAACGAGGACTGAAAACTGGTGTTTCATTTTGAAATAAAGCTCGTGGAATCAACGGTGATTTAAAACTCTTTTGCTTTTGAAAGTTGTTTGAGAAACTCGGTGTCTCTCTTGGAGTTTTAAAACTTGAAGAAGAAGTTCTCCATCCATTGTTGAAACTCGGCGTTTCATTTCGAAAATTCAATTTTGAGATGAATGGAAACCTTTCAGAATTGGGATTTTTCAAAGCATAGCCATTCCTTTGTTGTAGCGGAAGCATTTCAGAGTATGAATAATTCAAATGTTTTGAACGGCTTTGCTTTGGTTTCCACACTGGCTTTACCGGAGTAAAACGAGAGTATGGTGTTTGAAAACCTTGATTCTTTTCTTTATGAGCACTTGCATTTGAAACCTTTTGAGGAGTAAATGTTTCAGAAAAATTAGGTCTCTTTGAAAATTTCCTTCCTTTTTGCAAAGAATAGGTTGTAAACTGAGAAACCTTTTTCGAAAACGGTTTGGAAGATTCACCCGTGTAAACCTTTTCTGAAACACTTAGTTGTGGTTTAGACTCGTTTGAAACTTGAGATTTTCCTTTTGAACGATTAAGAACATCAAACTTTGCTTTTAATGCATTGTATGACGTTCTCAAATCATTGTATTCTTTTTGAAGAGAAAGATGATCCGATGATGCCAGTTTTTCTTGCAAAGAAGCATTTTGATTTTCAAGATGTGCAAAATATTTTTCATATTTGTTTGTTTCAATTGAAAAATCATTTTTGGCATCACCAAAATCCTTGGTTTGTTGTGCAATTATTTTTTCCAATTCAACAATTTTCTTTTGAAGCACAGAGTTTTCTTTTTCAAAAAGATGATTTGGGACGATCTGAGAGTCAGATGTGTTTAAAGTTTGATTCTGAACTCTTGACCGCTTGATTGAATCAAACAATTTTTTGTAAGTCTGTTTCAAATGCTCATTTTCTTTTTGTAATGATGCCACAGCATGTTCCAATTCAAGATATTTTGTATCAAATTCGTCAAAATCAAACTTGATATTGGTATCATCACATTTTTCTTCAAAAATCTTTTCTTTTTCTTTAAGCACTGATGTCAAAGAGTTTTCAGAAGACATTTTCTCATTCTTCTCTTGCAGTTTAAGTTGGAAAGAGATACTTTGTGCTTCGAGTATTGCAAGATGTTTCTCAAAGTGAGCAGTTCTTTTTGACAATTCTGCTTTGATATCTATTGCTTCTTGTGAAAGCTCGGTGATTTTCTTTTTGAGACAAAGATTTTCAAATTTCAAAGAAGATGTTTGTTCAAAATTCTCATTCACTTTCGCATGGCAAACAGATTTTGATTTGAAAGACTCTATTTGATTTGTGAAAAATTCCTTTTGAATGTCAAGGATTAAGCATTTTTCATCAAATTCATCTTCAAGAGAATGAACGTACTTTAAATCTTCTCTCATTTCAGTGACAAGATGTTTTTCAAAGTACTCAAAACTTAAGTTGAGATTTATCACATGAGGTTCAATCTCATCTTTCAAAACCTTTTGGACTTCAAGCTTAAGGAGTACATCTGACGAAAGAGGATTAGACCAAACGCTGTTATCGATGTTTACTTGCTTAAACCGAATGGCTTTTAACGTATGCTCAATGTGATGTTTAAGATTACAAAATTGTTTCCTAGCTTTATTTTGCCATAACGTAGCATCATAAGTAGCAAGTTGAGCTTCTTTGAAAAATCTTCTCACATTTGTGTCTTTTCTTTTGAAAGGTGCTTTTGGAAAATCTGTCAATTGTAGACCACCATACACAAAGCCGTGATACGAGAGTGGGTTTTTTGTTTGTTTTACTTTCAAACATTTTTCCTCTTCAGATTTTAAAATATCTTGAGACTCAAACAAAAGATCATCTGACAATTCTTTTCCCATATCTTCAGCGTTGTACAAAATAGGTGTCAGCTTTTTCACTTTGTTTAAAACACACGGTTTTTCATTTTCCACATTAGCATTATTCACAAAACCAATCCCAGATGTTTGTTTCTCAACCTCCTCATCTTTAGTAGGCAGCATGTTGAATGTCTGAGAAGTCTGTCCCAATTTTCGAAGTTTGTTTTCAAGATCGTTTGTACGTTTCAAAAACTCTTGGTTTTCATTCTCAAGTTTTGTGTTTACAATCTCAAAATTTGATGTGGTTTTCTGAAGCTTTGAATTTTCACTTTTTAAATCATTGTTCTCTTTTAAAAGCACTTGAACCTTTCTGTTGTTAACAACCATTTGAGTGTCCAGATTTTGAATGGAACGTTTTTCACGAAGAATAGCTTCTCTATAACCAACTTCAAGTTCTTCATTTCTTTTTAAAAGTGGTTTGACAGACTCTCCATACATTTCAAACTTTTTAGCTTGAGATTTAAGGTTTGAGTTTTCAAATTCAAGTTCAGCTTTTCTTTTTGTTACATTTTGAAAACCTTTTTCCATTTCTTTAAATCTCTCAAGCTCTTTTGTCAATAAGACATTCGTTTGCTTAGCTTTGCGATTGTCCTCTTTGTACTTTTCAAGTTCATGTTTGAAATTATCGATCAATGAAGCAAATAAGGCACGATCTTGTTCATAAGAAGATCCATCCTGGGCAGGCTCACCTCTATTAGGATCCATATCTGGAGTATCAAAAGTGATATTGCTATCATTTTGTTCCTCCACATATGTGTCACTAATAGACTCAGGATGCGCAGGATGTGTCTGATCATGAACAAACATATTCTTAAATATATTAACATTATCATGAGCATATGAATGTTGTACCGTAGCCGATATCTCTGTGTCTGATGAAGGTCTGATATGATCATCCTCGGTATCCCAAACAGCTTCATTCCTTTGTGTAACATCAGTATCTGAATCATAGCTAGGACTGCTGCTTTCAACTTGCTGTCCTGAAGATGAATCACTTCCCGTGAAAACCAAACTATCATATGATGCATCACCCTCATTGACCGTTTCATCTTCTTTTTGAAAAACTTTCTCTGTCTCTTTATTAATCACCTCAGTTTCCTTTAACTGCATCTCTCTTTCCTTCTGCTCTTTTTCCCGTTTTAGCTTATCAATCTCATTCCTTGAAGTGTTTCTTTCTTTTTCATCTGAATCCCTCTTCTTTTTCTGCATCTCCATCAGATGAAGTGATCTTGCATTAAGCACTGTTTCCAGTATGTACATATGATTGAGCAATTGATTTCTAAAGACTTCAACTTCTATGCTAGTGAAGTATTTTTCCCATAAACTGCTTGCTGATTCATAATCCCAAGAATTCTTAAATGCTCTCATATCTATGGTCATGAATCCTTTTAACTGTGTCTTGAGCTCTCTAAATCCTACCATGCAATCACTTCCCTGTTCAATTTGCATTTCGAGTTGAACTATGTTGTTTAGAAGATTCTTTTTTAAGGTAACAAAGTCCATTTCAGATCCGAAGAGTGTCTCAAAAGTTCTAAGAAATGATAAACCAAATAATGGTTGACGTGCTTCTGAGAGAACCACACAGTGATGCTTAACTGATTCAAAATGTTTTAAACAATTTTCTTTGGAGTGCATTGAGAGCTTAATCCTTACTTGCGTCTCTCTTTCATTTTGCTCTTTCATTTCCATTGTTTGACGATATGTGATAAAGTTGATCTTAGGATCTTTTAAGATAACAAAGGTTGTTGTTGAAGATTAGATGTTTTGGTGAAGATGAAAGTTCGTTCTCGGTTGATCTGATTGATTTCGTAATTTCCCGCCAAAAATCGAGTATGAAAATTTTCTTTCTCAAAATTTGAAAATCTCAAAGAAATACAATTCTAAGGTTACCAGAAAAATTTGAGTTTTGAAAATTTTTTCGCCAAATTTTACCGAATTTTTTTTTGAATTTTGGCCTAAAAATTTGAATTTTCGGCCGAAATTTTCAACGTTATACCAAACTTTGAATCTCGCGTAAAAATTGAACGTAAAGTCTCGTGTGAAAAATAAATTTTACTCAACTTTTCCCGCCAAAAAACTCGATAAGTCTTTAGGTATCTAACTCGATAGGTTTTTAAGTTTCTAACTCGATAGGTGTTTAAGTTTTGTAACTCGATAGGTCAAGATGTCTTCTAACTCGATAGGTCTGAAAATTTTGGGCAGAGTTTCCCCTAACTCGATAAGCAATAAACCTAACTCGATAAACGATTAGGGAATGAAGGCTAACTCGCCAAAATAATCCAAACTCGATAAGTATTGACTCCTAACTCGATAACACTTAACTCGATAGAAACATGAACCCAAACTCGATAAGAAACTTGACCTCTAACTCGATAGACCAGAAAATTTTCTAACTCGAAAAGTATTTTAGCCTAACTCGATAGACTGCCCTAACTCGATAACCAGATAAGATCCTTAACTCGAAAACATTTTCTAACTCGATAACATACACCTCAAACTCGATAACTTGTATCTCAAACTCAGTAAGCTTGTCCCAAACTCGATAGGATTATTTTCAAACTCCACAAAATGTTTTCAAACTCGAAAAGAAAAAAAAAATTCCAAACTCGAAAATACTCGAATGAACAGTACCAGATACGAATTTTCTTCACCAAAAAACACGATTTTTTCACCCAAAAACAATCTAAGACAACCCAAAATTATCCCTAGGCTCTTGATACCACTTGTAGGACCGTAGAACAACGTTATCACTTGTAGGAACTCTAGTGTGTGAAAATAATAACCTTGTAATTACTTAGAGAACCAACCTCAAAATGAGGCCTTACAAGTGTATTTATACTTGTAGTCTAGGGCTTCACATATCTTTGACCATATTACATAACTAGCCCTTAGACTTTATACAAGCATGAATAATACACATAAACTTAATAAACTAGCATTTACTAACTATTACATTGATATATTTAACTAACTATTTGACTCAATAATGATCGTCACTTTTAATCCTAACATACATGGTATCAGAGAAAGTACCAATCCTTCCAACAAATCCTAACAACCCTTTTTTTGTTCTAAGTTTCTGTTTGTCGATCGTTGGTAACCTATTTGATGACGCGAAAAATGAACCATTTTTAGGGGGTCATTTTAGCCCGGATTCAAATTTATTTGATCAAATATTGCCCTAAATTGTTCCTTTTGTCATTTTAGGTACTTTTGGAGTGATTCTGGAAAAGGAAGCATTTTGAACGTTTTTGGAGCATAAAAGTGAAGAAAACGACAGTGTTAATTTTCCTTGCTAGGAACAGTACCTGACGGCTTCACAAGTTTCTTAATGACGGCGTCAAGAGTAATACAAGAGGTGAAAGTGGATAAAGTCCGTGATGGTCCAGAGAGTTTTGTACTAGGGACATGATGGCGTCCCCATAAGCCGTCATGGTCCAAATGTTAGTGACGGCTCAAAACAAAATTACACATGACGGCGTCAAAAGTGGATATAGGCAATCCGATTTCATTATGGGCGGCGAGTTGACGGCGTCAGAATTTTCTTCTTGACGCCGTCACCCTGTAAAATATATATATAGTTTTCTAAATTTCATTCATTAATGTGTAACTTTTAGTGCAACTTTGAGGGAGAAACCCTAGGTCGAATTTTTCCAGCTTTTTCAAGGGTTTCAACCCTTTGAACTTTTCATGTCAATTTGAGATAAGTACTCTTTCAATTCAATCAATATGTCTATGTGTTGCTTGAATATATCTTACACTTGTCTTCAATTTAACATGCTCGGCTAGATCTCTTTTGTGTTTGCTTAGATGTAGTGAAACCTAGATGTTAATTATGGGCTGATTGTTTGTTTATAGTTGTTACGAATGATTGTATTCGATGTTAGACTTAAGAAAACTGGCAGAATTCCATTGGTAACATGCTTGAACGTCTTAAGAAACATGATCAGAGGTGTACTATGATTTTTGGTTGTATTTAATGCGTAGGAGAATTCTAATGATCCCATGTTATGAGCTTCTAACGGCTCGACATAGGAGTGAAATAGGATCCTATAGAGTTAGGGAATATTGTACACGACCCTACTAATATTATTAAGGAATACGACCCGTCATCCATGCAATTGTAACAAATTATCAACCTGTAAAAGATATATAGGGAGTAATGAAACCTAAGTAAACACAACTTTCCTCATTATTGTTACACCACATTAGTAATTAGATTTATTTTCATTTTTGTTATTTTATTTTGATTGCATCTTTATTCATTTGGGTTAGTTGGCTAGCAACTAATTCCGCCCACTCTTCCAAAAACCGAGATTTTATTTTCTTTTATAAAATATAAAAAATACAAAAAGAATCATCCCTCACCTCTAGACCTAGTTTTTTAGGCTTTCTAATCCTAGCGACACTATTCCTGAGTTGAACGATCAATCCCCCGGTACTTTTCACTATACTATACTACAACGATCAAGTACACTGCCTCGTGGGGTTGTAAGCTTCTCGAGATCCCTCGAGAGGTAAATCCTGGTGCGATTCTCACGTATCAAGTTTTTGGCACCGCAGCTCGGGGAATAGTTATTGTCTAGGTTAGGATTTCTTTTTATTAGGTCTACTTGCTAGATTCCTTTCTAGTAAGATTTTATTTTTATTTCTAGGTTTTCTTTATTCTATCTTATTTCTTCGTGTCTTTGTTCGTAATATTTACCATCTGACATTATGGAAGGCGGTAACATCTTTGAACCCATCAACCCACCACAACAAAACCACCCACAAAACCCACCACTAGCAAACCAACCTCTTAGGCCCCGAACCCTAGGAGAGTATTCTCGTCCTAGCCACCAAGGCTATCGAAACACTATTGAGCTCACTCAAGGAGCCAATGTGTCCCCCTTGCGATCCGACACCATCCGGTTGGTGCAAAGCGGATGTGTATTCCATGGACTTCGTTCCGAAGATCCTAATCAACATCTCTAGGATTTCCTTAAAATCCGTAGATTCTATAGACCTTGATGTTACAACTAGAGAGTCGACCCGATTACGCCTATTCCAATTCTCTCTATGTGATCAAGTTAGTCAATGGCTTGAACGTTTACCCGCGGGATCCATCACCTCATGGGAAGATCTCACCACTCGTTTCCTTGCTCAATTTTTCCCACCGAGGAGAACTACTGATGCGTGGGAATCGCACCTTGCTTTACCTCTCGAGGGATCTCGAGAAGCTTACAACCCCCACCAGGCAGTGTACCTGATCGTTGTAGTATAGTATAGTGACAAGTACCGGGGGATTGATCGTTCAGCTTAGGAATAGTGTCGCTAGGATTAGAAAGCCTAATTAATAGTTCTAAAGATGAAAGATGATTATTTTTGTGTTTTTATATTTTACTGAAAGCAAGTAAAATCTCGGGTTTTGGAGGAGTGGGCGGAATTAGTTGTTATTCAACTAACCCAAAAACTACTTTATAACTAATTAAACTAATGAAAATGAAATTAAACTAATATTAAACTAAGGTTGTGAGCAGTATTTGGAGAAATTGTGTCTACTTAGATTTCATTACTCCCTAGATATCTTTTACATGTCAATTACTTGTTACACTTGTATGGATGACGGATTGTATTCCTTAATACCATTCGTGGGGTGGCATACATAACTCCCCAACTCTATGAGCTCTTATCTCCTCCTACACCATGACCCAGCACAACTATAGGGATTGTAAACAGTGGCTCATGCATTAAATACAACCAATAAAGACCTAGTACGCCTCGGTTCATGTTTCTTAAGACGTTCAAGCATGTTACCATTTGGAGATCTGCCAGTTTTCTTAAGCCTAACATATAATATCATTCATCCAAGAACAAGAATAGACAAGTAATCAACACATAATCAACATCTAGGTTTCATTAGATCTAAGCAAACACAAAAGAAATCTAGCCTAGCATAGTAGAATTAAGATAAGAGCAAAAGATAAACAACCAACACATAGACATATTGATTGAATTAAGAGTATACTTATCTCAATTACAATGCAAGGTATCAAGGGTTTGGAACCCTTGAAAAACCTGTAAAAGAGGCACCAAAATCGTCTTTAGGGTTTCACCAAAACTTCTCCTCTTTTTAATGAAAAAACTAGAAAACTATATATAGGAAAATCGTCCTAACGGCGTCAAGAGTTAATTCTGACGCCGTCAACTAGCCGCCAAAAACTTCCTCGGACGCCCTAGATCCACTTGTGACGGCCTTGGTGACGCCGTCACCACCTACGGTAAAATATTCTTGGCCACTTTGACGCCGTCATTTCTTCATCTGACGCCGTCAACAGCTACGGTAAAATATTCATCTTGTCTGACGCCGTCAAGAGTAAACCCTTGACGCCGTCACCTTGTATTTCCAGCTTGGATTTTTGGTACTTTGTTGTTTTCTTCACTTTATGCTCCAAAAACGTCCAAAATAGCCTCTTTTCCAGAATTCACTCTCCAAACACCTAAAATCACAAAAGGAACGATTTAGGGCAATATTTGATCAAATAAAGTCGGATTCGGGCTTAAATGACCCCCTAAAAACGGATCATTTTTCGCCTCATCATATACCCTTACACTTGAGATTTGCTTGTCCTCAAGCAAATGAGCTTTTATTCTACTCAAAAGATAAGTTAGGGGTCATTTAACACTAATATAAAAGTAATTACAACAAATAATCGTTCCACTAAAGACCAATAGACAAGCACGGAGGTCATACACAAGCACCTCACAAATAGTGTTTAGATACTCACATCTCTCGGGTGTAATAAAGTAATATAACATTATGGAAATGGAAGATATCTCTCACTACCTGTCATAGCAAAATAGATTACCATAGGCTTGGGAAAGGATCAAACCTCCACCACATGGCGTAAGCACCTAGGATAAACTATCAAAGAGGTCTTTTAAAAGGGTTATAACGTTAGGTGTAGGGATATGAATTACACGGTTTTGTTGGATAAAGGGAATTTTACTGGTGGCGAGTTAACAATCTTAGTTGTTGATCCCAGTTGAGCTAATACGATCTTATATAGAAGTTAACTTACACAAATACTTAAGCTTAAACGCGGAATATAAAAGCTTAACTTAAGAAGATTAAGAATTCTCTTTCAACACTTCAATATTATTAATACGAGCACTCAATAATGCTAGGGTTTTACAACCTTGAAGTGAATAATAATACGTACATAATCTAACCCTAGGATCCTCCTTTTATAGGCCAAGGAGTCCTACTAGGTTTACAATACCTTTCTCTACAAGATATGAATAATCTAAATAGATAAACTATACAAAGAATCTATTCCATAATTATCCTATCGTATACAATGTTAATCTCTTCAGCAGTAGTTTCACCAAGCAGCAGATAGTCTTCAGCAGCAGAGTCATTAACACTAGCAGCAGTTTCATTGTAGCAGCAGTATTACTCAGCAGCAGAGTTTCATAGCAGCAGTGTCACTTGGTCAAAACCCAACAATCCTCCCCTAAACTTAATATTTATTTCTAAATATTCAAGTTTCTTCAAAGCTCAAAACATTACTAGGAGGATGCTTCCAAACACTTCATCCCTTGAGAATTCAGTTGATCAAATATCCTCTTATACTTTGTCAGCAAATTGAATGCTTGATCATCAGAATCATAGTCTTTCTGCAGCTTAAGTGTTCTTTCACTATTAACCATCTGATTAACAACATTCCAGTATCTTACCACTGGGTAATCCTTTTCAGCTAGCATATACAAGGTAATTGGCCCAAGAGTTAACATATGAACTCCAGAATCTTGAAAAAGTCTCCATCTTCTTACCTTGTAATCAGCTATCTTTGTCCACTCAGAGTCATCCATTGAAGGTTCAAACATAAGTTTAAGAGCTCTCCATAACACATTATCAGAAGAAGTTAAGACATGATCAATTTGATCTATCTCATACTTTTTACCATCAAATTTCTTAGCTCCAAACTTTGCCTTGTATAACTTCCACAAGTCTTCAACATCCTCTCTATCAAAGTAGTGTAACATTTGTTGAAATCTTAGAAATCTGTGAGACTTACCATCAGATCTCTGGACATCATGAAATGTTCCAATATTAGTATCATACCCTGTAGTTACTTTGACAATTGGATATTTGACTCCTAATGGTTTAGCATCCACAACTTCAGGATCTTCCATTTTGCCAACCACAGTATACACCTTCAATCTTTCTTTAAGATGCGCAGCAGGAATGTGATCAAAATCATGTTGAAACATATCTCCTTCTGGCATTGAACTGCTTCCTTCTCCAATCTTTCTCTTCTTCTTCTTGGCAATTGATTTTTGAACAACACCTTTTCTTTTATCACCTTGCACAGAAGAAGTAATCTTTGTTGCATCACTTTCAAGCTTTTCAACAACATAAGCTTCTTGAATCTGCTCTGCTTCAGCTATCTTCTCAGGCACCAACTTCTTGTTCATCTGAGCAATTTGCTCCAAGTCCTCAGCACATCCCATATTATAGAAAGTATCTGTTCTCCTCTTGGTTTGTTGATACAAATCAAAAACTTCTTTGTCAGAGTAAGCTTTCAACTGCACCAATGTCCATCCACCCATATTCTTTAGATACCTTTCATATTCTTTCCTTTGCTGTTTAACTGTTGGACCTTTGAATACTTTAACTTTTCTTCTAGCAGCAGCATTCTCTTTTCTCTTATTGGAAGCAAAATTACTAAACCAAGATTGCACATTAAAATTTGGAACTTCATGTTCTTCAATCTTGATCAGTTTGTTTAATTCAATATCAGCAGCAATTCTGATCTTTTCATCATCCCATTCATCATACATTTTTAAACCTTCAGCTTCGTTCTCAGCCAGCTGCTGATCTTCCAAATTAATTGCCTCTTGTGCTTTAATAGCAGCAGCTTCATCATGTTCAACTTGTAATGGCTTAGGCCAAGAATCAAAAGGTACATCAGTAAAATCAACCCCTTTATATATCCACCTCTGAACATCAACTTGCTTGCCTTTACCCTTATCTGTAGAAGATGATGTGATTGTCTTCTTTTGAGTAGCAGCAGGTTCTCTTATTGTTATTCCTTTTTGAGGTTTTCTTGTTGCTGATGTTATGCTTGTTGTTGTGATAGATTGTGATAATGATGGAGTTGGTAATTGTGGTGTATGGGTGTCAGCAGCAGTCTTCTTACTTAGCAAGACCATTGCCTCTGCAGCAACCTTGACCATAGAACCAGCAGCAGAGTCTTGAACTTCAGCAGCATTTACTATTCCACTAGCAGCAGAAACATGAACAGCAGTAGAGTCAGCAATAGCAGCATTTTCCACTGAATCTTCCAAAGTCTTTAACACATTATCCACCTTTTCTTGTGCAGCCACCACCTTTTCCATAACAACTTCATTCCCAGACTTATCAGCAACCACAAAATCTTCATCATTCTGAGGACTATCCACATCCATATCTTCAATCACTGGAACCTCCCCTGAAACTAATCCAGCATCCATATCTTGAACATTATCAACTTTTTCAAGATTTACCTCCCCTGAATCCATGACAATCTCTTTCCTCCCCTGTTTGGAAGCATCCTCTTCCAAATGAGTAGATGGTTCAGAAGAACTGACAACCTGAGTAGTCCCCACTTTCTTTAATCTTTTCAATGAGGTTGAAGATCTTGATTTCTTGAAGCTCTTAATCTGATTTCGCATTTTGGTGATGACCTTGGCTTGCCCAGCAACAACATCAGATAGAGTAAGAACCTTATCTTCCAAAGACTCACATCTCAACCCCAAAGCAGTACAAGTATCCGTCAATTCTTTAATAAGTTGCATTGTAGTCTCATCACTTCGACCTGTATTACCTGGTCCGAGAGGTGAATCACTGACATTGTCATCATGTACAAGTGGATCCGTCAATTCATGAGTCACTGGCCTGTCCTCATCACTTCGACCTGTGTGACCTGGTCCGAGAGGTGAATCTTGGGACAAAAACTCAGCATCAAACCTAGTTTGATCATCTGAGCCCCCTATGTTTTCCATTTGGCTAGGGTTACCATCCTGAGAAGCAAACTCATAAGAGTCCTTTTCTCTAGATGTTGCCTTGGTTTGGGTCTTAATGATGTTATCACTATCCTGCTCTGCTGCTAAGCTAGAAGCAGTAGTGACAGCCCTTGCCAACATGTCCTCTCCATCACCTAGGACAGCCTCATCTGGTACAGCCATACTAACACTATCCTGAGGTAGATTAGTGTTCTTTTTGGTTTTCCTACGGGAATATTGTTTTGTAGGTTGTGTAACAGATGTAGTAATAGTGGGTGTGTGATGGGAATCAGTGGGATTTCCTGATCCTTCACCCTGGTTGTTGTGCACAATTTGTTCCATAAAAGAAGTAAGATTTGTATGTGCACCAGAAAAACCTTTGCCATGTTTATTCAAAAAGGTAAAAGTCCTTGAAGCCAGTTTTGGAGCATCATATTCAGCAATATGGGTTCTTGTTTTAGAAATTTGTTTTTCAATAAAGATTTGAAGAAATCTTGGATATAGCAAATAAGCACCATCTTCAACACCTTTAATCAACCCAGCCATTATCATTTTTGAAAAATTAAATGGTTGACCTTTGCACAGACATATCATTGCAGAAGCAATGGTAGTACTGAACTCATGCCACCCAGATGTTTTAGGACTCAAACAATGAAGGAATAGATGTATCAAAAACTTGTATTGAGGACAGAGGAGAGCTTTTTGAAATTTTAAATTTGTATGTTTCCCCTCATATCCCAATTCTTTTAAACCAGCAAAAATAGCATCATTGGCAAGGCAAGTGGTCTCTATTTCATCATCTAAGAGAAGAAATTCCCTTATTGATGATTCAGTTACACGAACCTTTTGCCCATCAACAAAAGCACTGACATGTTTTTCCCCATTCATAGTTTTGATTTTGGCAGTAAACCAAAACTGTTTGATGTAGGAAACATATATAGTAGGGTTCACAGTGAGTGCATACCTAAGAGAAGTAGCATTCAAAAACTTTACCATGTCTGTGAATCCTTAAGGAATTAACTCTTCATTCAAAACAACCACACTGTTGTGTTGCTCAACCCAGGTACGTGATAGCTCCATGAATTAGGTTTTAGTGAATTTGGGGATTTGTGATTATTGGAATGATTAGGTGTAAGGGTTTGTGAGAACTTCAATTTAGAACATATGAAAACCAATTATGAAGGTCAATTAGGTTTTAAACTGATGGATGAAAGTTACACATAACACCCTCTTACTTACAACCATAGCAGCAGAACCGTATCATTCACAACTAGCAGCAGAGTGATAGAACTAGCAGCAGAGTGAACTGAAGCCAGTAGCAGAGTTGACTATAGACCTTGGTCAACAAAATCATAACAATTAATGCACATATCACTCCGTAATCCCTATAAAACCGGCAAGATCTTTTCCCCAAATTACGCAATCAAACCCTAATCACTTTCAAAAACGCCTCACACACAATCAATACTATCCATCTTTACAATCAAATCATCACACAATGAAATCAACACCCGAAATAATCAATATCTCTTCTGATTCATCATCAGATGATGATTCTCCAATGGAACCCTTTGTTCCACCCTTTCGTCCTCCAAGATTTGGTTGTAGAACCAAAGAACAAGCACGCAAGAGGAAGCATGATCTTCTAGTGTTTAAAGATCTTCTCAACCTCAATCAGACTCCAAGCACCTCAAGAGGTAAACAACCAATGTCTCCTGAGGTTCCAGCATCATCAGAATCATCAGAAGACCAATGGTGGACGTTTGTGCAACCACCTCCTCCAGTGCATCATCATCAATCACCCTTCATCTTCACTTCCTCAGATGAAGAGGAAGAAGAACCACCAACCAATCCACCAGCCACTCCTGAGAGGCCACAATCTTCAAGGCCAAGGCCACAATCTTCAAGGGCGAGGCCACAACCATCACCTGGTCTTTCTCTTGGTCCATCAAGACAAAACCCTCCTCTTCCAAAGGATAGAGAGATTGTTCTTGGGCTTCCTTGCCCTAGGAAGATGTAGGTGTTAGGTTAGGATGTTTTTGTGTTTTGTCAGTTGATGTATGATCTTTGTACTTGTGGAATGAATGAATGATAAAATCTTTCTTGTTTAATCTCTTGTAAATCACCATTCATATATCTGCAAAATGTTAGACCAAACACCACAAAACAAACAACCAATAGATGTACTAGCAGTAGAGTTAGAAAATCAATGAGCAGCATAGTACATAATATCTCATACACACATTAACAAGCAGCAGAATAACAAGCAGCACATGTATTACAAACTTTAACAAAAACAAAGAGATAAGTTTTTCAAAGATTAATCATACCAATGTTTGCAATTAAAAATTGAAACCTCCCCACATCAAATTGTTTAGTGAGAAGATCAGCAACATTGTTATCCGTATGAATTTTAACAATTTGAATCAACTTCTTTTCATAGCAATCCCTTATAAAGTGATGCCTTATCTCAATATGTTTTGTTTTAGAATGAAACACTGGATTTTTAATTATGCAAAGTGTGCTGTTGTTATCAATATGGATTTTAGTATTCATGAAATTGTACCCATAATCCAATAATTGATTCTGCATCCATAAGACTTGTCCACAACAACTTGAAGCAGCCACATACTCAGCTTCTGTTGTTGAATTAGCCACCACTGTTTGCTTCTTGCATTGCCATGACACCAACCTGCTTCCAAGAAATTGACAACCCCCTGTTGTAGACTTTCTATCCAAAGAAGCTCCAGCATAATCACTATCTGAGTAGGATACCAAATCAAATGGTGAATCCTTAGGATACCAAAGACCCAATTTTGGTTGATACCTCAGATATCGAAAAATTCTCTTTACTGCATTGAGATGCGATTCCTTGGTACACACTTGAAATCTTGCACAGGCACACACTGCAAACATAATATCAGGCCTTGATGCAGTAAGATACATCAATGATCCAATCATAGACCTGAACAAGTGTATATCCACTTCCTTTCCATGTTCATCCTTCAGCAATGGTTTATCCTTTTCCATGGTAGTCTTGGCAGGCTTAGCATCTTCAAATCCAAACTTCTTCAAAATATCATTGACATACTTATCTTGACTGATAAAGATGCCATTTTCTTTCTGTGTAACTTGCAGACCTAAGAAGAAGGTGAGTTCTCCCATTGAACTCATAGCAAACTTGTCCTTCATAAGCTTCTCAAAACTAACACACATAGCTTTGTTTGTAGACCCAAAGATGATGTCATCAACATAAATTTGAACCAGCAAAATATCATCTTTTTGTCTTTTGAGAAACAAAGTTTTATCAATCTTGCCCCTGCTGAATCCAGACTCTAGCAAGTAGGTTGACAAGGTGTCATACCAAGCTCTAGGAGCTTGATGTAGACCATACATTGCTTTATTGACCTTGTAGACTTTGTCAGGATGATCAGGGTCTTCAAAGCCTGGTGGTTGAGCCACATAAACTTCCTCAGTAATGGTCCCATACAGAAAAGCACTCTTCACATCCATTTGATACACTACAAAGTCTTTGTATGAAGCATAAGCCAAGAACAGTCTAATAGCCTCTATTCTTGCCACTGGTGCAAATACTTCATCATAATCAAGCCCTTCTTGTTGTGTGTATCCCTGTGCTACTAACCTGGCCTTATTTCTTATGACAATTCCTCTCTCATCTCTTTTGCATCTGAAAACCCATTTTGTGTCAATCACTCTTTTACCATTTGGCAGTTCAACCAAAGTCCATACTTCTTGCAGCTTGAATTGTAAAAGCTCATCTTGCATTGCTTCTACCCAACTTGCTTCTTGTAAGGCTTTGTAAGTGTTTTTGGGTTCAATTTGAGAAAGAAAACATGCAAACAGGCAATTTTGAAGATCTTTATGACTATTTCTTTGATGCAGAGATCTGGCAAAGAAACTTTGATGTTGAAGATCTTTCAAGGCTTTAGTCATCTGCCTAGTTTGAATGGATGAGTGTGGATCACTTAAGATTTGATCTTTTGGATGATCCTTGTGTATTCTTGTGGTAAGTGTAGGACTAACGGGAATATTGAGTTCCAAATTAGTATAATCAGGAGCAACTCCAAATAACTTACCATCAAGTGCATCATTGTCTGTGTCATAATAGATATTCTCAAGATCAGGCATGTTTGGATCATCAGGATAGATAGTATCATCAATAGATCTACCCTGAGTGTCCAAATTAGGAGACAAGGAAGTAGCAGTAGAGTTATCTGAGTCAGCAGTAGAGTCTTCTGGCTGATTAGGAGAGACATCAACAACTACCTTGGGAACTTCAGGAGTTTCTTTTTCTGCTTCATTAGGTATGACAATACCTTCTTCAGTTTCCTTAGGTTTTTCATGAGAAACAACATCATCTGGAGAGCTTTGTTCCTTCTGAAAGGGTACAAAGGTTGGACCAATCTTCAATTTCTCAATTACAACAAACTCTTCCTGAGGTTTATCAACACTGGCAATGACAGGAACATAGTTCATTGTTTTGGCAAGAATGTCAACATCAAATAACCATTCTGGCCCCTTCCCTGCAGAATTATATGTGTTTTCACTAAACTTGATATGCAGATTCTCCTCCACATGTTTGGTTCTCTTATTATATACCCTGAAGGCTTTACTATTCACAGAGTAACCAACCAAATTTCCTTCATCAGCTTTTTCATCAAATTTGCCTAGCTGATCCTTTGTGTTTAAGATAGTAACAGGACATCCAAATGGTTTGAGAAAATCAATCATTGGTTTCTTTCCATGAAATAGCTCATATGGAGTTTTGTTATGAGGCTTAACTACCTTACTTCTGTTTTGCACAAAACATGCAGTGTTCACAGCTTCAGCCCAAAAGGGTACAGGTAGTTTTGAATCAGATAGCATAGTCCTTGCAGCCTCAATAAGTGTCCTGTTTCTTCTTTCTGCAACACCATTTTGTTGTGGAGTTCTTGCTACACTGTATTGTCTTAGTATTCCTTTTCCCACACAAAATTGATTCATCTCACTGTTCTTGAATTCAGTACCATTGTCACATCTGATAATCTTTACCTTGTGATTGTGCAGGTTTTCAACTCTTGTAATGAAAGCTTTGAGTACTCCTGGAGTTTCATCTTTGGTTGCAAGAAAGAATACCCAAGTAAACCTGCTAAAGTCATCAGTGACAACCAAACAATATGACTTCTTGTTCAGACTTTTTACAAATACAGGCCCAAATAAATCCATGTGTAGCAAGTGTAGTGGCACAGTATTTGTGTTTACAGTCTTGGACTTGAAAGAAACTCTGTGTTGTTTACCCTTTTGACATGCAACACAAGTTTCACAATTTTCAAAAATCTTTGTAGGCATGCCTCTCACAAGATTTCCTTTCACCAACTTGTTCATAGTCTTGTAGTTTAGATGCCCCAGTCTTCTATGCCATAGTTTGGACTCATCAATAGTGGCCTTTGCAATTAGACAAGTCAAAGCCCTCTTAGGAATAATATTCTTAATATGGTCACTGTATATATTTTCCTTTCTAGGGACCTTCAATAACACAGATTTATCATCTGGTAATTGAAAATCAGGAGAAAGAATCATACACTCAGTGTCTGTAAAAAGAACAAAATTCTTTTTGTCACACATTTGTGAGACACTGAAAAGGTTAAACTTAAGTCCTTTCACAAGAAGAACTCTCTCAAAGTCCAAATTTCCAGTTCTTAATGTTCCAATTCCAACAATCTTTCCACATTTTGGATCATTCCCAAAAGCTACATAACCACCATCAAAAGCCTCAAGATCTTCAAGTTGAGACTCATCACCAGTCATGTGTCCAGAACATCCACTGTCAACAATAACCATATCTTTAAGCTCATCCAGTAGATTGACCTGCACATGAAAAATAGAGAAATCAGTTTCTCTTGATGACCCAAGCCATTACTGACTTGGATCTGCCCTGTGCATCAGTATAATCAAATTTCTTTAAATCACTTGATGCACTGCTATTCTTGGAAACAGTATTTGAAACATTTGATTTTGGTTTCCAAGTCCAGCAAGCTGAGGCCTTAACAGCATAAAAGTGATTACCAACAACTGTATTTGGAAGATGTTTTGGCTCAGAAGTAGAAAGTTTTGTACTAGCAGCAGGTTGCTTGCTAGCAGTAGAGTACATACTAGCAGCAGAATGCTGACTAGCAGTAGAGCCATTAGAAGAACTAGTTGTTGATTTGAAAACACCTTTTGGTTTGGCAGCATAAATTGATCTAGTAGCACCAGATCTCAACAAAACAGCTCTAGGAATCATGTTTCTATTAGGATGAGGGTGAGTTTGTTTTGTAACATATTTGTGATTCACCCTTGTGTATTGATTCCAAACAGGTTTTTGGTTCTGAGGACATCTACCAATCAAGTGATCAAAACTACCACACTTATAACAAGCCTTCTTTTGTAATTCAAACTGGTCACCTAATCTCTGTGAAACTAGGTTGTTGAAGTTTCTTTGGTTACCTCTAGGCTTATTGTCAAAACATCTCAATTGTTCTCTAGACACCTCATTGTACTCAACCATTTTCCTAGCAAGTTTATTCCCTAACACAGGCTTGACAAACTTAATCTGTTCTACCTTAGGTTTAACCTGAGTAGGAATCTCTTCCTTTTTAACTGTTTGTTTTGGTTGAACCTGTTCTTCTTCACTTTCACTATCAGAATACCATTCTTCAATAGTTGGAGCCTCAGGAAACTTTCTAGACTCAACCTTAGGTTTTTCTATAGTACTTGTGCTACTTTCACCTACAGGTTTTTCAATTTCTAGCTCACTAATGAAGGATAGCTCTTTGCCTGGTGGAGCAAAAGCACTTTTGGCTGGAGGAGCCACTTCATTATATCCAATTCCACTGCCTTTTCTCATCAAGGTGCTCTCTATAGATTTATTTACCATATCAGAAGCAAATTGTTGTTTCTTTACTCTTACTACATGTTTTTCTTTTTCAGCAAGAGCAGCTTCTTTTTCTTTTTCAGCTTCTTCTAACTTATTTTTAAGAACTTCTACTTCACTATTTTTCTTAAAAATTTCTATATCTCTGAGATTAAGTTGTTCTACATATTCCTTTTCACACTCTTTGAGATATTCTAACCTTCTCTCAACATTTTGAATACCTACTTTATAACCTAAGTTATCAAGTTTTAGATGTTCAACTTCTCTATTTAAACTCTCATTCCTAGCCTTAAGAACTTCTATAGTGTCAGAACAAGATTTAAAAGAACATCCAGATGATTCAGAATCATTAGATACCTCAGAGTCAGAGCCTGATGATGAACCATATGCCATAAGTGCAAAGTTATGCACTTTGGGTTGAACAGCAGCAACCAAAGAGAAATTTGGTTCTTCTTCAGCCATATCACTCCAGTCATATTCTCCTAGCCCATCACAAGCTACCATTGCAGACTTTGATTCTTCAGTCTTCTTTGGAACTTCAGCATTCTTCTTTGGAGATCTACACTCTCTAGCAAAGTGTCCCTTCCTGTTGCAATTGTAGCATTCAATCTTAGACTTATCAAACCCTGGACTCTCCTTAGCCTTGTATTTGACTTCTCTTCCAGTCTTTTTCCAGAACTTTCTTGCTCTTAAAGTCAACATTGCCATTTGCCATTTGAGATCAATTTCTTCAAGATCATCTGGATCAATATGATCCAAATCTTGATTTATGACATGTGATCTTATGGTAGTAGTAAGCTCAGCCAAGAATGCACATAAAGCAACATCACTGGTAGAGATCTTGTCATTTGAATTAGCAGCAGATCCAGATCCATCAGCAGTAGATACTCCATAAGCAGCAGAGTGAGTATCTTGTGTCTCTTTGGATTTTGAAGACACAAAAGCAAGGTTTTGTGTACTAGAAGATGAAGTAGAAGAAGTAGCTAATTCAGATTCATACACTCTTAAATTGTTGTAGAGGCTCTCCAACTTCATTGTTTCAAAGTCAGGCTTATTCCTCCACACCACTGTGTGCATACTCCATTCAGGTGCAAGACTTCTTAGAAACTTGAGATTCACATCTTCCTGTGGAACAACATACCCAACAAGCTTTAGATGACTGACTAGTTGATTTAGCCTGTTGTATGTTCCAATTATCTTTTCTCCAGGTTCAGAAGTAAAGTTTTCAAACTGATGCTTCAACATATTCTTTCTGAACTTCTTAGTAGCATCATTCCCTCCAAACCTGAATTCTACTGCATCCATTAATGCTTTTCCTGTTTCACAATCATCAAAGTCCATTTGAAATTCATTAGGTATTCCCATTAAGAGAATACTATGAGCC
This sequence comes from Artemisia argyi, assembly GCA_030686995.1. Lineage (NCBI taxonomy): Eukaryota > Viridiplantae > Streptophyta > Magnoliopsida > Asterales > Asteraceae > Artemisia > Artemisia argyi. The sequence goes on along the minus strand of CM060685.1, from coordinate 199,159,584 downwards.
TTGATTTCCATCTTCCTTGCTGCATTAGCTTCAGCAGACTTAATTGGAATCTCCTTGCCATCAGCACTCTTCTCAGGTTCAGAATCACCATTAATAATCACATTCCACATGTTGAAGTCGATCATGCGAATGTATTGTCTGATCCTCCTCTTCCATAGCTCATACTCAGAAGGATTGAGCATAGGTACCCTTGAAGCAGTCACCATGTGAGTTTCATCACCCATCTTAAGCAAACGATTTTGGAACAGCAAACTTTAAAGAAACAAAATCTTCTTGATTATAACTTCTAGATCACAAGCTCTGATACCACTTGTTGATCCCAGTTGAGCTAATACGATCTTATATAGAAGTTAACTTAGACAAATACTTAAGCTTAAACGCGGAATATAAAAGCTTAACTTAAGAAGATTAAGAATTCTCTTTCAACACTTCAATATTATTAATACGAGCACTCAATAATGCTAGGGTTTTACAACCTTGAAGTGAATAATAATACGTACATAATCTAACCCTAGGATCCTCCTTTTATAGGCCAAGGAGTCCTACTAGGTTTACAATACCTTTCTCTACAAGATATGAATAATCTAAATAGATAAACTATACAAAGAATCTATTCCATAATTATCCTATCGTATACAATGTTAATCTCTTCAGCAGTAGTTTCACCAAGCAGCAGATAGTCTTCAGCAGCAGAGTCATTAACACTAGCAGCAGTTTCATTGTAGCAGCAGTATTACTCAGCAGCAGAGTTTCATAGCAGCAGTGTCACTTGGTCAAAACCCAACATTAGTAAATTACATGTACAAGATGGCGTTGCTAAGCCAAGACTAGACTCGACTTAAACTAATAAATGAAAAATAACAAAAACATAAAATGAACATAGAATGAAAACGGGATGGTAGTCCGTATGTTTTTTTTTCTTTCTTTTTCCTTTTCTATATATATTTTTTTTTTTTTTTTTTTTGCATACACTCTTACCCTACCATCCAAAATAATACATCATAGGGGTATGAGCAATCCCCTTACACTTGAATCTTTACATACTTTACATTAACTAATCTAATGACTCGAATTAAGAAAATCAAAACACTTGGAGCACTTTTAAGATTAACGTACATATGGGGGTAATAAATGATGTTCTTCCCCATTACTCCATAAAATAAGTACTTACCCATGAGTCCCAATCGTCCCAAAACAATATGTACAAGGATATGACTCGACTTAGCAACCATGTAATCAATTAGAAAGTTAACTTAGGGTTTAACAAATAACAATAATGCACTAAAAATGAGCGCATACACGGAAGGCTAAGGCGATTTGGTTGTACATTTAAGTGGGGTGTAACAAATTCTTCCTTTAAGTAAGATGCTTAAAGTTAGAAACGAAAAGATAGGCTCGGAGGGGTGTACTAGGGGTATCATGTACTAAAAATGAGTACAACGCAAAGGGTGTGGGAAAAATTAGTTGACTTAACTAGCCAAGTAATATGACTTAAATGGTCAAGTAATTGTAATACGGGTTTAACACAAGGGTAATCCTAATGCCTCTTATCATGTAGTAAATCCTACCACACGAATGTAGTCTCACTAGCGGTCTCGGGATGCATCACTAACGCATGTTCTAGAATCTAAATGCTACTGGTACACTCATAAGCACCAACAATAAATGCTTTTCCTATCAAATCTAAAGGCGAACCTCACATTTTTGGGTGGAAAATTTTTCTGAATATACGGTTATGTGCTAGTCATACAACCTCCTATCCATGAGACGCTTGCTATGGCTAAAGTTTCACTCCTAAATGTTGTAAAAAATTTTAAATTTGGCGCTAAAATTACACTAACAAGTATTTCTCATAGTTTTATTACTCATCTACTATCAAACAAAACAAACTCAAGCGAAAGTGCATATGTAAGGTATCATCTTTTTACCCTCCCCTTACACTTAGGATGAACATTGTCCCCAATGTTCAAGTAAAGAATGTAAAAGTTAAGAAGTAAAGAGAATGAAATCAAATACTCCCCTGATTCGCTCGGTATGGATTTTAGGTTGGCTAGGTTAAATCTTCTTCCAAGAAAACGAACAATCAAAGCTTCCCTTCCAGAATATAAATCATCTTTTTGTCTTAAATAACCTGTAAATCCTGACAAAAGTAGACAAGGCAACCTCGCGTAAAATCGGCGGCATCCTATATAAGTTACTAAATCCTAGAAAACAAAGTAAGATATAATGCTTGTGGAATGAAGTTTGCAGATTTCCTGGAGATTATAAAACTTAATAATTCACAAAAACCATAAGACTCCGTTAGAAAAACAAAACCGGTAAAATTTCCAGATTTTAACTCCTGACGCCGTCAAGAACAATTGCCTGACGCCGTCAGAATGGACCTGCAGAAATCTTTATGTTAAGTTTCCGGAAAATTTCTGGAAAAACCTTGTCCTACTTCCTGGAAAATCCTGCAAAACTTCATTATGACTCAATACAAGCATTTGACTCTAACAAATACGAATATACATGTTCATTAAATATTGTGGAGAATCATGATCGGTTTGTTTCTTAAAAACATATTTGGGGTTTCCCCTTACACTTATCTTTTGCAAAAATACCTTTAGGTTGAAGTTAAGACTAGGCCAAACAACATAATAAAGTATTTCACATTTTAATTGAGAAACATGATCAACCAACAATAAAAATAAAACATGCATACGGAAGCAAATAACAATCAAACAATTAAAATCACACAAAACATGGGTTGCCTCCCAAGAAGCGCTTTTCTTTATTTACGAGTCTTGTAGCTAGACTCAAAGTCGTGGGTTACTACGTGATTTCATCATTGGAAATGATGTACCCCATATAATTTTGATCATTACTGTTATGGTGATAGTGCCTCAATCTATCAATACTCGCAATCACCTTCCCACCTAATTTGCTCCTCAAGTTAGCTACCCCATCTTGGCTCAATCCTTCGATGGTGAATGGCCCATACCACCAAGGACTCGGTTTATCGGGTGGTATTGTGGTTTCTAAGTGTCTCAAGAGTACTAAGTTCCCTTCCTCAAACGGTGTATGACTGCTTGTGTGTTGGGTGTGTTTGAGTTCTATCGAATCCTTATTGCTTTTTCTCCTTTCATCCTTAGCTTTCTTATAGCTCTTGATTCTTGCTTCCCATGCAAGAATTTTATTCTGAACACGAATGGGTGTTGCGCCAATGTTGTTTTTAATCATTCTCCAACTCATATTCTCATGTCCACTTCGCGGAGTCATGTGGAAGCTAATCTTTCTCTTTCCGGACTTAAGCTCAATCTTCCTATCTTCATACTTAATGACAGCCCTAGCGGTGGTGAGGAATGGTGCCCCAAGGATTATTGGCATACACCCATCCCCTTTATCATCAACGATCATAAAATCAACGGGGTACATGAACCCTGCCACATTAATTAATACGTCTTCTGCGATTCCTAGGGGGTATACGTATGAATGTCCAACAAGAGATAGCCTAACACGAGTAGGTGCTGGCATTTTCGACGTCAGTTGGATGTAAATAGTTAGGGGCATAAGATTTACTTCCGATCCTTGGTCGGCGAAAGCACTAAGATTTTTCAAGTCCCCGATGCTTGTTGGTATCTCAAAGTTTCCACTTGCTACCTGCTTAGTAGCCACTTTCTGTACCAATAACCTCTCGACCACTGGTCCCCCAATAAGCGTATCATACTCATTTTCCTCTTCTTTCTCTTTCTCGGGAACCTGTTCGGAGGATTGGTTACGCCTGTCACCCTTAATCCAATTTGTTATGGTGTTTTTGTTTACGTCATGTTTCAAGTAGTAGCTCAAAGGTTGAGATTCAGGTGATTTTTCTAAGGTCTGCTTAGCAGGAGTTTTAATCTTCTCATTATCTTTATGGACAATGGTGATGGAGTTAACAAATTGGGTGGTGGGAGTGGCACTTTCTTTCCTTAGCAGTATTCGTTCGGGGGTTTTCTGACTAGCATACTCCTCCAATAAACTCAACATCTCATTCATTTTCCCCTGCATCTCCTCCTTTTGCTTATAAACTGCTTCTTCGAATCTAGCAAGCCGATCAGAGTGGGTCGCCATATATTCTCTCATCCTAGCCTCAAATTCCGAGTTAAGTTCCTTGGGAGGGGAACAAGGTGGAGTGCACCTCTGAAAAGTTTCGACATGTTCTCTAGAGGGTGATTCAGATAATGGTATCGAGGTTGATCTTGAGACAGAATTGACCGTGGCTTGTTTAGGACTTAAGGGTCTCCTTTGCCTTTCCTCAAAATAGTCAACTTTTTCCTCAATTTTGCATAAGATTTCCTCGGGGATTTCGGTGGTCCCTCCAGATTCCGAGACTGCATTGATGGCTGCTTCCACCGTATGTTTAAATTCCCAAATCTCATTGTTATCGACAGCTAGCTCTTCTATAATCGCCCATGACTCCTCAGCATCCTTATCACGCAATTTTCCTCCCGCGGCCCTGTCGACAATGCGCTTAGTGTGATAATCAACATGGTCGTAGAAAATCTGAACTAATAACCAAGTGTTTATGCCATGATGAGGGATCTTGTGGAGGAGATCCTTAAAACGGGCCCAAGCCTCGTAGAAAGGTTCACCCCGCTGTTGCTCAAACATCAAAATGTCCCTTCTAAGCATCGCAGTCTTTTCCGGCGGAAAGAATTGGGTAAGGAAACGATTGGCGAGATTTTCCCATGTGGTGATGGATCCCGCGGGGAAACGCTCAAGCCATTGACTAGCTTGATCTCGTAGAGAGAATGGGAATAGGCGTAATCGGGTAGTCTCTCTAGTTTCAACACCAAGGTCTATGGAATCTACGATTTTGAGGAAGTCCTTAAGGTGTTGGTTTGGATCTTCGGAACGAAGTCCATGGAATGCACATCCGCTTTGCACCAACCGGATGGTGTCGGATCGCAAGGGGGTCACATTGGCTCCGGTGAGCTCAATGGTGTTTCGGTAGCCTTGGTGGCTAGGTCGGGAATACTGTCCTAAGGGTCGGGGCCTAAGGGGTTCTAATGGTGGGTTTTGTTGTGGTGGGATGACGGGTTCAAAGATGTTACCACCTTCCATGATGTCGGATGGTAAAGAGTTACGAACAAAGGCACGAAGAGATAAGATAGACTAAAGAAGACCTATAAATAAAAATAAAAATCTTACTAGAAAGGAATCTAGCAAGTAGACCTAATAAAAAGAAATCCTAACCTAGACAATAACTATTCCCCGGGCTGCGGCGCCAAAAACTTGATGCGTGGGAATCGCACCTTGCTTTACCTCTCGAGGGATCTCGAGAAGCTTACAACCCCCACCAGGCAGTGTACCTGATCGTTGTAGTATAGTATAGTGACAAGTACCGGGGGATTGATCGTTCAGCTTAGGAATAGTGTCGCTAGGATTAGAAAGCCTAATTAATAGTTCTAAAGATGAAAGATGATTATTTTTGTGTTTTTATATTTTACTGAAAGCAAGTAAAATCTCGGGTTTTGGAGGAGTGGGCGGAATTAGTTGTTATTCAACTAACCCAAAAACTACTTTATAACTAATTAAACTAATGAAAATGAAATTAAACTAATATTAAACTAAGGTTGTGAGCAGTATTTGGAGAAATTGTGTCTACTTAGATTTCATTACTCCCTAGATATCTTTTACATGTCAATTACTTGTTACACTTGTATGGATGACGGATTGTATTCCTTAATACCATTCGTGGGGTGGCATACATAACTCCCCAACTCTATGAGCTCTTATCTCCTCCTACACCATGACCCAGCACAACTATAGGGATTGTAAACAGTGGCTCATGCATTAAATACAACCAATAAAGACCTAGTACGCCTCGGTTCATGTTTCTTAAGACGTTCAAGCATGTTACCATTTGGAGATCTGCCAGTTTTCTTAAGCCTAACATATAATATCATTCATCCAAGAACAAGAATAGACAAGTAATCAACACATAATCAACATCTAGGTTTCATTAGATCTAAGCAAACACAAAAGAAATCTAGCCTAGCATAGTAGAATTAAGATAAGAGCAAAAGATAAACAACCAACACAGTGACATATTGATTGAATTAAGAGTATACTTATCTCAATTACAATGCAAGGTATCAAGGGTTTGGAACCCTTGAAAAACCTGTAAAAGAGGCACCAAAATCGTCTTTAGGGTTTCACCAAAACTTCTCCTCTTTTTAATGAAAAAACTAGAAAACTATATATAGGAAAATCGTCCTGACGGCATCAAGAGTTAATTCTGACGTCGTCAACTAGCCGCCAAAAACTTCCTCGGACGCCCTAGATCCACTTGTGACGGCCTTGGTGACGCCGTCACCACCTACGGTAAAATATTCTTGGCCACTTTGACGCCGTCATTTCTTCATCTGACGCCGTCACCAGCTACGGTAAAATATTCATCTTGTCTGACGCCGTCACCTTGTATTTCCAGCTTGGATTTTTGGTACTTTGTTGTTTTCTTCAATTTATGCTCCAAAAACGTCCAAAATAGCCTCTTTTCCAGAATTCACTCTCCAAACACCTAAAATCACAAAAGGAACGATTTAGGGCAATATTTGATCAAATAAAGTCGGATTCGGGCTTAAATGACCCCCTAAAAACGGATCATTTTTCGCCTCATCAACTACCAAGCTTAGAAATGATATCTTGATGTTCCAACAACGTCAAGGTGAAACTCTATATGAAGCATGGACTCGTTTCAAGGACTTACTCCAAAAAGTCCCTCATCATGGCATAGATCTTTGGCTCCAAGTTGAAATCTTCTATGACCATATCGATCTCTCCACAAGGCGAACCATTGACCAATCGGCCGGTGGCAAGCTACATGATCTTAGTGCGGAAGAATCATGGGAACTCATAGAAGGTCTTGCTCTCTATGACAACGAAAGTTGGAATGATCCCCGTGATTTGAACAAAATGGTCAAGGCAATATCTTTGCCTTCGAACAATTCTAGCACTCCCGACCGTAGGATCATGGAACTTGAAGACCAAGTCAAGTTTCTCATGAAATCTTACGAAGCTTCTAAGCCTTCAAGCCAAGTGAACAAAATCAATTCTTCATGCGAATTATGTAGTGGTCCCCATGACACTCGTAATTGTGTGGAACTCCCCGGACAAGCTGTTGCGGACTACGCATGTTTGCGTATCGACGAAGCGGGAGACAAGTGGTACACTTTCAAACCCGAGCCAAACCCTTATGGTAATTCCTACAACCCTTCTTGGAAAAATCACCCGAATCTTAGGTGGAAACAAAACCAAAACAATTCTTCCAATCCACCTAATCTTTACCAACCAAACGGTCCACCCACTAACCGTACTTTCAACAACAATCCTCCCAACAACTTTGGTAGTACCAATAATATTGAAGGATTGATGTCCAAGTTCATGGCATCTCAAGAAGCTCGCATAGCTAAGTTTGAAACCGAATTCAATCAACAACAAACAGAGATGACCAATAAGATTGACATCTTGTTGAAAGCCCTCAACAACCAAGTGCTTACTACACCTAGGAAGGACACTAGGGACACCAATAGCGGAATCCAAATTAAGGACCCTTCATCATCCAAGCACGTCCACTTTGTCAATGTTGTCACCTTTAAGCCAATAGATATGAATATAGAAGAAAGTGACAAGGACGAAGTTGGAATAGAAACTGATGAGGCGAAATTTGATCCGTTTTTAGGGGGTCATTTAAGCCCGAATCCGACTTTATTTGATCAAATATTGCCCTAAATCGTTCCTTTTGTGATTTTAGGTGTTTGGAGAGTGAATTCTGGAAAAGAAGCTATTTTGGACGTTTTTGGAGCATAAAAGTGAAGAAAACGGCAAAGTACCAAAAATCCATGCTGAAGATACAAGGTGACGGCGTCAAGACTACCTTCTTGACGGCGTCAGACATGAAGAATAAAATACCGTAGGTGGTGACGGCGTCAGAAGGCTATATGACGGCGTCAAAGTGGCAAAGAATAAAATACCGTAGGTGGTGACGGCGTCACTAGGCCGTCATAAGTGGATCAAGGCCGTCCGAGGAAGTAAATGGCGGCGAGGTGACGGCGTCAGAAGTTACTCTTGACGCCGTCAGAGTGTTTTTCCTATATATAGTTTTCTAGTTTTTTCATAAAAAAAGAGAGAAGTTTTGGTGAAACCTTAAAGACGATTTTGGTGCCTCTTTTACAGGTTTTTCAAGGGTTCCAAACCCTTGAGACCTTGCATTGTAATTGAGATAAGTATACTCTTAATTCAATCAATATGTCTATGTGTTGGTTGTTTATCTTTTGTTCTTATCTTAATTCTACTATGCTAGGCTAGATTTCCTTTGTGTTTGCTTAGATCTAATGAAACCTAGATGTTGATTATGTGTTGATTACTTGTCTATTCTTGTTTTGGATGAATGATATTATATGTTAGGCTTAAGAAAACTGGCAGATCTCCAAATGGTAACATGCTTGAACGTCTTAAGAAACATGAACCGAGGCGTACTAGGTCTTTATTGGTTGTATTTAATGCATGAGCCACTGTTTACAATCCCTATAGTTGTGCTGGGTCATGGTGTAGGAGGAGATAAGAGCTCATAGAGTTGGGGAGTTATGTATGCCACCCCACGAATGGTATTAAGGAATACAATCCGTCATCCATACAAGTGTAACAAGTAATTGACATGTAAAAGATATCTAGGGAGTAATGAAGTCTAAGTAAACACAATTTCTCTAACCACTGCTCACAACCTTAGTTTAATTTAGTTTAATTTCATTTTCATTAGTTTATTTTAATTATATAATAGCTTTGGGTTAGTTGAATAGCAACTAATTCCGCCCACTCTTCCAAAACCCGAGATTTTACTTGCTTTCATAAAAATATAAAAATACAAAAATAATCATCTTTCATCCCTAGAACTATTAATTAGGTTTTCTAATCCTAGCGACACTATTCCTAAGCTGAACGATCAATCCCCCGGTACTTGTCACTATACTATACTACAACGATCAGGTACACTGCCTGGTGGGGGTTGTAAGCTTCTCGAGATCCCTCGAGAGGTAAAGCAAGGTGCGATTCCCACGCATCAAGTTTTTGGCGCCGCAGCCCGGGGAATAGTTATTGTCTAGGTTAGGATTTCTTTTTATTAGGTCTACTTGCTAGATTCCTTTCTAGTAATATTTTTTCTTTTTATTTTTAGGTCTTCTTTAGTCTATCTTATTTCTTCGTGCCTTTGTTCGTAACTCTTTACCATCCGACATCATGGAAGGTGGTAACATCTTTGAACCCATCATCCCACCACAACAAAACCCACCATTAGAACCCCTTAGGCCCCGAACCTTAGGAGAGTATTCCCGACCTAGCCACCAAGGCTACCGAAACACCATTGAGCTCACCGGAGCCAATGTGACCCCCTTGCGATCCGACACCATCCGGTTGGTGCAAAGCGGATGTGCATTCCATGGACTTCGTTCCGAAGATCCAAACCAACACCTTAAGGATTTCCTCAAAATCGTAGATTCCATAGACCTAGGTGTTGAAACAAGAGAGACTACCCGGTTACGCCTATTCCAATTCTCTTTACGGGATCAAGCTAGTCAATGGCTTGAGTGTTTACCCGCGGGATCCATCACCACATGGGATGATCTCACCACTCGTTTCCTTGCTCAATTTTTCCCACCGGGGAGAACTACTAAGCTTAGGAATGACATCTTGATGTTCCAACAACGTCAAAATGAATCTCTTTATGAAGCATGGACTCGTTTCAAGGACTTACTCCAAAAAGTCCCTCATCATGGCATAGATCTTTGGCTCCAAGTCCAAATTTTCTATGACCATATCGATATCCCCACAAGGCAAACCATTGACCAATCGGCCGGTGGTAAGCTACGTGATCTTAGTGCGGAACAATCATGGGAACTCATAGAAGATCTTGCTCTCTATGACAATGAAAGTTGGAATGATCCCCGTGATTTGAACAAAACGGTCAAGGCAATATCTTTGCCTTCGAACAATTCAAGCACTCCCGACCGTAGGATCATGGAACTTGAGGACCAAGTCAAGTTTCTCATGAAATCTTACGAAGCTCCGAAGCATTCAAGCCAAGTGAACAAAATCACTTCTTCATGCGAATTATGTAGTGGTCCCCATGACACTCGTGATTGTATGGAACTCCCCGGAACAGCTTTTGCGGACTACGCATCCACGCGTACCGACGAAGCGGGAGATAAGTGGTACACTTTCAAGCCCGAGCCAAACACATACGGTGATTCATACAACCCATCATGGAAAATCACCCAAACCTTAGGTGGAAACAAAATCAAACCAATTCTTCCAATCCGCCTAATCGTTACCAATCAAACGGTCCACCATCCAACCGTACCTTCAACAACAATCCTTCTAACAACTATGGTAGTACCAACAATCTTGAAGGATTGATGTCAAAGGTCATGGCATCTCAAGAAGCTCGCATATCCAAGTTTGAAGCCGATTTCAAACAAAAGCAAAGCGAGATGACCACTAGAATTGACACATTGTTGAAAGTTCTCAATGACCGAGAAATGGGAGCACTCCCAAGTGACACGATTAAGAATCCGAAACTAACCGTTAATCCCATATCATCCGTTTCGTCACCCGCTTCGTGTCCACAATATTATTCGGTCAAATCAACGAGCACGTGTTTCAAGCAAAACCAAGTTCCCCAAAAGGACCAATCAACTAAAACTCCCACTATAGAGCCGGTCAAAAGCATTGTTGAAACACCTCTTACGCAAGACCTTGACGATGAATTCAAAGAACTTCACCTTGAACGCCCCGTCATTGATGTCTTAGCGCGTGCTCCCTACTATAGCGCCCTCCTAGAAAAATATGAGAAGTGTAAGCTAGGCAAAAATGGGACCGCCTTCGTTCAAAACAAGTTACCTAAAAAGCTTGATGACCCGGGTATATTTGTTTTGCCTTGTAAGATAGGAAGATCCGAAGCTTTCGACACATTAGCCGATTTAGGGTCAAGCCTCAACTTAATTCCCTTATCCTTATTCACCACTCTTAAGCTAGGAAAGTTAGAGGAAACGGAGGTATTGATAGGTCTAGCGGATGGGAGTATTGCACACCCAGTTGGAATGATTAAGGATGTAGTTGTTCACGTAGGAAAGTTAACTATATTAGTGGATTTTCACGTCCTAGACATGGTTAGTGACACTACATGCCCATTATTGGTAGGAAGAGGATTCTTAGCAACCGCTAGTACCATGATTGATTGCAAGGAATCAAAGATAACGGTAGGAGAAGGCGATACTTGGTCGGTATATGATGTTAAGAAGCATAGTTATGATTGTAATGATGAACCAACACCATATTGGGTAGAGATGAATAGGAGACCGTCTAGATATGGGCCTTGGATAGAAAGGAATTTCATAGGACCTCAATGCTCATTCTATCTAGAGAAGGACTTTGTTGAGAAGACACATTTGGTAGAACAACTCATTGCTAGAGATGAGGAGCTAGACCCCTTTGAGGATCCCTTAGTCTTTAGGAAGATGATTGAGTTATTAAGCGTAATGCCCATCAACATAGAAAGGAATAAATGGAAAAGAGAGGGAGATAAGTGTGAGTGGAGGTGGGACAAGCCACCCAAAGAAGGTGACGGGTCATGGCATATTAGAATGACCTTGTATGATCCGGATGGAGAAATGTTTGAAAGGTCATATCGTACTAAGGAGACCGATAGAAAGTTGAAACCCAAGTTTGATCCCAAGGATATCCTCAACGAGGAACTCACCCGAGTCACGTAGTAACCCACGACTTTGAGTCTAGCTACAAGACTCGTAAATAAAGAAAAGCGCTTCTTGGGAGGCAACCCATGTTTTGTGTGATTTTAATTGTTTGATTGTTATTTGCTTCCGTATGCATGTTTTATTTTTATTGTTGGTTGATCATGTTTCTCAATTAAAATGTGAAATACTTTATTATGTTGTTTGGCCTAGTCTTAACTCCAACCTAAAGGTATTTTTGCAAAAGATAAGTGTAAGGGGAAACCCCAAATATGTTTTTAAGAAACAAACCGATCATGATTCTCCACAATATTTAATGAACATGTATATTCGTATTTGTTAGAGTCAAATGCTTGTATTGAGTCATAATGAAGTTTTGCAGGATTTTCTAGGAAGTAGGACAAGGTTTTTCCAGAAATTTTCCGGAAACTTAACACAAGAATTTCTGTAGGTCCATTCTGACGGCGTCAGGCTATTGCTCTTGACGGCGTCAGGAGTCAAAAATCTGGAAATTTTACCGGTTTTGTTTTTCTAACGGAGTCTTATGGTTTTTGTGAATTATTAAGTTTTATAATCTCCAGGAAATCTGCAAACTTCATTCCACAAGCATTATATCTTACTTTGTTTTCTAGGATTTAGTAACTTATATAGGATGCCGCCGATTTTACGCGAGGTTGCCTTGTATACTTTTGTCAGGATTTACAGGTTATTTATGACAAGAAGATGATTTATATTCTGGAAGGGAAGCTTTGATTGTTCATTTTCTTGGAGGAAGATTTAACCTGGCCAACCTATAATCCATACCGAGCGAATCAGGGGAGTATTTGACTTCATTCTCTTTACTTCTTAACTTTTACATTCTTTACTTGAACATTGGGGACAATGTTCATCCTAAGTGTAAGGGGAGGGTAAAAAGATGATACCTTACATATGCACTTTCGCTTGAGTTTGTTTTGTTTGATAGTAGATGAGTAATAAAACTATGAGAAATACTTGTTAGTGTAATTTTAGCGCCAAATTTAAAATTTTGTACAACATTTAGGAGTGAAACTTTAGCCATAGCAAGCGTCTCATGGATAGGAGGTTGTATGACTAGCACATAACCGTATATTCAGAAAAATTTTCCACCCAAAAATGTGAGGTTCGCCTTTAGTTTTGATAGGAAAAGCATTTATTATTGGTGCTTATGAGTGTACCGGTAGCATTTAGATTCTAGAACTTGCGTTAGTGATGCATCCCGAGACCGCTAGTGAGACTACATTCGTGTGGTAGGATTTACTACATGATAAGAGGCATTAGGATCACCCTTGTGTTAAACCCGTATTATAATTACTTGACCATTTAAGTCATATTACTTGGCTAGTTAAGTCAACTAATTTTTCCCACACCCTTTGCGTTGTACTCATTTTTAGTACACGATACCCCTAGTACACCCCTCCGAGCCTATCTTTTCGTTTCTAACTTTAAGCATCTTACTTAAAGGAAGAATTTGTTACACCCCACTTAAATGTACAACCAAATCGCCTTAGCCTTCCGTGTATGCGCTCATTTTTAGTGCATTATTGTTATTTGTTAAACCGTAAGTTAACTTTCTAATTGATTACATGGTTGCTAAGTCGAGTCATATCCTTGTACATATTGTTTTGGGACGATTGGGACTCATGGGTAAGTACTTATTTTATGGAGTAATGGGGAAGAACATAATATTATTACCCCCATATGTACGTTAATCTTAAAAGTACTCCAAGTGTTTTGATTTTCTTAATTCGAGTCATTAGAATAGTTTAATGTAAAGTATGTAAAGATTCAAGTGTAAGGGGATTGCTCAAACCCCTATGATGTATTATTTTGGATGGTAGGGTAAGAGTGTATGAAAAAAAAAAAAAAAAAAAAAAAAATCGAAAAAATTAAGAAAAAGAAAAAAAAAATATAGAAAAAGAAAAAGAGAAAAAACATACGGACTACCATCCCGTTTTCATTCTATGTTCATTTTATGTTTTTGTTATTTTTCATTTATTAGCTTAAGTCGAGTCTAGTCTTGGCTTAGCAACGCGATCTTGTACATGTAATTAACTAAGATTGTTAACTCGCCACCAGTAAAACTTCCTTTATCCAACAAAACCGTGTAATTCATATCCCTACACCTAACGTTATAACCCTTTAAAAGACCTCTTTGATAGTTTATCCTAGGTGCTTACGCCATGTGGTGGAGGTTTGATCCTTTCCCAAGCCTATGGTAATCTATTTTGCTATGACAGGTAGTGAGAGATATCTTCCATTTCCATAATGTTATATTACTTTATTACACCCGAGAGATGTGAGTATCTAAACACTTTTTGTGAGGTGCTTGTGTATGACCTCCGTGCTTGTCTATTGGTCTTTAGTGGAACGATTATTTGTTGTAATTACTTTTATATTAGTGTTAAATGACCCCTAACTTGTCTTTTGAGTAGAATAAAAGCTCATTTGCTTGAGGACAAGCAAATCTCAAGTGTAAGGGTATATGATGAGGCGAAAAATGATCCGTTTTTAGGGGGTCATTTAAGCCCGAATCCGACTTTATTTGATCAAATATTGCCCTAAATCATTCCTTTTGTGATTTTAGGTGTTTGGAGAGTGAATTCTGGAAAAGAAGCTATTTTGGACGTTTTTGGAGCATAAAAGTGAAGAAAACGGCAAAGTACCAAAAATCCATGCTGAAGATACAAGGTGACGGCGTCAAGACTACCTTCTTGACGGCGTCAGACATGAAGAATAAAATACCGTAGGTGGTGACGGCGTCAGAAGGCTATATGACGGCGTCAAAGTGGCAAAGAATAAAATACCGTAGGTGGTGACGGCGTCACTAGGCCGTCATAAGTGGATCAAGGCCGTCCGAGGAAGTAAATGGCGGCGAGGTGACGGCGTCAGAAGTTACTCTTGACGCCGTCAGAGTGTTTTTCCTATATATAGTTTTCTAGTTTTTTCATAAAAAAGAGAGAAGTTTTGGTGAAACCCTAAAGACGATTTTGGTGCCTCTTTTACAGGTTTTTCAAGGGTTCCAAACCCTTGAGACCTTGCATTGTAATTGAGATAAGTATACTCTTAATTCAATCAATATGTCTATGTGTTGGTTGTTTATCTTTTGTTCTTATCTTAATTCTACTATGCTAGGCTAGATTTCCTTTGTGTTTGCTTAGATCTAATAAAACCTAGATGTTGATTATGTGTTGATTAGTTGTCTATTCTTGTTTTGGATGAATGATATTATATGTTAGGATTAAGAAAACTGGCAGATCTCCAAATGGTAACATGCTTGAACGTCTTAAGAAACATGAACCGAGGCGTACTAGGTCTTTATTGGTTGTATTTAATGCATGAGCCACTGTTTACAATCCCTATAGTTGTGCTGGGTCATGGTGTAGGAGGAGATAAGAGCTCATAGAGTTGGGGAGTTATGTATGCCACCCCACGAATGGTATTAAGGAATACAATCCGTCATCCATACAAGTGTAACAAGTAATTGACATGTAAAAGATATCTAGGGAGTAATGAAGTCTAAGTAAACACAATTTCTCCAACCACTGCTCACAACCTTAGTTTAATTTAGTTTAATTTCATTTTCATTAGTTTATTTTAATTATATAATAGCTTTGGGTTAGTTGAATAGCAACTAATTCCGCCCACTCTTCCAAAACCCGAGATTTTACTTGCTTTCATAAAAATATAAAAATACAAAAATAATCATCTTTCATCCCTAGAACTATTAATTAGGTTTTCTAATCCTAGCAACACTATTCCTAAGCTGAACGATCAATCCCCCGGTACTTGTCACTATACTATACTACAACGATCAGGTACACTGCCTGGTGGGGGTTGTAAGCTTCTCGAGATCCCTCGAGAGGTAAAGCAAGGTGCGATTCCCACGCATCAGAAACCGAGACTAGGGATGAGATTAAGGAAGTCGAGGTTAATAAGGGATAAAAGTTAGATGAAGTAGAAAACGTAGAAGAGTACTTTGATAAGTTACCCACCAAGGAAGAACGGGAATATCACAAGGATTTATTCGATGATCCCGAGACACCTGATGCATAGGGATTTAACAGATTATGTATGACAAGAAGATGATTTATTTTTCTGGAAGGGAAGCTTTGAATGTTCATTTTCTTGGAGGAAGATCTAACCTTGTTACCACACTATCCACACCGAACAAATCAGGGGAGTATTTGCTTTCATTCTTTTACCTGTTTTACTTTTACATTCTTTAATTGAACATTGGGGACAATGTTCATCCTAAGTGTAAGGGGAGGGTAAATGATGATACCTTATAGGATACACTTGCACTTGAGTTTGTTTGTTTGATGGTAGGTGTGTAATAAAACTAAGAGAAATACTTGTTAGTGTAATTTTAGCGCCAAATTTAATTTTTTTTACAACATTTAGGAGTGAAACTTTAGCCTTAGCAAGCGTCTCATGGATAGGAGTCGTATGACTAGCATAAAACCGTACCATTCAAAAAAAAATTCCACCCAAATATGTGAGGTTCGCCTTTAGATTTGTTAGGAAAAGCATTCATTATTAGTGCTTATGAGGGTACCGGTAGCATTTAGATTCTAGAACTTGCGTTAGTGATGCATCCCGAGACCGCTAGTGAGACTACATTCGTGTAGTAGGATTTACTACATGATCAGAGGCATTAGGATCACCCTTGTGTTAAACCCGTATCATAATTACTTGACCATTTAAGTCATATTACTTGGCTAATAAAGTCAATTAATTTTTCCCACACCCTTAGCGTTGTACTCATTTTTAGTACACGAAACCCCTAGTACACCCCTCCGAGCCTATCTTTTCGTTTCTAACTTTAAGCATCTTTCTTAAAGGAAGAATTTGTTACAACCCACCCAAATGTGCAACCAAATAGCCTTAGCCTTCCGTGTATGCACTAATATTTAGTGCATTATTGTTACATGTTTAAACCCTTAGTTAATTATCTAATTAATTACATGGTTTCTAAGTCGATTCATATCTTGTACATATTGTTTTGGGACGATTGGGACTCATGGGTAAAGTACTAATGTTTTGGAGTAATGGGGAAGAACATCATATTACCCCCATATATGCGTTAATCTTAAAAGTACTCCAAGTGTTTTGATTATCTTGATTCGAGTCATTAGATTAGTTTATTGTAAAGTATGTAAAAATTTAAGTGTAAGGGGAATGTACATTCCCTATGATATATTATTTTGGATGGTAGGGTAAGAGTGTATGCAAAAAAAAAAAAAAAAAAAAAAAATAAATAGAAAAAGAAAAGAGAAAAAACATACGGACTACCATCCCGTTTCATTCTATGTTTATTTTATGTTTTTGTTATTTTTCATTTAAGTCGAGTCTAGTCTTGGCTTAGCAACGCCATATTGTACATGTAATTAACCAAGATGATTAACACGCCACCAGTAAATATTGCCTTTATCCAACAAAACCGTGTATTCCATATCCCTACACCTAACGTTATAACCCTTTGAAAGACCTCTTTGATAGTTTATCATAGGTGCTTACGCCAAGTGGTGGAGGTTTGATCCTTTCCCAAGCCTATGGTAATCTATTTTGCTATGACAGGTAGTGAGAGATGTTTTCCATTTCCATATTGTGATATATACTTTATTACACCCGAGAGATGTGAGTATCTAAACACTATTTGTGAGGTGCTAGTATATGACCTCCGTGCTTGTCTTTGGTCTTTAGTGGAACGATTATTTGTTGTAATTACTTTTATATTAGTGTTAAATGACCCCTAACTTGTATTTTGATTAGAATAAAAGCGCATTTGCTTGAGGACAAGCAAATCTCAAGTGTAAGGGTATTTGATGAGGCGAAAAATGAATCGTTCCTTTTGTCATTTTAGGTACTTTTGGAGTGAATTCTGGAAAAGGAAGCATTTTGGACGTTTTTGGAGCATAAAAGTGAAGAAAACGGAAAAGTATTAATTTTCCTTGCTGGGAACAGTACCTGATGGCGTCACAAGTTTCTTAATGACGGCGTGAAGAGTAATACAAGAGGTGGAAGTGGATAAAGTCTGTGATGGTCCAGAGAGTTTTGTACTAGGGACATGACGGCGTCACCATAGGCCGTCATGGTCTAAATGTTAGTGACGGCCCAGAAAAAAATTACACATGAAGGTGTCAAAAGTGGATCTAGGCAATCCGATTTCATTATGGGTGGCGAGTTGACGGTGTCAGAATTTTCTTCTTGACATCGTCACCCTGTAAAATCTATATATCGTTTTCTAAATTTCATTCATTAATGTGTAACTTTTAGTGCAACTTTGAGGGAGAAACCCTAGGTCGAATTTTTCTAGCTTTTTTCAAGGGTTTCAACCCTTTGAACTTTTCATGTCAATTTGAGATAAGTACTCTTTCAATTCAATCAATATGTCTATGTGTTGCTTGAATATATCTTACACTTGTCTTCAATTTAACATGCTCGGATAGATCTCTTTTGTGTTTGCTTAGATGTAGTGAAACCTAGATGTTAATTATGGGTTGATTATTTGTTTATAGTTGTTACGGATGATTGTATTCGATGTTAGGCTTAAGAAAACTGGCAGACTTCCATTGGTAACATGCTTGAACGTCTTAAGAAACTTGATCAGAGGTGTACTATGATTTTTGGTTGTATTTAATGCGTAGGAGAATTCTAATGATCCCATGTAAGGAGCTTCTAACGGCTCGACATAAGAGTGAAGTAGGATCCTATAGAGTTAGGGAATATTGTACACGGCCCTACGACTAGTATTAAGGAATACGATCCGTCATCCATGCAATTGTAACATTATCAACCTGTAAAAGATATATAGGGAGTAATGAAACCTAAGTAAACACAACTTTTCTCATTATTGTTACACCACATTAGTAATTAGATTTATTTTCATTTTTGTTATTTTATTTTGATTGCATCTTTAATCATTTGGGTTAGTTGGCTAGCAACTAATTCCGCTCTTCCAAAAACCGAGATTTTATTTGCTTTTATAAAATATAAAAAATACAAAAAGAATCATCCCTCACCTCTAGACCTAGTTTTTTAGGCTTTCTAATCCTAGTTACACTATTCCTGAGTTGAACGATCAATCCCCCGGTACTTGTCACTATACTATACTATAACGATCAGGTACATTGCCTGGTGGGGGTTGTAAGCTTCTCGAGATCCCTTGAGAGGTAAAGCCTGGTGCGATTCCCACGTATCACTATTCTACCAGTTGACGCTTTTTTAGTTGCTTTGGTATTGTGTTTTCGATCGTTGGTTCCTAGTGATAACCAGTCGACTGTTTAATAACTTGTTTAGTCGATCGATGGTTTTGAATTTGATAACCAGTCGACTTTGGTGTTCTTTATTAGATTGGTGTTACTTTTGTATTCCTTTGCATATATGGTGTTACTATTTCATTCCCTTGCTACTGTTCGATTGGTGTGTTACCAGCCCTAGTTTCTTTTTTCATTTACAAACTTTAACTCACCTTATACCATAGTTTTTTTTATGACAGGTGACCTTGCACCCTTTGCTATTCTATTGTCGGATAAGCTCATGACAATCACAAACCTTACCACTCGTGTCCCGGTTTTGTTGGATGTGGATGTGATGAATTACTTATCATGGACATATTTTTTTTTCAAAATTTGTGTCGTGGTTATAACTTTTTGGATCATATTCTACCTGCTCTGACGGATGAGGCTACTTCTAGCACCAAACTGCAACCCACAGCCGAGTAGGGATGGCAATGGGGCAGGTTTTATTATACCCGCACCCGCACCCGTTTATAATATCCAAACCCGTACCCGCCGAATACCCGATTAATATTATCCATTGGTTTTTTGAGTTTCCCCGCGAGTATCAGTGTCACACCTCGACTAAGGCGGAAACACGAGATGTAACGAAGAAGGCACATTGCATAACATTATAGTTCACAACATACATTACCTTCAATATTGGTTTACATCATTACAAAACATTTTCTTGTATAAATCTTGAAAGTAAACATGTCTCCTTTTGAAATCTTATTGCCTTGAAAGCATGGTAGCGAGGTACCAAATAGTCTGACTCCAATAAACGTGCCCTCAAATACTTTAACAATGATCACATGAAAATGGTACTAGAAAATGTTAACATAATGTTGGTGAGCTCGTAGGTTTAAGAGTAAAACCGTTGAGCTGTGATAACATATTGTAGGACAAAAGTGAGCATGATAACCAATTATAAGCACATGTCAAAACAAAATAGTGTCACGCCAACTGAACCTACCACGATTGTCACACACATAACCAGTACACTGTGGGGAGCTACCCCGATAGATCTATCAAAATATTTTAGCTCTCAAAAGGGTTAACAGTTGCGCAGTTGCATGTCTACACGAAACAAAACATTGTATATCACATAATCGCATCATCACACATATATGTCCAAAATCATGTAAAACAATAGTTCACAGCATAAAACATTTGAAAAGCATTTTGTACCATTTCCACACTAAAGAAAACTTATAAAAAGTGGGGCTACGAGAACTCACCTTAGCAATGAAGAATCCAAATATCACAAGTAATACAAACGGTGTCAAGAAGTAAGGCACAACTACATGATCGGCACAACCTAATAAGTATATAATTATCTCATAATATGTTTCGTAAAATAAATGAGTTTTTGAAAGGTAAAGTGTTTTAGTTTTTGTGGATTACTCGTATCAATGTTTATAAAAAGTCTAGTATCAATGTCATAATAAAGTTTAGTATAAATGTTTCGTGTGGTGGTAATAGAGCATAGACTCAAAGTACAAATCGCGCCAAAGAAGAATAAATGAAAGAATAGCCAAGTAACGTGAATTAAAGAAAAATGAAGATGGGAAAAAGAATAGGAAGAATAAGAAAAGAATGCGTCAATGGCAAGTTTCGGTGTTTACCCAATAATCCCCAATAGTTTAGAAAGTTCGGTTAATGTTTTATAAGAAAACTGTAGTTAATAATATAACTTAACAAAAATACCTTTAGATTCCTGACGGGTTTTATAAGAATAAAAGATTTTGAAATAAAAGTATAAGGTTAGAAAGCTTTATAAATTTCGGCATTACACGTCCATTTATACAATTTTCCCAAGTCATCATGACTTTAATAAAATCAATCTTCTCAAGTCAATCTAATAGAAAGCTAATAAAAGTATTCATTAATTATTAGACATTATTTCCTTATTGCATATTCATCGCCAATCAAACATATTAAATTCGTCACGAGTCTAATATATTGTATTCGTTTCAAGTCCAATAAGTCCAAAATGTCCAATATAGATTAAATTGTCGAATGATATAAATCCGGTATAAGTCCAATATGTCATGTCACAATCCAATGAGTATAGTCCGTTAAGTATTTATATCGACCAAATTCACACATCAAATCCCAGAAGGAGTCCGAAATGTACCACACACATAAAGTAGAAAAAAAATGACCAACGTTAGTAGATTACGCAATAACCAAAAATATATTACACAAGTAAAAAAAAGTTTCTTAACAATTTATACAAACCATACGTATCCTTATTAATGTTTTAATATTTGTAATTTTTGAGTGCGCTTGTGGCCCAACAGTTAAACCAAACGCACCCTGTCACTCTTCGGGTTTCGACCCAAAGGGGTCTCGACCGAAAATAAAACTCAAACCAAACGCTAAGCCATATCTTGACAAACAAACGCAAGCACAAACCAAACTCAAATGAACAAAATAACAACTCAAGCAAATTCAAAACTAGATTCGTGACCCAAAACCAAATAAATAAGAAATCCAAATCCCACCTGTGTCCGACCTGAATCTAAACCCAATCCGTTTCCAAAATAAATTAACAACACCATTTTTATCCACACGATTCATTTACAAAAACGTTTAATCCATTTTCCTTTTCACGAAAACTTGTAACAAGTATTTTATTAATCGGTTTAATAAGGCTGGGCACAATAAGGATGATCAATCCCCCTCCTTTTCCTTGCCACGTCAGCTTTGTCTCTCCAGCGACCTGCAGGTGATTCAGTGCCCCAGTAAAGGCGAACTTAATAATATTAATTAGAAAGTCGGTCTTTGTTTTTTATGTGTGTATACACCGGTCGTGGTCTCGACCGTTTTTGCTGCTTCCTATCCTCCAAATCGGTTGTGACCTACTAACCACAACAATGAGACCGAGTTCGATTTTGGTCGACCCACTCGGTCGAGTACCTTATTGCATGCAGCCTAATAGAGAAAAAGAATAAAAATAGCTCGGTGTGATCGACATACCCACAAATCGAGAGAAAGAAAGAGAGAGACGAGATGAGGCGGTCCAAAAACACAATAAAAACATGAACAAAACCCCAAGCTAGTGCCCAAAAACCTTCGATCTACCCGTTTATTGACCCAGAAATAAAGGAGAGGCGGCTCAGTGGTGGCGCGGTGTGAAGGGAGGGGGAGAGTTGGAAGAGTGTGGCTGTGTGTATTTTTGTCAAATAAAAAAAAAATTTCTAAAACAAGTGTAAAGTTTGTAGAAATATAGGGGTGGCTGTGTAAGTTTAAGTACAGGGACTAGAATTGTAATTTTGGTTATCTTTTATAACATTATTTATTATTAAAATAGGTTTGGAAAAGCATCATTTGTCACAAATGATTTCGAGTTTTATAAACAAGTATTGCCCGGAAATACCGGTTGCTACAATCGGTTATCCCCAATTAAATATTATATGGACAAAATGGCGGTATTAAGATTAAGTCACACTAAATTCACCGACAAAACAAAAGAAAACACCCTAATATATTCAAAATTTTAAAGTTATACGGAGTATAAAAAGAATATCGTATCAAACGATTTAACGCTTTTAAGTAATTCATGTACAAGATAAAATATGTTATGTAATAGAGATACTTATACAAAAAAAATATAATAGAAGAAATTATATACAATGTATATATATTCTGGTTAATTATAATATCAATAAAGCGGGAATAGTTTCGGGTAAACGGATACGGATACGGGTACGGGTAATCGGGCGGGTATTACCAGAACCCGTCATCGAACTTGTACGCGGCTAAATTTTTTTATCAATTCCCAAACCCGCATCCAAACCCGCCAACCCGCACATGAACCCGACCCAACCGGTTCGGGTTTTGGTATTCTTTGTCGATTTCGGGTACTTTTGCCATCCCTACAACTGAGTGGCTCGCTATTAACTCTATTTACCACTATGTCTAAAACCCTACAACGACTTGTGGTTGAAATCCCTACCACGAAAAAGGAGGCTTGGGATTGATGAGTGTCTAAATACTCATCATTTTATACCAATCTGAGCTGCCAAAATATCCAAAAACACTCAAATACGCATCAAAATACTTAAAATATCTTAAAAGTGTGTTTTATATGTTTCAAATGCAAAATATGCAAAAACAGATGAAAAACGTATAAAGTTTGCATAATTGGCAGTTTCAGTCCCTCAAGTTTTATAAATTGGCAAAACTAGTCCCTGGTTATTCTTAAAACATGAAAAAGTCATCAAAGGTCCTTTTTAATCATAAAGTTACATATTTAGTCCTTTGGTGCAAAGTTTCACAAAATTACAAGTTTAGTCCCTCAACTTTGGAAATTGACATAAATGGTCCCTGGGATGTAAAAAACTTTGAGAAAAAATCAATTTATGGTCCTTGATTTATCTAACTTTGCAGGTTTGTTCCTTATGTGAAGAGTTTGGAGGAATTGCAAAAAGGTCCCTCAACTTTGAAGGTTTGGCAAAAATAGTCCCCGGTAATTAAAAAGTGAAAAATATCAAAAGTGGCCCTTTTATTATCTATACTTGGCAATTTAGACCCTTGTGATAAAATTGGAAAAATGCCACAAACAGCCCTCAACTTTGCACTAATTACAAAAATGGTCCTTGTGTGAAATAAAACCAAACCGGACCCTATGTTATATTAAAACCCAAAATAAACCAAACAACCAAACCACCCACTATCCTAATCCAGTCAACCAGGCCCAAACCCTATCCAGCCCAGTCCACCCTTAAATAAAACTGGGTCAACCATCCGGTCAAACCCACTCCTTCTCTTTTCTTCCCCCCAAAACCACTCCCCCTCACACAGACCACCAATACCACCTCCACATCCCTGGTTTCTTCACCACCTCACACCCCAGCTATCATTCCCACTCTCCCCTTGTCCTCCACGCCTCACCAAACCCCATTTAATGCCTAAAAACCTCTCCACGCAAAGCTACAGTGGAATGAGACTTTTGGCGCCAAAAGGTGAAATCAAAGGCTCAGAGTGATTCAACCAACCAATGGCTCAGATTAGAAGTGGGAAATGACCCAGTGGGTCCCACAAACCTCTAAAGTCTCTACAAAAGGGAAAAGGAAGCAGAAGTGAAGAGTATTAGTTTACTTTTAGTTAATTGTAATCGTAGGTAGTGTAGACTTTTATTTTTAGTTGTAATTTCAATCAAACAGCTTGTACTCAGTTATTTTAGTGTAATTGAATCTTTATTTAACCTAGAATCACTGTCTTGTTCATCAAATTAGTATTTTTCATTTTTAAGTGAAATCGACAATATCACTTATTATTGTTATTTGTTGTTATTAAGGATTCAACTAGTTCATACAAGCTTTGACAAAGCTTTTATAAGCTTTGATAAACCTTAAAATCAATTTTAGTTTATAATTCCAAAAATACTAAAAAATACAAAGAAAATAGAAAAATAAATAAAAAATCAGTGTTAGCAATGATGCAAGTAATTGAGCATGGTGATTTTGGATTATACTGGTTGTAGTGCTCATTGGTGAGCTTTAGGAATGATTCATGGTCTTTGGTTCACTCATATCTCAGTTGGATACCATATGTAAGCCTTCTTCACAAATTTAATATTTTACTGTAGATTAGCTTATTACCTGTTAAATATTTGATTTAAATGATTATTATGTGTATGTAAGTTATAATATAGCTTAATATTGGATGTTAGCTTATTAGATTCTATTGTACTCATGTTTTCCATTTTGACTGCCAATATAGCATTTTTGTGATCTATAGATATTAATTGTTATAAGTTCTGTTTTTATGCTTAAATGATCCCATCTTATCATATTACAATCACCTGAACCAGTTTCATAGTTTGAGTCAGTCACTTTCTTTAAAAATTTCATTTCAGTCATTTATAAAGGGGTGTTTGGATTTGGGTATTGCGCTGAGTAAACTAGCTTGTTAGTGGGTAACTCTTATTGAAACCTTATTCTCAATATCCATTTAGATTAGTTCAGGCCTTACATTGGTATTTTTGAAGCTAAAAGTCAAAATATCCAATTGATCTTCATAAACAGCCATCTGTTGTGGATTTTGGATCCACAACACCTTAATTCAGTTCTTAACTAGTAGATTTAGGTTAATTAAGTCTTATTACAGGTTAACATAGCTTATTAAGTAATTAGGATCCATCTAAAGTTCATAAAAGTCAACAATACAAGTTTCATCAAAAAGTCAATTTCACCTATCTCAGATTTTTCCAAATATTGGGGAAATTGTTTTGAATTCTGTATAAGGTTTTAGGAGTTGAAATTTGTTCCTACTTGTTGTCTACCATCTCTACTTTAGTAGTCCATAGTTTTTATATTTTTAGGAATTTTACCCTGGGCCCCACTCACCCCCAAACACAACTGCAGGGAGAACATCTCCCCTGCACACCAGCAGATTCACCCATCACCACCACTTTGGTGGTGATTTGTGACCACCACAGTGGGCCCCAGACCTCAAAACTTGGTCCTTTGAACCCCCCTCCTACTAGGCTCTTAGGATTGACCATAGGTTTGACCTGAAACCCTGTGGACCCCACCTGAATTAGGCCTTGATCTTTGTCCCATTTTCTGTCTCAGTCCACAATAAGCAAGTGCTTATTGTTGCTTATTGGCTTATTCAGTGGTCCCCTTGTGCTTATTCTGGCTTAAACTTGTTCAATAAACTTATTAGAACTAGAATTAACCAAGGTGGGTCCCACATAAGCTCATTTGAGCTTATTTCCTATTTCAGTCAACAAAAGTCAACTGTGGAAGTAATAAGCTTCCATAGTGCTTATTAGTAGCTTATAAAAAAGTTGTTTTTATTAAAGTTGTTTATTTTTAAGTATAATATAGTTTTGTAAAAGAAAACTCAAGAAAAAACAACATAAAAATAAGTGATAGTTTCTATTTAATACAATTTAATTTTAATTTTCATTTTTAGATTTTTATTAAGTAAGTTGTGTTTTTATATTTTTATTAATTTCATTTTATATTAAAGTATTTTTAATAATTTTCTCAGATTTTTATTTTGTCTTTTAGTATTAATTATAATTAAAATTAGTTTTATTAATAATTAATCAATAATTAAGTTATAAATAGCATAATTAATTTTTATAAGGTAACACCTAGTTTTTATATTTTTTATAGCTTTTAAATGTTATAAATTAGTTTTATAAATTTTTTCATAATTTTCTAAGTCATTTTAGTATTATTTGTAATTTAAAATAGTTTAATTAATATAAATAGTTTTTAATTAATAAAAAAAAATCTATAAAAAGGCAAAAACATTTATTTTTATTTTTTATACTTTCTTCAAGTTCATTTTAAGTTTTAGAAATTATTTTTATAAGTTTTAAGTTTAATTTATAGTATTTATAATTTTTAGTTTTAATTAAATTAGTTTTAATTAAATAGTTAAATAGTTTTTAATTAAATAATTAATAATAAATAATAAAATAATCTAAAAAATAGTTTTCTTTTTAATTAAATTTTATTTTAAGTTTAAGTTTATAGAATTTTCATTTTTAACCCTATAGTTTATTTTTCCTTAAAACTCACATTTTTCTCAGTACGCAGTCGCGTCTGATTTTTAATTTGGTGTACGTTTATACGTTTTAGATATCTAGGTTTCACATAATTGTTTAAATAGTTTATCTTAGTTATTTTGTTTTATAAAAGCCTAGTGTAATCACACACACACACTTTATACCCTTTCCTGTTCACATTCACTGATCACAGATTCATTTTTAATAAAACATCGCACACCTCGTTGGGACATTACGACCCGGGGAAACACTGTATTCCACGGAAGCATTTGCCTTAGCTGTTTGACTATTACGGTTGACCATTCACAAGTGGCTGACTAATAATTATCTGACCGTTTGAGGCGAATCAGGATCTTCTTTTGTTGATCTTTAATGACAACAAACGTTCTCGTTCTATATCCTTGAAGGCGGAGTTACGTTCTATGAAGCTTGGTGACTTATCCATTGATGCCTAATTTCAGAAAATTGAATCTATTGCCACTATTCTCAATAGCCTTGGCTCTCATATTAGCAATGATGATGTGATAAACATTGCTCTCAAGACAAATATCAACATGTCTCGGATATCATCATTCATCGTGATCCTTTTCCGGATCTCAAGACAGTGCGCTCTATGCTCACTACGGCGGAGATGGGCTTGAAATCACTACGTTGGGTCAGCAGGGTTCAACAAAATGGGAAATCTGAAAGGATGATACACACTATCAATAACCTTATCTGTACCTTATTATTTTAAGCTCATCTACCACCCAATTATTAGACTAAAGATCTTAATATGGCCATTTATCTCTTAAATATTTTACGCTTGCGTGCCATTAATAATGAAATCCCACTTAATTGCTTTTTTGGATCAACACCTAACTATACCCTTTTACGCACTTTTGGGTGTCTTTGTTATCCACAGATTGATACTGATCACAAACTTGAAGCTCGGGCTACACCGTCCATATTCTTAGGTCATGTCACCAATCATCATAAGTATTGTTGTCTAGACCTCAACACCAATAAAATTATCATTTCCCGACATGTTATGTTTGATGAGACTGTTTTCCCGTTTGGCTCCATAAAACCCATTGCGAGTCCCTCTTATGATTTCTTGGATGACTCCACTAATGTCATTTCTAATATAATCAGATCATCACCTACTACTCAATCTACTACCCCACCTATTCAACCTGCTTCTCTAGTAACACCAACTCCAACGTCCATTGAGCCTATTACCCCAACTTACCCAAACACTTCACCTCCCCAACCGCCTCCCACCACTCCTATAGCATTCCTCAATACTGAACCATCTCCATATCCACATGATCCTGTGTCTCAAGATCAACCTAGTCAACCTGTTAACCCGAATCTGGTTTCGGTTCATCCCATGGTCACACATTATCATGTCAGGACTAATCATCCCACTCAACGTTTTAATCTTCACGTGTCTTCTGTTTTTCCTTTACCTAAGTCATATAATGTTGTGTTTCATGATCCTACTTGGCAAATCTTTTCTTTTGCAACTCGTTAACTTGTTAGAAATATATATGTGATAAAAACATCATAGTTACATATAACTACCTTTTTATAGCAAACTATGTGTGATGAGTATGATGCATTAATTCAGAATAAAACTTAGATACTTGTGCCTCAACCTGCGGATGCCAATATTGTTCGGTGTATGTGGTTATTTCGTCACAAGTTTTTAGCAGATGGTACTCTTAGTCGCTACAAGGCTCACCTTGTTGCGAAAGGCAATATTCAGATAGAGGTTGTTGATGTGGATGAGACCTTTAGTCCGGTTGTTAAACTGGGCACAATTTGGACTGTTTTTAGTTTGGCTCTTTCTCGACATTGGCCGATTCATCAGCTAGATGTCAAGAATGCCTTTCTTCATGGTGATTTGGCTGAGACAGTTTATATGCATCAGCCACCTAGGTTTCACGATACGTATTATCTTGATCATGTTTGTTTATTACAACGATCTCTCTATGGTCTTAAGCAAGCCCCTCAGGCTAGGTTTCAGCGGTTTTCTGCTTATATTACTCGGGTTGGGTTTAGTCATAGTCGGTGTGACTCATCATTATTTATTTATAGAAAGGGGACGAATAGTGGTTATTTGTTACTATATGTTGATGATATTGTTCTTACTGCTTCGTCTGAGATTTTGTTGCAGCGGATTATTGCTTCTCTTAGTCAGGAGTTTTCTATGACAGATATGGGTTCACTTAACTATTTTTTTGGGATCTCTATTACACGTGATTCTACAGGAATGTTCTTATCTTAGTGTAAGTATGCTACTGAGATTCTAGAACAGGCTCAGATGGTTGGTTGCAACCCTAGTAGGACTCCAGTTGATACTGAGTCTAAATTGAGTGATGATGGTGATCCGTTTGATGATCCTATGTCATATCGGAGTCTTGTTGGTTCCCTCTAGTATCTCACATTTACTAGACCTTATATTTCTTATGCAGTACAACAAGTGTGTCTTTATATGCATGATCCTTGGGAACCTCATTTCTCGGATCTTAATCGGATATTGCGGTATGTTCAGGGTATGTTAGACTATGGGTTACAATTGTTTTCATCTTCTACTTTATCATTGGTTGCTTTTTCGGACGCTGATTGGGCTGGTTGCCCTACTACTCGAAGATCGAATTCTGGCAACTATGTTTTCCTTGGCAACAACCTCCTCTTGTGGTCCTCTAAGCGTCAACCAACGCTTTCTCATTCTAGTGTAGAAGCTGAGTATCGTGGTGTTGCCAATGCTGTTGCAGAGACCTGTTGGTTGCGAAACCTGCTATGTGAGCAACATACATGTCACACCCCCAATTTACCTGACTTGCAGCGGAATGGAATACCTGGGGGTGTCTGTCATAGCACCACAGTTACAGTTACATTGAACGACCTAAAGTGTCGTTTGGAAAATACTGCATTTGATCATTGAAATAATCCAGAGTTTACAAAATGAGGTCCCCAAAATGTGTTGCATGTTTATGAAAAACAAGTCATACTAGATCAAATGTTTACATAAGTGCATGAAATAATGATGAGACGCGTCGACTCCGCGACTCCATGAAGGTCCAAATGCATGTCACATGAGCTACCTTAATAACCTGAAATACATTGCTAAAACGTCAACACGAATGTTGGTGAATTCCATAGGTTTGTAAAATGTAATGATGTACGGCCACCACAAGTAAAAGTGCAAGATAAAAATCTCATGAAAATTGTACAATAGACCTTAAGCTCATGACACCGAAGCTATGACTGATGAAACTATGCCCCTCCTGAATGTTCTGCCAAAACACTCAAATGTAAAAGACATGAAATGCATCCGCTTATGGTTGGTAAATATTACCACGGATGGAGGCGTCACCCTCGATAGATCTATCCACTCACTCTCGCTTACCGGTAAATTAACGGTTCATGATGATACAGGGGACTTATCACATGGCAAGGTAACTTAAGCAATGTACATATGTTTGAATACTTGGGCTCGTACTAAAATGATTGATGCAATGTATTCCCCCCGTGGGATTTGAAAACAATCAAAAATGTTGAATTGAAAACGGGGCTATGAAAACTCACCTTAACTGATGAAACTGTGATGAAGTGAAATGAACAACAATGAACAATTAGCTGCCGCAACCCAATATGATGGTACCATGAACATGTAATGAGCTGAAAAACAAGGCGCGCACACTAGCCGTAACCTAATATGAATGATGAACGATCTACTTTAGATCACCAAATGATGTTATGAATGTCCATGCACATGTTCCTATACCACTCTACTCTTTGGAAAATACTTGTTGTTATCAAAAATATATATTCCAAGACTTAGGAAAAATATGGCTATTAGAAAAATAAAACTAGTTGCAATATATATACTTATATATATATATATCGTATGTACCAATGTTTGTTTTGAAATTCTCGGTTTGAAATCTTTGAAATAACGCCTTGTAGTAATGAAAATATACTTGTAATCACTAATACATCATTAGTTATGAAATTGGGTACTTGGTTAATATTTCTAGAAAATCTAGAATTTAGTACGTAGTGTTATTATTATTTCTAAAAGCTGCCAATTATAGAGGATTTTTGCCGATAATGAAACGTGAATATCTTTGTCGTTATAAGCCCGTTTTACTTGTTCTTTATATCCACGGTTACGTCTTAACATGTAGTAATATATTTTAGAAAGCTTGACCCCTCCAGGTTACGTCTAAAGTCTCTTTTTGTCCGAAGAAAAACGTCCATCAGCATGTATTTTTCCGGAAAATACTTTTCGTCAATAAATTTGCAAAAATCATAACTTCTTCGTTATAAACTCTTTTTAATCCGTTCTTTCGCCTACGGATTCGTTTTTTGAAAGTATTTTCTAAAAATTTTGCCAAAGTTTCCTTTGTGTTTACTGATTTTCCTGGATTTACCAAAATGGGACAGCATGTTTATAAACTTGTTAGAAATCCATTTCCAAGGTTCAAAACTAGTTTCTACTTCAACCAAATCTCTTGCAAACTTCACAAAACTATACTAATCTTACCATACACCTTCTTAGGGTGCCATGGGTTCCTAATGACTAGTAATCAAGTTCATTTAACAAAGGAACACCTAAATCACAATCTAGGGTTTGTATGTTCAAAAAGTCTTCAAAAATAAAGTGGTATAACTAGTTTGTGCATGAAATTAAGCATGAATACCATGAGATACATGTGTTAATTAGATGAAAACATGAAAATAAATTTGAATACTCACTTTGAAATAATAGGTGATTAAAGGATGAGAAATCTTGAATTACTTGTGTTTTTGTTGAATGATTCTTGATTAGAATGATGAAATGAACAACTTTGTAGCTTTGTACTTTGAAAAATGATCACTTGATCTTGATTTTTATTATGGATTGTGGGTTTGGAGTGGAAGGGATGAGAAAAATGAGTTTATGATTCAAGAAATTTGTTATGTTTTTGTTTTGAAGGTTTTTGTAGATATTTATGTAAAGGTATAATATATTATACTAGCACATGGATACATAAGGTTAGAAAATACAGGTCAAGTAGTTTAGGGGGGGCATGGCCGGTTTTCAATGTGAACAAGAGATGCAAAGTCGGTTTTGAGTTGCTTAGAAAATATAATGTATTATTAGTTGTGGTTTTAGTGTAAGTATTAGTTATAATCGGGTACCGGGTTTGCTAGAAATAAATATTAACGAAGTTAACCGGGACTTAATAAAGTCATAAAAATGTTAAAAATATGTTGGGTACAATTACTGAGTGTTCGGGTGATTATTGTTTAGTTTTCACGAAAACCGTCTTAATATTCATAAGCTCGCGTTATAAATAAAATAAATTTCCAAAATACTGGGTAACTGAATGTTATAACTTTTATGATGATAAAATGGATATAAAAATATGTCGGGACCATTGTGGGAATATTTAGATATATTCGTCGTGTTTATAAACCGGGTGTTAACGTTTATTTATAAATAATTATAAGGAAAACGTTAAATGTATCAAATATATAAATTTGAAAATCCTAAGAGTGGTATAACATGTAAATGACCTACTGATGATATGTAGACTATCTCCAGTCCGTATGAAATGTCATTACTGATAATGCATGAATTCGCACCTGAACCAATACGGTTACGCAAATTTGAATACCCGTAAACTAAATTTACGATGAAATGTGTAATGCACGTGAATGATGAAATCTTTTCTGGAAATGAATAGTGTTCTGTGAATAGTAAAATTTCTGAATGCTTCTCGGAATGTCAAACTGACACAAAAAATGATGAATAGTAAACTGATGAATAGTGTTTTGATGAATAGTGTTTGATGAATAGTGTTTTTCCAAAGTTCGGGAAATGACCTGAAATGACCTGAAATGGTGAGTTGTGACATTCTTCCCCTCTAAAAGGAACTTCGTCCCGAAGTTCAGTTTATGTTGGTTTCTGAAAACATATTGGTGAAAAGGTGATGATATTCGAGAATTTCAGCGAACTCTAACGATCGGAATTCGACTCTGCTTCAACTGTTCGACCACACAGTCCATGATTTCTGTTGATTTTCTTACAAGGTCTGAGATTGTCATTTGGGTTGGATCCCTTCCAATGGAATCATGAGTGACTCATCTGAAAGTCATTTCTGGGGATCTGAAAACGTGAAATATGTTCATGTAATCCTGTTGTTCTCTGGCAATGTTCAAGTCTGACGGCCACTATGCCTTCTCTATCAAAATATAAATGGTCCAGTGTATATTGGTGTAACTTTCCAAGTTTTCTGAACGATAACATGCCTTTCCTAGGCAGAACTTTCTGCATAACTCTGCAGAACTTGAAGTTTTAATGGTTTACGACTTATTGAACTTGTAACTGATTCTTGACTTGTAGGAAATTTCTGGTTATTTCATAAATGCCTACTAGACTAGTGAGTTGAGCTTTTTCTGGGTTTGGCCCATCTATAGATGATCTGCGCTTCTTAATGTTTTAAATGTGGTACTGGTAATATATACTGCTGAATTCTGCCAGAACTCAAGTTTGTATGCTAGTTGGTCGATTCTAAAATGAATCTTAAATAGTCCAATATGCTAAAGGTTCAACCGTTCTTGTTATCCAATTTGTATCATGCCAATCAAAGGCAATGTTTTTAACTTAGTTTGTTCTCCCACTTGAATCTGGATGGTTTGTTGTTCAGGATATCCAATCCAAATGATGTGTGTTATTTACCAACCTAACTTCTGCCAGTTTCTCGCTGTTGGTGTGATAACTATTGTTGTAGATGAATTTGATTTATGTTAAATGATTAGTCCAACCATTTCTAGGGTCAATCACTCATGCTCTGAGCATACCTTCCTATGTTTGAATTGTTCTCTCGCTTTGACCATTGGTCTGAGGGTGATAGATGATGTTCACATCTAAATGGGTTTCTGAAGGAAATCCTGAAATAATCACCTGAAGTCCAAGTTGAATCGGTTTCCTTAACAGGAAAAACTGAAATGGGTACAATAAACCTTTGTGACTAATTCCACAACGTTCGGTCCTTCGAACTTGGCGTTATCTGAAAGGGATAGAATATAGGTAACAATTTGATTCCTTGTGTTTTTTTCCAACGAATGATAAGACATATGTCTTTCTTTGTCTAGTGGGTTTGGTCTCCACTACTGATATTCGTGATTAATTTGTGATGTCCTTCCTAATTCCTTCATCACATATACCAATATTCTTTACTGTCAAGTCACAAAATCCTAAATGCATAAGCGATGTTGTAGGGAAGTTGGTTCTGGAAATTTGTCTCGCGATGGTGAGTTTTGGTTGAAATATTTTTCTGAATAAACGAACTTAGAAAAATGGAGCAAATGATTTACTAAGTAATATTTTTCCTGATGATTCAAAATTTCAGTAGTTATGAAGTAGAAAAATGTTTTCAAACATGTTGTGATTAAGACTGCTTACCAAAGTTTGATGTTTATGTATATTTCTCATTGTACAATAGTGTTGCTAAAGATTGACCAAAAAGGATCGTACTTGTTCAAAATAGGAATTTCAGAAATCATTTTTCCACAAGGTATGTGATTTATGTAAACGCATCAAATTTATTTAAAAGTGAAAACACTAACATGGATAAGATGGTACAATAGGAAATGTTCGCTTAAATGCATCGATGTCTAACACTTAGTTCCTGAGGTTGAATAATGTCTATTGGTGGTTATCTGGCATAACTACAAGCATAGGTATTTAGACTAACTTAAGTCCTGAAATATTTTATCGTTGTAATTGGCAAGACGAATGTATCACTTGATGTTGTGTCGATGAATGTCTATTCTGTTTTCCCATGTAGATGAGGAGATATGTTCTGGTTTGATCCCTTGCTTGGTGTGAAGGTGAAGTTATCTGAAATTTCTAGAGACATAATGCCTTAGAGGAATCTACATCGATATTCTTGATTCAAACAATTGTCCTTTGTGAAAACTTACTGCAGGAAAGTTCATGTATGGATGAGGCCATGTTTAAATGAAATGCTCTACAGTCTCAATTAGAAGCTTGGTTTATTTCTATTGTGTTGTCCTGCGGACATTTATTGAGTTCAATCCTGTAGCTCAGTATAGCTAGTACCCTTGAATAATGACATTGGACAACTAAGTCAGAGATGGTGATTAGGATGGTCTCGCAGTATCTGAGGATTGTTGTTGAGTTATGAATTCTATCTCTATATACTTCTAGTTCTGGTTAGTAGTTCTGTAATCCTTTCATTGCTTTTATTGTATAAAGGAATCCTGCATGTAATTGATATGGAAAGTCTCTCCTAGGGAAGTCAATGGGAAAATCCAACTTAATGGCTAATTGGGTGACAGGTGGGGTAAGTATCCAGGGATAGTTCGGCAAAAGGGATGTTTATGAAAGAGTTCCTTTGTTTACAAAGCTTTCGAATGAAGATTGTTATTAACAATCCTTTGAAAAGATAATTATTTCCTTCATGGCATAATCCTTCCTGAATTTTACATAGGTGATCAGGCTATGTACAATTGAGGACTAATGATGCGATGTTGGATTTTGTCAAAATATCATAACTTTTATCAAAAGTTTTAGATGGTGTTCAACGCATTGTTATAAAAAATGGTGTCCTGATGTTTTCTTTCAAATAACATGAAAATTGCCTCGCGTAATAATAGTAAATACTTGGTGTAATGACAGAAAAATCAATTTATAGGATGGTAATAAAATAGCTTACTACAGAAATTTTTCTGTAAAACAATTTCCCCATATGATAGTAAAATAGCTTGAATGGTGTATTGGATGAGTGGGTGAATCTTGTCGAATGGTAATAGTCTACTAATTCGTCAAATACGAAATCAACCTAATCCCTGATAAGACAATGCTAAAATGTTGCGAAACGGTTGAAGTCTGAGCACTTGGGATAGAAAATGGAGTAAACGATGGTTATGATTATCACCTAGGTAACAAAGGATAGATATTACATTGGATAGGGAAGTGCTTAATAGCACTAGGTCATGTCATCGTACCAACGGTAAGTATAAAAGGAAAGATACAACCCTAAAGGGATCTAACTATGGTTTATATATTGAAACAAAGCTCCTCCTGTTGAAGCATTGTTGTTATCCTTGATGTTGCTAATATCCTGACGGTTCTCTTTCAACAGCTCACGCTATTCCTTGAGCGATTCAGTCTTGATTCCAAGTTCCTGATTTTCCTTGTCCCTTAGCTCCGGGCAGTCATTCTTGAAATGCCCAAAGTTTCCACATTTGAAGCAACTCCCTGGGATTTTCTGATTTGTGAGTTTCCTACAGTCTTCAGTCCAATGACCCTGCTTCTTGCACACTCCACACGTTTTACTGCAATGACCTCGGTGATATTGATTACACAGGTTGTAGTAAGGTAACTTTCCAATATACCTTCTCCTTGTGTGCGGTTCTTCAGCAAAGGCTCTATTCATTTCTTGTCCTTTGGGTGATTGTTAAGCAGCATTGCAACCTAGATTGTTGTTCCACTTCCTTTTATTGTCACTTTTGTTCCCTGATGTCTCGGCGTGAACTATAAGTTCCTTTGCTTCGATCGCCATTTTGATAATGTACTTCTCAAGTTTCTTGCTTTCCGGTTCATCCATTGCAGGACCTAGTCATGTTGATTCATAAAAATGAGTAGTGTACTTGTCAACATCATTTCCTACCATGATAAAGTTTAGTGTTTCCTGTTCCCTTGTTAGTAATTCACTTCTTACAAAAAAATGTTATACTCATCATCCTTCTTAGTTTCTCCCAAGAGTGTGAGTAGGCAGCATCAACTCCTACCATCTTAATATGTTTGGTCCACCATTCCTGGGCATGATTCTGAAAAGTGCATGTGGCGAACTTAACCTTGTATTCCTTACGACAGTCGCCACATTGAAATATTGTTTCTATTTCTTCGAACCATTTGAGAAATTTCTTTGTGTCCCTAGTTCTGCTAAAGGAGGGAGGATTGCACCCCATAAATTCCACGTGAGTAAGTTCCTTAGTGAGGGCGGTGGCTATGTTCTTGGCAATGACTTGTCCAACAGCAGCTTGCGTCATGCTTGGAGTGGTTTGCTTAAATTTTTCTTCATCAAATCATAAGTGGCCATGAGGGTATATAGTTAATCAAAGCCATCATATTCACAACACATGAATATAATACATGAAAATTTCGGTCTACGTGAACCGGTATCACAAATAGCACAACCATTTCTTACATAGTAGAGTCACACTTGATATATTTGTTTGCACAACAATCAAAAGACAACAAGTTCTTTAGACTATGTCCCACACCTTCTGTGGCTAGGATAATAGTAAAAGCTAGTGAGGATATAAATCTGGTCTAGGGACTTATTGGTGTCCCTCTGTGTGAAATCAGGTTTATGGCATCATAAGGTCGAGATAGTCCTGAAGTGGTGTCTGAAGTTGTGCATCTATCAAACCTTAGATAATGTAGGTTCTGAACCATTCCTGAAGAATCTGCGGATGTTCCTGTTGAGTCCGTGATATTGATATTATCTACTAGATGTCATCTAGTTCATGGCAAGTGGGAATGGAAAAGGAAAATGACAATGATGGTACCAGTGAATGAAATACTACCCTCCTTCGCGCTACCTCGCGACATCCAAAAGGTAAAACTAAAGTACACACTGTGGGAAGGCCAATAGTGTAATAAGTAACTGATGGTGGTGATAGTACCTGAGTAGTAAGTGCCCTACTAGTGATGGAAAGAAAACACACTATCTTCCTTGCAATAAGCATCCTAATAAGTCCATTAAGATTAATTCTGAATACACTACCAAAAGGCATTCTATGTACGGGCTGAATGATAGGAAAACTCTGTTCCTATGGCAAATCAATAGTACTAATGGTGGTGTAAATGCAACTGGTGGTATAATGGTAGTGGAAGATGATAAGGCATCTTCAATGTCGAAATCCGATAAAAGGATGTCAGGGTGAGTATCTGAAGACATGTCACTTGTGAACCAGGTCAATAAAATGATATACATATACGGATATGAGTATAAATAACTCCCACAGGGTATGTATGAAACAACATATATCATGATTATGCACTTATGATGAAATGATGAGATGCTATGCTGATGTGGTTATAGTCTAGGGTCCAAGATACATCCTAGTTCGCTATAACCTTAGCTCTGATGCCAATCTATCACACCCCCAATTTACCTGACTTGCAGCGGAATGGAATACCTGGGGGTGTCTGTCATAGCACCACAGTTACAGTTACATTGAACGACCTAAAGTGTCGTTTGGAAAATACTGCATTTGATCATTGAAATAATCCAGAGTTTACAAAATGAGGTCCCCAAAATGTGTTGCATGTTTATGAAAAACAAGTCATACTGGATCAAATGTTTACATAAGTGCATGAAATAATGATGAGACGCGTCGACTCCGCGACTCCATGAAGGTCCAAATGCATGTCATATGAGCTACCTTAATAACCTGAAATACATTGCTAAAACGTCAACACGAATGTTGGTGAATTCCATAGGTTTGTAAAATGTAATGATGTACGGCCACCAAAAGTAAATGTGCAAGATAAAAATCTCATGAAAATTGTACAATAGACCTTAAGCTCATGACACCGAAGCTATGACTGATGAAACTATGCCCCTCCTGAATGTTCTGCCAAAACACTCAAATGTAAAAGACATGAAATGCATCCGCTTACGGTTTGTAAATATTACCACGGATGGAGGCGTCACCCTCGATAGATCTATCCACTCACTCTCGCTTACCGGTAAATTAACGGTTCATGATGATACAGGGGACTTATCACATGGCAAGGTAACTTAAGCAATGTACATATGTTTGAATACTTGGGCTCGTACTAAAATGATTGATGCAATGTATTCCCCCCGTGGGATTTGAAAACAATCAAAAATGTTAAATTGAAAACGGGGCTATGAAAACTCACCTTAACTGATGAAACTGTGATGAAGTGAAATGAACAACAATGAACAATTAGCTGCCGCAACCCAATATGATGGTACCATGAACATGTAATGAGCTGAAAAACAAGGCGCACACACTAGCCGCAACCTAATATGAATGATGAACGATCTACTTTAGATCACCAAATGATGTTATGAATGTCCATGCACATGTTCCTATACCACTCTACTCTTTGGAAAATACTTGTTGTTATCAAAAATATATATTCCAATACTTAGGAAAAATATGGCTATTAGAAAAATAAAACTAGTTGCAATATATATACTTATATATATATCATATGTACCAATGTTTGTTTTGAAATTCTCGGTTTGAAATCCTTGAAATAACGTCTTGTAGTAATGAAAATATACTTGTAATCACTAATACATCATTAGTTATGAAATTAGGTACTTGGTTAATATTTCTAGAAAATCTAGAATTTAGTACGTAGTGTTATTATTATTTCTAAAAGCTGCCAATTATAGAGGATTTTTGCCGATAATGAAACGTGAATATCTTTGTCGTTATAAGCCAATTTTACTTGTTCTTTATATCCACGGTTACGTCTTAACATGTAGTAATATATTTTAGAAAGCTTGACCCCTCCGGGTTACGTCTAAAGTCTCTTTTTGTCCGACGAAAAAAGTCCATCAGCATGTATTTTTCTGGAAAATACTTTTCGTCAATAAATTTGCAAAAATCATAACTTCTTCGTTATAAACTCTTTTTAATCCGTTCTTTCGCCTACGGATTCGTTTTTGAAAGTATTTTCTAAAAATTTTGCCAAAGTTTCCTTTGTGTTTACTGATTTTCCTGGATTTACCAAAATGGGACAGCATGTTTATAAACTTGTTAGAAATCCATTTCCAAGGTTCAAAACTAGTTTCTACTTCAACCAAATCTCTTGCAAACTTCACAAAACTATACTAATCTTACCATACACCTTCTTAGGGTGCCATGGGTTCCTAATGACTAGTAATCAAGTTAATTTAACAAAGGAACACCTAAATCACAATCTAGGGTTTGTATGTTCAAAAAGTCTTCAAAAATAAAGTGGTATAACTAGTTTGTGCATGAAATTAAGCATGAATACCATGAGATACATGTGTTAATTAGATGAAAACATGAAAATAAATTTGAATACTCACTTTGAAATAATAGGTGATTAAAGGATGAGAAATCTTGGATTACTTGTGTTTTTGTTGAATGATTCTTGATTAGAATGATGAAATGAACAACTTTGTAGCTTTGTACTTTGAAAAATGATCACTTGATCTTGATTTTTATTATGTATCGTGGGTTTGGAGTGGAAGGGATGAGAAAAATGAGTTTATGATTCAAGAAATTTGTTATGTTTTTGTTTTGAAGGTTTTTGTAGATATTTATGTAAAGGTATAATATATTATACTAGCACATGGATACATAAGGTTAGAAAATAAAGGTCAAGTGGTTTAGGGGGGGCATGGCCGGTTTTCAATGTGAACAAGAGATGCAAAGTCGGTTTTGAGTTGCTTAGAAAATATAATGTATTATTAGTTGTGGTTTTAGTGTAAGTATTAGTTATAATCGGGTACCGGGTTTGCTAGAAATAAATATTAACGAAGTTAACCGGGACTTAATAAAGTCATAAAAATGTTAAAAATATGTTGGGTACAATTACTGAGTGTTCGGGTGATTATTGTTTAGTTTTCACGAAAACCGTCTTAATATTCATAAGCTCGCGTTATAAATAAAATAAATTTCCAAAATACTGGGTAACTGAATGTTATAACTTTTATGATGATAAAATGGATATAAAAATATGTCGGGACCATTGTGGGAATATTTAGATATATTCGTCGTGTTTATAAACCGGGTGTTAACGTTTATTTATAAATAATTATAAGGAAAACGTTAAATGTATCAAATATATAAATTTGAAAATCCTAAGAATGGTATAACATGTAAATGACCTACTGATGATATGCAGACTATCTCCAGTCCGTATGAAATGTCATTACTGATAATGCATGAATTCGCACTTGAACCAATACGGTTACGCAAATTTGAATACCCGTAAACTAAATTTACGATGAAATGTGTAATGCACGTGAATGATGAAATCTTTTCTGGAAATGAATAGTGTTCTGTGAATAGTAAAATTTCTGAATGCTTCTCGGAATGTCAAACTGACACCAAAAATGATGAATAGTAAACTGATGAATAGTGTTTTGATGAATAGTGTTTGATGAATAGTGTTTTTCCAAAGTTCGGGAAATGACCTGAAATGGTGAGTTGTGACAATACACCTTTGTTTTCTTCTACGCTTGTCTACTTCGATAATGTGAGTGTTCTATACTTATCTGCTAATCTGGTTCCGCATCAACGCACCAAGCATATAGAGATTCATATTCATTTTGTATGCGATTTGGTTGCTGATGGTCAAGTTAGAGTTATTCATGCACCATCCGGATATCAATATGAAGATACTTTTACCAAAGACTTACCTACAACTTTGTTTGAGGAATTTCAAACCAGTTTGAATGTCCGGTGTCCTCCTGCTCAAACTACGGAGGAGTATTAGTCGTATTTTCCTTTGGGCTAGGCCCGATTATGTTCATGTATGTTAGGCCCAATTATGATAGGTTATTGTGTGTATATATGCTCGATTATTATCAATAATACAACACGAACGTTTTCACAATCCTACAATATTATCATGATCATGCAAAATGTTTTACATAGTGTTTATATTTTAATCAACATTAATAGTAATCAATAGATGACCAAATAAATGAATGCTCATAGAGTATAAGGTTCCAACTGTTTACATTATTTCTTACCCTTTATTACATATTAATCGTGAATAAGAAAATCTCAAGAAAGCATTAGTATCTTTATCATGTAGAACAATAATTACTGTATGTTGTTAGTTTATGTTTTTATTGTATTGTATTTAAGTATTGGGTCGAATGGGTTGGATTGGGTTAAACCCAAAGCCAAACACCCTGTATGACAGTTAGAACAATTGATAGTTATAACGGTTGGGAATGAAACGTTGTGTTTCTTTGTGATAAGTCACAACGTTTCACAAACTTATATATATCCCTAAACCGTAGGATTTGTAATCACTTTTAACCTTTATATAGTTTTATATATTTCAAGTATTTGTATTATCTATTTGCATATACTTACTGCACATCAAATTCATATACGAATCACCATGTACCCAAAACATATGTCGATCAAAGATTGGTTTCATAAGGCACCTGTGACATCGAACCAACAGTGGTACCAGAGCCCATGCTCTGATTCCTGGAAGGAACCAATCGAAAACCTACCCGATATCAGTCAAAACAAAACAAACCCTATCCGAGAACCAAATCACACCGAGAGCAGTTATACTTCGTGGGACAGAAACAAGAGAAAGATATCTCCAGAGGCCAAAAGAATGTTGAAAGAAAAGATGGAAGAAGTTATCAGATTCAACACAAGAAAATTGAAGAACAAGAAAAAAGAAGTGGGAGAATCGAGTAAAACAAAGGATCGAAGGCCAAGATGTTTCATATGCCGAAAACGTGGGCATGTTTGTAGAAAGTGTCCACAACGAAAACAAGCATTGATCCCCACCACTCCTATCGAATCAGTAAGCAATTTATCACCCTCTTCGATTAATAATTCGACTAGTAATGAACAACAAGAATCAGAAAAGGCTTTATACCAAGAATGGGTTCATGTACTTACCGATTATATGATAGAAGGATCTGATAGGAATGGTTGGAATAATATTTGGTACATAAGTTCAGCCTATAAACATCACATGTCTCCCATGAAACACTTATTTAAGAGATTGCATAAAAGGTTTAAGGTAGAAGGCGTTGAGGAAGATGAGAAAAAATTCATATTCTCATATGGTGTAGGAGAAGCAATTGTAGGCACTAAGAAAGGGGATTTGTTGATATCTAATGTTCTATATACTCCAGAAATTACGTTGAATGTTTTGAGTTTAGAACAATTGCAAGATCAAGGCTTTATCATAGATTATGGGAAAGATACTTGTGAAATTAGATATATGTTTGATAGTTGGGAAAATAATGCAAGTGGTGATATTGAGATGAAAGATCAAGATGACAATGAAATAATTGCACAACACAATAGTTTCTTAGAGGATTATTTCAAGTCGTTAAGTATGGAAGAAGAGTGTTCTTTAATAAAAGGTTTAGAAGATCTTAACATGGATAAGAATGAAGAACATGACTACTTGGATCAAGATTATATGAGTCTTAATGGAACATTATATGCAATGAAGGTTAATACCTTTCCTAGACTCGTTTCTTTCTTGAATTTGATCAAAATAGATAGATTGGTGTATACAAACTGGGAAATATTGAGCAAAAGGTTTATTGAGATGCTGGAATGGTTTTACATGGGTTTTATGAGTCAAAACATACTAGGAGAATTGCCACCCACTATTGGGATGACAAAAGTAGACTTGCTTGGATTGTACAAGATTGTAGATGAGATGGGAGGTTACATGAATGTCACCTTCAACTACAAATGGGATATGGTTGCTAAGATATTAGGATTAACAAGTGAAGAAAAGGATTTAGTCAAAGAATGTTACAAAGAGTACATAAGTTTGGTGAAGATATACTATGAAGAAGCACTAAGAACAAAGCAAGAAAAGGCAGAAAGTGGCAAAGATGGCAAAGATGTTGCAGATACCTTACCACAGCCTGAGGCAGAAAGTGATGAAGATGGCAAAAATGTTGCAGATACCTTATCACAGCCCAATGCAGAAGATATGGAAGAAGACATAGTCGAATCACCTAAGAAAAAGTTCAAGACTGAAATGGAAGTGGATAAAGGAATGTACAAGACAGCAAACTCAGAAGGAAGTAGTGAAAGTGATGACTTTATTGTCATTGTTTGAAGAAAAGCACCATTCAGCAGCAAGAAGGAACAACAACTAAGTAATTAGGGAGGAAATGTAGAACAATAATTACTGTATGTTGTTAGTTTATGTTTTTATTGTATTGTATTTAAGTATTGGGTCGAATGGGTTGGATTGGGTTAAACCCAAAGCCAAACACCCCGTAT
The DNA here is from genome assembly GCA_030686995.1 of Artemisia argyi. Taxonomy (NCBI): domain Eukaryota; kingdom Viridiplantae; phylum Streptophyta; class Magnoliopsida; order Asterales; family Asteraceae; genus Artemisia; species Artemisia argyi. The sequence goes on along the minus strand of CM060685.1, from coordinate 199,115,938 downwards.
GACAGTTAGAACAATTGATAGTTATAACGGTTGGGAATGAAACGTTGTGTTTCTTTGTGATAAGTCACAACGTTTCACAAACTTATATATATCCCTAAACCGTAGGATTTGTAATCACTTTTAACCTTTATATAGTTTTATATATTTCAAGTATTTGTATTATCTATTTGCATATACTTACTGCACATCAAATTCATATACGAATCACCATGTACCCAAAACATATGTCGATCAAAGATTGGTTTCATAAGGCACCTGTGACATCGAACCAACATATCATATCATCTCAATATCTCTATGTGCATTTTTTTTTCAAATCATCAACATTAATATTCATTGGTTTGTTCATATCTATTCAAATTTTTGAAATCATATTATTTATTGGAATTTCAGTCAATTGGTCAATTGGTCATGATTTGGTATCTATCAGTGGTTGGTCTTCATCTTGTCGACATCATGGTTCTCTAGCCTTTCGGAATTTTGTCTCAGTTTCTATTAGTGGTCTAATTCTCAAGGTCTTGTGTTTTATTTGTTCCTTCTCGTGACAATTTAATATGTTGGGCAAATAATAAAAAAGGTAATATACTTGCCACAATTTCATCGAATGGGTAGTGAACTATTTTTTTTTAGGGTAATTTTCTTTCAAAATCATCATCTTTAGAGTATTTTGTAAAAAATTTGGACAATTTTGCCCCTCATAGCTAATACAAATTTTTTTTCCCGAAGGGTAAAATTGTCCAAAAATTTTGCAAAATACCTTAAAGATGATGAATTTGAAAGAAAATTACCCTCAAAATGAAAAAAATAGTTCACTACTCATTCGATGAATTTGTGGCAAATATATTACCTTTTAATATCATTTGCCCTAATATGTTCAGGTAGGATTCATCTTTATTTATATTTCATGTTCTTTTTTCTTTGGGTCCTACTCTCGTTTAATTATCTTGCTTAATCGAGGTGGGGCGCCTTGTATTGTACGTGGTTGTTTCGGGGTTCCTTATAATATTTTGCCTTTCTAAAAAAAAAAAAAAAAAAAAAAAAAAAAAAAAAAAAAAATTATTGGCATTTCATAGTAGTTGCTGAGTAGCTTCTCATCATACTTTTGGTTTTCCACTTGTGGTGTATTATTGTTTCGGTTACAAATTCAAACTAGCTTCTTTCACTGTTTGTTGTTTTGTTATTATTTTAAAACTTTGAAAGGGAAGTTTCCTATACGCTAGAGACAATTCGTGTAATTGTCAAAAAGTCTACTACAAATAATAATGCAACTACCAGACCTCCATACATTAAAGATAACAAGGAACCCACACGCTTATCCACATCTTCTATATATACAAACACATTCCGAACAAATTTATGTATATCACCCAAACACTCCTTCGCTTCTTTTTGTAACAACACATAAACCCTTTTTTGTTCAGAAGATAAACAAACTGATACACATAATAATGTCTTCAGTAAATCATGACAACTTTGCTCACTTAAAAATCCCCCTTGAAATTATACTATCCGCCACAAACAACTTTGATGAAGAAAATGTCTTTCGCGCAACTGGTTTTGGAAACTGTTACAAGGGACAGCTTTTGTGGTCCGGTGAGTTGATTAACATCGATGCTCAGAGGTTAAAGAAAGAATGGGATGATAAAATTGAACAACAATTTTGGATGGAGATTTCAATGCTTTCTAGTCTCGAGCATAGAAATGTGGTTTCATTTGTTGGATTCTGTGATGAAAATGGTGAGAAGATCATCATTAACAAGTATGAGAACTGGGTAAGTCTGAACAACCTTCTAAGTGGCCCGAGGTTGACATGGGTGCGAAGATTGGAGATATCTGTCGGTGTTGCGCAAGTGTTGAGTTACATTCATTATGACGAGTCACGTGATTTTAGCATTATACATCAAAACATCGAAAGTGAGACGGTTCTATTAAATGATAATTGGGAACCCAAGTTATCTGAATTTAGACTTTCCATGAAGATTGAAGCATCCCAGAGGCATGATTCATTCCATGTTGATAAAGTTTGGGATAGGGAGGGGTATACAGACCCGGCATATATAGAGACAAAGAGTGCACACCACAAGTCAGATATATATTCCTTTGGGATCGTAATGTTTGAACTACTGTGTGGTAGGAAAGCAGTATTCAACGACGACCAAGATAATAAGTACTTGGCTTCGGTGGCTGTTACCCATTATAGGGAGAAGAAACTCGATGAAATAATTGATTGGGACCTATGGAATCAAATGGGCTCTCAATCATTTAAGATTTTTGCAGAAACAGCGTATGACTGCTTGAACAAAGAACGATCGCAGCGCCCAAATATTGATGAGATTGTCACAAGACTTGAGAAAGCGTTAGAACTTCAACTCGAACATCAAAATGAGGTAAGACGGTTTTTCCTCTTCCATCTTTCTATCATAATAAGTACTGCTATCTGTTTGAGTGCAAATTGGCTAATAAGTATGGTTATACTATGTGAGTTAGTGACAAATTTTATGAATTTCTTTTTATTTACCACTTTCTAAGACTTTTTGTAAATGTCTTTTTCTTGTAATTAAATATATATTCATAGCAGTTATATCATGTAACTTAATAGTCACAAATTTTTCATATAAATTTAAAATAATAATAATAATTAGTTGTACTCTATTACCAGATTATTATTTGAATTTTCGTGTAATTATCATTTTATATTGTATGAATAAAAATAGTTATCGAACAAGATGACCATTATGAATTATTTATAATTATTTTTTAAATAAAATTACACAAATATATAGTTAAAATCCTGTTAGTGTGACTTATGTCACAACTATGTGCATGCATGAAGGTTTAAAACTAGTATATGAAGAATAAGGAGAATATGAATATGGATTGTTAAAGTAATATTATTATTTGACTCGCCACCCACACTAAAGCTTATTAGTTAATCACCCATTTTACATAAACAACTGACTTACCAACTTGCTAAGCCAACACACGTATCGATCAGTTAAATGCCTTTAGTGAAAGTCGTCACTAAGAAATTCTACTAACAGCATAGTTAACTGCCTTTAGTGAGTTTAGTGACGAAATATCTTGTCACTAGGTATCAATAAGCTTATCATATGATATTATAAAAACAAATGCTCAATTTCTGCTATAAACCACGTTTAAATAGCTGGTAAAACTAACAATGTTCATTGAAAATTCAAAATACTAATTCCATTAATGTAATTACAACACGTTTTATGTCCAGAATACCTAAAATAACGTTCTTTACAAAAAGGAGCAAAAACAAACTCATCTATAACCTACTAAATGGAGAAATGAGAAAGCTCATGATGAGCAAGTTCCCAGATGAGATGTCTTCTAGATTATTGAAGCATGATCGCTGTTTCATCCAAACAAGTACTTGAGGACCTGCATCATATCATCTCTGACTTTGAGACCTATTTGCCAACATCTAATTGCATGATCGAAATTGCCAAAATAGTACTTTCTCCATTAGAATTGCAAAAAAGAGGGAATTGTTCACTACCAGAATTTTAACTCTTAGGAACTATTCTAAGATTAAAGCATATATATTTGTCCAAACATCCAAGTTTCTGATGTCCAAACAGCATGTAATTGCTCTGAAAAACAGCATACAAACCTTTAAAGATAATTAATTGCCAATCGCTGCAAAAAAACATGTAATTGCTGCAAAAAAACATGGTTGCTGTAAAAAACTGTGTCAGAACAGCATATAAAAGCTGTAATTGCTGCTAAAAAATAACATACAAATATGTAATTGCTTTTTAAAAAAAGAGCATGTAATTGGTTCAAAAACTTGTTTCCAAACAGCCATGTAAAGGCTATGTCCAAACAACATATAAAATCTGTTAAGACAGCATATAAGCTTGTCCAAACAGCCCATCTTTCTGCTGTCCAAATAGCATATAGAAAGTGTTTAAAACACCATAAAAACCTGTCTAAACAGCTTTTGAAGTCTTTAAAAACTTGTAAAAAGCAATGTGCAACACATATAAAAGATTTAATGACAAACCCAGGCAGAATTATAGAATCGGGTAAAACCTGGCGGGTGACACTGGGTTTTGAATTCTTAAAAACCGGTTTCTTTTGACCCGTTATCTAAGCCGCTTCGACCGGTCGAACTAGCATGGTCGAATCGGGTTTCAAAACATTCAAAAAAGAAAAGTGGTATTGTAAAAGTACTTGTTGATGTCTGCAAAATTTTGTGAGCTATGACCACCCAACCGATATTTTGATAGGACATCCTGCAAACGTTTATATGAAACTGGGGGAGTGTCCCTGGTAGACGATTAAAATTAGAAACCACGGGATTGCTGAGTTACAAAGTAAAATCAAATTTTTATAAGTAGTATAGTTATAAAATCTATCTGTAGCTTAGCAAGTTCATTACGACATACACAAGGTAGTATGTATGGCCTTGCCCTTTTTCTTCAAAATTACATGTAAGCTACATATGAGTTGTCCGTCCCCTTTTTGTTTGTGTCTTTAACCTCAAAAATTAAACTTTTAGGGACTCTAATCTCCAAGTATTTTCTCATTTCAAAATTATCTTCAAAGAAAACCACAAATATTATACTTATGACGAATTGACTGGAAGAGAAGCAACTTCCCTTTTACGGTTCGACTCATTTACTTGTAAATTTGTCAGTCCAGGACTCCAGGTTATGGTTTGTCTCTATGTGGGGATAAAAAAAAATAATAACTGATAAGGAAAAAGGTCTATTAGGTCACTGGTTAAGACTCGATAGTGACCCACAGTGTAATTTTAGTGAATAAAACTTTCTAAATCCTTTTTATTAACAAAAATAAAAAAATAGATTATTACTATTGTAATAATATGGCTATAAAACATACTTATTAGAATATCATTATTACTAAGTAATGTTTTTGGGGTATTATAAGCATACTCATGTGTCTGCAATTTCATTCACAGGTCGGATACCATAGTTTTTTCTGGATACCACTTTATCAACTTATCTTGAGTATTCCAAGCTACTTTATCACCTTCTACCCTTGAACCTTATGCAATCATTTAGCAATTTCTCAAATTCAGAACTCTTTTGTGCCAGCAGTCTTTATCATTAATACCTTGTACTCCAATATACCTTCCAACATATTCATGTTTCTCACTGCTCTCCAATTTCATATACACTCATCTTGATATTAAACTTGTCAACCCTTGAATATACACTCAATTTCAGATTACCAAATATCAGCATCTTACTGCTCTCTAATTTCATATCCACTAAATTTCAGATTACCAAATATCAGCATCTTACTACTAGTTTTTCTTTCCACAGCAGAAGAGTTCTTCCCTTTCAAAATCAGCAACTTGGCTTTTAAAGTTTCCATCACAACATTTAATAATATGTCTCTCTCCATTCCTTTCAATATCCTGAAAAATCATTCAATTCCAATATAGTCAAATAAAGTATCTTGCAACAGCTACGAAAACATGTCACTGGAAGCAACTTCAAACATCAAATGACAAAATATCAACACTAAACAAAAGTATATTGCAACGATAACAATTTACTGTTACACAAAGCACATGCCATAGTTTTTTTTCTTCTGAACACCACTTTATGAACTTATCCGGCCACAAGACAAAAACATGCCTTTGAATGCAATGAGGGAAAGTATCGCCCATGTAGATCAAATGCTTTATAACACCTTAGGAGCAAATATATTGACTACATTAACCAAGACTATATCTCAACATGAAGTCACACTAATCAAAACAATTCAACTTAATAAGACCATTCACTTGATCACTTCCTAAACTTCTAAAGAATGTTAAGAGTATTTTAATTACTATCCACAAACATAATGACTATAAACTACAAGATATATGCAGAATTAGACCTAACATGTCTTAGACATGGTTAAGGAATTTTATCAAACACTTTGTAGGCATTATTATACTCCCTTTTTCTAACTCACATTTTAACTTGATTATTTTACAGATAATGAATGAATTTGCTCACCTTAGAGTCCCCCTTGAAAATATCCTATCTGCCACCAACAACTTCGCTCTAAAAAATGTCATCGGAGAAAGTCCATTTGATAAGAGATACAAGGGACAGCTCTTGTGGTCCGGTGAGTTGATTGATATCTATGTTCGGAGGTGGAATAAAGATATATGGGATGATGAAAAAGAACAACAGTTTTGGACAGAGATTTCGATGCTTTATTCTCTCAAGCATAAAAATCTGGCTTCTCTTGTTGGGTTTTGTGATGAAAATGATGAGAAGATCCTCATTATCAAGCTTGAGACCAGGTATAGTCTCACCAACTCTCTAAGTGACCCGATGAGGTTGCCATGGGTGCGAAGAATGAAGATATCTGTCAGTGTTGCACATGCATTGAGCTACATTCATTATGATGAGCCACGCGATTTCAGTGTAATACATCGGCAAATCAATAGTAGCACCATTCTATTAAATGATGAATGGGAACCCAAGTTATCTAGGTTTGAATATTCCATGAAGATTAAAGCATCTAAAAGGCACCATTCATTTCATACTAATACACTTCAGTATCGGCCTGGGTATGGAGACCCAACATATATTGAGACTAAAAGTGTGACCCACACGTCAGATATGTATTCCTTTGGGATAGTGTTGTTGAGTTGAGATCCATGAAGAATCCATACATGCCATAGAACATATCAACCAATTATAGCCACCCATTTATATTTTCCACCTTTTTTTTCAAAACAACGTATCTTGCAAACGGTAAATCTTCAATCTACAAAAAAAATATCATCGCGACGAGAATTAAATGATCTTTCTATAGATATGCATTGTTATATACTTTCGACGAACTTTTTTTTCGCCCAGAAAGAATCATATATGATTCGTAAAAATCATATATGATTCGTAAGAATCATATATGATTCGAAGAAATCGAATCATATATGATTCTTACGAATCATATATGATTTTTCTGGGCGAAAAAAAAGTTCGTCGAAAGTATATAACAATGCATGTCTATAGAAAGATAATTTAATTCTCGTCGTAATGGTATTTTTTTTGTAGCTTGACGATTTACGGTTTGCGAAATATTTAAGTTTTAAAAAAAGGGTGGAAGTTTATTTTTTTATTTTGATAAAAAAAAATGAATGGCTAAGATTGCTTGATGAGTTCTATGGTAAAAGTTGGATCTATAAAGAACTTTTGGCTAGTGTTGTTTCAACTACTGTGTGGTAGGAAGTCAGTAAATGACGACAAAGATGATAATCATTTGGGTCTGCTCGCCATTTCCCATTATCGAGAGAAAAAACTCGTTAATATAATTGATAAGGATCTATGGAAGCAAATAGACATGCATTCATTCAACATGTTCGCGGAAATTGCGTACGAGTGTTTGGACGAAGAACGCTCGCGACGACCAAATATAGATGACATTGTCCCTAGACTCGAGAAAGCTTTGAAACTCGCACGCGAAAATAGGCCGGTAAGACCTTTTCATTTTCTATTTTATGGTCACGCCATAATATGTTTTCCCTTTTCATTTATGTTAATCTCAACCAAAATTTTAAATGAACAATATGAGATGACAAAAACAAACCAATTTTATCATATTGAATCACTTTTGATTAACAAAGACACATCTCCGCTATATATAAAGAGAAAACTAATTTGCTTAGAAACCATCAAACTGAAAAATATGAATTTGTTAATCTACGCATACTTTCTATTCCTTTCAATATTTCTTTTCATGACTAATTATAAGCTGAAAGTTTGACACAATAAAAAAGAAGAGAGTTATATTAAATATCAAACTTTTCTTACCTATTAAGAGACTTATCCCCACCATCCATCTAAAAAGGAATCAATATTTGAGATTAAAAGCATTTTAAAATTTCACACATTTTTTATAATTTAAATATCTCTTAAACCGTTAATCGTTAAGCGAAAATAATTACACCATCGCGACGAGCATTTAATTATTTTTCTATAGACGGGCACTTTGATATACTTTCGACAAAAAAAATCATTTTTTTCACGTTTTTTTTCGTGACCGAAAAAATCATACTCCCTCCGTCCCATAATTATTGTCCACATTTGACTTTTATAGTCTTAGTTTTCAAATTTGACCGTAAATAATTTTCTTTGTGTTATATATTATTTGATGCAAAATATATAAACGGATTGGGTTTAAAATGTATTTTTCATTGGTATAATTTTCATCAAGTATTATATAACACAAATAAAAATATTTAAGGTCAAACTTGCAAAATAAAGACTTCAAAATATATATATGATATATATGATATTACATATCATATATATGATATTACATATCATATATGATATATCATATATGATATTACATATCATATGATATGTAACATCATATATGATATGTAATATCATATATGTGATTTTTTCGGCCACGAAAAAAACGTGAAAAAATGAAAAAAAAGAAGTTGTCGAAAATATATCAAAGTGTCTATCTATATGCAAAATATACATGATATTACATATCATATGATATGTAATATATGATATGTCATATATGATATTACATATCATATGATATGATATGTAATATCATATATGTGATTTTTTTCGGCCACAAAAAAAACGTGAAAAAAATGAAAAAAAAAGTTGTCGAAAATATATCAAAGTGTCTATCTATAGAAAGATAATAAAATGCTTGTCGTAACGGTATATTTTTTTGGTTTAACGATTAACGGTTTGAAAGATATTAATATTTGAAAAAAAAATGATGAAAGTGAGTTTTTTTTTTTTAAATTGTTGGGATTAATCTCATCAATTAGATCAAATAAAGATTGAGGGAAGATAGAGGGTGGAGATTAGTCTCTTGGTATATAAAAAAAATGTGGTCCTCAAATGATCTTAAAACAATAAAGAATGTACATCCATTTCATACACGAAACACATAACATCAATTTCGCAACTATTATTACTTGCCCTTTAAATTTTCGCCGCTATACACAAGTAGTCGCCTACTCTATATAAGTGGTATAATTTGTATTTAACGCTTCATGTTTTATTCATATATTTTACTACTACTTGATAGTACAGTTGTAAATTTTAGGGCCATTTAATAGGAGCAATTGTATATATATCACTAAAACTTGCATATTTGTATATATATAAAAACCATGCGTAACTTGTATTGTACATCATTCTTTGAAAATTTGTATTTTAAAGAAATATGCAATAATTTGAGTTTTAATGAATATATATGCAATTCTCCATTTAATAATTAATCTCTTTAGTCTTGGTCAATTATTGATTTAACCATTTAAACTTTTAAAGCAACGTTTTTATTCTTAACTTACTTTGTTCATTTAAAGAGACCACTTAACTTTCAATGATCTTTTGATAAAAACCCTTAACTTTTGATAACTCTTTGACAAAATCTTTTAACTAACATTTGACAACTTTTTTAATCAATAATATTAAAAGACCTATTATCTTGATTACCCGTTCCGACCCATGATACTTCGCGTTTTGTGGTATTAAGTTATTAGGTTAACTATTTTTCTTGTGTTTAAATCAAGGTTACCGTTAAGTTTGTTTTGACCATTTTAACTTTTTAGACTATGTTTGGCGACAAGCTTTTTAGATCATTTACAATACGTAGTTAGTGCTTAATATTTTTTAATATTTGATGATTTTGATCCATTAAATGTCACATACGCATAAAAGTATTCTTCGAGTTTAATACTTGTCAATACTCACTACCATATACATATAAAAGTACATTATTTATTAGTATACATATAATTTATACATATTTGTACATTAAAAGTTCGGGTTTGGGTTCGGGGTACGGGATTTATGCTATCCCCATCCCCGCCCCATCCCCGGTTTCATAATCCGGGGAATTCCCCGTCCCCATCCCCATCCCCGGTCAACTCGGGGATTCCCCAGTCAACTCGGGTTTGGGGATCGGGTACGGATTTTTTGCCATCCCTACTTATGATTAAAAATAATTTGTGTATTGATAGAATATCTCTGCTTTTGTGATAGATACACTCTCCGCCCAACCACCTTGCTCACCTAAGAATCCCCCTTGAAGATATAGAATCCGCCACCAACTACTTTGATAAAGAAAATTTCATAGGCACAGGTGGATTTGGAATGAGATACAAGGTACAACTCTCGTGGTCCAGTGAGTTGATAGATATAACTGCTCAAAGGTTAATTAATAAAGAATGGGATGATGAAAAAGAACAGCAGTTTTGGACGGAGATATCGATGCTATCTAGTCTCAAGCATAAGAATCTTGTTTCTGTTGTTGGGTTTTGTAATGAAGTTGGTGCAGAGACCATCATTTACAAGGACGTGTTCAGGGGAAGGCTCGACGGCTATCTAAGTGACCCGACATCTCTGACATGGGTGAAGAGATTGGAGATATCTGTGGGTGTTGCGCATGCATTAAGTTACATTCATTTTGATGAGCCACGCGATTTTAGCGTTATACACCGGAACATCAGCAGTGAAACTGTTCTACTAAATAATGACTGGGAACCCAAGTTATATGATTTCCAGCTTTCCATGAAGATTAAAGCATCTGAAAGGCACCATTCTTTCCATACTGATTCAGTTTGGTCTACAAATGGGTATACAGACCCAACATGTTTAGAGACCAGCATTGTGAACCACAAGTTAGATATCTACTCCTTTGGGATAGTATTGTTTGACCTATTTTGTGGAAGGAGATTTGTAATTTATGATCAAGATAATAAGTATTTGGCTCCAATGGCCATTTTCCATTACAAAGAGAAAATACTAGATGATATAATTGATCCGGATCTATGGAAACAAATGGATCCGCAATCATTCGACAATTTCGCGAAAACAGCGTATGAGTGCTTGAAAGAAGAACAATCGCAACGCCCAAATATGGATCAGATTGTCACAAGACTTGAAAAAGCTTTGGAACTTCAACTGAAAAGAGAAAATATTGTAAGATCTACTTTTTCATTTTCATCGATCGATCTGTCATAATATGTACTGTCTTTATTATTAATACTTTACTGATTAACGTATTTATTGCAGTTGATGTTAAAGGAACACTCAATAGTCAAAGATCCATTATCATTCATACATCGGAAGGTAAATAAGTTCTCTGCTAAATTTAGGTAATTAAGTGAAAATTGAAAAAGTAAAAATAACACAAACAACGCGGGTAGAGACTCGAACAACCAAGTTTGTCCGTCAGGTTTATCATTTTGGTGTCGTTGCACTATTTCAAAATGTTCTCTTTTACGTAATCTATGAGCTGAGATCAATATAGATTTCATATTTGCAATAGAACAAATAAATCAATCATAGTCATTCATTTTTTTTATCTAAATTAAAAAAAAAAAAAAAAAAAAAAAAAAAAAACTATTTTCAATTTTTTTTACAACATATCTTGCAAAAGATAAATCTTCAAGCTACAAAAAATACACCATCGAGACGAGAACTAAATTATCTTTTTATAGACATGCATTGATATATACTTTCGACCATTTTTTTTTAATTTCCGCCCATAAAAATCACATGTCATTCGTAAAAATCACATATGATTCTCACGAATCAAATGTGATTCGTAAAAATCACGTATAATTTGATTTTAACGAATCACGCGCGAGTTTTACAAATCACATGTGATTTTTCTGAGTGGAAATTTTGAAAAAAAAAAGTTCATCGAAAAAAAAAGTTCGTCGAAAGTATATAACAATGCATATTTATAAAAAGATAATTTAATTCTCGTCGTGATGGTATGATTTTTTTCGCGTAACGATTGACGGTTTGCGAGATATTTAATTTTTAAAAAAAGTGTGAAAGTTTATTTTTTTATTTTGATAAAAAAAATGAATGGATAGGATTGATTTATTGATCCTATGGCAAACTAGACGAGTACCGGTGCATAGTGACGAGATATTATAATGGTAGATAGTTTCCGTGATAAAAATAAGTTTATCGGTTATAAACGAAAAGTAGTAAAAGTTTGAGAATTTGAGGATTAAACATAATGTTTTGAAACCCGGATCGACCCGGGTGGTTCAACCGGGTCAACCTGATGAGTTGGGTCAAAAAATTGATCAAATTAAACCGGGTCAACCTGTCGGGTTTAAAGGCGCCCCTGGTCAACCTGATTTTCGTTGTGTATTAATAATTTCCTTTTGAAACATATGTTTTCAACATTTCCTTTTGTAGTATAGATTCAATATTGCCAAAAAGTATCAGTATGTACATGCAGGTTGACTGAATAGAACCATCATATGTCTTTGAGTAGATAATGAATAGTGAGGCACATAAAAATCATGGAACCGCTAAAAGTTTGAGAAATAAACAAATTAAATATAGAAAAGGAAACATAATAAGAATCACAATTACACGAAAGCGAGTTGTTTCACCAATAATAGCAGTTATTTCATTAACATTTATGTGGATTAGGTGAAATAACTTACCATTGATTCTTTGTATTTGAAATTCTCGGTCAAAGTGAAACCAAATATTGAGATCCATTATACTTAATTTTGGCTTACATCGAATATCAACTCAAAAAGTTAAATCAAACACATTAAGTTAATGTAACAGAGCTTTTACCAATATTTTAATTATACTCAATAGTGTACTAACTCACAATTATACTCACTTGGGTAACGGGTCAAAAAACGTCGAGTGAATATTTTACCCGCCGAAGAAAAATAACAACCTAATTCAACCCACGTGAAGCCAAACGAATCATCTGTGTTATTGGTAGTATGTTGTTCAGAGGAGTTAACTTTTAATTCTTCTTGAAAAACTAAGGTACAAAACAACAATAGCATCAACTATTAACATCGAGTTTCACCACAAGCACCAAAGCTATTTTATTGCTACGTTATTGCTAGTATCAAGATTACGGATACTTCGTAATAGGATGCCATTGTCTACTCCGTGCAGTCATACCTGGTTACAATCCTAATTCCTACATATATCCGAATAATGTCATTCGAAACAGAAAAGAGCAAACCACAAAGATAAACTTGGTAATGATTTGTGTATTATTGTATAATTGTGTGTATTACAAAGATTACAATAGATGACTATATATAGACTTAGGTTAAACAAGTAGGGTGGCTAACATAGCTTATAGGGCCGGGCCTAAGCACTACTAAATACACTGTCTAATATACCCCCGCAAGCTAAGGCCGGGAAGTGACCTGTAGCTTGGAGCGAAGCCAAACAAACCGTTGTGAGGGTAGAGGCTTAGTGAACACATCGGCAATCTGATCATCTGTCTTTATAAATTGAACACAAAGTCTTCCTTGGGCAACCTTCTCTCGAACGAAATGAAAATCTACTTCCACATGCTTTGTTCGCGCATGAAAAACTGGATTCGCTGACATGTATGTGGCGCCTAAGTTGTCAGACCACAGCGTGGGAACCGAAGACTTTGGAACACACAATTCTGTAACAGTGTTTCAAGCCATGTGAGTTCAGCAACCGTATCTGCTAGAGCTTTGTACTCGAATTCTGTAGATGATTGTGATACAGTCCGTTGTTTACGAGCAGACCATGATACTAAGTTTGAACCAAGATATATAGCAAATCCCCTGGTGGATCGACGGTCATCTGGGCAACCAGCTGTAACACCCCCAAAATTCGATACAGCGGAAGACTCAACAAGCTTTCGGGGTGCTACGGGGATTGGTATCCAACACAAGACAATATAGAACGAGATAAAGTAAACATAGTAAAAACACAACCAAATACGGGGTTTTAAGGTTTACATTTATCCCAACATCATTCAGAGTTAGGCCCAAAATAAAATAACAATAGGTCCAAATTTAATTATCAGAGTTTAGAAAATATAGATCCATAACCGTGTGCCACAGCCGAGCCTTCCAATCCAAGCATGCACCTCAACACTTAATTACCTGAGAAAACGTGCTAAAAGTCAGCTTTCGCTGGTGAGATCATAGGTTTAAGTTCAACTAATAATATAGTGGACATGTACGCAAAACGCTTGCTAGCTAGACTAAGGATTCGCTAAAAGCCTGCGGATACCCTCCGCTCTCAACATAACGCACGGATACCCTTCCGCAACAACCAAAACACACGGATACCCTTCCGTAACAACATAGATATTCGGGTAACCCCCGCAATACCAATAAATACTCGGATAACCTCCGAAGTATTAATAACCTATAGGTGCACACTACAGTATCTAAATAAGTCAACCTTGAATAGTACACACGAAACTATGTGACTAAAGCTGACAATCCAAATAAGCCAACCTTGAATAGTACACACAACAAATATGTGACTAAAGCTGACAATCCAAATAACCAAATAAGCCAACCTTGAATAGTACACACAAAAGGTGTGACTAAAGCTGACAATAGATCCTAGTCCATACGCATAGCAAGTTTAGAAAGAATATAAAAGCGATAATAGTCCACGTAAAATAATTTGCACGTTTCTCACCCCAATCGTTGAAAACATAGTTCAAGAGTAAAAAGTGGGGCTATGACTCACCTCAAGTCCAGAAATATAGCAAGACGAGGTAGGTAGCAATAAGATGTATGATAACTCACGAAACAGCAACTACGGACTTGGCACGACCTAACAATATTAACTCTTTCAGAAATCATTTCCTCAAATATATAATATTCCCAAACCCGGACGAGAATCCGTTTTATTACCGAAAATCCATTTCGTATTAGTTTGGTGTATTTGCGTTTGGTATCCATACGGGTGGTGGGTCGACTCAAAACAAACCAACAAGATCGCACATAGAACATATAATAAACTATAGATCTAATATTAGCCCAATATATCATTTAAATAAATCGCCAAAGTTTACCGAATCCGTCGATTTGATAATCCTCATATTTATTTACGTAATATACCGTTCCAAGATTACACCCAATCTAAGGCATATATAAAACACATAGCACATAATTACTATATAGTATATATCGTAGTTTAATAAATTCCTCGTATATATCGTCAAATTGGCCAGATTTCCCGATATATACACTCGCAATCTATTACCCTTTACATATACTACAACCTATGGGCGTCGTAGGATACGATGCCCACTAATATATTCGTTTCATATAACCAAACAACCCGACTCAACCTTACGGTTGGGTGGTTATTTATTTATAGAAAACGTCTATATTAGTCGTCATATATCCGAGACAACACGAATGTCGCAAATAATAACTTACCTGGACCCGAGTGACGACAATTTCGCCTAACTCAATAAGTTTATTCGTTATATATCCAAAACGACTTTTTATTTAACGTTTCATAATTGTCGGGAGTTTTCCCGTTTATAACACAATTTTTATAATAATAATACGTTTAATTAATATTACGCCACTTTCGTAGCCTAATATGTATCTAATCGTATTATTTATAATACGACTCGTGATTATTATTATTATTAATATACGCGTTTATATAGATATATATACGTTATTCACGTATATACTTTCGTATAAACGTTCATATTACTAATAATTATTATTACGAGTTTTATTATTCGCGTTTTATTTTTAATATTTATTGAGTTACACGAAATGGTCATATGTCCGAGTCATGACTCTCGGCTCATTGTCCAAGTCCAATAATAAACCAAAGTCATAAAATAACCAATCTCCGTCCAAACACAATCTCCAACACGGGCTACAACAATAAGGTCCGACTACGGTACCCGACTAACCTATCTCCGTCATCTAATGACCGTCTCATAACCGGTCCTCATATCACTTCCCATTCGACAACAACTTCTCAATATACAAACCGTAAACAATAATCAATATCAAATGTCCAATTCGGCCCAAAGTGTTCGGCCGAGAAATAATACCACGACAAATATAATAATAACAATTCATAACAACATAACAATATAACAAATTGTTCACCAATATCACAAATAAAAAGAATAACATTAACCATGTTAACGTTTGGGTCGGTTTACCAAGCCAAACCCGAGCCTTCGACTCACTTGAGTCATGGCTCAAAACCACGAGTCACGAGGACTCGAATCAACCACCTCAAATGCCATCAACATAAGCTCCAACGAGCACAACCAAACTGCCAATTTGACCACATAGGGTCGCGGCAAAGAATAACCAAACACAGCCGAGAGGTCGCGACTCACAAGAGTCGATCCACAGAAATAACGAGCCCAAGGCTCGAGTCACAACTAAATACCAATCCGACCACAAGGTCATCGGCAACAATAAACCACATACGGCAACGGGCCGTGACTCTAACGAGTCGAATCAAGAATCCAACACAAACAACATATGAAACCATAATCTCAAGACCAAGAAAACCAGTAGATCGAGCCCTTAAGCTCGGATCAATAACCATGCCGTGAGTCTTAGACTCACGGTTCGAATTAACCCATCAAGAAACCAACCCGGATACCAAACTTTTTATTAAAAACGAGTTTTCATCATAAACCCACTCAAATCTTAAATACATCGTGACCAAGGGTCGCGTTTAATTCAAAAACACGAGTAACACTCGCCTCACCTTCGATCTAAAAAGCTCCAACTCGTATAACACTTCGAAAATAATGATTTGTGGTGAGAAATGGTGATGATTCGTAATGATAAATGATGTTATAGGGCGCGTGTTGTTGTAGATCTAAGAGATTAGATGTTGTAGATGATGAATATGGTGGTGATTTAGTGAGGTGGTCGGCGGTGCACTGTGGTGGCCGGAATAATTTATGGGGCGGCTAGGGTTTGTAAGGGAAGAGAGGATGAGAGTGAGGTGAAAGAGAGAGATAAGAAAATTAGTGTGTGTTGTGTTTGTGTGTGGATAAAAACCGGATCCAAACCACCCCTTATTAGTTAACCTTTTTTTTTTTTTTTTTTTTTTTTTGTGTTTAAAAGTTGATATTAGATGTAATAATAATAATAATAATAATAAAGTAATAATAATAGTAATAATATTAAAGATATTATTACGGTGGAGCGGGTATTACGGGTAAATGTAAAAACACGTGGCCCGAACCCGAACTCATTTTAAAACTTCCATATCCCACGAGAACCTCTCGTAATTAATTAAAATATATAACGGACTCGTTAAGACGAATCATAAAATTATGTTAGGTAATCCTAGTGCCAAAGTCAACGTAGTACCAAGTGAGAATTCAATTATACATCACCGATCACATAATCAAGAACGAATTATGAACATAATTCACGAATACCATAACGTCATTAATTAAAACATCCATAAGATAGGTCTTACAAGTTCGTTGTGAAATGAAAATTTCAAATAAAAATTATAAACGAACTTATATCGAAATGCGGATTTTTAAAATGGCTCCCTAAACTGCCGGTTGTCACATCCTCCCCGTCTCAGAAGGAAACCCGTCCCGGGTTTCACTCGGAAAAATGTCCATCTACGAAGTGAAAAGCTTCGGATATTTCTTCCTGAACTCGTCCTCACGTTCCCACGTAAATTCCGGTCCATGTCGGGAGTTCCAACGAACCTTGACGAGCGGAATGCGACTCCTCTTGAGTCGTTTAACTTCACGATCTAAAATCTCGATCGGCTCCTCCACGAAATTCAATTTCTCATCAATACGAATGTCCCTCATTGGAATGACGGGCATTTCATCAGAAAGGCACTTCTTCAAATTACTCACGTGAAACACATCGTGAACTTTGCTCAGTTCAGACGGTAATTCCAACCTATAAGCCACGGGCCCAATTCTTTCTAAGATCAAGAATGGTCCAATGTAGCGCGGGTTGAGTTTACCACGTTTCCCGAAACGTATTACACCTTTCCAAGGCGAGACTTTCAGCATCACTTTGTCTCCAACCTGGAACTCTAAAGGTTTACGTCTCTGATCGGCGTAGCTCTTCTGCCTATCTCTGGCGGCTTGCAACCGATCACGAATCTGGGCTACTTTCTCGGTAGTTTCCAAAATAAGCTCAGGGCCTGTAAGTTGACTATCTCCAACTTCTGCCCAACCAATAGGCGAACGACACTTTCTGCCATACAAAGCTTCGAATGGTGCAGCCTTAAGACTTGTGTGGTAGCTGTTATTATAGGAGAATTCCGCAAGGGGCAAATACTTCTCCCAGCCTTTACCAAAGTCTATGATGCATGCACGAAGCATATCCTCTAACGTCTGTATGGTCCTCTCACTTTGACCATCGGTTTGGGGATGATATGCAGTACTCATATCAAGCCTCGTCCCCAAAGCCGTTTGTAGTGATCGCCACAAAGCTGACGTAAAACGACTATCACGATCCGAAATAATAGATATCGGGACTCCATGACGCGAAATAATTTCCTTCACATATAACCTCGCAAGCTTATCCACACTATCATCTTCACTAATAGCTAAGAAATGAGCAGACTTTGTCAGACGGTCCACAATTACCCAGATAGCGTCACAACCGCTAGCTGTCCTTGGTAATTTGGTAATGAAGTCCATAGTAATCCGCTCCCATTTCCAGACTGGAAGTTCTGGTTGCGTTAGCAGTCCTGACGGTCTCTGGTGTTCAGCCTTAACCTTGGCGCATGTCAAGCACTTACTAACGTACGACGCTATTTCTGCCTTCATATTTGGCCACCAATAGAACTTCTTAAGATCTTGGTACATTTTATCGGAACCAGGGTGAATGGAGTACTTTGACTTATGCGACTCATGCATAATCAATTCTCGAATTCCTCCATATAACGGTACCCAAATCCGATCTCCAAAACATAACAATCCATCCGAACGCTTAACAAATCCTTTCTCATTATCAGCCATCCCAAATATGTTCTCGGCAGATCTATTCTCTGCTTTCAATGCTTCCGTTTGAGCTTCGAGTATCTGAGATGGTAATGGCGATACTATAGTCATTCCCAATGACTTAACTCGTAATGGTGGTATCCTTTCTTTTCGACTAAGAGCATCAGCAACAACGTTTGCTTTACCAGGATGGTAGCGAATTTCACAGTCATAATCGCTTAGCAACTCGATCCAACGTCGTTGTCTCATGTTGAGCTCTTTTTGATTCAAGATGTGTTGTAAACTTTTATGGTCAGTAAATACAACACACTTGGTTCCGTACAAGTAATGTCTCCATATTCTTAAAGCAAAAACCACAGCACCGAGTTCCAAATCATGGGTAGTGTAGTTTTTCTCATGCTTTTTGAGCTGTCGGGAAGCATAAGCTATCACCTTCTCTCGTTGCATTAACACGGCTCCTAAGCCTTTATGTGAGGCGTCACAATAGACGACGAAATCCTCGTTACCTTCTGGTAACGCTAAGATAGGAGCGCTACACAACATTTTCTTAAGCAATTGAAACGCTTTCTCTTCTTTATCTCCCCATTCATACGTAACACTCTTTTGAGTCAATTTGGTCAATGGTTTAGCTATCTTCGAAAATCCCTCTATGAATCTTCGATAATAGCCAGCTAAACCCAAAAATTGACGAACCTCGGTTGGGGTTGTAGGTGCAGCCCAATCTTTTATTGCTTCAATTTTTGCAGGATCCACGTGGACTCCTTGTCTATCAATCACGTGACCCAAAAATTGTACGGTCGGAATCCAAAATTCACATTTCGAAAACTTGGCATAAAGTTTCTCCTTCCTGAGCAATTCCAAAATGAGTCTTAAATGCTCCTCATGTTCTTTCTCACTCTTTGAATAAATCAGAATGTCATCGATGAATACAATCACGAACTTATCCAAGTATGGCTTACACACACGATTCATGAGATCCATGAATATTGCTGGTGCGTTAGTCAACCCAAACGGCATCACCTGAAACTCGTAATGCCCGTAACGGGTTCTGAAAGCCGTTTTCGGAATATCCTCCTCACGAACTCGAAGTTGATGATATCCCGATCTCAAATCGATCTTCGAATACACACTTGATCCTTGGAGTTGATCGAATAAGTCATCGATCCTAGGTAACGGGTATCGATTCTTCACCGTTAACTTATTTAACTCTCTATAGTCAATACACATACGAAACGATCCATCCTTCTTCTTCACAAACAAGACTGGGGCTCCCCAAGGTGAAGAACTTGGTCTTATGAATCCCTTTTCGGCTAACTCCGCCAATTGTTTCGACAACTCTTCCAGTTCGGTAGGTGCAAGACGATAAGGCGCTCGTGCTACAGGTGCAGCACCGGGTATCAACTCAATCTGAAACTCCACTTGTCTAGTCGGTGGGATTCCCGGCAAATCATCGGGAAACACATCAGAAAAATCACGAACTATAGGCACATCTCCAATACACCTTTCCTTTTTCTTCGTCTCTCCCTTCTCAGAAATTTGAGCTAAGAAAAGATAACATCCCTTCTCTATTAGCCTCGGTAACTTAGTGCAAGAAATCACCGCTAATCGGGATGGGCTCCTAGAATCCTTTCTGTCTCCTAGTATATTTAGGACCTCCTTTCCGTATGGTACACGCACGATCTTCTCGTCGCAAAGTATGTGAGCACGATACTTCGACAACCAATCCATACCAATGATTACATCAAAACTTCCTAACGTGACGGGTAGAAGATCTATGTTGAAAGGGTGGTTCAAGAAATTTAATGTACAACCGCGAATGATGGTATTAATCCTTTCTATGTTTCCATTAGCTAACTCAATATCATATCCAATTCCTAAGGCCATCGGGGGTTTCTCTAGTAAGGGTGCAAATGTAGTGGACACAAAACTCCTATCGGCGCCAGTATCAAACAGTATGGAAGCATAACGATTATTGAGGAGGAACGTACCAGTAACGACGTTCGGATCTTCTCCTCTCTCGTTCCCGAGTGCATACACTCTTCCTTGAGCAGCTCCAGCTTCCACACGTTGGTCCCCATTATCTTGTCGTCCACGATTTCCTCCAGCTCCACGGTTTCCATAATTGTACCCATTACCACCCGAGTCTTGATTTCCACGGTTCCGCGATTCTCTACACTCATTCCTATAGTGTCCCTTCTTTCCACATCCATAACAGGTAACATCTGCCTTGTTTCTCATCTCAGGAACAGCTTGAACCATTGCAAGAGGTCGAGCTCTACAGTCCCTAGCTGTATGTCCTTTCTTTGAGCAATTCTGGCATTTCACACTACACCATCCAGTGTGATGCTGATGGCAACGATCACACTTGGGTGCGTCACCGTTCTGATTCTTCTTGTCTCCATTCCCAATAGCATAAGCCTTAGCTTGTCTCTTGCTTCGGTGATCATTACTCTTAGAGTGACGGTCTCTCTTTCTCTTTCCATTCTTCTCCTTATCAGCTTCTTCTAATTCCAACGAATCCATAAGTTGTTGAGCAATTGTGATTGCCTCATGGATGTTTGCAGGCCTAGCAGAAATTACATCATTCCTCGTAGCTACAGGCAATCCATCAGTATACCTCTCAATCTTTTGAGTCTCGGTTTTCACCATGTCAGGGCACAACAAGGCTAACTCCTGGTAACGACGATTGTAAGTCGCCATATCATTACCTTTCACCTTGTGATTCCAAAACTCAATCTCTAGCTTCTTGACCTCATTCCTTGGGCAATAAGTCTGAATCAACAAGGACTTAAATTGCTCCCAGGTCATAGCATATGCTACATCACTCCCAACTGCATTTCGGTACTTGTTCCACCAAGTCAAAGCTTCATCCTTGAAAGTAAAAGAAGCGAACTTTACCTTCGCATTCTCCGCACAACCACTGACATTAAACACTGACTCAGTCTTCTCAATCCATCTAACCAAGTAAACCACTCCTTCATTTCCACCAAACTCAATGGGTCCACAAATCTTGAATTCCTTATAATGACATCCATTAGCACGAACAGGTGGAAAAGTTCCAGCAGAATTGTTGGAATGATTTGACTCAGCGAGTAGTTCAGCAACTCTTTGCTCCACGAGTTGGTTGATCATTGCTTGATCCACAGTAGGTGCATTAAGTGGAACATGACCATTGTCTCCCTGAACATCAACATTTTGATTCCTGTTGTTACGGTTAGTGGTGTCCAAGTTGTCAGGAGTAGGGGTTTCAACATTTCGAGTAGGTCGACGGCCTCGACGAGCAGGTGTAGGAGTAGTCACAGCAGGACCAGTCCTAGTAGACCTAACAGGGTTTCGACGGGGTGCCATTGATCTGTAACATCACACAAGTTCATGAATCTCCGTTAGAACTTATTGACATGCTCAACAAAACATCTCAACGAAATCAAGTCATAGCAAGAATGGCAACGACACGCTATGTAATAATAAGCGAATAAGGACTCAATTTCCATATCACCCAAAATCACATAATACCATATACTAACAACCATCAATCATACAATAGCGATCTAACATCGTTCCAACCAACGGATAACACCAACATACTAATCGTTCCAAAAAGACGAATACCAAACAAAATACATCAAAATATGATAACTAGCTTTTCTAACCGAACACTCCTCGGCTAAGAAAGCAACAAGATAATATAACTCGAGTAACTAGCCACGGGGCTGACGGAGAATCCTCAACTCCTGCCTCAAGCCATCAAGATCCCTCCATAACGATCCTAACTCCACGCTATGGGTGTCTCGGTCTCTCTTGAGGTCAGCCACCTCCTTCTCTAGCTCGGCATTCCTTTGCCAAAGCTTGCGGTCGGCCTCACGAGCAGTAACGAATCCTCGCTGCAAACTATCGATATGCTCATGAACATCCATCAAAACTCTCCTCAGCTCAGTAGCCCTGCCCACAGCGACAGTCAAATCAACTCTCAAATCTGCTAAAAACTCTCCAATAACTCTCTCAAGTCGATCAGATACGTGTGCAACTCTGTCACTAAGCTCAGTAATCCGAGCCCACAACCTGCCAACCTCACCCAACTCTGCATGCTCAGCAGAAACCTCAGACGATGCATCCGACTCAACGGGACTACCAGGTGGCAACTCAAACAAGAACGGATGATCAGGTGAATCGGGCTCAATCGGGTGCACAGGTGAATCAGGCTCCTCAGCCTGAGCTGGTGGTGCTAACTCATCATCATCATCATCAGGCATCTCATCCTCCTGAGGGTCATCCTCCTCCTCAGGGTCATCATCATCACCATGCTCAGCCTCCTGAGGGTCATCCTCCCGCTCAGGGTCATCAGCCTCATCCTCACCCTCGTACTCCTCCTCCTCATCGGAAGAGTACCTCATCACTCGTCGTCTCCTACTAGGTGAACCATGTGAAGATGTAGTAGGTGATCTAGGACGACGACGCAATGATGTGGGTGGCGCCTCAGACAGAAGAGAATGAGCATCAATCTGTAAAGGTGATGGAGTAGGGCGTACCGACATGCGTGCAGTAGCTCGGTGGGCAAAGCGTGGTGCCACACGAGCCAAAGCCTGATGAAGAGTAAGCTGCCTCGATGTACCAGGGAGCCCTAGAGAAGATGAGGGTCCCTGCGTAGATGCAGCAGGTAGTGCTGAAGTAGAAGCTGCCTGTGACACAACAGCTGTAGACATGGCCATCTGGTAAGGGTCATCAGATGCCATAGTGAACTGTGCAGGTAAAACTGGTGCAGTAAGGATGTCCTCAACGACATCAGGCACATGGGAGGCCATAGTCTGTGACAACGGCGTAGGGTAGGTGTAAGTGTTTCAAAACAACTTAAATCACAACTCATAAAATCGTACCAAATATGTACATCAAATAGTACTATATAACCTTAATAAAGGAATTTCAAAGACCGCATTTCTAAAAATGTTTATAAAACATATAGACCATATAAATCCTCAAGAACGCCATCTTAATACTAAAATCCATAAACCTCAAATCATCTCAAATATCTCATAATACCTCAAATAATAGAAGATGCTTCGGCTTGGCGGGCTGGCGGGCGGTAGTCAAGGATCATTTTCTATAAAAATACGGTTATAGTTTAGGCGTTTATTTACCTAGTTCTCTATAACCTTGGCTCTGATACCAATCTGTAACACCCCCAAAATTCGATACAGCGGAAGACTCAACAAGCTTTCGGGGTGCTACGGGGATTGGTATCCAACACAAGACAATATAGAACGAGATAAAGTAAACATAGTAAAAACACAACCAAATACGGGGTTTTAAGGTTTACATTTATCCCAACATCATTCAGAGTTAGGCCCAAAATAAAATAACAATAGGTCCAAATTTAATTATCAGAGTTTAGAAAATATAGATCCATAACCGTGTGCCACAGCCGAGCCTTCCAATCCAAGCATGCACCTCAACACTTAATTACCTGAGAAAACGTGCTAAAAGTCAGCTTTCGCTGGTGAGATCATAGGTTTAAGTTCAACTAATAATATAGTGGACATGTACGCAAAACGCTTGCTAGCTAGACTAAGGATTCGCTAAAAGCCTGCGGATACCCTCCGCTCTCAACATAACGCACGGATACCCTTCCGCAATAACCAAAACACACGGATACCCTTCCGTAACAACATAGATATTCGGGTAACCCCCGCAATACCAATAAATACTCGGATAACCTCCGAAGTATTAATAACCTATAGGTGCACACTACAGTATCTAAATAAGTCAACCTTGAATAGTACACACGAAACTATGTGACTAAAGCTGACAATCCAAATAAGCCAACCTTGAATAGTACACACAACAAATATGTGACTAAAGCTGACAATCCAAATAACCAAATAAGCCAACCTTGAATAGTACACACAAAAGGTGTGACTAAAGCTGACAATAGATCCTAGTCCATACGCATAGCAAGTTTAGAAAGAATATAAAAGCGATAATAGTCCACGTAAAATAATTTGCACGTTTCTCACCCCAATCGTTGAAAACATAGTTCAAGAGTAAAAAGTGGGGCTATGACTCACCTCAAGTCCAGAAATATAGCAAGACGAGGTAGGTAGCAATAAGATGTATGATAACTCACGAAACAGCAACTACGGACTTGGCACGACCTAACAATATTAACTCTTTCAGAAATCATTTCCTCAAATATATAATATTCCCAAACCCGGACGAGAATCCGTTTTATTACCGAAAATCCATTTCGTATTAGTTTGGTGTATTTGCGTTTGGTATCCATACGGGTGGTGGGTCGACTCAAAACAAACCAACAAGATCGCACATAGAACATATAATAAACTATAGATCTAATATTAGCCCAATATATCATTTAAATAAATCGCCAAAGTTTACCGAATCCGTCGATTTGATAATCCTCATATTTATTTACGTAATATACAGTTCCAAGATTACACCCAATCTAAGGCATATATAAAACACATAGCACATAATTACTATATAGTATATATCGTAGTTTAATAAATTCCTCGTATATATCGTCAAATTGGCCAGATTTCCCGATATATACACTCGCAATCTATTACCCTTTACATATACTACAACCTATGGGCGTCGTAGGATACGATGCCCACTAATATATTCGTTTCATATAACCAAACAACCCGACTCAACCTTACGGTTGGGTGGTTATTTATTTATAGAAAACGTCTATATTAGTCGTCATATATCCGAGACAACACGAATGTCGCAAATAATAACTTACCTGGACCCGAGTGACGACAATTTCGCCTAACTCAATAAGTTTATTCGTTATATATCCAAAACGACTTTTTATTTAACGTTTCATAATTGTCGGGAGTTTTCCCGTTTATAACACAATTTTTATAATAATAATACGTTTAATTAATATTACGCCACTTTCGTAGCCTAATATGTATCTAATCGTATTATTTATAATACGACTCGTGATTATTATTATTATTAATATACGCGTTTATATAGATATATATACGTTATTCACGTATATACTTTCGTATAAACGTTCATATTACTAATAATTATTATTACGAGTTTTATTATTCGCGTTTTATTTTTAATATTTATTGAGTTACACGAAATGGTCATATGTCCGAGTCATGACTCTCGGCTCATTGTCCAAGTCCAATAATAAACCAAAGTCATAAAATAACCAATCTCCGTCCAAACACAATCTCCAACACGGGCTACAACAATAAGGTCCGACTACGGTACCCGACTAACCTATCTCCGTCATCTAATGACCGTCTCATAACCGGTCCTCATATCACTTCCCATTCGACAACAACTTCTCAATATACAAACCGTAAACAATAATCAATATCAAATGTCCAATTCGGCCCAAAGTGTTCGGCCGAGAAATAATACCACGACAAATATAATAATAACAATTCATAACAACATAACAATATAACAAATTGTTCACCAATATCACAAATAAAAAGAATAACATTAACCATGTTAACGTTTGGGTCGGTTTACCAAGCCAAACCCGAGCCTTCGACTCACTTGAGTCATGGCTCAAAACCACGAGTCACGAGGACTCGAATCAACCACCTCAAATGCCATCAACATAAGCTCCAACGAGCACAACCAAACTGCCAATTTGACCACATAGGGTCGCGGCAAAGAATAACCAAACACAGCCGAGAGGTCGTGACTCACAAGAGTCGATCCACAGAAATAACGAGCCCAAGGCTCGAGTCACAACTAAATACCAATCCGACCACAAGGTCATCGGCAACAATAAACCACATACGGCAACGGGCCGTGACTCTAACGAGTCGAATCAAGAATCCAACACAAACAACATATGAAACCATAATCTCAAGACCAAGAAAACCAGTAGATCGAGCCCTTAAGCTCGGATCAATAACCATGCCGTGAGTCTTAGACTCACGGTTCGAATTAACCCATCAAGAAACCAACCCGGATACCAAACTTTTTATTAAAAACGAGTTTTCATCATAAACCCACTCAAATCTTAAATACATCGTGACCAAGGGTCGCGTTTAATTCAAAAACACGAGTAACACTCGCCTCACCTTCGATCTAAAAAGCTCCAACTCGTATAACACTTCGAAAATAATGATTTGTGGTGAGAAATGGTGATGATTCGTAATGATAAATGATGTTATAGGGCGCGTGTTGTTGTAGATCTAAGAGATTAGATGTTGTAGATGATGAATATGGTGGTGATTTAGTGAGGTGGTCGGCGGTGCACTGTGGTGGCCGGAATAATTTATGGGGCGGCTAGGGTTTGTAAGGGAAGAGAGGATGAGAGTGAGGTGAAAGAGAGAGATAAGAAAATTAGTGTGTGTTGTGTTTGTGTGTGGATAAAAACCGGATCCAAACCACCCCTTATTAGTTAACCTTTTTTTTTTCTTTTTTTTTTTTTTTTTTTTTTTGTGTTTAAAAGTTGATATTAGATGTAATAATAATAATAATAATAATAAAGTAATAATAATAGTAATAATATTAAAGATATTATTACGGTGGAGCGGGTATTACGGGTAAATGTAAAAACACGTGGCCCGAACCCGAACTCATTTTAAAACTTCCATATCCCACGAGAACCTCTCGTAATTAATTAAAATATATAACGGACTCGTTAAGACGAATCATAAAATTATGTTAGGTAATCCTAGTGCCAAAGTCAACGTAGTACCAAGTGAGAATTCAATTATACATCACCGATCACATAATCAAGAACGAATTATGAACATAATTCACGAATACCATAACGTCATTAATTAAAACATCCATAAGATAGGTCTTACAAGTTCGTTGTGAAATGAAAATTTCAAATAAAAATTATAAACGAACTTATATCGAAATGCGGATTTTTAAAATGGCTCCCTAAACTGCCGGTTGTCACACCAGCCCAATCTGCATCTGAGAAGGCACGTAAATTAAACGAAGCATCCATATAGGCATGTAGAAGAGATCCAGAGTTTCGTTGAATCAATAGACCATACCCAGAAGTACCCCGTAAATACCGCAATACCCGTTTAACCGCCGTCCAGTGATTAGTAGTGGGAGAATGCATAAACTGACACACTTTGTTGACTGCATACGTAATTTCGGGCCGAGAAAGTTTAACATACTGTAGAGCTCCAACAATTTGACGATATCGAACAGGACTGTCGAAGGGGGAGCTATCACCAAGAGAGAGATGTGCAGTACTCGAAATGGGAGATGCGATTGGTTTAGATTCAGAGAGACCTGCACGAGCAAGAATATCCAAAATATACTTCTTTTGAGATAGAATAATGTCAGCCCCTTTGGGAACAATCTCAATACCCAAAAAGTATGATAAGGAACCCATATCCTGAATAGCAAAGAGTTTTCTGAGACTGTGAACAACATAGGCAATCGCCTTAGGATTGTTCCCTGTAAGAATAATATCGTCAACATAGACAAGCATGTATAATAAAGTGCCACGAGCAGATAAAATGAACAGGGATGGATCAGTCTTGGATCCCTTGAAGCCGAGACCAAGTAATGCCGTAGATAATATGTGAAACCAAGCTCGTGGGGCCTGTTTCAGACCATAAAGAGATTTGTGTAGAAGACACACATGATCTGGTTTATTCAGATCCACAAAACCAGGTGGTTGCTGTAAGTAAACTGTTTCTTTAAGGTCACCGTGCAAAAACGCATTTTGTACATCCAGTTGACGCAGAGGCCAGCCTTTAATGACAGCAATGGATAAGACAACTCATATGGTAGTTGCCTTGACAACCGGACTAAATGTTTCATGATAGTCAATGCCTGGTTGTTGATGAAAACCTTTAGCGACCAAACGTGCTTTGTAACGCGTAATGTTGATCTTTCTTAATTTTGTATACCCATCTAGAGTCAACAATATATTGGTGTTAGGAGCACGTGAGACCAAGGACCATGTACCATTTTTCATTAAAGCCGAATATTCCGCAGCCATGGCAGCGCGCCAGTGAGGATCTTTGTTATCAATGCTGAAGGAAGATGGTTTAGAAGTTGTAGTTGTGTGAAAAGAAGAAGGGTTGTACCGTTTAACAGATTTAGGATTAGGACGAAGGTGTGAAGGACGAGTACGAGGTGGTGGTGGTGGTGGTGGTGTAGGTATGTGAGGTGGTTGTGAGTGGGCTGGTGTAGTGTGGGGTGAAGTTGGGTTGGACTGAGGGTGCGGGCTAGTCAGGGCCGAGCCGTAGTCGGGCTGGGGTGGTGGACTCTTGGGTGAGCTGGATGGGGCCGAGGATGTGGTGTCAGCCTGAGTAGTGGTGGGAGGTGATGTAGGTAGTTGGTCCGATGATGTATGATCACCGGATGGGGTGTTATGTGGATTAAGGTGAGGATCAGTCGGGTAAGATGAGAAGTATGGAGACGAGGGTGGTGAAGGGATAGAAATAGGAGGTGGTTTAAAAGGAAAGACTTGTTCATGGAATTGGACATGACGGGCAATGTATAAACGGTTAGATTGAATGTCCAAGCATCGATAGCCGTGATGGGAGGTACTGTACCCTAAAACACACAAGGCATGGATCGAAAATCCATTTTGTGTTTATTGTAGGCACGGAGATGAGGGTAACACCGGCAACCAAATACCCGAAGAAATGAGAAGTCGGGTGGGTGATGAAAAAGTTGTTCAAAAGGAGAGACTTTGGAGTTGGTTCGAGATGGCATTCGATTAATTAGATAGACAGCTGTGTCGAATGCAAAATGCCAAAAACGTTGTGGGACATTGGATTGTGCAAGGAGGGTGAGTCCAGTTTCAACAACATGTCTATGACGGCGTTCAACATACCCATTTTGTTCGCTGGTATGTGGGCAAGAGAGCCGATGGACAATCCCAAGAGAGGAGAAGAAGGGTGAAAGCTTCCTAAATTCTCCTCCCCAGTCAGTTTGGACATATTTGAGTTTGGTTTTAAATTGTCGTTCAACGGTGACTAAAAATTGTTTGAAAATGTTATAAACATCCGATTTAAGTTTGAAAGGAAATATACACATGAAACATGAGTGATGATCAACACACAGTAAGAAATAGTTATGACCATCACTGGAAGTAACCGGGGCCGGACCCCAAACATCACAAAATACCAAATCCAAAATATTAGAACTTTTAAAAGTAGATAATGATAAATGAAGTTTAGAAGACTTCCCAGCAGAACAAGAATCACAATCCATACTAGAATGTTTAGAAGAAACTCGTAAACAATACTGGGAAAGCATAAAATTTAAAAGTTGTGAATGCGGATGACCAAGCCGTTGATTCCAGGTGTTTGTAGAAGCACGAACGGTAGAGAAAGCAGTTTTTGGAGGTGGTTGGATTGTTGGTAAGTTGAAGGACTACAGCCCATCAATGCTTGGACCCGTGAGGAGGGTTGTGTGTGTAGACTTGTCCTTCACAGAAAAGAAAGTGTCATGAAATTCAAAAAAGACATTATTATCACGACAAAATTTTTGGACATAAAGGATGTTCCTTTTGATTCCAGGAACATGAAGAACATTTTTTAGTACAAAGGTTTTGTTGGGTGAAAAGATACGAGTGGAACCAATATGAATAATGGGTAAGGACTCACCATTGCCAACATGAAGACCATCATTACCACGGTATGGCTCAGAATAATCCATGCTTGAATGATCAAAAGTTGCATGTTCATTGGCACCAGTGTCATTGAGCCAAGAGGGAGATGATTGGGAGCGATTATCAGATGGTTGGGAACGATAATCGGTGTAGTTTACTGATGGTTGACGTCCCCGAATGGTGGCCGGATCCCTATTAGGGCATTGAGAAGGGACATGGCCAATACCGCACCTGTTGCATGTACCAAAAACCAAATTCTGATTAGAAGCCCAAGGAAACTGAGATTGATTACCTCTGCCTTGGCTACGATTATATGAATTGATGTTACCACGGCCACGCCTATTTCCACGACCGCGGTTATTCCCAGCACCAGTGTTGGTGTAAAAAACTTGTGGAGAAGATGATTTTATTGGCTGGACTTGAAAACCAAGCTGTCCAAGAACCTGCTGAAGTGCCTGAATATTTGAGGGTGATGCAACAGAGTTACCTGAGGCTGTTGGGGCGCTGGAATTGGCAGAGGAAGCAGCAAACGCTTGAGCCTGAGGCACATCAAGTACATATTTTTTGACCATGTAATCATGATCTTATAGCAGGCCATAGAGTTCAGAAAATGGTGTAGGGAACTGGCGTGTCAGAATGTTCTGTTTCAGCCCTGTGTATTCCTCACATAAACCAGAAACGACCAGCATAACCACATCCTTCTCATTCATCGGCGCACCAATATTGGCGAGGGCATCTGCATATTCTTAAGCACGTGTAAGATAAGGAGAGGGAGTTTCATCACCTTTCATCTCGACCTTGAGTAGTTGTCCACGTAGGGTGTATTCCCTAGAAGCCGTATTTGAGGCATAGGCTCGCTCTAAAGCAAGCCATAGTTCTCTAGAGGTGTTGCTGCTTGTAACATTCTGAAAGGAGGCTTCAGAAATCATAGAGACCAAAAGTATCCGGATATGAGTATCATTGGATATCTAGATAGAATGGTTAGGATTTGGTTGTGGCGGTGATGTGGCCTCTTTGTCTGAAGAAGCGGTGGGTGTAAGAAATTTTGGTGGACACGGTATGGTGCCGTCAACATAACCAAACAGATTGTTGGTAAGAAGAAAGGGTTGTACCATTTCCTTCCAGTACCCATAATTAGTGGGTGAAAGTTTGAAGGCAAACTTGTGGGAATTGTGAGTTGTTTTGTCAACCTGAGAGAAGGCTGCTATAAGGGCCATTGTAGTGTGAAAAAGGGGAGTAAGGCAGGGATTGCTGACAGAAAAGCTGTTGTAGGTGGCGGCACAATTGGGGTTAGGAAAAAGAGAGGCTCTGATACCAAGATGAACTTGGTAATGATTTGTGTATTATTGTATAATTGTGTGTATTACAAAAATTACAATAGATGACTATATATAGACTTAGGTTAAACAAGTAGGGCTGGCTAACATAGCTTATAGGGCCGGGCCTAAGCACTACTAAATACACTGTCTAATACACAATTAAAAATTTTGTCAAAAACATAAAACTCCAAATTGTACTCTTAGAACAATTTATGGCGGAAAATTATCTACACGAGTTGTTCTTCTGTGACATTGAAGCAAAAAGATAAAAAGAGAAAATAAAATGACAAGATTTAGTAATGCATGTGAAAGATGCAAACATTTATCAAAAGTGCAGCATGTTTTACCATCAAATATTGATGTTGACGAACATTTAAATAAGAATAAGAAACCTGCAATTAGAAAAAAAAGAGAATGAAAGCAAATGGCCGATCACAATTAGTATATAACAACTAAGACTTGTTATGTAAGCTAAATAAATATTCAGAACAATTTGGAATTTTGTTAATGATTATGGCCAACGTTTTGGAATGCATTAATGGCGGGTATCATACTGATTTTTGTTTTTGTTTTTGTTTTTTTTTAATTATTATTTTCTCTCACGAGCTTGCCATATATATTTCCGTTCCTTTAAAAAAAAAGTCTACAACCATGTAAGTTTATGATGTTTTACGATTTCAACATAATGGTTTCAACAATTTCCTTTATTAGTGGTTTTCAACAATATTGACTTTTCACTTTCTCAAGTTTGACGATAAACTCTTTATAGATAGTTAAGATATGAGTTCTATATTGATCTTTTCGTTCGTAATCTATACTATTTATTTAAAATTAATTCAGAGTAAATTAGAAATGTGGTCCTCGCATTTATGTCAAAAATGCCACCACTTTTATCCCAATACCAGTTCGCGCTGTTACTGTATTATAGTGCCATGAAGTCATTTAGCATGTGAGGGCAATATAGTCAGTGCACCCTATTCTTAAATCAGTTTATAAACTTGAATTAATATATGAGCGTTAATGGTACCAACTCTTGGTAAAAATGGTTATCTGACATTTTCCTTACCATGCATTTTGAATATGAAGCACAATTTTGGATCTCATGATTTTGTTTATGTTATTGTTTGTGAGATTATATAAATTTGGTTAAAAATAAATAAAAAAGCTAAGAGAAATTAAAGGTTAAAGACGAAAGAGAGGAACATATGGCTAAATTGCTTATGCGAGTAGCTAGGGGGAAAACGAGTCAAATTTTTGTCGAGTAACTCGAGTTCAAACTAAACTCGTTCTCGTTGGAGCCAATCTTTATCAAGTCTCGAGCTTAAGCTCGAACCCATAAAATGAGCTCAAAATGGTTAACGAGTCAAATTCGAGCTTACATAGGCTTTACTCGAATTATTATCGAGCTTTTACGTAATTTTTGTTTTCTTATATATATTATGAATATTTTACAGGACTAAATGTATTGAACTTTCGAGTCGAACTCGAGCCGAATTCAAATGTTATCTTAAATTTCTAGTTTGTTTAAAAACAAATCATTCAAGCTTGATCCGAACATAATAATGTTGAGTTGAGTCGAGCCATGCCAAATTCGAACTGATTCGACTCATTTACACACCCACATGCTAGGCAAAAGAGGAGGGGTATAAACGAGTCGAGTCGAGTTGAAGCTCTATAAACCTCGAGCCAGACTCATTTAACATTAGAGCAGTTCGAGCTAGAGCTTGACTCGTTTCAAGCCTTACTTATAAAGCTCGAGTTAAGCTCGGATTGAGCTCGGCTCGTTTAGAGAAAAAAATTACATGTTTTGTCATTGTGGTTTACCTAAAATTACACTCATTGTCCTTATTCGATTTTATCTACACCAGTGATACCTAATTTTTAAACTAGTCGCATTGATGGTCCCTAATCTATGATCTTTTTATTACACATGTAATCCTTATCTTTATTACATGAATAGTCCTTATTTTTAAAAATAAGGTCTTCAATGCATATAGTTTGAAAATTAAAGATCATCTAAGTAATCAAAATCAAATATGGATGACAAGTGTGATTTTGGATAAACCATGAAGATGAAACATGTAATTTTTTGTAAAGTAAATTTAGCTTTTAGTTTTCTAAAGTCAAAATGTAGAGAATGTGTTTATGATAATATTAAATCATACAATTTAAAGAGATTGTCTTAGTTAAACTTTTAAGTAGAATTATATATAGAATATATAAGTAAAAGTATTGGTGTTCAAGGTACTGGAATGGACTGAAGCGGAACCAGAATCGAAAGAACCCAGATTCGAAAAAAGGGAAAGGTGAAACCAAGAGCCATCCCAGCTCTTTGGTTCGGTTTTGATACGAGAATCTTCGGTAATTCTTGACGAGTACCAAAGTGTTTAAAAAATGAACATTTTTTTCATTGTCGATCATTAATAAATGAGAAAGCTATAACAATAAAAACACACATAAATGTTTCCAACAATGCAACTCTTACCAATAATTTTAATTGTTCAAAATAATATAAACAAAAACACATGCAGTCAAAATATAAGTTTCTACCACTTCTTTCATCTCTTTAATAACCTCGTCATCATTTAAAAGATCTTCAATTCCATTCATATTTATTGTAACACGGTACCTAATCAATTATGATAGCAATAAAAAGAAGAAAAAAAATATAGAATAAACTTACTTTCATGTTGATAAATGATGTAGATGATAATATTTAAATATTTGAATGATATGACTAATTATTAAATGATAATAATGGTGTTATTTGAAATAGATTAAAGGTTAGGGTTTTAATTTATTTCAGGTTTTTCAGGTTTTAGATTTTTTTGTTACAACTTAGTAACGGGTAGTTTTTTTTTTGTTTTTTTTTTTCTATTATCTTAAAAGACTGCATCTACACAAAGTCGCAAACAAACCCTATAAAAATTCATATTTTCAAAAGAGTAGGTTCTTTTCGGGGAAAGTACTAGAACCGGATGATTTATACACAAACCATCCTGAGAACCAAAAATTTGGAATTTCAAAAACCAAGAAGCGTACCATGGTTCTAATATACGGTTTGGTTCATAGTTGGTACTGGTACGGTTTCTCGTTTTTTTACACCCGTAAGTAAAAGCTCATTTAACCTTACGAGTCTAATCATGCTCGATGTATGAAGCTTGAGTTTGTCTATCAAATGATTTTTTTTTTTTTTTTTTTTTTTTTTTTTTTTTTTTTTTTTTTTTTTTTAAACGACACCACACTTGAAATCCGACCTCCAGGTTAAACCATCCAAGTAAGTCTCATGTTAACCTCAAGCTTGAACTGAGCTTATAGCAAGTCAAGCTCGAGTAACTCACAAAAAGCTCGGCTCGTTTATGATCGTTGAGAGAATGAATTTAGTATAGAAGGCATTAATGAATTAGTATAAAAGGCATTAATGAATTAGTATGAAAGGCATTATATGGGTGGGAAGCGCATAATGTAAAATTTGACATAAGCATCGAAATTTGTTATTTAGTCAATAAAATATTAGTTAACGTTTTTTGGCAGTGGCCCCAAAATGTCACTTATAACCAGCCACCAGGTGGTGTTACTTCTTAGATCAACACTGTATAGAGTGTACCAAAGACATCCTTTTTAATACATTGTTTTTGACCTTTGATCGATCACTGAAATGGTATATGTCAAAAAACAGTTCCAACACCTCAAAATAGAGCTAGAAGCAATAAAATCAGCAACCAACGGTTTTGATGATTCCCATTGCATCGGAAAAGGAGGATTTGGAAAAGTTTATAAGGGAGAACTCGTCCACTCGAAGAGGCAGTCAATTGTTGCTCTGAAGCGTCTAGATCGTGCATTTGGGCAGAATTTTGGAAAGAGATCATTATGCTTTCTCTCTACAGGCATGACAACATTGTCTCTCTCTTAGGGTTTTGTGACGAGTGTGGTGAGAAGATCCTGGTATACGAGTATGCGTCAAAAAAAAGCCTTGACTTGTATCTTAATGACGAAGATCTCACGTGAGTACAACGCCTTGAGATATGCATTGGGGCGGCTCGAGGGCTTGCTTATCTTCATAATCCTGGCGAGAGCCAACAAAGAGTCTTGCATCGTGATATTAAAAGTTCCAATATTTTATTAGATGAAAACTGGAATGCAAGGATCGCAGATTTGGGTCTATCCAAATTTGGTCCCGCAAACCAACAATACACTTTTCTTGTCTCACATGGTGTAGGAACAATTGGGTATTGTGATCCATTATACGTAGAGACAGGTTTGCTAACTAAAGAGTCAGATGTCTACTCCTTCGGGGTAGTGTTGTTTGAGATGTTGTGTGGGAGGTTGTGTATTAGCAATAACCACGACAAGCGCCAACCAGCTTTAACCGGATTGGTCCGTAAATGTTTTGAACAACAGACCATAGCTGACATCGTTTATGGTAATATAAAGGATGAGATAAATCCTCGTTCTTTGAAGGCGTTTACAACAATTGCTTATCAGTGTACGATGAAAGAACAAGAACAACGTCCATTAATGACTAAGGTGGTGAACGTACTTGAAAGTGCACTAAAATTGCAAGTAAGTTGGTTTTTTTCTGTGAGTAATTTTTTCTATATTCATTCTTATTTAGTAGTACTCCGTAATAATTTAATCTACATATTTTTATTATAACTTAACCCAAATAATACAAAAGAGATTGCGTATGATCTAAAATATGATTTTGCTTAACGATTATATTATCTAAAATATGATTCTTTTTTTCCTCTTTGATAAATGTTAAATGTTGTCTTGTTCGGTACATATAGGGACCCGTGAGCTCAAAACTCAGTGCAGGCTTAAAACTCAGCGCAAAAGACATATTCTCCTCAACGAACAATTTTTCTCGTGAAAACTTCATCAAAAACTTTAGGTTTGGAAGGATATATAAAGGCCGAATCATGCATTCCGGACAATTCATTGATATTATTGCAAAGGTGTTCTCTTCCGAAAATGAAATAGATATCAGCAAAGCGTTTTGGACAGAGATTTCGATGCTTTCTAGTCTTAAACACAAGAATCTAGTATCTGTTATTGGGTTTTCTGATAACGGGGTCAAGAGTAAGGTTTTCATATACAAGAAGGAGGACAACGAATGTCTCAAAAATCATTTAAGTGACCAGACCCTCACTTGGAAGCAAAGGTTGAAGATATGTGTCGCCGTTGCAAAAACATTGAGTTACATCCATTATGATGCTGGACGCGATTTTAGCATCATACACTGCAATATCGAGAGCTCGAATATTTTATTAGACAGCAAATGGGAACCCAAGTTATCTGGTTTTGAACTTTCGTTGAAGAATCCAGTAGCTCGGAGGCACCGTCTTCTTCTTACTCGTGATATTGTTAAGAATGTATACCTGGACCCAAAATATGAAAAGACTGGCGGAGTGACCCACAAGTCAGACGTGTATTCATTCGGTGTTGTACTATTCGAAGTCTTGTGCGGAAGGAGTGCAGTCAATGAAGATGAATTGGGAGAGGGGTTATTAAGTCAGCTGGCCAAATCTCATTTAGATGATATGATTGATCCACATTTACGAAAACAAATGGACCCTGAAGCATTCAAAATCTTCTCAGAAACAGCATATTACTGCATACAAGTGGAACGGGCAAAGCGTCCGCATATAGATCAGGTTGTCAGTAGACTTGAGAAAGCTTTGCAACTCCAGTGGAAACGTGAAAATTCAGTTGACAGTACATCATCCAATCGTTTGAAGGTAATTAATTTCCTTTAAATTTTGATTTGAGGCCGATTATCCTAATGAATAAACATGCTAGAGTTACTCTATATTACTACTTGTTATTGTTTGGTTTAACTAACACACTATCAAAACTGTGATGTTGCAATATATCACACTAATTTCACACAATAAGGCCCACTTTATTTTTTCTTTCTTTTTTATAGTTTCGTTATTCAGGCAACCACAAATCAGATGTAATTTTTGTTTGGCTTTTATCTAGAAACGGGGAAAATCTTTACAAAAGTCACCCAAGAAGGGAAACCGATAACAGCATCATATAGAAACCTCCAACCTACACCTAAAACGATACCCAATAACAAGCTAATACACTTAAACTTGGGCCTAATTCATTCATTATTTGAAAGATGGCACATGTATTTTATCTCTCTGGATCTTCATTTTTAATCTCTTCACATGTCTTGATCGTTTGTTAGATGTATCTTTAGGTTTAGTTTTAAGGATGAAAATAATTTTCCTAATAGTTTCTTAAAACAAATCAACTGTTTCTTTGGACGTTCTCATTTTTTTATAAATGTTACTCAACTATAATATCTTTTATATTTCACTACGATCCTTACAAACATTAATGTGGTGCTGCTAACCTCCATAATGTTGCAGGAGAAAAATAATTTGGAACACTTGAAGATTGGGCTAGATGTAATAAACGAGGCTACCAAGAATTTTGACGACTCATATTGCATCGGGTCACGCAGATTCAGTAAAGTATACCAAGCATATCTTGAACATTTTGATAGCAGTAATTCCTCATCGATAGAAGGTGTGAATAAGTGTGATTTACCCAGAAAACGAAGCACGGTAGCCATAAAGCGCATGCACGATCAAGAAGGAGAACAAGGGTTCATTGCAGAAATTGAAACTCTAATTACTTGTAAGCATGAGAATGTAATCTCTCTTCTAGGATTTTGTTATGAAGGTAATGGTGCAATGATCCTCGTTTATGAGCATGCTTCTAAAGGAAGTCTTGAAGACTATTTGGGAAGCAGTGATAAGATGACTAATTTGAGTTGGTTGCAACGTCTCAATATATGTCTTGATATTGCACATGGTTTGAATTACATTCACAACAACACAGATCATGGCAAACAAAAGATGATACACCGTGACATCAAGAGCGATAATATTCTATTGGGAGATAATTGGAAGGCAAAGATTGCGGAGTTTGGGCTCTCCAAATTCCACCCAGCAGGTCAAGAGGCCAGCACTATCTATACCAATATAATTGCAGGTACATATCCGTATTTGGATCCAGAATATGAGAAGACCGGTAAACTACATAACAAATCAGACATTTACTCGTTTGGAGTAGTGTTGCTTGAGGTATTGAGTGGGAGGTTGGCGTATGATTCAGTATACACCAAGGTGAATGACAAGGGAATTGCACCCGTTGCAAGAGATCATTTTGAAAAAGGAACATTAATGGAAATTGTTGATCACAACATAAAGCAGGAGACGAATGAACATGTCTTTTCTTTAAGTAAAGGACCCAGTAAAGAGTCTTTGGACATATTTTTAGAAATCGCATTTCGATGTGTAGTAGAAACTCAAGCGCAGCGTCCAACAATAGAAGTTGTCATCAACCAACTCAAAAATGCATTAGACTATCAGGTAAGCCAATCTTTTAAAAGACAAATTTTAAATTTCTTCATATTCTTGATAGTAATATGTGACATTTCATACATTATACTTTGTGTAAACAACATTTTTTCAAACTTTTACTCACTATACCATCTTAGCGTTTAAGTTTTCTCTTTGTACTTAAGTTTTGCGCTTTATTTGGTTTTGATCTTAAACTTTATTAAACTTAGTAATTTAACTTTATGTCGTGCTGCTGATTTGCCGGTAAACCTCCTCACTCTTCTCTTCCATGTATATATGTTTTTTTCTTTAATTTGGAAATTGCAACAACCAACCTTGATTTACAAACATAACGTTGATTTGAACTTGGAGACTGAGAACCTAAAATGCAAAATCAAAATTCGAACGAATTCTAGATGGAAAGTGGTTTCATTCTGTTTTTAACTTAACAAATCGAATGGCTGTCCAATAATTCTCAGGAGAACCACAAGGACAACCTCAAACTGTCACTTGAAGAGATAAAGTTGGCCACGAAAGGCTTCAGTCAAGACAATATCATTGGACATGGAGATTCTGGGAATGTATACAAGGGAGCTACTCATAGTACTCATGGAGATAACATCATTGCTGTAAAGCGGTTGGATAAGAAGTCGCAAGGAGATGCTGAAGTTTTGACAGAGCTGGTAGAAGCAAAATTTATGGCAGAGTTAGACATCCTCATGGAGTATAAACATTCAAATGTCATTGGTCTGGTGGGCTACTGTGATGAAGAGGATGAAAAAATTATTGTATATGATTATGCATCTAGAGGTAGCCTTGATAAGTACTTGAGCGATGATAGTCTTACGTGGGTAATGCGGCTTAAAATATGCATCGATATTGCAATTGGGTTGGAGTTTCTTCATGGAACAAGTCCAGAAATGGTAATACATAGGGACATCAGCAGCAGCAACATTCTACTATTTGATGACTGGAAAGCAAAACTTACGGATTTTGGGCTTTCCTTAGTACTTCCAACAAATCAGAATGTAGACTATGTCATCGACAATGTTACAGGCACAATCGGCTATCGTGACCCACTACACTCGAAAACAGGCTTCTTAACTAAAGAGTCTGATATATTCTCACTGGGTGCCGTTTTATTTGACATATTGTGTGGGAAACAATCATCCGAAGAGCTAGATGATGTGTATCTTTATTTACCCTTTTTGGCTAAATACCACTATCATGTAGGAAAACTTGATAAGTTAGTGTTCGAGGGTATCAAAGAACAAATTGTGCCACAATCATATACTACATTTACAAGGATTGCCCTTCAATGCTTACATCACAGGAGAGAAAGACGGCCAACGGCAGGTGAAGTGATAATACAACTTAAGAGAGCACTGGAATTCCAAGTAAGTTTTAATATTCATGGATATTCAAATAAGTTTTACACTTCTATTGTTCAAACAAGTGCTGTTGAACCATTAAACATGATAAATAAACATATCTCTTAATAAGACAGTCTTTTTTTTATCATTCTAAACAAAGCAAGAAAAAAAAAATCATAAGTCAAAATGATAAAGACAGCAAGTTTACATGATCGAGAAAAAAAAAATGTGTTGTCCATGTTTAGTTTCTTTAACAGTAGAAATGTGGTTGTATGAAATATGAGCTTATTAATTGTTTAATTAATGTACAGGAGCATTCTGAGATATGGGAGCTGAAATTGCCTAAAGACTATAAAGAAATAATCCTGATGTCAAAGTGCCCTGAAAATTATTCTATAATCACGAAAGAGGATCTTTACAACATCTTTTCTAAAGGAATCCTCCTTCAACAAGACAAAGTGGTAATCAGTTCATCTTGTATCTCGTGTTTTCCAGTTTTCTATATATATTTTCCTTTTTGAGGGATAATTTGAGATCACACATGCGTTTACACATGATAAAAATTGAGTCTATTTATATTTTATTCTATGTAACAGTTGCTGTCATTCGATGGTTATGGAGAAAGAAATAAAATGGTATCAGCTGCAATGTTTTCGTACATAAACAGTTGTCCACACGAGTGGAAATCTCTTCAAGAATCAAGGTTATTTCTCTAAATTTTTCAGTACATAATAAGCATACGTATGCATTGCTGTTAGATGTATATATTTCTTTTTCTTTGAAAATTTTTTGTTACATCATCAATTTGTGCATGACAAGTTATTTACGGTAGCATAATAATTAGTTTACAGCCTCCCTATGTATTTTGAACTTGCATTATGGTTCTTTTTTCTTTGCAGTGTGGTGTATTATATAATAGAAATTGTTTCCAAAAAGATACATTTTTCACTAGTCAAAATGTCTGGAAGTTAAGGATTTGAGAAATTCTTAAATTTTGATTAAAAAAAATTATCTTATTTTCATGAACTAGATTTCTTAGTCATTCTGATGAGCGAGAGAGTTAGAATTAATGCCCCATACTGATAAACTCGGTGCTTTATATTACCTTTCTTGCCAATTTAATATGTATAATACTATTAAAGGGTAAATAAACCCGAGTCGAACAACATCAAATTCTTTGTTGCTTAGACTCCTACATGTAGATGGTAGATATCTAACAAGGTTTCAGTGTTTTCTCGACTTATTATAAGTCACATATTTGGTATATGGGTATTATGTTTGATATCACCTGCTGTTTGAAGTTTCATAGCTGGATTTTTCTTTTCAACAGGTGGTTAGCTATGCCCCTATTTTGGGGCCTCTGTTCTAACTGTGATTTTGCTAACTTCTTGCTAGTCTATTTTTTATAGCTTGAATATCTGTAATATGTGCAGGTTTGAGACAGTAGTGGAGATGTTTGATATTTCCAAATTGAACATTGAAATAAAGACAAACGCTCAACTTTTATCTCCAGATGTTGTTTATGCAGTCTATTTAGTCTTCAAACTTAGTGATTCAAGACAATTCTCAAGTAACCCTATGTATGTTAACCTAAAGTATAGAAACGGACCCGAAAGTTTACATGCATATTTTGCAACATGGAGACAAAAGGGGTGGATGATGGTTGAGTTGTACCAATTCCTGAATCAAAATGAAGATATCGTCTTTGATTTTCTACTTGAGAGCTTTTCATCATACCATTGTGGAGATGATGCAGTTTATGTTGAGGGCATTGAATTTAGAGCCATTGACGAAGTAAGTACAATTATATCTCGTGGTTCCATTCTAAACTCTTTTGTTTACATTATATAAAGAGGTTGGATGCATGCCGAAAAATAAACTAAAACCATGTTCTATATTGCATATTTAACATGGTTTGTACACAGGTGAAACATGAAGATATCATAAAACTGAAGGAAGTCCAACAAGTCCTGAAACCAAACTTCAATATGGATCAGGTGCAACAATTGCCAACTAACTTTGAAGAAATATTCAAGATACGTGGAAACAACGATGAGTTGTTCTGGTTGGGCGAAGTCGACGAAAAAAAACTTCTTGTGCTTTCGGCAAAGGCAGTTTTATACAAATTTTCAGATGTGGATCTGTTTACTTCAATACCATCAGCCCATTCCAGGTTTGCTTTATATTTGAACTAAGTTTGTTACAGTTTCCTTTAACCGTTGAACGTTTTTTTCTAACTGAACATTCGAAATGTCTCAAGAATACTATGTTTGATAATTCGAGGTCCAAATCTTCGGTGTTGTATAGTAAGTACTAAAAATTAGTGAATATTGGTGACAAAAAAATTAATTACTTCTTGAATTTGGTATTTTGTGTCTTCCTTTATTTTTTTACTGTTTTGTTTCTATGACGTAGGTAATCATATTATATATTGTACATGCAGATTTCGAGAGGTCCTTGAGCTTTTGCCACAA
Organism: Artemisia argyi; assembly: GCA_030686995.1. Taxonomy (NCBI): domain Eukaryota; kingdom Viridiplantae; phylum Streptophyta; class Magnoliopsida; order Asterales; family Asteraceae; genus Artemisia; species Artemisia argyi. Next base: position 199,073,056 of record CM060685.1, on the reverse strand, counting down.
CAAGTATTTTATATTAATTGCACGATTAGAAGTCAAATGTTGTCACCGGGTATGGAATATGCGTGTTGCCTTGTATTCAAGCTTTCAGAAGAATGTCAGGGGCTGCATAATCCGGTTAGAGCAAAAGATTTACTCCACCGAGAAAACAAAGAGGCCGAATATTTCTATTTTATCACCCCAAGCCGACTGAATATAAATGATATTACTCGGGTTCCACAAGAAAGAGAAGATGGATGGATGGAGATTCAACTGTGGAAGTTTAACTCAGCTCATGAATTCAAGGATGATTCTCTTTCTATGAATATGAAATTTACAAGCCATGAAGGAACTATGTCCGGCCTCATTGTATGTGGCCTCGAGTTTAGGCCACTGTAAAAGAATCATCTGCCATATTTAGTCTATTTGTTGCTCCCGATAATTATACGAATTATGTCTGAAGCTAAGGTTCATCTTAATTATGTTTTAAATGTGTGACTGAAATGGTGTGAATTTTAGTTGAGCTGCACACCAGGTATTTGATGAAATGTGTGACTGAAATGGTGTGAATTTGTTATGTTAGTATGACCCATTTGATTACTTGTTGGTGAGAATTGTTTTTATGAAACAGATTCGCATAAATTAGTAACGGGTGTTATGAAATGGGATTTTTTTAGACCGTTTATCGTTTAAGAGATTAGTAGTGTTTAAAAAGTTGGTAATTCTTTGTGGCTAAAAAGTCTTCTTTCCATTTGTTCTATTGCCATAGATTAACAAAAAAATATCACTTCATGATTTTGTGCTCTTGCGGAGTTGTGGTTTTCGATTTATGTTATGTTTCATTTCAGCAAATTATAGATATTTGTCCAAAAAGAAGTCTTTGATCAACAGTAATCATTAATACATGGCTTGTGTGTTTGTTAATTAATCCATGTTTTGGCAACTGATAAGGATTCAGGGGGAGCGGTGAGAATGAGCTTTTTTATTTTTGATGTTTGTTTGGCATGAGAGCTGTGAGCTTTGCTATTTTTTAGGAAAGCTCATTTTCCCAATGCTTCTTTATGAAGCTGTGAGCTTTTTTGGCTACTGCTCACAGCTCACAGCTACTGCTCAATGCTACTGCTCACAACTACTTTTACCAAACATAATAGTATGGGCATGGGAATAGGTATGACTCAAGAGAGAAAACCCTCCTTTATAATGGGTATAAAGTATTCCTATATTCATGGGTATGATTGCCAATTTTAAAATCCAAACCTTCTAACCAAACAATTTTTAAAGTATTGATACCCATCCCTCATTCCGCTACCCATAAAACAAACGCACCCTCATTATCGTCACTACATGTAATAAATTAGCATATGGCCTGTTTGATGAAATGTGTCACTCAAAATTGTTTTAAAAATTGGAAGCCATATTCTCAAACCCTTATCATTGTCAAAATTTTATATTATTCAATTAAATAAAACCACTAGGCAAGATGCAGCACATCATATTGATGTTTGTTGTATTGTTACTTATTATTTTCAAACTTTGAATTATTCAATAAAAGGGACGTTTAATCTACTACAATTATAATGCAACTACCACACTTTTGGTTAATAAAATGATATTAGAGCTTCATTTTTTCAAATCTTTTTTATATCTTATGGTTACGTATGAAAACTTATAAGTTACATTATCTCTTGAGTCAAGTTTTGATCCCTATAATATAAAACCAGATTTTCGTCAATTACCATCGAAATATTTCATTGGCGTGAAAGTCAACTTCCTCCTCAAGCTAAAATATTTCTTGGTGCCTTGTATAATATTATATCCAATGCATTTCGTCACCGAGAAGAAAGTTGCAAGTTGTGTAATTAAATTGAGTTGCACACCAACTGTTTGATATAATGTCTGCTTTAATATTGCTGTAAATTGATCATGTTAATGAGACCCTTTGAGACTTGTTGCTAGTTAGAATTGTTCTGTGGACTTAAATCGCATTTAAGAAAATGGCCTTATTTGTTACAAAACTAATGAGTGCTACAAATATATAAATGATAACATATCCGAAAACAACCTATACAACCAACTACTGCATTTATATAACTAATGAGTACAAGAGTCAATGTTATTTACCTTTTAAGATCTTGAAGCATTAATGAGTTTATTTGGTTTCGTAGTGGAGAAGTAAAGTAGTTGTTAGCCGACCGTTAGGTGTAAAAGTTGTAATTCAAAATTCAACCTTTTGGAATGGTTTTTAAGAAGCGTTCCTAAAGGGACAACACATTACATAAACCTAGCTTTTGGAATGGTTTTCAAGAAAGCGTTCCAAAAAGTATTGCGTAAAATATATATCATTTTATGTGACTTGGGAAATATTCGGCACTAAAAATACACTATGGGTGAACTTTGACCCGTTTGATCACTCCTGTAAGGCAATTTTTTTATTTTACCTTTGACCCGTTTTTTGAACCTGAATACTCCATATATAAGTAAATAAGTCGGATTGCCACACTAGTATACGGTGCTGAACTACACATCATTGCTCGCATTTATATGTTATATTTCGTGGATATTTGTTTTAAGTTCTTTGCTGATGCTGTAGGAGTGTAGGTTGAGATCCTGTCTATTTGTAGATGTTATATGGATTGGTTTTAACGTGAAGGTTCAATAGTTGAAGGATGCTGGAACTACACAACTCAAGTTGGCGCTTTTCTTGATCACCCCACACTTTTCCGGCATTGCTATGATGTCATAAGTCAACCACGTCTTGCTAATGGGAACTTTACGAAAGATACAAAAACCGATTAGCAAATGACACATTTGATGACGAATCAATGAATATATAACATTGCTAGTTGGCCAATTTAATAAACAAATGATTATAAAACTTGTTCACATGCTCTTGTATTTGTCTAAATAGAAAGATGATTTTTAGTCATTGTTCTACTGCCGTAGATTAACAAAAAAAAAAAATATCACTTCATGATTCATTTCAGCCAATTCTAGATATTTGTCCAAAAAGAAGTCTTTGATCATCAGTAATCATTAGTACATGGCATGTGTTTGTTAATTAATTCATGTTTTGGCAACTGATACGGATTCAGGGGCGTTTGGTTTGGATGTGGGTATTAGTATGGGCATGGGAATGGGTATGATTCAAGAGAGAGACAACCCTCCTTTATAATGGATCTGAAGTATACCTATATTCATGGGTATGGTTGCCAATTTTAAAATCCAAACCTTCTAACCAAACAATTTTTAAAGGATGGATACCCATCCCTCATTCCGATACCCATAAAACAAACGCACCCTCAATATCGTCACTACATGTAATAAATAAGCATATGGCCTGTTTGATGAAATGCGTTACTCAAAATTGTTTTAAAAATTGGAAGCCATATTCTCAACCATTATCATTGTAAAATTTTTATATTATTCAATTAAATAAAACCACTAGGCAAGATGCAGCATATCATATTGATGTTTGTTGTATTGTTACTTATTATTTTCAAACTTTGAATTATTCAATAAAAGGGACGTTTAATCTACTACAATTATAATGCAACTACCACACTTTTGGTTAATAAAATGATATTAGAGCTTCATTTTTTCAAATCTTTTTTATATCTTATGGTTACGTATGAAAACTTATAAGTTACATTATCTCTTGAGTCAAGTTTTGATCCCTATAATATAAAACCAGATTTTTGTCAATTACCATCGAAATATTTCATTGGCGTGAAAGTCAACTTCCTCCTGAAGGTAAAATATTTCTTGGTGACTTGTATAATATATCCAATGCATGTATTTCGTCACCAAGAAGAAAGTTGCAAGTTGTGTAATTAAATTGAGTTGCACACCAACTGTTTGATATAATGTTTACTTTAATAGTGCTGTAAATTGGTCATGTTTATGAGACCCTTGAGACTTGTTGGTGGTTATAATTGTTCTATGGACTTAAATTGCATTTAAGAAAATGGCCTTATTTATTATAAAAATGTGCATCGATTGCTATGATAACGCAGACTTTTTTTTATAGTGTTTATAGTTTAATCAACGTTAGGAGTAACCAAGAAGATGGTAATAATTAAATGCTCATACAGTTTGTGATTGCTGTCAGAGTTGGGTTGTATAGCATGTGTTTGATGAAATGTTTACTTGAATAGTGATACAGATTGGTCATGCTAAGTTGGATACTATTGACTTTAGGGATGAGTACGGTACAAGTACCGTACCGATCCCGTACTGAATTAGTGACACCGATTTTTTTCCCAGCATAAATTAGTGGCACCGGTAAAGTACCGAACGTGATTCGGATACCGGTACCGGTATCAGTACTGGTACTGGGAAATCGGGTTTTTCTAGTTTTTTTTTTCAGGAATTTCCTGATTTGGTACCGGTCTCGTACCGAATTAATGGTGTAACACCCCCAAAATCGTCACGTCAGCGGAAGACTTAAAATGTCAGCGGAAGACTTTTTGGGTGTTACTTCGAGGATCTTTGTCACAATCATAGAAAACGACACAAAAGTGACGCTTTAAAGTTTAATTCATTCAAAATACCAAATATTCGAGACATCAAGATGTTTCATAATTTAAACAACAAGTTTATTTAAATATGTCAAAATGTTTATTTAAGCCCATGCCGGGTTACAAGCCCACTCCGTGCCTTCAAGTTCCTTCTTGTATAGTTACCTGAGATAAACACATGCTAAAAAGTGTCAACACAAAGGTTGGTGAGTTCATAGAGTTTATAGTTTAAATTGTAAATTAGAAAATGAGTGATTTCCTTATCAATTCAGAAATAGTTCGTTGGGCTGCCCTTCACAGGGCCAACACCAAAAATAGTAATTGGTTTATAAATCCATTTAACACGAGTTTCGAATCACAAGTTAAGAAGGTATTGTAATCACATACAATCAATAAGTTTAAATCAATGTTCCTGTTATTGCCTTAAGCTCATGATACTCAACGATTAACAGCCAATCATAATCTCAAGTTATGACGGTAAGTAGTAGGCCCTCAAGATAGGTATTTGCCAATAACCTATAAATAGAACAATAAAGTGCGCCTGGTGTTTTCTCTAACAACCAAACGAGGATTGTCAATCACTAATAGTACTATCCACGTTTATTTACGTTCACCCTTCAAGTGATTAAGGTTCATGATCGAGGGACTTTTGGCAATAGTAACTTAAGCAAATAACATTGGCCTGACGGTATTTCAATACCCGGTATAAAAGACTTGTGTTCGAGTTTTAAGCATGTATCCCCCCCACGGGAAAATAGTTAAAGAGTGGGCTATGAAATCACAGTAATATGTAAATAGTTAACGAGTACTTGTAAAAGTATAAAACAATAGTTAGGCATGTATCTCCCCCAAAAATGTGTATAAATCATTATAAAACAATTAAGAGTAGGGGCTATGACTCACCTGAGAGTTATGATAGGTATAGATAACGTAATGTCAGAGGTAGAATGGAAATGACTTCAAAGAGATAACCTGAATGATACGGAAGTCCGAAATAAGTTCGACTTATCGAGAATCGTGATTTGAATAGTGTTTGGTGACAAAATGATTTGTGGCAGAGGTGGCTTGCGTGGCAAAACGCTTAATAGTTCAAGAGCAAGTTATATACAATATAACTTGTCTTTATGTATTGTTTATTTATTTATATTTCTTCGTTTAAGGAACAATTATAATATCAAGAGTTTAATTGACGATAAATTATAGTAATTGTGAAATATTTTAGTTGTAATCCATTTTAGAAATCCTATTTATATATTTGAAATGGCTTCTTTATTGGTCGATATATGTATAGTTATTGTCTAATAACTATAAGGGTTTGTAAAAAGTTTTAGGATGTAAAGTGTCAAAGTTCATCTTGGAAGGGTTGAAGGTGTAAAAGATTAACAATAGTTTTTAAAAAAAAAATAAATAAAAGTCTTTTAGGAAGGTGACAAGTTGTTAGAGGTCAGGGACTGAATGTGTACACATTAATATGAATTTCAAACTTATATTTATTTTAAGAAAAGTGCAGGTTGTTGGAATTTGGAGGGCTGAGTTAGCCAAACTGCCATAGTTGTAAAATAACTAAAAATAAAAAGTGAGGTGCAGGGTTCGAACCCCTGACCTCTCGTTTGAAACCAAGAGACATAGCTAGCTGTGCTGAGGCTGCTACATGTTTATTTTTACAAACCTTGTACACTTAAAGTGCCTTAAGCTGCTTTATATTTTGTTAATTTTCTACTTAGTATACTGAGTATATATGCATGCAATTTGAGTTTCTCATTTCCATCTTTAATGTTGATTCGTAAGATCATATTCAAGCTAGTCTATTTCAAGTTCTTTATTACGCATCAAGGCTTACGAGAAGGAGGCCAATATAAATTTGAATAAGTCTCGACAGGTTACAAGTCTAGAATCAGAGTGTTGAGCCCACTCCTAGCTAGGTGACTTTATTTACTGTTTTTAGTTCCAAGAGTGATAAGTAAATTTCCATGTGATTTCAAAACGTGTCCTGAAAACTTGTTATGTGTTAACCATAGTTATTTATTTTCGCATTTCCCCAAGAATTGCCACGACAAGATTTGAGAATGCCACTTTGTTTAGAAAACAAGTAACGAGAGTACTAATTAGTAAGATGAAAAGCTAGCTGGGTTCGTATATATGAACATGTGGCAATAGCATGTGTAGTAAAGTATGATAATGAAGAAATGACTTACAACACCAACTGATGAAGACGAAGGAGAGATGAGTGAGAACCAAGACAACTTCATGGCTTCTAAGCTTTCCAACACGTCTCGTACTAGGGCTAATGATGTTTTAGATTTATGATGAGACAGTAGGTAAGTACGTAAGAGAGGTCCGTTTGTGATTTCATGTTGTGTAAATTGAAGTGATGCTCACTGTAGGTTCAAGAAGATTACGCATGCGAGTGTTGCGAGCTAAACCAAGACCTGACTAGGAATCATGAGCAAGTGTTTAACACTCCAATGCATGACTCAAACCCCTTGCATTCTAGTCCATTATACTTGAATTAGTAGCATGAAAAACACTTAGATGTGGGAAGTTTGTGTGTACCCAGTGAACCAACTGCATGAGGTGTTTATATACACAAGCTGGAACGTGATAAATGGCAGAATGGAGTAGGGATAGAGTGTTTGCATGTCCGTTTATTGGCCAAAATGGAGGTGGGGTGAGAGTTTGCACCTGGTTTGTTTGGGTTGTTACTGGAGCAGTGAACAAGTGAGGGAGGTGGTTTGGATTCACACGGTTTGGTTAGCTTATCACAAAAGTTCCATGTGACTTAAGGTGGAGTGTGTCAGTGAGTTTGAGTGTGTCATAGCTTGTATGTGTAAGTAAAGAAAGTGACATGGTTCTTGTTCTTGCTATTACCAGTCGATCAAAAGAAACAAATCAAATAGAACTTGGTTTATTCTTGTTCAACTCCAAAGAAGCAAAAGACTTTTACAGGTTCTGTGGTGTACATATGAATGGCAAGGAAGGAGAGTCTATACAAGGTAAGTTGAGTACACATGTGGTACCGTAATATTGGTTGTTCTTTGCTTGCTTCTTATCTTAGTCGACAGTAACAATAAAAAGAAAAGAATTGATGGAGTTGTGTAAGAGTATGGTACTAAGGGTGTGGTCCAAGGTGTAAGAGTATAACATGGTCCCTGGTTTCTCTTTGGCTAGTCGATTAAGACAAAGGTGGGGGACCAGTTGGTTTGTAATTTTTATTTGTTGCATGTGTATGTGCATGTACGTATACATGAGAAAAAGAAAACCTTACTTGTACTAGCTTGAGTGTTTAAGAGAGAAAGTACTATGTATGGCAAATTTGAGTATGTCATTGTATTTGTAAGTGAGTAACATGGTTATATTGTTAGTTGAATCTGGAAGAAAGTGAGCCAAGAAAATAAGGAGTCCATTTGGTTTTGCTAGTCTGCTCGTATAACACCAACAAGGAATTAGTTTATTTTGTAGTATGCTGAAGACGTGGTACGTACGTGGGATATTAGGAGCCTATGTAATATTTTGACACTAATGGTCATATGAAATGTGATAGCCACAGAGATGAGACTAGTAGTTTACTAAGAGCTGGGTGGTGATAGGATTTGGTTTATATTGCAATATATCAAGTGGTAAATATGATTGACATACATGTGAGGTATGAGGGGAAGTCAAATGAGCATGGTAAAAGATTACAATGAGTATGTTTACTAGTTTCATGTTATTCGCGAGTTGAGACTATGAAGGTACGTATAATGAGTGTGACACAAAGTATGTGAGAACGTGTTATGATACTTAGGTTTTTAAAACACGAATGAATATTCTTTTCAAGGTAAATGGTGAAAATGTTGGGCTCGTCGAAAGTGTATATATAAAAAAAAATTGTCATGGGTAAAAATGGTTACTTTTTATGTATTAATCGTAGGAAAATTTTACGGGATGTTATATTACCTACCCGTTAAACGGAATCCCGTCCCGGGATTCTAAGATAAGGTAGCTGTAAAGGTGAGTGGAAAGGGTGAACAAATAGTTATTTCTAACGATCTAATCCCTGAGCGGTTTTTAAATTTTCCTTTCGAGCTTAACGTATCTACTACTACATTAGCTTCTTCTTTGATGATAGCAGTTCTCATAGTTATAATTGTTGAGTAGTTCTAACTACTTACATTGTCTTATGTTCTATTTCTTTTGATTAATCTTGACTTAAGAAACAATTCCATTTTGAATGAAGATTTTTATTTTAACATGTTTTGAAGATAAACATGGTTCACAATATCTTGTTTCGTGAAAGTTAAAATCTGTAGGGTAACCTACCCATTAAACTAGTTGCTTGTTAACAGATTTTTAATAATAATAAGATTTTTCAAGTGAAAACTTGTTGAATGAAGAGAAAGTTGCTGAACTTCAGCTTTTGTATAGTTTTAAGTGACAACACGGTATTTGGTTTCAAGCTTTTGTATATGATGAATCTGTTTGTTCCTTAGCAATTTCATATCTTGCATTTCTATTAGAGAAATTTATAGATTTTGATGGATTTTAGGTGAAACAACGTAAGGTTGTGAAAGGTTCGGAGATCACTATATCACTCATAGTGCCGGAAAAGTAAGGGAGACCATTGTAATCACATACAATGTCGTGAAAAGGTTTCATAAAACGCCAGAATGTAAAAGTAAGTACATGATTGAAGAAATATGGTTGTGCCGTAATGCCTTAGGATTAGGCATACGCAGGAGAAAATTGTGAGTCTTTGGCTGAAGTTTTAGTGTTTTTAGGAACTTTAGTGATCCTTGATTTCATACGCATGTCATTTCTGACAAAATTAAGCCCACTTATTTATAATTCGTTATTTACATAGAGAAGCGTCCCAAACAATGTAAATAACGAAGTATAAACTTATGGTTCGGCGGTTTACAATTTCTTTATTTCAATAAAAAGGCGTCCCAATCCATTCAAATAAAGACATTGTAAATCATCCTACTTAAGAATTTCTGACTCAACACCCATACTGATCGACAAGGCAATGCGCAGATTTTTCCGAGAGTACGAAAAGAGTATGTCATACGCATCTATAGAGACAATTAAAGAGGATTTGCATAGTACTCAAAATAGTTGGGGGAGCATATAAATATATATATATTAATATACTAGAGTGTAGTTGTACCATAAACTATTTTAAAAGTCTCATAATAGTCTAGCGGATGGAAATATGAAGACACGGTATTTGTAATAATCCCGATTAGTAATTGTAAGTCATTAGCATAATCATAACATGTAAGCATATATCAAGTTATATAAGTAAGAAATAATGAGAAGTAACTTTTTCTACCAGATGTTGGAATGTAGGCACGGAGGGCATGAAGTGGTATTTTGTAAAAAAAATGGTCCAGTTAAAGTGTGGTTATAGTCCAATGTTTAAAAAAAAAAACATCTGGTTCTCTATAACCGTGGCTCTGAATACCAACCTGTAACACCCCCAAAATCGTCACGTCAGCGGAAGACTTAAAATGTCAGCGGAAGACTTTTTGGGTGTTACTTCGAGGATCTTTGTCACAATCATAGAAAACGACACAAAAGTGACGCTTTAAAGTTTAATTCATTCAAAATACCAAATATTCGAGACATCAAGATGTTTCATAATTTAAACAACAAGTTTATTTAAATATGTCAAAATGTTTATTTAAGCCCATGCCGGGTTACAAGCCCACTCCGTGCCTTCAAGTTCCTTCTTGTATAGTTACCTGAGATAAACACATGCTAAAAAGTGTCAACACAAAGGTTGGTGAGTTCATAGAGTTTATAGTTTAAATTGTAAATTAGAAAATGAGTGATTTCCTTATCAATTCAGAAATAGTTCGTTGGGCTGCCCTTCACAGGGCCAACACCAAAAATAGTAATTGGTTTATAAATCCATTTAACACGAGTTTCGAATCACAAGTTAAGAAGGTATTGTAATCACATACAATCAATAAGTTTAAATCAATGTTCCTGTTATTGCCTTAAGCTCATGATACTCAACGATTAACAGCCAATCATAATCTCAAGTTATGACGGTAAGTAGTAGGCCCTCAAGATAGGTATTTGCCAATAACCTATAAATAGAACAATAAAGTGCGCCTGGTGTTTTCTCTAACAACCAAACGAGGATTGTCAATCACTAATAGTACTATCCACGTTTATTTACGTTCACCCTTCAAGTGATTAAGGTTCATGATCGAGGGACTTTTGGCAATAGTAACTTAAGCAAATAACATTGGCCTGACGGTATTTCAATACCCGGTATAAAAGACTTGTGTTCGAGTTTTAAGCATGTATCCCCCCCACGGGAAAATAGTTAAAGAGTGGGCTATGAAATCACAGTAATATGTAAATAGTTAACGAGTACTTGTAAAAGTATAAAACAATAGTTAGGCATGTATCTCCCCCAAAAATGTGTATAAATCATTATAAAACAATTAAGAGTAGGGGCTATGACTCACCTGAGAGTTATGATAGGTATAGATAACGTAATGTCAGAGGTAGAATGGAAATGACTTCAAAGAGATAACCTGAATGATACGGAAGTCCGAAATAAGTTCGACTTATCGAGAATCGTGATTTGAATAGTGTTTGGTGACAAAATGATTTGTGGCAGAGGTGGCTTGCGTGGCAAAACGCTTAATAGTTCAAGAGCAAGTTATATACAATATAACTTGTCTTTATGTATTGTTTATTTATTTATATTTCTTCGTTTAAGGAACAATTATAATATCAAGAGTTTAATTGACGATAAATTATAGTAATTGTGAAATATTTTAGTTGTAATCCATTTTAGAAATCCTATTTATATATTTGAAATGGCTTCTTTATTGGTCGATATATGTATAGTTATTGTCTAATAACTATAAGGGTTTGTAAAAAGTTTTAGGATGTAAAGTGTCAAAGTTCATCTTGGAAGGGTTGAAGGTGTAAAAGATTAACAATAGTTTTTAAAAAAAAAATAAATAAAAGTCTTTTAGGAAGGTGACAAGTTGTTAGAGGTCAGGGACTGAATGTGTACACATTAATATGAATTTCAAACTTATATTTATTTTAAGAAAAGTGCAGGTTGTTGGAATTTGGAGGGCTGAGTTAGCCAAACTGCCATAGTTGTAAAATAACTAAAAATAAAAAGTGAGGTGCAGGGTTCGAACCCCTGACCTCTCGTTTGAAACCAAGAGACATAGCTAGCTGTGCTGAGGCTGCTACATGTTTATTTTTACAAACCTTGTACACTTAAAGTGCCTTAAGCTGCTTTATATTTTGTTAATTTTCTACTTAGTATACTGAGTATATATGCATGCAATTTGAGTTTCTCATTTCCATCTTTAATGTTGATTCGTAAGATCATATTCAAGCTAGTCTATTTCAAGTTCTTTATTACGCATCAAGGCTTACGAGAAGGAGGCCAATATAAATTTGAATAAGTCTCGACAGGTTACAAGTCTAGAATCAGAGTGTTGAGCCCACTCCTAGCTAGGTGACTTTATTTACTGTTTTTAGTTCCAAGAGTGATAAGTAAATTTCCATGTGATTTCAAAACGTGTCCTGAAAACTTGTTATGTGTTAACCATAGTTATTTATTTTCGCATTTCCCCAAGAATTGCCACGACAAGATTTGAGAATGCCACTTTGTTTAGAAAACAAGTAACGAGAGTACTAATTAGTAAGATGAAAAGCTAGCTGGGTTCGTATATATGAACATGTGGCAATAGCATGTGTAGTAAAGTATGATAATGAAGAAATGACTTACAACACCAACTGATGAAGACGAAGGAGAGATGAGTGAGAACCAAGACAACTTCATGGCTTCTAAGCTTTCCAACACGTCTCGTACTAGGGCTAATGATGTTTTAGATTTATGATGAGACAGTAGGTAAGTACGTAAGAGAGGTCCGTTTGTGATTTCATGTTGTGTAAATTGAAGTGATGCTCACTGTAGGTTCAAGAAGATTACGCATGCGAGTGTTGCGAGCTAAACCAAGACCTGACTAGGAATCATGAGCAAGTGTTTAACACTCCAATGCATGACTCAAACCCCTTGCATTCTAGTCCATTATACTTGAATTAGTAGCATGAAAAACACTTAGATGTGGGAAGTTTGTGTGTACCCAGTGAACCAACTGCATGAGGTGTTTATATACACAAGCTGGAACGTGATAAATGGCAGAATGGAGTAGGGATAGAGTGTTTGCATGTCCGTTTATTGGCCAAAATGGAGGTGGGGTGAGAGTTTGCACCTGGTTTGTTTGGGTTGTTACTGGAGCAGTGAACAAGTGAGGGAGGTGGTTTGGATTCACACGGTTTGGTTAGCTTATCACAAAAGTTCCATGTGACTTAAGGTGGAGTGTGTCAGTGAGTTTGAGTGTGTCATAGCTTGTATGTGTAAGTAAAGAAAGTGACATGGTTCTTGTTCTTGCTATTACCAGTCGATCAAAAGAAACAAATCAAATAGAACTTGGTTTATTCTTGTTCAACTCCAAAGAAGCAAAAGACTTTTACAGGTTCTGTGGTGTACATATGAATGGCAAGGAAGGAGAGTCTATACAAGGTAAGTTGAGTACACATGTGGTACCGTAATATTGGTTGTTCTTTGCTTGCTTCTTATCTTAGTCGACAGTAACAATAAAAAGAAAAGAATTGATGGAGTTGTGTAAGAGTATGGTACTAAGGGTGTGGTCCAAGGTGTAAGAGTATAACATGGTCCCTGGTTTCTCTTTGGCTAGTCGATTAAGACAAAGGTGGGGGACCAGTTGGTTTGTAATTTTTATTTGTTGCATGTGTATGTGCATGTACGTATACATGAGAAAAAGAAAACCTTACTTGTACTAGCTTGAGTGTTTAAGAGAGAAAGTACTATGTATGGCAAATTTGAGTATGTCATTGTATTTGTAAGTGAGTAACATGGTTATATTGTTAGTTGAATCTGGAAGAAAGTGAGCCAAGAAAATAAGGAGTCCATTTGGTTTTGCTAGTCTGCTCGTATAACACCAACAAGGAATTAGTTTATTTTGTAGTATGCTGAAGACGTGGTACGTACGTGGGATATTAGGAGCCTATGTAATATTTTGACACTAATGGTCATATGAAATGTGATAGCCACAGAGATGAGACTAGTAGTTTACTAAGAGCTGGGTGGTGATAGGATTTGGTTTATATTGCAATATATCAAGTGGTAAATATGATTGACATACATGTGAGGTATGAGGGGAAGTCAAATGAGCATGGTAAAAGATTACAATGAGTATGTTTACTAGTTTCATGTTATTCGCGAGTTGAGACTATGAAGGTACGTATAATGAGTGTGACACAAAGTATGTGAGAACGTGTTATGATACTTAGGTTTTTAAAACACGAATGAATATTCTTTTCAAGGTAAATGGTGAAAATGTTGGGCTCGTCGAAAGTGTATATATAAAAAAAAATTGTCATGGGTAAAAATGGTTACTTTTTATGTATTAATCGTAGGAAAATTTTACGGGATGTTATATTACCTACCCGTTAAACGGAATCCCGTCCCGGGATTCTAAGATAAGGTAGCTGTAAAGGTGAGTGGAAAGGGTGAACAAATAGTTATTTCTAACGATCTAATCCCTGAGCGGTTTTTAAATTTTCCTTTCGAGCTTAACGTATCTACTACTACATTAGCTTCTTCTTTGATGATAGCAGTTCTCATAGTTATAATTGTTGAGTAGTTCTAACTACTTACATTGTCTTATGTTCTATTTCTTTTGATTAATCTTGACTTAAGAAACAATTCCATTTTGAATGAAGATTTTTATTTTAACATGTTTTGAAGATAAACATGGTTCACAATATCTTGTTTCGTGAAAGTTAAAATCTGTAGGGTAACCTACCCATTAAACTAGTTGCTTGTTAACAGATTTTTAATAATAATAAGATTTTTCAAGTGAAAACTTGTTGAATGAAGAGAAAGTTGCTGAACTTCAGCTTTTGTATAGTTTTAAGTGACAACACGGTATTTGGTTTCAAGCTTTTGTATATGATGAATCTGTTTGTTCCTTAGCAATTTCATATCTTGCATTTCTATTAGAGAAATTTATAGATTTTGATGGATTTTAGGTGAAACAACGTAAGGTTGTGAAAGGTTCGGAGATCACTATATCACTCATAGTGCCGGAAAAGTAAGGGAGACCATTGTAATCACATACAATGTCGTGAAAAGGTTTCATAAAACGCCAGAATGTAAAAGTAAGTACATGATTGAAGAAATATGGTTGTGCCGTAATGCCTTAGGATTAGGCATACGCAGGAGAAAATTGTGAGTCTTTGGCTGAAGTTTTAGTGTTTTTAGGAACTTTAGTGATCCTTGATTTCATACGCATGTCATTTCTGACAAAATTAAGCCCACTTATTTATAATTCGTTATTGAGAAGCGTCCCAAACAATGTAAATAACGAAGTATAAACTTATGGTTCGGCGGTTTACAATTTCTTTATTTCAATAAAAAGGCGTCCCAATCCATTCAAATAAAGACATTGTAAATCATCCTACTTAAGAATTTCTGACTCAACACCCATACTGATCGACAAGGCAATGCGCAGATTTTTCCGAGAGTACGAAAAGAGTATGTCATACGCATCTATAGAGACAATTAAAGAGGATTTGCATAGTACTCAAAATAGTTGGGGGAGCATATAAATATATATATATTAATATACTAGAGTGTAGTTGTACCATAAACTATTTTAAAAGTCTCATAATAGTCTAGCGGATGGAAATATGAAGACACGGTATTTGTAATAATCCCGATTAGTAATTGTAAGTCATTAGCATAATCATAACATGTAAGCATATATCAAGTTATATAAGTAAGAAATAATGAGAAGTAACTTTTTCTACCAGATGTTGGAATGTAGGCACGGAGGGCATGAAGTGGTATTTTGTAAAAAAAATGGTCCAGTTAAAGTGTGGTTATAGTCCAATGTTTAAAAAAAAAAACATCTGGTTCTCTATAACCGTGGCTCTGAATACCAACCTGTAACACCCCCAAAATCGTCACGTCAGCGGAAGACTTAAAATGTCAGCGGAAGACTTTTTGGGTGTTACTTCGAGGATCTTTGTCACAATCATAGAAAACGACACAAAAGTGACGCTTTAAAGTTTAATTCATTCAAAATACCAAATATTCGAGACATCAAGATGTTTCATAATTTAAACAACAAGTTTATTTAAATATGTCAAAATGTTTATTTAAGCCCATGCCGGGTTACAAGCCCACTCCGTGCCTTCAAGTTCCTTCTTGTATAGTTACCTGAGATAAACACATGCTAAAAAGTGTCAACACAAAGGTTGGTGAGTTCATAGAGTTTATAGTTTAAATTGTAAATTAGAAAATGAGTGATTTCCTTATCAATTCAGAAATAGTTCGTTGGGCTGCCCTTCACAGGGCCAACACCAAAAATAGTAATTGGTTTATAAATCCATTTAACACGAGTTTCGAATCACAAGTTAAGAAGGTATTGTAATCACATACAATCAATAAGTTTAAATCAATGTTCCTGTTATTGCCTTAAGCTCATGATACTCAACGATTAACAGCCAATCATAATCTCAAGTTATGACGGTAAGTAGTAGGCCCTCAAGATAGGTATTTGCCAATAACCTATAAATAGAACAATAAAGTGCGCCTGGTGTTTTCTCTAACAACCAAACGAGGATTGTCAATCACTAATAGTACTATCCACGTTTATTTACGTTCACCCTTCAAGTGATTAAGGTTCATGATCGAGGGACTTTTGGCAATAGTAACTTAAGCAAATAACATTGGCCTGACGGTATTTCAATACCCGGTATAAAAGACTTGTGTTCGAGTTTTAAGCATGTATCCCCCCCACGGAAAAATAGTTAAAGAGTGGGCTATGAAATCACAGTAATATGTAAATAGTTAACGAGTACTTGTAAAAGTATAAAACAATAGTTAGGCATGTATCTCCCCCAAAAATGTGTATAAATCATTATAAAACAATTAAGAGTAGGGGCTATGACTCACCTGAGAGTTATGATAGGTATAGATAACGTAATGTCAGAGGTAGAATGGAAATGACTTCAAAGAGATAACCTGAATGATACGGAAGTCCGAAATAAGTTCGACTTATCGAGAATCGTGATTTGAATAGTGTTTGGTGACAAAATGATTTGTGGCAGAGGTGGCTTGCGTGGCAAAACGCTTAATAGTTCAAGAGCAAGTTATATACAATATAACTTGTCTTTATGTATTGTTTATTTATTTATATTTCTTCGTTTAAGGAACAATTATAATATCAAGAGTTTAATTGACGATAAATTATAGTAATTGTGAAATATTTTAGTTGTAATCCATTTTAGAAATCCTATTTATATATTTGAAATGGCTTCTTTATTGGTCGATATATGTATAGTTATTGTCTAATAACTATAAGGGTTTGTAAAAAGTTTTAGGATGTAAAGTGTCAAAGTTCATCTTGGAAGGGTTGAAGGTGTAAAAGATTAACAATAGTTTTTAAAAAAAAAATAAATAAAAGTCTTTTAGGAAGGTGACAAGTTGTTAGAGGTCAGGGACTGAATGTGTACACATTAATATGAATTTCAAACTTATATTTATTTTAAGAAAAGTGCAGGTTGTTGGAATTTGGAGGGCTGAGTTAGCCAAACTGCCATAGTTGTAAAATAACTAAAAATAAAAAGTGAGGTGCAGGGTTCGAACCCCTGACCTCTCGTTTGAAACCAAGAGACATAGCTAGCTGTGCTGAGGCTGCTACATGTTTATTTTTACAAACCTTGTACACTTAAAGTGCCTTAAGCTGCTTTATATTTTGTTAATTTTCTACTTAGTATACTGAGTATATATGCATGCAATTTGAGTTTCTCATTTCCATCTTTAATGTTGATTCGTAAGATCATATTCAAGCTAGTCTATTTCAAGTTCTTTATTACGCATCAAGGCTTACGAGAAGGAGGCCAATATAAATTTGAATAAGTCTCGACAGGTTACAAGTCTAGAATCAGAGTGTTGAGCCCACTCCTAGCTAGGTGACTTTATTTACTGTTTTTAGTTCCAAGAGTGATAAGTAAATTTCCATGTGATTTCAAAACGTGTCCTGAAAACTTGTTATGTGTTAACCATAGTTATTTATTTTCGCATTTCCCCAAGAATTGCCACGACAAGATTTGAGAATGCCACTTTGTTTAGAAAACAAGTAACGAGAGTACTAATTAGTAAGATGAAAAGCTAGCTGGGTTCGTATATATGAACATGTGGCAATAGCATGTGTAGTAAAGTATGATAATGAAGAAATGACTTACAACACCAACTGATGAAGACGAAGGAGAGATGAGTGAGAACCAAGACAACTTCATGGCTTCTAAGCTTTCCAACACGTCTCGTACTAGGGCTAATGATGTTTTAGATTTATGATGAGACAGTAGGTAAGTACGTAAGAGAGGTCCGTTTGTGATTTCATGTTGTGTAAATTGAAGTGATGCTCACTGTAGGTTCAAGAAGATTACGCATGCGAGTGTTGCGAGCTAAACCAAGACCTGACTAGGAATCATGAGCAAGTGTTTAACACTCCAATGCATGACTCAAACCCCTTGCATTCTAGTCCATTATACTTGAATTAGTAGCATGAAAAACACTTAGATGTGGGAAGTTTGTGTGTACCCAGTGAACCAACTGCATGAGGTGTTTATATACACAAGCTAGAACGTGATAAATGGCAGAATGGAGTAGGGATAGAGTGTTTGCATGTCCGTTTATTGGCCAAAATGGAGGTGGGGTGAGAGTTTGCACCTGGTTTGTTTGGGTTGTTACTGGAGCAGTGAACAAGTGAGGGAGGTGGTTTGGATTCACACGGTTTGGTTAGCTTATCACAAAAGTTCCATGTGACTTAAGGTGGAGTGTGTCAGTGAGTTTGAGTGTGTCATAGCTTGTATGTGTAAGTAAAGAAAGTGACATGGTTCTTGTTCTTGCTATTACCAGTCGATCAAAAGAAACAAATCAAATAGAACTTGGTTTATTCTTGTTCAACTCCAAAGAAGCAAAAGACTTTTACAGGTTCTGTGGTGTACATATGAATGGCAAGGAAGGAGAGTCTATACAAGGTAAGTTGAGTACACATGTGGTACCGTAATATTGGTTGTTCTTTGCTTGCTTCTTATCTTAGTCGACAGTAACAATAAAAAGAAAAGAATTGATGGAGTTGTGTAAGAGTATGGTACTAAGGGTGTGGTCCAAGGTGTAAGAGTATAACATGGTCCCTGGTTTCTCTTTGGCTAGTCGATTAAGACAAAGGTGGGGGACCAGTTGGTTTGTAATTTTTATTTGTTGCATGTGTATGTGCATGTACGTATACATGAGAAAAAGAAAACCTTACTTGTACTAGCTTGAGTGTTTAAGAGAGAAAGTACTATGTATGGCAAATTTGAGTATGTCATTGTATTTGTAAGTGAGTAACATGGTTATATTGTTAGTTGAATCTGGAAGAAAGTGAGCCAAGAAAATAAGGAGTCCATTTGGTTTTGCTAGTCTGCTCGTATAACACCAACAAGGAATTAGTTTATTTTGTAGTATGCTGAAGACGTGGTACGTACGTGGGATATTAGGAGCCTATGTAATATTTTGACACTAATGGTCATATGAAATGTGATAGCCACAGAGATGAGACTAGTAGTTTACTAAGAGCTGGGTGGTGATAGGATTTGGTTTATATTGCAATATATCAAGTGGTAAATATGATTGACATACATGTGAGGTATGAGGGGAAGTCAAATGAGCATGGTAAAAGATTACAATGAGTATGTTTACTAGTTTCATGTTATTCGCGAGTTGAGACTATGAAGGTACGTATAATGAGTGTGACACAAAGTATGTGAGAACGTGTTATGATACTTAGGTTTTTAAAACACGAATGAATATTCTTTTCAAGGTAAATGGTGAAAATGTTGGGCTCGTCGAAAGTGTATATATAAAAAAAAATTGTCATGGGTAAAAATGGTTACTTTTTATGTATTAATCGTAGGAAAATTTTACGGGATGTTATAAATGGTCCCAATTTTTTTCACCTTATTTCGTAGTCCCGGTACCGTACCGTATATCAGGAATCGGTACGGTTCCAGTTCGGTTCCGGTACGATTTTGAGATTCAGGTCGAAATGCTCATCCCTAATTGACTTTGTTTTGGTGAAAGATTTGGTTATTATGAACAATATCGGATAAAATAGTAGCTATTAAATGCCATTATAATGGGAACTCTTTTTGTTGCTCAGTTTATGGTTTAAGATGTTATATTGGTGATCAAAAGTTGATTATTTTTTTATGCTTATAGAGCGTAAGGTTCATATGTATTTATTGGCTTATGAGAGTTGGGTTTTATACTTTTGCGAAGACGGCTTGATTGTTGAGGTGTTTAGAAATTTCTTTGATAATCGTGTTATCTGCTTTCTAGAAGAACCTGTACAACATGAACTTTGTCAGATCTTTTTCGTTGACCAAGATTTTATATGTATTTATTATATTCTGGAATATTTGTACACCATCTTCAGATGCAGAGTATCTTGAATCTTTATGCAGCGCATGTTCTTCTATATCTCGGATTATCTTTGGTGGAGTCTTGAGATTGATACGCCGTATGTTAGGAATGTAATGCGGCGTATCTAGAGTAGATAAGTCAGGTCTTCTTCGTTGATCAAGGTTTTATATGTGGCGCATGGGATAAATACATGATGCACATTCTTTAAAGTCAGGCAATAATCTTCGAATTAGTCTAAGTGTTGTCATACTGCGTATCTGTCTAGAATGACACGGCTATCTACCTTCAGTTCAGTAGACTTTTCCAACTTGATTCATTTTGCTCCATTTTACGTCCAAAATAGCTAACTTTCACCAAACGCTTGTTTATAACTGAGAATTACAAAAGTAAACGATTAATTATCAATTCTCATACAAAATATTATAATACAAGTCAAATATATAGGACACATGATGGTAATAAAATGTGCTTATTTGATGTCATCAACCCATCTTCTTTAAAATCTCCAACACCACCATTACCATGTACCTCAAATGAGTAGCTTATGAACAAATCTTTTCAAACCCATTTCATATATATCAAACATTTTATAAACTAAGAATTTGCATCTTTAGTTCTGCTAAATGTGTTCCTGTGTTCCGTTAATTTAAGTATGCTAAATACGCATATGTTCTATTTTTTTTAAACACATATTTATTAATTTATCTGGAAAAAAGGTCTTCTAGGATATCTAGATCATTGTCAACCATAACAACATTATGTGAATAAACTTGAATGCACTTTTCTTAATCAACAACAACAGAAGCCTACTTGCGCCATCATACTTGATTATTGACTAGAGTGCCTATAAATGATTCCTATGTCAACCGTTTTTTCCTATGTTTCTTGATCATTCAAACATGAATGAGAAAGTTTTGAACTTTGAAAGGTGGAAAGAGAGTCAGAAAAAGGTGTTGGTAATTTATGGTAGGGTGAGAGATCATGAAAATGTCAAAACAACACAATTTGTGTAACTCTCTCTATAAAATCTGGTCACAACCATAATCAACCACCACCACCACAGCAGGCCGACGCCACCTCCATAGTCAGCTGCCACCACCTTGCTTATAACCTCCTACACGACCAGCCGTAACCACGAATATCTGTCCTTACACACCAAGATCTACCACACCTACATACACCACATCAAGATACAAAACCATTAATTCATTCGGTTGTCATTTTCAGTTAGCTTGTTAACTGCAATCATTCCTTCATCTTGTAAACAATTCATCTTTCAATAACAAATCTTTGGTTCCATTAATTTGAGATTCGTTCTTAGTTTGAATTCCTTATTAGCTGAATTAAGTTCTTCATTTCATTAGTGATTTCTAGAAGAACTTATCAAAACCTCGGAAATTACCAAACTAGAACCAGA
Source organism: Artemisia argyi (assembly GCA_030686995.1). Taxonomy (NCBI): domain Eukaryota; kingdom Viridiplantae; phylum Streptophyta; class Magnoliopsida; order Asterales; family Asteraceae; genus Artemisia; species Artemisia argyi. The sequence continues at coordinate 199,051,617 of CM060685.1, read as the reverse complement.
CACAAATGGCAAGTGTACCAATCGAATGTAATATATTATAGTAAGAACCGTGTTTATCATCCCAACGAACCACAATCAAATAAGAACACTCAATGTTAAATGAGTTTTATTTTATTTTTTTTATTATTATTATTTTTTTTTCATCATCATCATCATCATCTAAACTAAAAATATACCTAAATTACTCTAAACGAATAAAATATTAGAAAAGCTAATTAACTATGTGAAATATAACTTTCGAAATGACAATACTAAAACAAGTATTCACTTAGACTTGAATCCACTTAGATCAGATGATAGCATGAATTGGTATGATTGTGCTTGTGACTTCTAAAGGATTAGACTCCGAGGGTGTCTGACCCTAACAATTAACAAAAAATGGCACGAGGGTCTTCATGAACACCACCTCAAATTGTGCAAATAATCACCATTAATAAATATATAAACAATTTGACATTTAGATTCTAACACCACAAATGATTATCTATGTGTTTGGACAATATTCAAATGAATTCTTTTACGCCCAAATAACCCCGATCCTCTTTGGCAAAAATTGAAGTTTCAATCACGCATAGACAAATGATCAAATACAAACGAAATGTACAATAAGTGGTCTACTAGATTGCTTCAATCATTCATAGGTTATTTAGTTTAATAAACACAAAAAACAAATAAAGAAAACATCAAAATATTCATTGAACCAAATGTTAGAATATGGACATTATTTTAGTAGACGTATGTTAGGATCGAACTCGAGATCACGAGATTGCACACAATACGTATGAAGAGTAAAAGTAATAATTATTTATAAATGTTATAATTAATTATTAGACACAAAATAAATAATAGTAATTAGTATTTAATGATTAATGACTAATTATTTATTAAACGAAGATTAGGAAAGTATACTAGACAAAACATGGAAACAAGAGAAGGATCCGGAATCCCCTAAGGGGATCCTTAACCAATCGACATAGGGAGGTTTCCACCTCCTTATGTGCCTTGAGCTCCAAGTTTCAAATAGTATATAAACAAACCCAAGATGTATTGTTTTCTCATAACTTGTACACACACATCTTGGTGTTTTTCTCTCCTCTCTTTTCCTTGGTCGATTTTATCAAAACAAACCCTAAGGGTTTCGATTTTCATAGGATCAAAACAAGTCTTGTGTTTATTACTTGCATAAACTTTTTCTTGAATTAGTACGTGTGTACAAGAACGTGAATCAAACACACTATTGTTTGATTCTTGGATTGAATTACAAAAGAGGTAAGGGGTAATTCTTGTAATCCATATAAACCTTAATTAGGGTTCTTGGTTCCGGAAGATTGCATTGATTCTTGTTCGGGCTAGAATCATAAAGGTATGTTTACTATTTATATATTGATTAATTAATTACATGTTATTCGATCTTATTATAATTGCTTCCGCTATGCTCACTTTGATGTACTTGGTTTATTTATATGAAGGTCATGATATCATAATTTCAACAGTGGCATCCAGAGCCGTTATAATGTGTAATTAATTATCAAAACACATAAAAATTGGATCTTGATTCATTTAGTTACATGTTTTTTAGGGCTTTTAGATTCCTAACCCTAATGTTTTTATGGGTCGATTTAGACCTTAAAGGGTTTTAGGGTTTTGGTTTTGTTTTTTTTAATATGATTAGAAACCCTAGGATGTCATGTAATTTGTTATGCGTTTTAGTAAACGATCTTGGTGCAATATGTTAATTGTTAAGCTAAATCCATGAAAAAGTGCATATTTGCATGGATTTTTATATTGTGTGATAATTTAAATGGTTTAAATTGTTTATATTAATTAATGGTTAAGTTATATCGAAACATGTAAATTTATTAATAGATGTCGAATTGGGGAAGGCTTCAATATTAAGTAATCAATTATGTGCTATGTGGTATTTATTTAATTTTGGCTTACGCAATCGATTTATCGATGTATGCGGCTCTTTTTCCTAGAAGAAGAAAGCCTTAATTGAATTAATACGTAATACACCTAGATTTGATTATTAATAGGACTATTGAATAATATTTGCATGTGGCTACATGTTTTATACATATTTAATTGTTATGATTATGTATATTTGTTTATTTAGTTGTTTTATTTTTTTATTGTACATTACTTGTTTTTGTTTATTAATTGTGTTAGACATGTTTATAAACGAAAAGGGTAATTTTTGAATAGAAAAATAATACGGACTAAATAATGGCGAAATTGTTTTGGTTTTTAAGAGTTTATATTTCAAAGGATTGGTTGATTGATGTTTTTGTACGTAATGGTTAAATAGGCTCGACCGAAGTTTACACACTATAAGATGGGTATAAGGATGGCAACGCATTAAATTGTGGCCTTAGAGAGACAACATTCTGTCTTAACGCTCGTTTGTGTGTAAATTAGACTTACCGAACAACCATTACATGTACACTGTCATCTTAAGGGTGAATTAACCACAATTCCACAATGATTATCCGAAACACTAAGCTTTCGGGCTTATGCAAAAGTACGATATAGTGGATGATAATTGTTGGTAATTTTTTAATTGGTGAACCCGATACCTCAATCAAAACTTTGTTGTTTTACTCTTAGCAAATTGGTAATAAAAATGTTTTGTAAAACCAATGTTATGAAGTTGTATGCATGCTTCTTCATACATTATTTTGATTACACGTCAAAATTTAATACCCTTATAAAATTAAGTCGAATGCCATCTAATTAAGAACACTTGAAGTTGTAATTTACGTCATGTGAGAACTTGGCGAGATTGCAATTGAGAGGTAAATTTCATAAATTCATTGCTAGCAGATCAACTGATGTGATGGATTTGTGAGTTTGCAGTTTTTAAGTTAGACGACTTAAATTGAGTAGGAAGTGAGATCTTGGACTCAAGGCATTAAGATGGGGATCAAACATGCTTACAATACAAAAGTTTTGTGATTGTAAATCCCATAAATCTAGGAATTTCAATATGATATTGGCAATTATTGTACGACAATTACCTTGTTGAATACTATCATTACTAGCAGATCAACTGATGTAATGGTACTATGTCAATTAGGATCCTAGCTTTAAGAAAATACTATGGTTTATATGAATATTTACCAATGGGTATTTTATTTTCTTAAAGATCTAATTATCAAAAATATTGAAATTGAATTTTGTAATTCGTTTTAATGTATTAATGCAACGTTCAAACCGTAAACGTATTTGGGCTTTGGTAAATTGATCTAGTTCTGTTTTCAAACAAATGTTTGATTAAGAAATATTTACTTAAAAGACAAAAGAAGTCTCCTTTCTATGAAGGAAGAGTGGGACACAATCCTATTCCTTTTCATGAATGAGAAAGGATAATAGGAATATTAGATACGTCTAAATTCTAATATAACTCAAAGCAAATTTTTTAATAGTTAAGAAAATTGTGAATATTTTTCATAGGGATTTTATCATCCTCATTCGGTGATTAAATTCTTAGTAACAAATATGATATTTGGTTAACAGAAAATTATGTATAACATTTTATGAGTTATTATAATTAGAAGCTAGACTAATTACTGCAAAATGTTTAAAGACAAACTAGTTGTTTTGACTATTTTAAAGGTACTGCATACATTGAAAAATGGTAGACCTGTTAAGGAAGAAATTGCATGCCCAATTTTTCAAGTTAATAGCATTTGGTGGATAGTCCATCATTCACGTAGAAGAATACACTTTTTAGTGCATAAGTAATTGTTACGTATGGACATTTAAAGGTGTAGGAAAGTTAAAAGCACAATATTTGTTTTCATTGGATATGAAACATTTACAATGTTGTCAAATTCAGTGGGAGTATTGTGTACTTATCACTAAATAAGGAGTTATTATAATGATCTTTAATTCAATGGGAGTTACAAGCTTTGATATCTTGGTAGCTAAAGATAATTACTTTCCAAGTATAGACACTCATACTTTTAAGGATAGTCTTGTACGTTTCCTTACTAGACATTGTTGTTTTACATATACGTGTTATGCTAAAATCTATGACACAATCATATTGAACACATAAACAAATGCATGGCATGTTGTTTATCAACTATATGAGGTTGTTCCATGCACAAGTGGTAGAAATGTTATCTTTAATGTGTGCAAGAAACAACTCATAAAGATATGATTTAATGGATTCTCTTGACTACAAGGTAAGAGAATAATGTTCTGATATGAATTATACTAGGCTAATTCAAGAAACACTTGGTGTTACAATTTATGTTATGTGAGAGCTTAACAAGATTGCAACAACAAGGTGAATTTCATAATTTCATTACTAGCAGATCAACTGATGTAATTGAACTATGAGAATTTGTAGTTTCTAAATTAGATACCTATTAGAACATGTGTCAATATGATATCAAGACTACTTTAATTTATAGATTTATGAATTCATGGAATGACATAAATTAATTAAGTAATCTAATGCTACTTCAATCTGAATATTTATGTGTTCTTGGAATGACATAAATAAATGAAGAAATAATGTTATTTACATTATTGTGAAGTAATAAATTAACTTGAAATTACTATTGAAACCAAAAGATGGTGTTCATAATTACTTTAGTTAAACATGTTTATGTTTCATTGTAAAGATATAAACATAAAGTCTTTTAATTGTTACAAGACTTATAATAAAGTAAGACGTTATCTTGTTGTATTTTTAATTAAGACATATACATGAAGTTATTAAATTGTTAAATGACTTATAACGTATAGTGGGATTATAGCAGTTTATGTTTTCTTGTAAAGACATAGACATGAAGAGACTTTGTAAAAAGTACTTGTGTTATAAAGCATGTAATTGGCTTGAAAATTGTTACACCATTAAAATGACTTAGTTGGTAAATAAACAAGTCAAAAGGAATATGGTTATCTTAAATATTGTTAGATTGTCTTACAATATTAATAATAATGAAATATCAAATGTTTATGGTATGTTCAGTTAGGAAAATCAAACTCCTGTTATATTGTTTGATTAAAGATAACTATGACTTCTTTTCTTCCAAAAGTTATCAAGGTTAAGAATATTGAGTATGACTTGGACATATTTAATAAAAATCCAACATAGAAGGTTTATAAGACATTATCATATAATGGAATGTGATGAATGTGTGAATCACATTAAGTCTTAAATTGAACTTCTAAATTTGTTTAACTGCTTATGAAGAGGTTATTAACAAAGTTAAGTTAGGAACTATCAATAAGTATTTGTAATATCCCAAAAGAGAACATTGTATTGTTTCTTTATTTGCTAAGTATTTAAAGATAGTTTTTATATTACTAAAAGCAAGTGGGAGTTTTGATCTTTAAAAGATAAAATTATAAGATACATAAATCTTCTAAAATACACTAGTAAATATCATGATGAAGTTTGACATTTGAATGTTAAATCTCAACATGATAATAAAGTTTGACATTGAAATGTTAAATTTCAAGATGATGGAATTATCATTCATAGAATAGCAATATATCTCACATATTTGATTAATATGCTGAGGGCTATGATTTACAGGATTATTGTATACCTGATAAATCATTATGATACATTACCAAATATGAAATTGGGGAAAGTATACATGATATGAATGATTAAGATGCTGTCCATAAAGATAATCAATTTTAGAAACTTGGTTTATCTTAATAGTTAGACTAGAAAATGAAGATGAGTTTCTTCAAAGATAAGGTAACCCTTGCGGTTTAAATCTTTGTATAGAAATCATATGGACAATATTGTGCACATATTTAATGCATGTCTTATGACAAGATTATTAATCACACTTAAGCAATTAACTGTGATTGAATATTCTTTTCTAAACACATTAAATATATAAAGATTATGATTGTCATATTTATGAAATTGACAATAAAATATCAAAACTCTTTCTTGAGTGATTACTTGAGCGAGGACGATAAAAAGGAGTTTATGAATTCAAATAAATCTTTAGAAGTGTACAAAGTGCAATAATCCATGGATGGATAAATGCATGCATCTAGAAGATTACTCTTATGTTTAATTATTAAATTCATGTTTTGATTTATAATTGAAATAAGATAATTTCTAAGTATTCCTAAAAGCTAGTGGGAGTATTATGTTTAAATTCTTAAATCATATATGTTGAAGAACATATGAAAAGTAATATTCCATATAAGTAAATGTTAAGTCTTAGAATGGAATAAAATTTTACTTGTAAGATTTAGGAAATAAGACATATAACTTTGGAATGAATGTTTATTGTTGAAACATGTGTGGTAAATGAATCTAATATAACATGAAATATTATTTAGAAAGTCTAAATGGATATGCATGACATGAATAAAATCTAAGTATGACTCAAAGATCTTTCATGAACATCATGTTTTGTTTTATCATGCTTGATTACAAGATGATTTGGCAATATTAATATCTTATTAAAAAATTATTACATAACTTGTGTAATATTCTAAAAAGAATATGTTTGATTATAGGATTACATCCTAAATCTGGAAAAGCTTCCAAATTCTATAGATGAACAATTTTTTCAATTGTTGTGAAAATTGTCATAGCCAACAAACTTGAAAGTTTGAAGGGCATCAAACATTACACAATAGATATTATGGTTTACGGAAAGTTTTAATAGCATATTGTTGTTTGCATACAATGATGCTAATAAAATTGAGATGACACTCAATACTAGTTATGGTAAGGATTTCATCCTTGGCTATTACTAGTTATGCTTACTAAAAGCATAGTTGCATTATACATTAAAAGAATAAGAATACTTTAAACTTTAAAATGTTTTGAAGTTTAATTATCATAAATTGGTAGTTAAGGATGTCTCACATTTTTATGAAATATGGCATTATCAAAATAGTTGACTATGCACATATAAGAATTTCAATAGTTGAATTCTTGGAATAAGTATTCTTAAAATTCCGATAGATCAAAGTTGGATGATTTATGTCTTGTCAACAAGTATGAATGTCATTGCTTGAGACATAATCCATCAACAAGAGTTATCATGCATTGATCTATTTAGTATTTGGATAAGGGATGTTAAACAATTATTATGATAAATTGAAATACATGGTATGTTTAATTTATAATATATTGCATCCTATATTTGTATGTTTAAATCCATGAATAAAGGTTATTTTTAAATTGTCCGTTGTCAGTTACTAATATGGGAATATTATTAAATCAAGACAAATCTGAAGGTTGGTATAATATACTTAAAGTATATTGATGCGTAGTCATGCCATTTCAGATGATATTCAATGATATCGAATATAGAACTTATCCCAACTACATGATGTTACTTTATGAATTTAGTTATTAAGTAAATCATGAGAAGTTATCCTCAGACTTGAGATGCAAGATAAGTGTCATGAATGTAGTACATTTTTGTGGAACAACTTAACGCTATACGTAACTGGTAGTCATAAGGGTTGTTTTCGGAAATGTTACAAAGTTTGTAGGTTTTGCTTGTATTCAAGATATAATTTGTTCCTTCAAATTTATTTTTGGAGTTTAATACTGCTGGGCCCCTCGTAGGGTTGGTAAGATGCATGTACGGTCATACCCAATATCTCCCCTGAATATGTTCAGAAGATTTGGTAATCTTGATCAATCATAAACAACGAGAAACAGAATGGTTAATTAAGGAATGACTTTAATCCATATCCTTATTAACATGGTATTAGAAACAAAAGGATAATAATAATGAGAAATCATTAAAAGGTTTTTCCAGGAGCCTTACTCGAGATCGTACTAGAGGCATCGGCGTGTTGCAAGACGCTAACCGATGTGATTACACTATTAAAATATGTCCAAGTGGGACCTGTTAGAATATGGACATTATTTTAGTAGATGTATGTTAGGATCGAACTCGAGATCACAGGATTGCACACAATACGTATGAAGAGTAAAAGTAATAATTATTTATAAATGTTATAATTAATTATTAAACACAAAATAAATAATAGTAATTAGTATTTAATGATTAATGACTAATTATTTATTAAACAAAGATTAGGAAAGTAATACTAGACAAAACATGGAAACAAGAGAAGGATCCGGAATCCCCTAAGGGGATCCTTAACCAATCGACATAGGGAGGTTTCCACCTCCTTATGTGCCTTGAGCTCCAAGTTTCAAATAGTATATAAACAAACCCAAGATGTATTGTTTTCTCATAACTTGTACACACACATCTTGGTGTTTTTCTCTCCTCTCTTTTCCTTGGTCGATTTTATCAAAACAAACCCTAAGGGTTTCGATTTTCATAGGATCAAAACAAGTCTTGTGTTTATTACTTGCATAAACTTTTTCTTGAATTAGTACGTGTGTACAAGAACGTGAATCAAACACACTATTGTTTGATTCTTGGATTGAATTACAAAAGAGGTAAGGGGTAATTCTTGTAATCCATATAAACCCTAATTAGGTTTCTTGGTTCCGGAAGATTGCATTGATTCTTGTTCGGGCTAGAATCATAACGGTATGTTTACTATTTATATATTGATTAATTAATTACATGTTATTCGATCTTATTATAATTGCTTCCGCTATGCTCACTTTGATGTACTTGGTTTATTTATATGAAGGTCATGATATCATAATTCCAACACCAAAACCCCTCAAATGGTTTTGCAAAACCACACAAAAAAATCATCATCTAATCATAAGTTTCATCTAGCTTAAGCAAGTACAATAAACTAATCATAACAAAGGAAATCATAATCAAGTTTAAAAGTTTGGAATCAACCAATGTGTCACAACTCGTAATTTCATGTCCTTTTTCAAACATCAAAATTTCGTTTTTCATTTCGGAAGTTATTATTCACTTTCACTATTCATCTCTGAAATTTTTATTTCATATTCTCGTAAGTTAAACTATTTTAACGATAATCCGAGAGTTTGATGCTCGTCGGATCATTTCTGCAAAAATCACGAAGCCGTGTCCGAGATTTACTTTTGGGTTTAAACGTCGTTCCAGCAACCCGATATGTCCATAAAACACTATAAACTATAGAAATATGATTTTCTCTCATTTTACGACAATTCTAAAAGTTTTGAAATTTTACGTTTTCCAGTTCAGCGTTTTACGCGAATTACGCGTTTTTAACCCGCGTTTCCAGTTTTAATAGCGTTTATGCAACCCGATGGAACCTACCATTCATTTTATATTTTATTATGGAGTATTTTGACAATTTTAGTCATTCTTTCAAGTTTCATATTTTTACGATACCCGGATTTACGTTTCGCGGCTTAACAATTTACGTTTAGCGATTATCGGAACCAAAACCGACTCCGTGAACTAGATATTAACAAGTTTTCTACATACTCATCCTTTCCTATCTCACATGTGCCGCCCCCCCCCCCCCCCCAATTTCCATGTTACTTCCATTTGATCAAATAATTACCAAAATGCCATCACCTCAAAATATCTAAAAACCTAAATCACATTTCACACTTGTTTTCTTATAATCAAAACTTACACTTTTCCTCTCTTTTCTCTCATCATACCTGTAACACCCCCAAAATACCGCAGCGGAAGACCGTGTCATAGGGATGCTACTTCAGGGCACAAAGTACAAGATATAGAAAACGCCCTCTAAATGAGACGTTTTAGAAAAGTTACCATTCGAATAGATAAAAGTCATAGTTTACAAAACAAAGATCCCAAAGTAGAATGATACATAAGTTTTTAAAGTGTATCGAATGGTAAACTATAAAAGTGAAAGTCTCCAAAAGCATGCCCTAAGACTCTCAGCTCCACAAACCTGCTATCGCCTTCCTAACCTGAGATAAACATGCTTAAAAGTGTCAACACAAAGGTTGGTGAGTTCATAGAGTTTGTCTTAGTACAGATGAAAAGCCTATAAAGAATGTTCACACAGCAAAGGCATCGTAAATCCACTCAGTTGCAAGTCCCGCCATAAGAGACTTGTAACCTGTGTGTTTACAACCCACTGCTACAATATAATATGATTAAGATATGTATAAGTTCATAACAACAGTTAAGCAATTAGTAGTGAGTCTACACTTCATATCCGAAGACCTCATGTTTGTATGTATGTCTCAATGGTTGTGTCCAGCAACTTAATCTGGGGCCATTGGAAGTCTGTATGTATGTATCCATGGTTGTGCCCAGCAACTTAATCTAGGGCCATTGGAAGTCTGTATGTATGTATCCATGGTTGTGCCCAGCAACTTAATCTGGGGCCATTGGAAATCTGTATGTATGTATCCATGGTTGTGCCCACCAACTTAATCTAGGGCCATTGGAAGTCTGTATGTATGTATCCATGGTTGTGCCCAGCAACTTAATCTGGGGCCATTGGAAATCTGTATGTATGTATGATTACTGGGTGCCATTTCCCAAAGTATAATAGTAAGTATGGGTGCATGTATCAATCATGTATGTATGTAATCAAGAATAATGAAATCAAGTATAATGTAATCAAGTATAATGTTATGTGAATCCGTACAAGTAAGAAAGTAGTAGCATGTATCTCCCCCAAAGAGTTGCTAGAACAATTAAAAGAGTAGGGGCTATGACTCACCTGATGCAACAGCTACGATGACAAAAGTGTATACACAGAAATGAGGTTCGATCTCTAACCGCAACCTAATATGAATGATGAACGATCTACTTTAGATCACCAAATGATGTTATGAATGTCCATGCTCATGTTTCTATACCACTCTAGTCTTTGGAAAAACACTTGTGTTATTAAAAATATATAATCCAAGAATTTGGAAAAATATTGCTATTAGAAAATATAATAAGCTAGTTGTAATATATATATACTTATATATATATATCGAAAGTTTCCATGTTAGCGTTGAAATACTCGAGTTGTAATCCTTGAAATGATGAAAATATACTCGTAATAACTAATACTACATTAGTTATAAAGCTTGGTACTTAATATTACTTCTAGCTTATAAATGTACTTCGTAGTTTTTGTGCCACTTTTATTAAAAGCTGTCAAATATAAAGTCGTTTTAGCCGATATTCAAACGTGAATATCTTTGTCGTTACTTGTCCGTTTTACTTGTTCTTTATGTCCACGGTTACGTCTTAGTATGTAGTAATATATTTTGGAAAGCTCGGCTCCTCCGGGTTACGTCTAAAGTCTCTTTTTGTCCAATGAAAAACGTCCAACAGCAAACATTTTCAGAAAAAATACTTTTCGTCTACAATCTTGCAAAAATCATAACTCCTTCGTTATAGACTCTTTTTAATCCGTTCTTTCGCCTACAGATTCGTTTTTGAAAGTATTTTCTAAAAATTTTGCCAAAGTTCACTTGGTGTTTACTTATTTTCCAGATTTTTACAAAACGGAACAGCATGTCTAAAATAGGTTCCAAATCAAGTTTTCAAGGTTTATAACTAATTTCTACCATCACCAAACCTCTTGTAATCACCACATAGCTAATCTAATCCTACCATACACCTTCTTAGGGTGCCATGGACTCCTAACCAAGTTATTAGAGCAAGGGGATTCATAACTAAAAAGTTAGGGTTTGTATGTTTCATTTTAGACAAAATAAAGGGTGGTATAGCTAGTTGTACATGGTTTTTAGCATGGAAATCATGTAATACAAGTAAATATAAGATGTTTCATGTAAAAATAAAGTTGATAACTTACTTGATAAAATGAGATGATTAGATGATGATTATGCTTGGATTTCTTGTGTTTTTCTTGATTGATTCTTGATTAGGCAAGTAAAAGGAACAAGTTTAGTGTTATAACTTTTGAAAAATAATCACTTGATCAAAATATGGTGGTGAAATCGTGGGTTTGCTAGAGAGGATGAAGAAGATGAGAAAAAAATCTATCTTAGCTAAAAAGTGTAGTTTATGATTCATATAATTTGGTAAAGTTAGGTTTTATGTGTTTATTAGTTTAATACTAATGAGTTAATGCATATGGTTAAAAGGGGTGGTTTCATGGCTGGTTTTTGGTGTGAAAAGGAGTAGCCAAATAGGTTTTGAGTTACTAATTAGTCCTAGTGTAGCGTTAAGTGTTATTACGAGTTATTCGTTAAAATCGGGTACCGGGTTTAATAGCAATAAACGTTCACGAAGTTAACCGGGATGAAATAAAGTTATAATAATGTTAAAAACATATTAAAAATATGTTGGGTACATTTACTGAGTGATCGGGTGATTATTGTTTAGTTTTCACGAAAACCGTCGTTATATTCGTACGCGTACGTTATTAATAAAATAAATTTCCAAAATACTGGGTAACTGAATGTTATAAGTTTTATGATGTTAAAATGGATATAAAAATATGTCGGGACTATCGTGGGAATATTTAGATATATTCGTCGTGTATAAACCGGGTGTTAACGTTTACTATAAATACTTATACGTAAAAACGTTAAATGTATCAAATATATAAATTTGAAAATCCTGAGAGTGGTATAACATGAAAATGCTGTTATGATGATATGCAGACTATCTCCAGTCCGTATGCAGTGTACTTAACACTAATAAAATGAATTCGCACCTAAACCAATCCGGTTACGCGAATTTGAGTACCCGTAAACTAAATTTACGATGAAATGAGTAATGCAAGTGAATAGTGAAAACTTTTCCGGAAATGAATAGTGTTTAGTGAATAGTAAATTTCCCAAATGTTTCTCAGAATATCAAAATGACCTCGAAAATGATGAATAGTAAAACGATGAATAGTGTTTTGATGAATAGTGATTTATGAATAGTGTTTTTTCCAAAGCTCCCGAAATGATCTGAAATGACCTGAAATGATGAGTTGTGACAGTCTTCCCCTCTAAAAAGAACTTCGTCCCGAAGTTCAGTTAATGTTAATCAGTTAAATGTGTCAAAGCTTATGTATGTGGGTTTCTATCCAACTAGGTATGTTCTCGTGGTCAGACTTGATGAGGCAAACCTTCCCAATCCCGAGCATAGTCCTCAAAAGACCTCCTTTAGGTTAATCCTTTAGGTAACCGATTTTTCACTTAATCCCACAACCCAATCAAACAAGAACAGTCACGAGATTAGGCTAAATCGGTTTGAGTGATGCCTTTAACTTTTAGCTTGATTTTCGCAACCCAATCAAACAAGAACAGTCACTAGAACCAAGCTAAAAATCAAGGTCTGGATTCAACATCCTTGAAAAAGATCTTTTGAAAGATTGGCTCGACTTTGGAATTGCTTACACTAATCAAATTACTAATGTTAGTATGACTAAGGTTAATGCTGCTAGGTCTCAGATTAGTCAGTGTTGTGTATAGGTCCTATATTAAGACTTAAGTGCTACTAAAATACGATAGTTGTTCAAGAGAATGTACCCGTTATGCTACCGCGGACATGTTGGGTGATAGGATTTCCTAAGAAGTAAGCTCTGCCAATTGCGGGTGGAATCTCATTGGCCTCATCTCGTGGCCCTTCAATTGCTGCTGCTAAGTTTGGACGATTGCCTCCTTGGTTAAGATTTCTTTTCAACTTAGGACAGTTGTTCCGAAAGTGATCCGGGCTGTTACACTCATAGCATGTCCTTTGGTTGTTCGTCATATTGCCCACATTTGCTAGTTCTCTACACTGGTTTGTAAAATGACTAGACTGTCTGCAAAATGCACACACACGGCAGGGCGAAATCTTTTGATGATGAAAGTTACACTTCGTACATTTAGGATGCGGGCCTAAATACTCTTTCTGACCAGGATTAGTTGCCACAAAGGTCCTTGCCCTTTTGTTGTCAGCTATTGTGCCCATTTGCTTGTTTGACTCGCTTGTTCCCTTCCTTTTATCACTGTTCCTCAAGCTTCCATTTCTAACCATCTCATCTGTCAGAGTCCCTGCTCTCAATATTGCACTCTGAATTGTAGAAGGCTCAGTTGTTTTCACAGTCCCACGAATTTCTGGGACAAGACCATATATGTACCTCTCGATCCTCTTGGACTCAGGGGTAACTAGGTGTGGAACTAGTCTGGCTAATTCATGGAATCGATCTGTGTAGGCTGCATGTCCAGCCCCTATCATAGAGTGATGATAGAGTTCATCCTCCAGCTTTTGCATCTCGTTGTCCGGGCAGTATTCCTCCTTCAGTAATGCCTTAAAATCGTCCCATGACATACCTACAGCTGCCGCTCTACCCCTAGCTTGAATCTGCGTATTCCACCATGTCAATGCCTTTCCTGATAGTAAGCACATGGAATACTTCACCATTTGATGTGCTGCACAGTTACTAATGTCAATCACCGTCTCCATCTTTTCAACCCATCGAGTATACGCCAACGCGCCTCCTACACCATTGAAATCAATTGGCTTGCATGACGTAAATTCCTTATACGTACATCCAGTTCTAATGATGTTGTTGCCATTACCATTCTGGCCTATACCATTGGTGTTGTTAATTCCGCTTTCGTGGTTTGCTAAGTTATTCATATGATCGCCAACTTGAGTGACAATAGTGGGGAGAAAGTTTTCAAGTTGTCGAGCGATGATGGCTTCAAAATCAGTATTTCCACCGTCGTTACTTGGGTTACTAGTGTCATTAGCAGCTCCTCTACCTCCTCATATATAATACCGTGCTACCAGTTGTTTCCTAAGTTGTGCCAACACCGATCTACATCTGCATAGTCATATGTCCACGTGTGTCGTGAAGCACTTATAATTATGTTGGCCACCACAATTATAAATGTTTCCTTTCACAAGTGTACATATCACCAGGCACACATATCTCAGTGGTAGACGTTGCTTAAATGGGCATCTAGGGAATGTCACGCTTAGTACAAAGGAACAAAAGATTCTCCCTTAAGTGTTAAACTCACTGGGAAGTCTAGTTTCTAACGGTTTCTACAAAGTATCTAATAGCGTGGGTCCAAAAATAAATAAATTACCAGCAAGCGTAAGTGTATGTAAAGTGCAAGGCGATAGGGAGGAGAGTCTACATGTATGTAGTTATAGTCTAGACTCTAAAACAACCTAGTTCTCTATAACCAAGGCTCTGGTACCAATCTGTAACACCCCCAAAATACCGCAGCGGAAGACTGTGTCATAGGGATGCTACTTCAGGGCACAAAGTACAAGATATAGAAAACGCCCTCTAAATGAGACGTTTTAGAAAAGTTACCATTCGAATAGATAAAAGTCATAGTTTACAAAACAAAGATCCCAAAGTAGAATGATACATAAGTTTTTAAAGTGTATCGAATGGTAAACTATAAAAGTGAAAGTCTCCAAAAGCATGCCCTAAGACTCTCAGCTCCACAAACCTGCTATCGCCTTCCTAACCTGAGATAAACATGCTTAAAAGTGTCAACACAAAGGTTGGTGAGTTCATAGAGTTTGTCTTAGTACAGATGAAAAGCCTATAAAGAATGTTCACACAACAAAGGCATCGTAAATCCACTCAGTTGCAAGTCCCGCCATAAGAGACTTGTAACCTGTGTGTTTACAACCCACTGCTACAATATAATATGATTAAGATATGTATAAGTTCATAACAACAGTTAAGCAATTAGTAGTGAGTCTACACTTCATATCCGAAGACCTCATGTTTGTATGTATGTCTCAATGGTTGTGTCCAGCAACTTAATCTGGGGCCATTGGAAGTCTGTATGTATGTATCCATGGTTGTGCCCAGCAACTTAATCTAGGGCCATTGGAAGTCTGTATGTATGTATCCATGGTTGTGCCCAGCAACTTAATCTGGGGCCATTGGAAATCTGTATGTATGTATCCATGGTTGTGCCCACCAACTTAATCTAGGGCCATTGGAAGTCTGTATGTATGTATCCATGGTTGTGCCCAGCAACTTAATCTGGGGCCATTGGAAATCTGTATGTATGTATGATTACTGGGTGCCATTTCCCAAAGTATAATAGTAAGTATGGGTGCATGTATCAATCATGTATGTATGTAATCAAGAATAATGAAATCAAGTATAATGTAATCAAGTATAATGTTATGTGAATCCGTACAAGTAAGAAAGTAGTAGCATGTATCTCCCCCAAAGAGTTGCTAGAACAATTAAAAGAGTAGGGGCTATGACTCACCTGATGCAACAGCTACGATGACAAAAGTGTATACACAGAAATGAGGTTCGATCTCTAACCGCAACCTAATATGAATGATGAACGATCTACTTTAGATCACCAAATGATGTTATGAATGTCCATGCTCATGTTTCTATACCACTCTAGTCTTTGGAAAAACACTTGTGTTATTAAAAATATATAATCCAAGAATTTGGAAAAATATTGCTATTAGAAAATATAATAAGCTAGTTGTAATATATATATACTTATATATATATATCGAAAGTTTCCATGTTAGCGTTGAAATACTCGAGTTGTAATCCTTGAAATGATGAAAATATACTCGTAATAACTAATACTACATTAGTTATAAAGCTTGGTACTTAATATTACTTCTAGCTTATAAATGTACTTCGTAGTTTTTGTGCCACTTTTATTAAAAGCTGTCAAATATAAAGTCGTTTTAGCCGATATTCAAACGTGAATATCTTTGTCGTTACTTGTCCGTTTTACTTGTTCTTTATGTCCACGGTTACGTCTTAGTATGTAGTAATATATTTTGGAAAGCTCGGCTCCTCCGGGTTACGTCTAAAGTCTCTTTTTGTCCAATGAAAAACGTCCAACAGCAAACATTTTCAGAAAAAATACTTTTCGTCTACAATCTTGCAAAAATCATAACTCCTTCGTTATAGACTCTTTTTAATCCGTTCTTTCGCCTACGGATTCGTTTTTGAAAGTATTTTCTAAAAATTTTGCTAAAGTTCACTTGGTGTTTACTGATTTTCCAGATTTTTACAAAACGGAACAGCATGTCTAAAATAGGTTCCAAATCAAGTTTTCAAGGTTTATAACTAATTTCTACCATCACCAAACCTCTTGTAATCACCACATAGCTAATCTAATCCTACCATACACCTTCTTAGGGTGCCATGGACTCCTAACCAAGTTATTAGAGCAAGGGGATTCATAACTAAAAAGTTAGGGTTTGTATGTTTCATTTTAGACAAAATAAAGGGTGGTATAGCTAGTTGTACATGGTTTTTAGCATGGAAATCATGTAATACAAGTAAATATAAGATGTTTCATGTAAAAATAAAGTTGATAACTTACTTGATAAAATGAGATGATTAGATGATGATTATGCTTGGATTTCTTGTGTTTTTCTTGATTGATTCTTGATTAGGCAAGTAAAAGGAACAAGTTTAGTGTTATAACTTTTGAAAAATGATCACTTGATCAAAATATGGTGGTGAAATCGTGGGTTTGCTAGAGAGGATGAAGAAGATGAGAAAAAAATCTATCTTAGCTAAAAAGTGTAGTTTATGATTCATATAATTTGGTAAAGTTAGGTTTTATGTGTTTATTAGTTTAATACTAATGAGTTAATGCATATGGTTAAAAGGGGTGGTTTCATGGCTGGTTTTTGGTGTGAAAAGGAGTAGCCAAATAGGTTTTGAGTTACTAATTAGTCCTAGTGTAGCGTTAAGTGTTATTACGAGTTATTCGTTAAAATCGGGTACCGGGTTTAATAGCAATAAACGTTCACGAAGTTAACCGGGATGAAATAAAGTTATAATAATGTTAAAAACATATTAAAAATATGTTGGGTACATTTACTGAGTGATCGGGTGATTATTGTTTAGTTTTCACGAAAACCGTCGTTATATTCGTACGCGTACGTTATTAATAAAATAAATTTCCAAAATACTGGGTAACTGAATGTTATAAGTTTTATGATGTTAAAATGGATATAAAAATATGTCGGGACTATCGTGGGAATATTTAGATATATTCGTCGTGTATAAACCGGGTGTTAACGTTTACTATAAATACTTATACGTAAAAACGTTAAATGTATCAAATATATAAATTTGAAAATCCTGAGAGTGGTATAACATGAAAATGCTGTTATGATGATATGCAGACTATCTCCAGTCCGTATGCAGTGTACTTAACACTAATAAAATGAATTCGCACCTAAACCAATCCGGTTACGCGAATTTGAGTACCCGTAAACTAAATTTACGATGAAATGAGTAATGCAAGTGAATAGTGAAAACTTTTCCGGAAATGAATAGTGTTTAGTGAATAGTAAATTTCCCAAATGTTTCTCAGAATATCAAAATGACCTCGAAAATGATGAATAGTAAAACGATAAATAGTGTTTTGATGAATAGTGATTTATGAATAGTGTTTTTTCCAAAGCTCCTGAAATGATCTGAAATGACCTGAAATGATGAGTTGTGACAATACCCCACGACCCAAACACCAAATCCATCAAGATCCATCAATTTTTACAAGATCAAGCTTAAATCAAGTCTATATTGTTGTCCTTGTTAGGGTTTGAAATACAAACTCAAGGTTTCTTAGGTTTTATTCATCCAAGCTCATAATCATTCAAAGTAAGTTTACAAAATTTATTTTCTTCATTTATTCAAGTATTTACTATAATCATATGGTTTTCATACAATATTTCATGCATATGTTAGCTTATACCACTTCATTTTATAAACTTTTAACTTAGAAACACTAGAAATGCTTATATTGGTTTTCCTTGTTAGATCCACTAGATTGATGATGATTAAGAACCCATGACACCTTAAGAAGGTGTATGGTAGGATTAGACTAGATTTGTGGTGATTGGAAGTGATTTGGAGTGGATTTGGACAAGTATTAAACAAGAAAAATGAATTTTAGCCACTATATAAATGTTGCTGTCCATTTTTGAAAAATCCAGAAAACTCAGGGGTTTCCGGGTAACTTAGGGCTAGAGATTTAGAAAATACTTTCAAAAACAAAGCCGTGGGCGAAAGAACGGATTAAAACGAGTTTATAACGAAGGAGATATGATTTTTGCAAGTTTAACGACGAAAACTATTTTTTCAAAATTGTACTTGCTGTCCCACGATTTTCAAGGGCCAATCTGAGGTGTAAAACTTGATCTAGCCATCCCGACTTATCAAAGATATATTAGTATGTTGTCCCATGATTCCGGGGATATAAAGAACGTAGAAAACAAGCTTATAAAGACCAAGATATACACGTTTCAAAATCGACGAAACTCTATTTATTTCCATCAGCTTTTTAGCAAAATATTACTAAGTATAGAAAAACAGTTTTTGTAATACATCATGTTGAGAGCCAATTTACTCATTGATAAACTCATTTATGGAAAATTTACCTCAATGACAAAACGTTAGTTCACCCAGCCTAGTTTTCAAAACATCCAACCGTTTGTCAAAATGATTTATAACGAATAACTTATGGTCTTCCAAACTTTCCCGAAAACTGCCCAGAATCTGCCAAAACAGCCCAAACACCTCACTTGACGGCTATTTATCTTTATAATCTAGACCCGTATGGACAAACTTCAGTTCTATGACTTTTTAGTTAAGGTAAAAATATTTCTAAAACTATTGAGCTTCATTCCTAACTCTTTATATTCATTATTTCGCGACTAGTTTTGCGAGACCATTTTGTCACTAATAGAAATAATACTTCTACTTACTAAATCCTAGATTTTCTAGAAATACCACCAATGTGCCAAATTCTTAACCATCGAAGTACTTATGATTACAAGCTTATTTTTACGACTATTAGACATTACTTCAAGGTTTTCAAGGCGAAGCTTGTAACACCAATTTTATATATACGATATACTACGACAAGTTTTACAAGTCTAGTTAAGACTTATTTTTCTCAAGTATGGAATATATTTTACTATGACTATAACAAGTATTTTCAAGTTATGAGTGGTATAGGTATCATGTGCATGCATATTCTCTACATCATTTCATGATCTAAATTAGATCATATTCATTCATCATAGGTTGCGGTTGATTTCGTTCCTTGTTGTCCTTATCATTCCATTGCATTGTATCATCATTTCGAGGTGAGTCATAGCCCCACTTTCACTTGTTGAATGACTTTATAAACTCTTTGGGGGAGATACATGCTTCAATATTTGTTCTATGCTTTTATACGATTTGAATTACTTATGGGTTAGAATACGCTGCTTGAATTATTTTTGTACAATGCCAAAGTATTAAATTTCATACATTGCTTAAGTTGCCTTATTACTACCAAGTTAAGTCCCCTTTATTATCATGGACCGTTAATTATAATGCCAAGCGAGAGTGAGTGGATAGATCTATCGAGGGTGACGCCTCCATCCGTGTTTGGGTTGCTCCAACGGAATTACGGATGCATTTCATGTCTAAACTATTTGAGTGTCTGGTAAACACTCCTTTGGGGCCAATACAATACTATGTCTAGTTTCGGGGTCATGAGCTTAAGAGACAATGTAGCATTTTTGACATATTGTCACCTTACTTTATACTTGTGGCTATTGTACATACGAAATTACTATTGAATTACGATACTTTTCCATCACTATTACTACTGAATTACGATGCCTTTGCATCAATCTTATTACTTTTGTTTACACAAACAAAACATACTACTTTTGGCAGTGGGTCGTAAACACACAGGTTACAAGTCTCTTATGGCGGGACTTGCAACTGAGTGGATTTACGATGCCTTTGCTGGGAAATCTTCATTCATATGCATTACATTCTTTTTCACAAGACTCTATGAACTCACCAACCTCGTGTTGACACTTTAGCATGTATTTTCAGGTTTTAAGCAATGGCACGTTACTGGAGGTTTTGGCAGGGCATGGCATGGTCATAGAAGACTCTGATTATTCATTTGGGGACCGTTTTAAACTATTTCAAGGGCCTACTTCCGCATTACTTTTAACAATGTAAATTCAACATTTTTGATTAAACTATTTTATTCTAAATGATTCAAGTGAAAACCATTTTTGAACTTGTGTTGTAATACCAATTGAGTTACACCCCAGCTACATGTATGCTTCCGCTAGACCCGATTCTGGGGGTGTGACACAATGAAAAAAAAAAGATGTTCGGATGGATTGGGTTGTGTTCTTCTCCTCTTCATGTGCTCCCAAAAGGCCCAATATCGCCAAGAATCACCTATGTATCAGTTTGTTTGTGAGTGGTGAAGATAATATGTGACAAATCCAAAAATGGGTTTGTAAACGAGGTGGTGCATAAGAGAGTATGCCTGAGAAAATAGATGTTCTTGATAGGGGGATCATAAGCCCTTCTGCTATAAGCATACGAATTTCTGTCGGGAAATATGTTATTCAATCTTCAAGTGGCATAAGGCCTTCCAGATTAGGACACAAGGGCATATGGTCTACTAAGCATATACAATATCAAGCATCTTCAATGTCATCCATCTCCAATCCAATCCTGTTGACATAAATAATGCCTAAAAACATTATTAACATATTATCAATATCTCTATGTTTTGATAATTACAAAACATAAACCCATTGAACTAAAATTTAATATTCTCTTTACATCCAAATCACTTAAGGTATGAATAAACAAAGTGTTTATTGCAATCTATGATCAAAGGAAAATTTTTCTAAATCACTAGAACTTTTATAAAATGTCATAAACACTTAATATCTTTTATAAAACATTTTTCGAATTAAAAGAATATGTTTAAATCACTATAAATATATGATTTCAAATTTCCAACCAAAAATGGAAAATTTTATCCAGAAAATCCTTCCCCACAAGAGGACAAACTACTCCAACGTTTTGGAGGGGGCGGCCCCCTTAATTATTAAGGGGACCGGCCACGCTCCAGAACAGTAGTTTGTTCCCCTATAAATACTAGTTCATTTCACAGAATTTTCTCACCTTTTGCACTCCTAAACTTTCTTTTCTAGATCTCCATTTCTATTCTCTTAATCCTTTGATCATACATTCATAAATCTTTGTTTCAAAGTGATCCAAACATCATCCTCTCAAGTGCAAGAGAAGAATACTTCTATCCTTCAAGACAAGAAGTATTACAACTTGTTGTGACCTCCACATCCAAGTTGTTAGAGCATCATAAATAGTATCTATCTCTTTGTATAATTAGTTATGAATATTTGATAGTAGATAGTTTAGCTAGGTATATAAATAGTGTGATTGGTTAGTAGTTTGTTGTGAAGGAGAAGAGTTAGGAAGTAGCTTGTAGTGAAGGAGATTGGTGTGAAGTAAAAAGTAGTGAAGGAGATTGGTGTGAAGTAGATAGGTGTGAAGTAGAAAGTTGTGAAGTAGATTGGTGTGAAGAGGTAGAAGTCGTGACTAAGTTGTGACGAAGTTGTGGTGTGTACATTGGTGTGTAAGGTTTTCTCCGCCATAAGGGAGCTTGTTGACTTAGTGAAGAAAACTCTCGAGTTAGGTGCTCGGGGAGTGGAGTAGGGCAAGGAAGGTGTCCTTGTAGATGAACAACTATAAATCTCTTGTCTCGCGGTTTGATCTTTCCATCACTCATTTATTTCTTTACTTACATTATTATTGCTATATCGTACATATTTATTGTTGTTTATATTGTGCAAGACTTGAGATCACATATTATCGAATCTAAATTTTTGAAAACACTCACACAATTTTTTGTAACAAATTAAAAAGACGTAAAACTATTCAACCCCCTTCTAGTTTTCCACAATTGGTATCAGGAGCCACGTCTTGCAAGATGTTTAAAATATATTGTATTTTAAAACTTGTAACAATCTATAGAATCTGAAAAATATTTAGAAGGGCAATCTATGCAAAGACCACCAGTATTTGAAAGTGATGGATTTTTATATTGGAAAAATAGATTCGAAACTTATGTGAAATCAAAAGATCTTGATCTTTGGCATGTTATTACCTTTGGTGATTTTCCTCCCACTCAACAAAATCCGGAAACTAAAAAATATGAAATTGTACCTTTTGAAAAACAAAATGATGATTTGAAAAAGAAACTAGCTAAAAATAATGAAGCCAAAATGGTAATTTATAATGCATTACCACGTAAAGAATATGAAAGAATTTTTATGTGTAAACCGCCAAAGAAATTTGAGAATCACTACTTATTACTCACCAAGGTAATAGTCAAGTCAAATATAATAAAATAGATCTTCTTGTACAACAATATGAACAATTTACGATTCCGGAAGAGGAATCAATTGATAATGCTTTTGCTAAATTTAACACTATTATCACAAGTTTAAAAGCACTTGATGAGACATTTTCTAGTAAAAATTGTGTTAGAAAATTTCTTAGGGCATTGCTTCCAAAATGGCGAGCTAAGGTCACGGCAATTGAAGAATCAAAGAATTTGATGACGTTATCACTTGATGAACTTATTGGCAACTTGAAGGTCCATGAAGAAATTATAAGAAGAAATTCGGAAACGGTCAAAGTCAAGAAAGAACAAACCAAATCCATTGCTCTAAAAGCCAAAAAGGAACCTAGTGACGATGATGACTCAAGTGACGAGAGTGAAGACAAAGAATATGCAATGGCCGTAAGAGAATTCAAGAAATTCTTGAAAAGACGAGGAAGATTCACTAGATCACCACAAGACGAAAGAAAACCGTTCCAAAGAAATAGAAGTGATAACTACGGGAAAAGAAAGTGCTTTAGATGTGGAAGTCCAAATCATCTCATTGGTGAATGTCTAAAGCCGTCGGGTTATGAAAATCAAGGCGCATTTGTTAGTGGAACATGGAGTGATAGTGAAAAAGAAGAAGTAGAAAAACCAAGAGACGAAAAGTGATTTGTGGCAAAAGCAACCGACGAAATATGTTTCGGAATTGACTTGGAGCCTGACGAATGGATCAAGGATAGTGGATGTCCGAGGCACATGACGGGGAACTGCAAGCTATTTTCTACGTATAAGGCATACAATGGAGGTAACGTTATTTTCGGTAGTGACTTGCGTGGAAAAATCATTGGCAAATGTACGATCTCTCAAGACTCACTTACTATTGAAAATGTTGAGCATGTAGATAATTTAACATATAACTTGCTTAGTATAGGCCAAATATGCGATAATAAATGTAGAGTTACCTTTACCGAAGAGGATAGCAAAATAGTTAAGAATGGAAAGATTATAGATAGGGGAATTAGGAAAAGGAGGCATATATGTTATGAAGCTAGGAAACAAACCTGAAGATAGGATATGCCTAACGACCCTAGACGAAAACTCCACATTCTGGCATAGGAGATTAGGACATGAAAACATGCAACAAATACTATCTTTGGCCTCTAAAGAACTAGTTAGAAACTTGCCTAACCTAAAATATGACAAGCATTTTTGTGATGCATGTAAAATTGGAAAACAAGTTCATGCTAGTCACAAAGCTAAGAATATAGTATCCACTACTAGGTGCCTTGAATTATTACATATGGATCTTTTTGGTCCATCCGCTGTGCGGAGCTATGGAGGAAACAAGTATACCTTAGTAATAGTAGATGACTATTCACGATACACGTGGACTAGGTTTTTAAGTGACAAAACCCAAGCCTTTGAAAAATTCGAAATATTTAGAAAAATGATTCAAAATAAATTAGGATACACAATAGTAGCCATTAGGACGGATCATGGTAGGGAATTTGACAACGAAGTACAATTCGGAAAATATTGTGATTTAAATAGAATATCTCACAATTTCTCCGCTCCTCGTACTCCTCAATCAAATGGCGTAGTAGAAAGAAAAAATAGGTCACTACAAGAAATGAGTAGAACAATGTTAAATGAACAATCCATCCCACAAAAATTTTGGTGTCACGCTGTAGATACATCAACATATATTATTAATAGGGTGTCAATTAGGAGAATTCTAGGAAAAACTCCTTATGAGTTACTAAGAGGTAGAAAACCAAACTTAAGCTACTTTAGGGTATTTGGAAGTAAATGTTATATTTTAAACACTAAAGATTACCTCACTAAGTTTGATCCAATATCATATGAAGGAATATTTTTAGGGTATTCACAAAATAGTAAAGCATATATAATACTTAACAAACACTCTATGAAAGTAGAAGAATCACTAAATGTAACATTTGATGAAACACCACCACCTCCTAAAACATTACCTTTAGAAGATGATGACTTAGTCGAAGATGAAGCTATTGAGGTTAGTAAAACAAAACCCATAGGAAATGATAATGAAGACATTGACTTAGGAAATAACGAAATTGTAAATATTAAAGAATCTAGATCACATCCATTAGATAATATAATATGACATCTTAATCAAAGAACCCTTAGGTCACAAGCCCAAGATAAAAATAACTTCTTTTATTTCCTCTCAGCAATAGAACCTAAGAATATTAATGAGGCATTAAAAGATGAAAATTGGGTTATAGCTATGCAAGAAGAATTAAATCAATTTAAGGCAAATGATGTTTGGGAATTAGTCCCAAATCCAATGAATATGACCATCATAGGAACTAAATGGGTATATAGGAATAAGTTAGATGAAAATGGAATAGTTACTAGGAATAAAACTAGATTAGTTGCCCAAGGTTATAATCAACAAGAAGGAATTGATTATGATGAAACTTATGCCCCCGTAGCTAGACTAGAATCTATTAGGATATTACTTGCCTATGCATGCGCCCTAGACTTTAAGTTATTCCAAATGGACGTGAAAAGTGCATTCCTTAACGGTTTTATCAATGAGGAGGTTTATGTGGCACAACCTCCAGGATTCATTGACTTCGCAAAACCTGATTATGTTTATAAGTTAAAGAAAGCTTTGTATGGACTCAAACAAGCTCCCAAAGCTTGGTATGATCGATTAAAAGCTTTTCTTATTAAACATAATTATTCCATGGGAATGGTAGATAACACTCTTTTCACTAAAAAGAAAGGCCCAAATCTCATCATTGTTCAAATATATGTTGATGACATTATATTTGGATCGACTTGTCAAGAAATGTGTGATGAATTTGCCAAAATCATGCATGATGAGTTTGAGTTGAGTATGATGGGTGAACTAAACTTCTTCCTAGGTTTATAAATAAAACAATTAGAAGATGGAATATTCTTTAACCAATCTTAGTACATTAAGGAAATGCTTAAGAAATTTGGCCTAGAAGACTCAAAACCCATGTAAACTCCCATGTCTACAGAAGTGAAACTCACAAAGGATGATGAAGGTGAGTCCGTAGATAACACCAAATATAGAGGAATGATAGGTAGTTTACTATACTTGACAGCAAGTAGACCCGATATCATGTTTAGTGTCTGCCTTTGTGCCCGTTTTCAAGAGGATCCCAAAACCTCTCACCTAGAAGCGGTTAAGCGTATCTTCCGATACATTAAAGGCACTATACACTTAGGATTATGGTATCCTAAGGGATCCGGCATAGAAACCATCGTCTATGCGGATTCGGATCATGCGGGAGACTACGTAGATAGAAAGAGCACTAGCGGAATTTGCACTTTTATGGGATGTTTTCTAACATCTTGGTTTTCAAAGAAGCAAACCGCTTTTGCTATTTCTACCACCGAAGCCGAATATGTAAGCGCTGGAAAGGCATATCAACAAGAACTATGGATGAAACAAGCTCTCATAGACTATGGCATTAGGTTAGAAAATGTTCCCATTATGTGCGATAACAAAGGTGCGATAGATTTAAGTAAAAATCCGGTGCAACACTCTAGGACTAAACATATAGAAATACGCCACCACTTCCTTAGGGATAATGTACAAAAAGGAAACATATCTATAGAAAAGGTTGCATCGGAAGATAACATTGCGGATATATTCACTAAACCCCTTAAGCGTGAATTATTCAATCACTTGCGTTTAGGATTAGGAATGATGGAACAAGTTGACTGAATTCTATTGCACTTACACAATTTTTTTTCTTGCATAAAATTCACTTTTCTTCCACTTCTCCATTTCTGAGTCTAGGAATCTATTTCGCACAAAATTAAAGATTGGGAAACCTCATTTTCATTGCATATACTTTCTTGTAAAACCCAATCAAAGTTTCTTGAAAACTATTCTCACATCTAGGAATTACATGAAAATCATTTTCCTTCCATTGTTGACAAATGCTAAAAACCTTTTTCCAAAATTATGTATAAACTCTCACATAAATTGTTACAGTATATAATCTAATGTATACCATTAACACTCATGAATTGAGCAAAAATCGAATCAAGGAGATTTTGGATTGTTTCTTAGGAAGTGATGCGTGGGAATCGCACCTTGCTTTACCTCTCGAGGGATCTCGCGAGGCTTACAACCCCCACCAGGCAGTGTACCTGATCGTTGTAGTATAGTATAGTGACAAGTACCGGGGGATTGATCATTCAGCTTAGGAATAGTGTCGCTAGGATTAGAAAACCTAATTAATAGTTCTAAAGATGAAAGATGATTATTTTTATGTTTTTATATTTTGTGAAAGCAAGTAAAATCTCGGGTTTTGGAAGAGTGGGCGGAATTAGTTGTTATTCAACTAACCCAAAAACTACTTTATAACTAATTAAACTAATGAAAATGAAATTAAGCTAATATTAAACTAAGGTTGTGAACAGTATTTGGAGAAATTGTGTTTACTTAGACTTCATTACTCCCTAGATATCTTTTACATGTCAATTACTTGTTACACTTGTATGGATGACGGATTGTATTCCTTAATACCATTCGTGGGGTGGCATACATAACTCCCCAACTCTATGAGCTCTTATCTCCTCCTACACCATGACCCAACACAACTATAGGGATTGTAAACAGTGGCTCATGCATTAAATACAACCAATAAAGACCTAGTACGCCTCGGTTCATGTTTCTTAAGACGTTCAAGCATGTTACCATTTGGAGATCTGCCAGTTTTCTTAAGCCTAACATATAATATCATTCATCCAAGAACAAGAATAGACAAGTAATCAACACATAATCAACATCTAGGTTTCATTAGATCTAAGCAAACACAAAAGAAATCTAGCCTAGCATAGTAGAATTAAGATAAGAGCAAAAGATAAACAACCAACACATAGACATATTGATTGAATTAAGAGTATACTTATCTCAATTACAATGCAAGGTCTCAAGGGTTTGGAACCCTTGAAAAACCTGTAAAAGAGGCACCAAAATCGTCTTTAGGGTTTCACCAAAACTTCTCTCCTTTAATGAAAAAAACTAGAAAACTATATATAGGAAAATCGTCCTAACGACGTCAAGAGTAAAATCTGACGCCGTCAACTAGCCGCCATACACTTCCTCGGACGCCCTAGATCCACTTGTGACGGCCTTGGTGACGCCGTCACCACCTACGGTAAATTAATCTTGGCCACTTTGACGCCGTCATCTCTCCATCTGACGCCGTCACCAGCTACGGTAAAATATTCATCTTGTTTGACGCCGTCAAGAGTAAACCCTTGACGCCGTCACCTTGTATTTCCAGCTTGGATTTTTGGTACTTTGTCGTTTTCTTCACTTTATGCTCCAAAAACGTCCAAAATAGCCTCTTTTCCAGAATTCATTCTCCAAACACCTAAAATCACAAAAGGAACGATTTA
Organism: Artemisia argyi; assembly: GCA_030686995.1. Classification (NCBI taxonomy): domain Eukaryota; kingdom Viridiplantae; phylum Streptophyta; class Magnoliopsida; order Asterales; family Asteraceae; genus Artemisia; species Artemisia argyi. The sequence goes on along the minus strand of CM060685.1, from coordinate 199,023,179 downwards.
GGGCAATATTTGATCAAATAAAGTCGGATTCGGGCTTAAATGACCCCCTAAAAACGGATCATTTTTCGCCTCATCATATACCCTTACACTTGAGATTTGCTTGTCCTCAAGCAAATGAGCTTTTATTCTACTCAAAAGACAAGTTAGGGGTCATTTAACACTAATATAAAAGTAATTACAACAAATAATCGTTCCACTAAAGACCAATAGACAAGCACGGAGGTCATACACGAGCACCTCACAAATAGTGTTTAGATACTCACATCTCTCGGGTGTAATAAAGTAATATAACATTATGGAAATGGAAGATATCTCTCACTACCTGTCATAACAAAATAGATTACCATAGGCTTGGGAAAGGATCAAACCTCCACCACATGGCGTAAGCACCTAGGATAAACTATCAAAGAGGTCTTTTAAAGGGTTGTAACGTTAGGTATAGGGATATGAATTACACGGTTTTGTTGGATAAAGGGAATTTTACTGGTGGCGAGTTAACAATCTTAGTAAATTACATGTACAAGATGGCGTTGCTAAGCCAAGACTAGACTCGACTTAAGCTAATAAATGAAAAATAACAAAAATGTAAAATGAACATAGAATGAAAACGGGATGGTAGTCCGTATGTTTTTTTTTTTCTTTTTCTTTTTTTCTATTTTTTTTTTCTTTTTCTTAATTTTTTCGATTTTTTTTTTTTTTTTTTTTTTTTTTTTTTTTTTTTTTTTTTTTTTTTGTGTGCATACACTCTTACCCTACCATCCAAAATAATACATCATAAGGGTTTGAGCAATCCCCTTACACTTGAATTTTTACATACTTTACATTAAACTATTCTAATGACTCGAATTAAGAAAATCAAAACACTTGGAGCACTTTTAAGATTAACGCACATATGGGGGTAATAATATGATGTTCTTCCCCATTACTCCATAAAATAAGTACTTACCCATGAGTCCCAATCGTCCCAAAACAATATGTACAAGGATATGACTCGACTTAGCAACCATGTAATCAATTAGAAAGTTAACTTAGGGTTTAACAAATAACAATAATGCACTAAAAATGAGCGCATACACGGAAGGCTTAGGCGATTTGGGTGTACATTTAAGTGGGGTGTAACAAATTCTTCCTTTAAGTAAAATGCTTAAAGTTAGAAACGAAAAGATAGGCTCGGAGGGGTGTACTAGGGGTTTCGTGTACTAAAAATGAGTACAACGCAAAGGGTGTGGGAAAAATTAGTTGACTTAACTAGTCAAGTAATATGACTTAAACGGTCAAGTAATTATGATACGGGTTTAACACAAGGGTAATCCTAATGCCTCTTATCATGTAGTAAATCCTACCACACGAATGTAGTCTCACTAGCGGTCTCGGGATGCATCACTAACGCAAGTTCTAGAATCTAAATGCTACCGGTACACTCATAAGCACCAATAATAAATGCTTTTCCTATCAAAACTAAAGGCGAACCTCACATCTTTGGGTGGAAAATTTTTCTGAATATACGGTTATGTGCTAGTCATACAACCTCCTATCCATGAGACGCTTGCTATGGCTAAAGTTTCACTCCTAAATGTTATAAAAAATTTTAAATTTGGCGCTAAAATTGCACTAACAAGTATTTCTCATAGTTTTATTACACATCTACTATTAAACAAAACAAACTCAAGCGAAAGTGCATATGTAAGGTATCATCTTTTTACCCTCCCCTTACACTTAGGATGAACATTGTCCCCAATGTTCAAGTAAAGAATGTAAAAGTGATAAAGTAAAGAGAATGAAATCAAATACTCCCCTGATTCGCTCGGTATGGATTTTAGGTTGGCCAGGTTAAGTCTTCCTCCAAGAAAATGAACAATCAAAGCTTCCCTTCCAGAATATAAATCATCTTCTTGTCTTAAATAACCTGTAAATCCTGACAAAAGTAGACAAGGCAACCTCGCGTAAAATCGGCGGCATCCTATATAAGTTACTAAATCCTAGAAAACAAAGTAAGATATAATGCTTGTGGAATGAAGTTTGCAGATTTCCTGGAGATTATAAAACTTAATAAATCACAAAAACCATATGACTCCGTTAGAAAAACAAAACGGGTAAAATTTCCAGATTTTTGACTCCTGACGCCGTCAAGAGCAATTTCTTGACGCCGTCAGAATGGACCTACAGAAATCTTCATGTTAAGTTTCCGGAAAATTTCTGGAAAAACCTTGTCCTACTTCCTGGAAAATCCTGCAAAACTTCATTATGACTCAATACAAGCATTTGACTCTAACAAATACGAATATACATGTTCATTAAATATTGTGGAGAATCATGATCGGTTTGTTTCTTAAAAACATATTTGGGGTTTCCCCTTACACTTATCTTTTGAAAAAAATACCTTTAGGTTGAAGTTAAGACTAGGCCAAACAACATAATAAAGTATTTCACATTTTAATTGAGAAACATGATCAACCAACAATAAAAATAAAACATGCATACGGAAGCAAATAACAATCAAACAATTAAAATCACACAAAACATGGGTTGCCTCCCAAGAAGCGCTTTTCTTTATTTACGAGTCTTGTAGCTAGACTCAAAGTCGTGGGTTACTACGTGATTTCATCATTGGTTCCACTACCTAGGTCATCTTCTAAACTAGTGTCGCTCTCATAGTGTAAGTACTTTGGATCTTCAAATTCGAAAACATCCCTTCGATACTTAGAGCCAAGCTTACTAACATCCTTAAAGAACCCACAAGATAAATCAGAAACATTTCTACAACCTCTTCTAACATCGTCATCACACAAGACAAGTTGGGAGCTCATAACATCGAGCCCGTCGCAATCTATCTCCCTAAGGTCTCTTCTTTTGTATGGCGTTTGGTATGAAATCCTCCTAATCCCGTCAGTGAAAGTCATGATTCCGTTCAAGTCATCCACTATTAACTTAGTGATTTCACAAAAGGGCGCTCCAAATACAACTTGCGATAACCTAGGGTCAACAAAGTCTTCTATGTTGTCCACAATTGTGAACTCCATAGTGAATGCCATATTTCCTATGAACACTTGGATTTCATGATCCTTACCAACCACTTTCTCTCCCTTGTAAATCATCCCCCATCTGCAGATATTGTTATAGTGAAACAATGACATGAAATTCTTTGGCAGGAATACATTAATGTACACGTTCTCGAAGTGTTTGTGACCGATCATGCAGGGGATTTTTAGGTTATTCGGATTACGTCGTTTGATCTTTTTCAACTCTCCTCCCTTTGACCCGTATGGATTCCCCTCAAGGGAGGGACGATACTCATAAACTTCCTCACCATCCCCACGAAAAATTACCGTTCTAACACCATTGGTGAATAATACACTACCATCTTTCTCGTCAAGGATTGCTCCCGATTCATTGATAAATGGTATCCCAAGGACGAGGTTGGTCAATGCTTGATTGGCGAGAGGGTCCACGTCATCAACCACGGTGAGGTCAGTATCGTAATCAAGTTCTCCAATCCTAATTGATACATTCTCTATTACTTTCTTGCATACGACGTCCTCTGGGAAGGTTTTGTGGTATAGAGAAAGTGGGATTACGCTGACCGGGAAGCTAGGATCTATATGGCTATTAATTAAGACCTTTCCCTCAATGGTACAGGGGATTTTGAAAAGCCTAGAGTCGTTCCCCTCGGGTTGATTGCTATCCCTACTTATAGCATCCTCTTTTTCGGATTCTTTTATAACCGATTTGCTCAAAATGGTTGGGTCTTTCTCCTGTTCCTCCGATGTCTCGTTCCAATCATCCAGTTTGTCGGATTTCTGCGCGGTGCACTGCTCGGGAGAGTTGGCAGGTTTCCTTGCCGAAGCGTGGTCAACCTTTGGTGTCTCATCATTCGTTGTCTGACTAAGGTTGTCAGTTTGTTGTTGGGTTGGTTTGGATGCAGCAGCTGATATTGTGGTGATGGTGTTTACAAAGTGGATTGGTCCAGAGGGGTTGATAGGTCCTTTCTTGTCAGGGGATAGATGTTTGAATAGCTTGCTAGGACTTTTTATCTTTACAGGGGAGGCTGGTGGACTCATGACGGTAGCAGACTTAACCTCATCAACGTGAATGGGCTTATTATCAATATGCTCTTTGATAGCCGTCAACAGATTACAAATCTTGTTGTTCACGTCAGCCTGCTGTTGTTTGAATTTTGCCTCGAGTGTAGTAAGCTGCAGTTCTTGAGAAAGAATGAATTTTTTTTAATCATCTTCACAGCTTTGCCTAGAGGTATCTTGTGACGGAAAATGTTCGGACCAAGTGAGGGGTGAGGAATCATTAAATGATACACTTCGTGTTTGGTACCCTCTAAAATTAGGTTTATCCTTCCATGCCTCATATGCTTCGGCAGAAGTTCGAGGACCCTGCCCTACGTGTGATGATGTGAATTCGTTATAAGCACGTTTTGGAAGTTCCATGCAGTTGTAGGTCTCATGAGGGCCATTGCAAAGTTTGCATGTAGAAGCGATTCTGCTTACTTGGCTTGAAGGCTTATGAATTTCGTAAGATTTCATGAGAGACTTGACTCGACCTTCAAGTTCCATGATCCTACGGTCGGGAGTGCTTGAATTGTTCGAAGGCAAAGATATTGCCTTGACCGTTTTGTTCAAATCACGGGGATCATTCCAACTTTCGTTGTCATAGAGAGCAAGATCTTCTATGAGTTCCCATGATTGTTCCGCACTAAGATCACGTAGCTTACCACCGGCCGATTGGTCAATGGTTCGCCTCGTGGGGATATCGATATGGTCATACAAAATTTGGACTTGGAGCCAAAGATCTATGCCATGATGAGGGACTTTTTGGAGTAAGTCCTTGAAACGAGTCCATGCTTCATAAAGAGATTCATTTTGACGTTGTTGGAACATCAAGATGTCATTTCTAAGCTTAGTAGTTCTCCCCGGTGGGAAAAATTGAGCAAGGAAACGAGTGGTGAGATCATCCCATGTGGTGATGGATCCCGCGGGTAAACGCTCAAGCCATTGACTAGCTTGATCCCGTAGAGAGAATTGGAATAGGCGTAAACGGGTAGTCTCTCTAGTTTCAACACCTAGGTCTATGGAATCTACGATTTTGAGGAAGTCCTTAAGGTGTTGGTTTGGATCTTCGGAACGAAGTCCATGGAATGCACATCCGCTTTGCACCAACCGGATGGTGTCGGATCGCAAGGGGGTCACATTGGCTCCGGTGAGCTCAATGGTGTTTCGGTAGCCTTGGTGGCTAGGTCGGGAATACTCTCCTAAGGTTCGGGGCCTAAGGGGTTCTAATGGTGGGTTTTGTTGTGGTGGGATGACGGGTTCAAAGATGTTACCACCTTCCATGATGTCGGATGGTAAAGAGTTACGAACAAAGGCACGAACAAATAAGATAGACTAAAGAAGACCTAAAAATAAAAATAAAAAATCTTACTAGAAAGGAATCTAGCAAGTAGACCTAATAAAAAGAAATCCTAACCTAGACAATAACTATTCCCCGGGCTGCGGCGCCAAAAATTTGATGCGTGGGAATCGCACCTTGCTTTACCTCTCGAGGGATCTCGCGAGGCTTACAATCCCCACCAGGCAGTGTACCTGATCGTTGTAGTATAGTATAGTGACAAGTACCGGGGGATTGATCGTTCAGCTTAGGAATAGTGTCGCTAGGATTAGAAAACCTAATTAATAGTTCTAAAGATGAAAGATGATTATTTTTATGTTTTTATATTTTGTGAAAGCAAGTAAAATCTCGGGTTTTGGAAGAGTGGGTGGAATTAGTTGTTATTCAACTAACCCAAAAACTACTTTATAACTAATTAAACTAATGAAAATGAAATTAAGCTAATATTAAACTAAGGTTGTGAACAGTATCTGGAGAAATTGTGTTTACTTAGACTTCATTACTCCCTAGATATCTTTTACATGTCAATTACTTGTTACACTTGTATGGATGACGGATTGTATTCCTTAATACCATTCGTGGGGTGGCATACATAACTCCCCAACTCTATGAGCTCTTATCTCCTCCTACACCATGACCCAGCACAACTATAGGGATTGTAAACAGTGGCTCACGCATTAAATACAACCAATAAAGACCTAGTACGCCTCGGTTCATGTTTCTTAAGACGTTCAAGCATGTTACCATTTGGAGATCTGCCAGTTTTCTTAAGCCTAACATATAATATCATTCATCCAAGAACAAGAATAGACAAGTAATCAACACATAATCAACATCTAGGTTTCATTAGATCTAAGCAAACACAAAAGAAATCTAGCCTAGCATAGTAGAATTAAGATAAGAGCAAAAGATAAACAACCAACACATAGACATATTGATTGAATTAAGAGTATACTTATCTCAATTACAATGCAAGGTCTCAAGGGTTTTGAACCCTTGAAAAACCTGTAAAAGAGGCACCAAAATCGTCTTTAGGGTTTCACCAAAACTTCTCTCCTTTAATGAAAAAAACTAGAAAACTATATATAGGAAAATCGTCCTGACGGCGTCAAGAGTAAAATCTGACGCCGTCAACTAGCCGCCATACACTTCCTCGGACGCCCTAGATCCACTTGTGACGGCCTTGGTGACGCCGTCACCACCTACGGTAAATTAATCTTGGCCACTTTGACGCCGTCATCTCTCCATCTGACGCCGTCACCAGCTACGGTAAAATATTCATCTTGTCTGACGCCGTCAAGAGTAAACCCTTGACGCCGTCACCTTGTATTTCCAGCTTGGATTTTTGGTACTTTGTCGTTTTCTTCACTTTATGCTCCAAAAACGTCCAAAATAGCCTCTTTTCCAGAATTCATTCTCCAAACACCTAAAATCACAAAAGGAACGATTTAGGGCAATATTTGATCAAATAAAGTCGGATTCGGGCTTAAATGACCCCCTAAAAACGGATCATTTTTCGCCTCATCAGGAAGTTTACTTTTCTTTGCATTTAGGAGTCGAAACAATCACAACTCTACATTTGTTGCATATAGGCACACACTAGGACAAAATCACTCATAATGTTGTCACCTTGTTTCATCACTAGTTTTTGACTCACTAGTTACCTTTGCCTTTGATCTAAGATAGTTGCCCTAGGAAGCACTACAAGAAAAGTGGCTTTTTAGGACCCCCATAAGCGTCCTAAAATGGTACTTTTTAGGACCTTTCATTTAATAGGACCAAGGATGAAAGCATTTCATGTAAGGCGGTTGTAATAGGTCCAAAGCGTCCTAATATCTAAATACCCTTATGAAACCAATTTTATGGTCGTATTATATGTCTATGAACAACCCAAATAGCGTCCTAATAAAACCATATTAGGACACTTTTACATTGTTTTCACATGTGATTACCTACTTTTAATCTTTTGAGACACATAAAAACGTCCTTAAAAGTATTGTTAGGACGCTTATATGTAACATCATAGCTATTTTAGCAACCAAGAAAAAGGTCCTAATATCTCAAAGAAGATTATGAAACCAATTTTTTGGTTGTATAAAATGTCTACTAACAACCTAAATAACGTCCTAATAACAACATATTAGGACACTTTTACAATGTTTAGCGTCCTTAAAATTTAATTGTTAGGACGGTTAATAAGTTTAATAGGACAATTTCAAAGTCCTGACAAGTCATATGATAGGACGCTATTTTCAGCATGCACACTCTATTATTATGATATGAATAAAACATCAACTAATTATTAAATGAATAAAACGAAATTGTATTTCAAATAAGCAATTGTCATAACAAAAGCACTAAACATAAATAAGGTAGACACTATCTAACATAAAGTCTTGTAACATTAAACAATAAATTAAAGCAACAAGAAGCTTAGTCCGGGGTCATCATGCATCCTTTCTCAATCCTCACGGACCACCTACAAATAAACACTCATGTATAAGCATTAAGCTCCATGTTAGTAAAATTATTGGTATCACAAGATTAACAAAGACACACCGAGATAAAGGGACAAGGCCATGCTATGGTTGCACCAACACAGTCTTCAATTGTGGCAAATAATCAACAAACATTGTCACCACAATTCTAATACAAACCCTACGTGCCCAAGCAGTATATTACTGAGTCAATTACACGAAATTTACATTTTAAAAATCGATGGTCAATGATAGACAATATTTGATCACACTTGTAACACATGAAAATTAATGAAACTATAAGTAGAATAAAGAAACACGTCAACACCCTATGAAATTGCTTCTGGGAGAGATTGAAACAGAAAAGACTAAACTAAAGCCCAAATGAAATTTTCTTGAAGTTGACATACCGTACTGAATAGTGAAAAACAGTGGAATATGCTGGATTGCTGTCATACCTTAAAATTAACATCGTATGTAAGTACCACTTCCTTATCTGCATCAACTTCCTGCGGTACTGTGCTTCCTTGAATTATATTTTTGGTGTTCTGATTGCATGTCGTCAACTGAGGGTTCTTCTCATCCCACTCTTTGTACTCATGATTAATACTATTAACAAAAGTTGAGGCAAAAGTTTAGACTACGAATTAGGTGACAACATCAGGGGACTTTTGACCCATTTCACCCATTTGATTAGTTCACTTACAGCTATTGTTTAAAGTGACAACATTAGGGGACTTTTGACCCATTTCACCCATTTGACTAGTTCACTTACAGCTATTGTTTAAGGTTTACCTATTTGATGCCTAATCAGTTATATACTGTGCATATTGACCATTTTCTAAGGTTGAAATTGCCATATCTCATAATCTTACAACATCAACAGAAAGTAAAATGCACGAGTATGATCAAGATGGTGACTTACTTCGGAGGAATCTAGTATGTCACGAACTTTAGTACAGTGTGCTCCTTCCGTTGCAAATGCATGCAAAACCTAGATCATCACAAACAAGACAAAATCAGAAAACAATACGGAAAAACTAACCGAATAACAGATTACAGGATGGTTTTAACGGGTTCAAGGAACAAAATGCCAAAGCAGTTGAATGATGGAAGCAAGAACAGGATGAATGCAAATATTAGTCAGTAAGCTTGAAATACACAGCTCCAATGTTCTTATCGTTAGAAACTGAAAAAATTTATCTCTTGGCTGCAAACCCACTCTATCTAGTGGCCTAAATGAAATGAACTAACCTCGACTGCAAGCACCCGACCAATGGATGCTTCAGATTAATTCCACTTCATTTGAGAGCAAAGCCCATTTCGCCCACCTGCTCTCTAATCAAGAAGCCCAAGCAGTACTTCAATGAGCCCAACCCTACACCACACCATTGTTACACATTAAAAATTAGGAACTGAAGTATCTAATATAGAGATTAAGAACAGACAAATCATTTCACCCTACTTCTCTAATATCATTTATGTCTTCGTTTAATTTTTTTATGGTTGGATACTAATCCCTTTTTCCTGATAAATGGGCACATCTTTTATGCATTTGGAAGTGTAACTAGCGTACTCACCTAAGACCTTGAGCCACAAGTACATCCCTTGCTCTATTTCCAACAACCACCACGCGTTTTAGTGTCTCAAGTGCTAGTATGCTTCCTCCTTGCCATCCAATAGCTTTCATTAATAGTGGAACCACCTGGACCAAAAATAGGAAAACTAAAGTCAGGACAGATGCTAATCGGCAAATATCATAATGGAAATAAATATTTCTACTCTGCAAATGGTAACAGGAAAGCAACCCCTACAGTACCTACCCTGAAGATTTAAAATAAATAAATAAATAAATAAAAATATATATGCAGCTATAAGTGCCATATTTGACCAATTCACTTATGAATGAGTCAACTTGAGATAATTTACATCCCTTACTGGTCAAATGGGTTAAAAAAAAAGTTGTAAAATGGTCAGAAGCTGCCAAAGGTTTATATATAATTAAAATAAGCCTCATAAATCATTCTATCAAAATGATTTAATCATGTAAACATTTCTTACAATAGGATAAAAAGTGATTGGTAAACTAACCCAGTCCATACCAAGAAAGTGACTATTATGAGTTTATGACCCAAACACCCTACTCCCCCATTTTGACACCCCTATTTGCAATAGCTATACACACAAATTAGAAAGAAAAAAAGATGCTTGGAAAATTAATTTATGCATCAAGGTTTATTACATGCAGGTCCATTTAGAGCATATACTTTGATGTTGTCACCTAATTCGTATCAAAAACCAAGATAAATTACCTTTGATAAATCCTCGGTTATGAATTAGAGCATAACGGTATGAATTAGAAAGAAAAAGAGCAGATTACTACCATGCGCATGGTCCCAGCAACAGCAGCACCGGCAACAACAACAGCAGCACCGGCGGCGAAGAACAGCGGCGACGGCAGCAGTGGTCGTTAGGCGGCGGACAACGGCAGCGAACAGCGGTACCAAATTAAATCTTAAACACAAACAAACGAAATTAAACACAAACATAAACAAAATCTCAAACATAAACAAAAATAAAACACAAAACATAAACAAAATCACAAAAATAAAAGATAAAACATAAACAAAATCACAAACCTTATCAGTGGTGGTGGTGGTTGCTTCGGATGGTGGTAGGGTCCTTTTGGTTAGTGAGAGGCGAGGGGGCAGTGGTGAGGGTGAGGGTTGTGGTGATGGTGTCGAGAGGTTGTGAGAGAGGAGTGATGAGAGGAAAGTGAGATCTATATATCTCAGATCTATCAGCAAATGAAAGTTAAAAAATAAAAGTGAAAATTGTAAGCGGGAAAACGAATGTGGGTGCGAAATGTAAGCGGGAAATGGAAAGATACATGTTTTTTTCATTAGATTTCACAATTGCCAAGTATTTACAACCACAAATTTTCTTTACAAATTTTATAAGTGAGTTTTCAAATTTTATTTTTATTTTATAAGTGAGTTTTCTTATTAGGTTATGTTATAATAGGACATCTAGTGATCAAGTGTCGTATTACACTATCACATAATGGGACGCCAACAACTAAATGTCTTATAAAGTAATTTATTAGGATCCATATTTTAAGTGTCCTATTAAGTTATATGATAATAAGACCCCAAATAATCAACCATCCTATTATATAACTTATTAGGACACCTCCTAAGTAGCAAATATTTAAAAAGGACCCCAAACGCTCATATGTCCTATTAAATTGTTTTTTAGGACTCTATTATCATACCGTCCCACACAAAGGGTCCTAAAAAGCCACTTTTGTTGTAGTGAAGATTGAGTGCCCTTGCCTTTGATTGCCTCCTCTAGCTTATTATTAATTGCTTGTTTGCTCTTTTACTTAAGTGTTTTTGCATGCATGCTTTATTATGATTAGATTAGATGCTACATTGCCTCAAGGAGCTGAACTTGCTTGAATCCAAATCCAAAAACACAACCTTTCTGCAAATTTTCTACCAAAAACCCAATTATGGCAATCTGGAAATCACCAGATGGGCGACCCCCTTAATTATGTAAGGCGGCCCCCTTAATCATTAAGGGGACCGCCCCCTAATTAAGGGGACCGGCCATCTGATGGTCGGGTTTACAGAATCTTTTATGCTTTTTAGCCCATTTCAACCTACATTTCCCAATTTTCACCAACATATTTTGTCCTAATCTCCCAAACAAACTTTATCCATACATAAACACACAAATCTTACACTATAAATATCCCCAATCTTCAAAACTCTCCATTCATCCCATCATGACTTCTCTAAACAAACCAAAACCAAAAGCCTCAAGGCTAGCAAGGATGACGAAAAAACCCGTTTGGCGAAGAAAAAGCCCTCGAAACAAATCCATCATAACCAATGAAGTTGGAAATCACACAACACCTCCAACCACTTACTTCCCAAACTTTACACCAAACCCACAAAGACATTCATTTGATCCTCTTTACAAACCATACAACATTGGCCAAACATCTTCTTTCATGCCAAACTACACATCTCAACCTCCAACCACTTATAATGATCCATACAAGTTTGATCAACCATCAAACTACAATTCCAACTATACAAACCCAATTCATCCATATCAACACAATGATTCTCTCCACATTGCCACGGAAAAGCAAAAGTTCCGTGATGAAATAAATCAAATCCATGATCTTAGTGATCTCCTTGCTATGAATCTTGCACAAAGCAACAAAGGGCAACCTCCATCATCACCCTATACAAATTGCCTACCCCACTCTCTCAACTTGGATCAAGTTACAAACCACACTCACTTTTGCCCTTGTTGCATCTTCCTTCAAAAACAAATTCTCTACTTGAGTGAAGATATTTCTTGGATTGAATATCTTCTCACTCGTCCTCATCCAATACCACCCTTAACTCGATACAACATCGTAAGATCCACCTCTTCCGCTCCATACCCCAATCCATATCCCTCTCCATCTAACAACTAAGCTCTATGCTTATGTTCCCTCAAGCCAATAAAACACACAACCATGGGTTGCAAGCAAGTCCAAGTGCCCACTTCGGCAATATAGGACTATGTTGTTTTTTTGTTTTATTCTAATCAATATGCTTCAAGCATATTGAATGTTGTAATGATGATCATTTCTATGATTGTCTGATATATGCTTGAATGAATCTATTTTTATTTGCATAATTGTTGCTTTGCATATATATGTCTTGTTCTCCTCACATATTTTTTGTAGCCAAGCTTTCCATAGCTCGTTTCCTTGGTGCTCTCAAATGAGGGGGAGCATACATCAAGGGGGAGCTTTCTACCCGTTTAACTTCTTCTATGAAGCTTACTCGGTTTAACCTTTTTGATTTTACTAAAAGGGGGAGAAGAGAATATTAAACTCTAAAATACTTGTCTAAAAATAAATTTTAGACTTAATGAGTTTAAGGTTTTGTAATAATCAAAAAGGGGGAGATTGTTGACATAAATAATGCCTAAAAACATTATTAACATATTATCAATATCTCTATGTTTTGATAATTACAAAACATAAACCCATTGAACTAAAATTTATGACGTAAACAAGTATTTAGTGATTAATATTGTCTTTACATCCAAATCACTTAAGGTATGAATAAACAAAGTGTTTATTGCAATCTATGATCAAAAGAAAATTTTTCTAAATCACTAGAACTTTTATAAAATGTCATAAACACTTAATATCTTTTATAAAACATTTTTGGAATTAAAAGAATATGTTTAAATCACTATAAATATATGATTTCAAATTTCCAACCAAAAATAGAAAATTTTATCCAGAAAAACCTTCCCCACAAAAGGACAAACTACTCCAACGTTCTGGAGGGGGCGGCCCCTTAATTATTAAGGGGACCGGCCACGCTCCAGAACAGTAGTTTGTTCCCCTATAAATACTAGTTCATTCCACAGAATTTTCTCACATTTTGCACACCAAAACTTTCTGTTCTAGATCTCCATTTCTATTCTCTTAATCCTTTGATCATACATTCAAAAATCTTTGTTTCAAAGTGATCCAAACATCATCCTCTCAAGTGCAAGAGAAGAATACGTCTATCCTTCAAGACAAGAAGTATTACAACTTGTTGTGACCTCCACATCCAAGTTGTTAGAGCATCATAAATAGTATCTATCTCTTTGTATAATTAGTTGTGAATATTTGATAGTAGATAGTTTAGCTAGGTATATAGATAGTGTGATTGGTTAGTAGTTTGTTGTGAAGGAGGAGAGTTAGGAAGTAGCTTGTAGTGAAGGAGATTGGTGTGAAGTAAATAGGTGTGAAGTAAAAAGTAGTGAAGGAGATTGGTGTGAAGTAGATAGGTGTGAAGTAGATTGGTGTGAAGAGGTTGTGTAGAAGTCGTGATTAAGTTGTGACGAAGTTGTGGTGTGTACATTGGTGTGTAAGGTTTTCTCCGCCATAAGGGAGCTTGTTGACTTAGTGAAGAAAACTCTCGAGTTAGGTGCTTGGGGAGTGGAGTAGGGCAAGGAAGGTGTCCTTGTAGCCGAACCACTATAAATCTCTTGTCTCGCGGTTCGATCTTTCCATCACTCATTTATTTCTTTACTTACTTTATTATTGCTATATCGTACATATTTATTGTTGTTTATATTGTGCAAGACTTGAGATCACATATTATCGAATCTAAATTTTTGAAAGCACTCAAAATTTTTTTTAACAAATTAAAAAGACGTAAAACTATTCAACCCCCTTCTAGTTTTCCACAAATCCATCCGCATCAATGCATTATACTAACGTTACAAATCAACTTTTAAACATAAATAAACACATTTTTCATCAAACACGAACTAATTTGAGCCCTAATCATGAGATATTGCCTTGTAAAATATGAATGATTTTAACAATATCAAAATATCCCACACTTAAGTTTTGCTTTCCCTTGAACAAAAATATTCATTTAATTTTCAAACCACCAAATTGACCTTTTTACAAGCAAGAACTATACATAATTTCAAGTGGCGAAATGAACATGTACATATGAGCAATTAGGATATGAATACTTAAAACCGAGAAGACAGACAATGTGAGTGCTTCAAGGAGATGAAAATCATCATTCTCGATTTTCATTAACCCATACTAAGCTTAAAGTGAAATCACAATTATCTAAAGAATGAATGTTAACACTACTAATATGTACAATTTGTGTAATGCTAATACTATTCATTTTGACTAGTAAGTGGTAAGAGGCCATTCATACCCAGGGGCGGACCCAAGCTTTGACTTTGGGCGGCGGTGCCCTCCACGACTCGTCGAAAAAGTTCAGATTTTAATGTAATTTTTTTTTTGACATTTTTATTAAAGCGCACCCCTCCAAAAAATCAAATTGCCCCCCACCTTGAAGCCAAAAATATAAAAACCTTATTTTTTAGTGTAAAATATATATATATATATATATATATATATGACATTTTTATTAACGTGCATCACGAATTTTATCAAAAAAAAAATAAAAAATAAAAAAAAAAAAATTGTCCCTCTCCTTGGAAAATCCTGGGTCCGCCATTGGTCATACCTATTTGTAAAAAAACAAACACACCTTAAATGTTTATTTCCTTGTAGTGCTAGGATTTTGTTTCATGCAATGCTTGATGTATACCAAAAGAACTTTTATGGATAATCCAATATAGGGTCACATGAACATAACTCTGGCAACTCAACGCTCATCCTATTTTTGTTAAGAACGGTTTTCTCCCAGGATTACCACTTTAAGACGTGGCACATCCAAATCTTTCTATATTAAGCACGACACTACTTTAGAGTAAAATATCTTTATCATCTTGATATCCGAGTATGCACTTTGTTTTTTAAATCACAGACATGAAAATTTAAAAGTTGGTTTACATTAACTCTGTTCAAAATTCTGAAAGTCAGGTAATTGACAAGTTCATAGTAGTTGCATATCATACTTTTAGCGTATTTTTTACCTGTTGTATATTTTTTACCAGTTGGTAATTCATATTATTTTCTTTCAGGAACCAGTATCTGTTCTTTGTTATATATGATTTTCAAACTCTGAAACATTCAATGAAAGCTAGGTTGCCTATACGCTAGAGATAATTTGTTTAATCTTATGATATGTTTAGCGAAATGAGGCTGAGGCTGAGGCTGAGGCTGAGGCTGAGGCTGAGGCTGACGCTGACGCTGACGCTGACGCTGATGCTGAGGCTTATATTATAATTCGAAAGCTGGAGCTTATATTTTTGTTTGCTAAAACTTATTGATGTAAAATCGCATGAAATTCAGATATATTCCTCGTTTTACGTGAATAATCCGCTATATTTTGAAGGCCTAAAGGGTATTTAAGTAATTTGAGTAACTATACTGCTATAAGCCTGTGTCACAAACAAATCTATATACTACATATAATAGACAAATGAATCTCTCTCCAAAAATTTTAAATGTACAAAAAATTATGCAATGTTTACAACACTTTAAAGCAAGGATTTTTCATATTTACAACAAGCAAAGCATTATGTACAACAAAACAAGCATGAATAGAAATTCAGACCAAAATCCTTAGAATTATACATTAAATGGCATTAAAAACACCTCTTACACCAAAATTACAAGTAGTTAAGCACAATGTACAACCCTCCCATCCATATTAAAAAAAAGGTCTATTAGAAAAATCAGATTTCATGGCATAACCCAGCACAAGAATAACAATAAACCATCAAGATGTCGTGAGCCTTTGCTCACGGTTTGACCAAACCCGACACATACAAGCACACCCGATACCAACACATGTTTAGTTCACGTTTTTATTTAATCAAAATCATTAAAACTTCAAAACCCAATAAGTTTGAACCCAAAACCAAGAGTATAGTCACAAGTTTGACTCGTGATTGAGTCATCTCGCGTATCAAACACGTTTCTTACCTTGTAGATATTAGATCTCTATGTATTTGAGTTATTGGTGGTGGTGAAGGAGGGTATACGCGGCGGTGAAGGTGAACACGAGGTGGTGTGGTTGTCTTGGTGGCGCGTGTGATATGGAGGGCGGTAGAGGGATTGATGGTGGTCACGTGGGTGGTGGCGGTGAGTGATGAAAGTCGATGGTGCGGCGGTGGTGGCTCTGGGCAGCCGGCGACTAAGAGGGAGAAGAGAGAATGATGAAGATGATGATGATAATGAGTTAGGGTTAGGTTTAGGATTTTTATTATTAGGTAGTTTGTGTAAGATTTGTTAAAATGAGGTGTGTGGTGAGGGTTTTACACAAGGACCATTTATGTAATTTAGTTAAACTTTAAGAGAAACCATTCCCGACCCGTTTGACTTACGAAACGTGCCCGTAATTATTTCTAGGTCGTACCGTAAGTTTTAAAATAGTTTTTCCGTAAATTTTGATTATAAACATGTATATGTTTGTTTGACTAACAAAATTTAGTATATTTCGTATTATTAGGTTTTGTTGTGCCGATGTTGCGTAGTGCGGTTATTGTTAAAGAAAAAAACATGTAATCGAACAAAATTTGCTTGCTGTAAAATATAGTTACAGGGTACCCGCCGTCGCATCGCGCGGGTACCCTGCTAGTCTTATTTTATGAACTAATTTATTTTAAAAATTTAAGCCCCTTAAAACTTTTATAAGCCTCACGCCAAACATAACCTAATAGGCAAAGTCAATAGTCTTTACAATAATGCAAAAACAGACCTCCATGGCTCCATCCATTTAAACATAACACAAGAACACCACACCCATCCACATCATCTACCCAGTGACATAAATATCCTACGACATCAATATTGATATATAAAAGGACAAAATTGATTTCAATTGCATATTCATTATCAAAAGAGATAAGATTGAATTAAAAGTCGCCAACATTAATATATAAAAAGACATGGTAGTGCTAGTTGCTTGTGGTTTGGATCAGGATGGGATTTTTCATTGGTTAGGTTATTTCTATCACGCGAACTATTGGATTTTTTTTTATTTATTTTTTATTTTTTTATTTTATTTTTTTTGCCGGTATTTCCATTCTTTTGTATTTCTTTTGCTAGTTTTCAGCTAGCTTTGGTTTATAAAATCCGTTAAAAAAAAATCACCAATACAACAAACGACGATCTTTTGGACTTGTACAATATTCCAGCTCTAATGTACCTAAGTTCACTTGTATGTTTAAAAGCACTATGTAATATCACTGATATATGTAGCTTTATGATCATTATCTTTATATATTAAGATTTTCCTTATAAAATATTGGCACGATGTACACACTTACATATTGAGTTGACGTAAACACCAGACTAATCAATAATACAAGAAAACTTAGTAAAATAGCTATTACATATCAAGGTTTTCAAGATCAGGATCCTACCCAATATCATTTTCGTTTCTGCAAGACTGTGATTGTAAGATCAGATCGGGATCTTAAGATCCTACTATAATATTATTTTCTTAATAGTTTTTGTAATATTATACAAATCTACAAATTATTATATATCATAAATACAAAATTATATGAATATTTCATAGAAATTTTGTCCTAAATTATGATTATGAAATCTTTAAAAAGATTAACATGTTGTTATTAAAATTCTACAAAAAATAAACCATAAATTTGTAGTTAGTTTGTTATCCGGGAAAAGTAAGATCGGTTCGGATTAGATCTTAAGATCCTATAGTCAAGATCGGGATTTTTATAAAACACATTTTTCTCAGTAAGTTTTATCAAAATTCTAAAAGACGCACATGTTGGTTATCGAGGCACTCTTGGGATTTAATAATATTTTTCTAACATTTTAAGTTAGTATGCATTTTGAAAGTTTATTGATTAAATAATATCTTTACATTGAAAAAGAGGATATATTTGTGTTATACTGCTATATAGCAAGGTACACGCGCATTGCGGCGGTAAGTTCCATGTGATTAAAGTATATACGCCAACAAAATATCAATGACGAACTAATTAACCTTATAAAACAAGAAAAAATGATCCCAATCAGCCCAGTTCACTATTTTTTTTACCGGTTTTGGCAGTTCTCTCAGGTTCGTTTTCGGATGACTTTTATTGGCTAGGTGAACCGGTGGTGACTCTGGTTCCCATTTAAACCTTTTAGAACTCATTGGCCCAGTCCGGTTTTTAAAATCATATGTACCATCGACTTGTTTTCATATAAATTGTATGAAGCTTTGTGTATTTTATCAGTTTGTACAATGTGCATAATAATATGTATTTTTCATTTAAAGAGTGTTTTAAAAATAAAATTTATTAGGTAGTTATAGTTATAGACGTTTTTTTTATATTAAATTACAATGTATTTTTTTAATTAATTTTTTTAAAGGAGCATACCTTAATTTCGTTAATTTTTAAACAAAGTGGTTTAGCGGCACCCTTGAAACCTCTTTAGGAGCATCCAATGTCATGATCATGCAAAATATTATATATTAATCGTGATTAAGAAAATATTAGTAGTAATTAAAATGACTAAATAACTTAATACTCATAGAGTATAAGGTCCCCCAACGTTTTATTGCTTTATGAGGTCATACGCTTAAATTATTTCATTCCCTTTATTACATATTAATCGTGATTAAGAAAATCTCATGAAAGCCTTTTCATGTTATTATCTTTATCATATCATCTCAATATCTCTATGTGCATTTTTTTCAAATCGCCAGCATTAATATACATTTTTGTTCATATAATCTCTATTCGAATTTTTGAAAGTCAGGCTACATATTATTTAGACATTTATAGTAGTTGCTGACAAGTTTCCCCTGCTACTTTTATTTTAATGTTTTGTTTGTTACTACTATTTATTATTTTCAAACTTTAGACTAGTGGCCATGGTCACTTCTACTTCACCTTGCACATTAGTGTCATGTCAACTTTTTTTCTCTTCTCACTATCCCTCACTCCCTCTCACCTTTTACAGGACATGGTCACATAACCCTCACCTTAACCATTTTATTTATTTATTTCAATACTTATATTTTTAAACTAAAAACATAAATGTAAATGTAAACATATGGAAGTTAAAAATAATACATAAATAAAGGAAAAACGTAAACTTAAATTAAAATTTTCGAGACAAGTGAAATAAAAATACAAATTACTATATGGAAATTAAATACAGTAAATGGAAATAAACATGATTCGAGCTTTTATATTGCTCTGTAATTGTTGATGAATTTTTGCTTTTCAACAATGCTCTGTAACAATTCTTCTATTGCTACACACAAGTTGTTTGTAACACGCATATCTACTTCGGTGGTCACTAGAAGCGTATGCAAAACGTAACTGTTAATAGGATGGTCGAGTGGCGACGAATGCACCCTTGTCAGTTCTGGATCACGGCTACGCATTTGCTCAAGATACCATGTCAACTCAGTCAGCAAATTGTTCGCTAGTGGGGCCTCCACTGCAAGTTCCCTCCGTAGTCGTCTAAGGATCATCCGTCGCACCTCGTTTGATTCGTTAGCCGTATTTTTGTGATAGTTGGGAGAAAAAATATGTTGTGTGTGCGAGAGTAATGTGTATTGAAAATTAAAAGGAATGTGCATTGAAAATTGAAAGTAGTGTGTTTTGAAAATAAATATGTATTGTATACATATAGGGTAAAAAAGATGGTGCAGTTTTGAGGTATTTATAACTGAAAAATGGGGTAGCATAAATTTATTGTTTTTTATTTTTTTAACTAATAGTTATATTTCAATAATGGGGCCCACAATTAGTGAACCAAAACTCGGTGAGTAGCTCACCATAACTTCTCATTTTGTGCTCATCCTCACGTGTAACTCGAGAACCAGACATGGAACTCGTGCATAACACCATGGTCACCTAGTCCATTTTCACGCCCATGCTGTTTAGCCTTAGGCTGCTCCCAACATAAAAATCATGAGGGGTTGGCAAAGGGTGTCACACTGCAACCATGGAGGGAGGAAGGGAGTGAGGTGATGGCAAGGACACAAGATGGAAACCAAAAGTGAGTTTATCACTTTTGGGGCATTGTGCCAATGATGGTTATTTTATTTTATTTTTTAGTTTGTGAGTGTCTGGGAGATATTTAGTGGGGTATTTTAATGAATAAAAAATGTGTTGAAATGTGAAGTGATGTGAGATGGTTGGGAGTGAAAACTGAGATGGTGGTGAAAGAGAGAGAAAGCTGATGTGGTGTTGATGTGTAAGGTGAAATGGTGTGAGGGATGGGGTAGTCTTATAGCAAAACACAACCTTAGGGCCCGTTTAGTTTGTAGAAGAGTTTAGGATTTGAATTTGGATTAGGATTAAAATTTGGATTTGGATCTATATTTAATATATGTTTAAATTAAATAAGGAGAGAGAAAAATTTTAATTAAAAATATAATTTTATTATAAAAAGAAAAAAGAAAAAAAAAAAAAAAGAGAGAAAGAGAGAAGAGTGTAGGATAGGCCTACAAAATAATGAAAAGTGTAGAAAAGTAAAGGGGTGGGGTGAGTTTTGTAGATGGTAGAGTTGAAGGGTTTGAACCCACCCTCAATCTACACCAAATAAAGGATTTAATCATCCTTGAGTCCAACCCCACCAAAAAAACCCTATACCAAACGGGCCCTTAATGTTCAAAAGTCAATACTCTTTTACAGTAATGAAAAAACCAGACCACCGTGGCTTCATCCATTAAATATAACACAAGATGATAGGAACACCACACACATCCATATGCAATGAATCTAATGAAATAAATATGCAATGACATAAATATCCCACGACATAAATATTGATAAATAAAATGACAAAATTGATTTAAATTGCATATTCATTGTCAAAAGAGATAAGATTGAATTAAAAGTCGCTAATATTGATGATATATAAAAAGACATAGTATCGCTAATTGCTTATGGTTTTGATCATGATGAGGTTTTCCGTTGGTTAGGTTGTTTCTAGCCGGCGAATAGATATTGAATGGTTTATTTATTTATTTATTTATTATTTTTTGCTAGTTTCCAATTAACTTTGGTTTATAAAATTCTACTGTTAAAAAAAATGTTACCAATACAATAAACAACCATCTTTTAGACTTATACTAAATTCCCGCTCTAATGTACCTAAGTTCATTTATATGCTTAAACGCACTGTGTAATTTCCTGATATATGTAGCTTTACAATCAATTATCTTCATATATTAAGATTTTCCTTATAAAATAATAAAATATTGAGATAATGTACGCACTAGAGTAAATCCCAACTTTGTGCTGATTTTGAAAAACATGAACAAATGTGTGCTTCTTTCATAATAGTAATCCCAATAATGCTTTTGATAATCTTTTATATAATAAAATAAAACTCTTAGTGTTGACTATCGTATTTTAAAAAAATAAATCATTTCCTTATTAAGTAATATTTTAATTATTATTTTTTAATTTATGAATTTATAAATTTATAAATTCGTTTTATTGTTATACTACACAAGTAGAAGATAAATACAAAAAATATAAATAAGATGCAACGAACAATAGGATTAAACTTTTTAAATGATTATATTTAATAATAAAAACTATAATTAAAAATTATAAATCAAACAAAACAAATATTAAATTATTTGTTTTTTAATAAATAAAAATATATCATTCAAAAAATTTACAAAAAAACCCGCGCGTGCGGAGACATTATAACTAGTAAAAATAAATAAGGGCATTGGGAGTGGTCACGGGAAGGCACGGCATGGGAGCGGTGCGGCGCGGGTACACCGCCGCCGACCCCCTGGTGTGGCGTGGGACCGCTCTTTCACGAAAAAGTTTCTGGCACGGTGTAACACCCCCAAAATTTGGTACAGCGGAAGACTCAACAAGCTTTCGGGGTGTTACGGGGGATTGGTACCCAACACAAGACATAAAAGAACGAGATAAAGTAAACATAAGAAAAACACAACCAAAACGGGGTTTTAAAGTTTACATTTATCCCAAATTCATCCAAAGTCAGGCCCAATAGAAATAAACATAGGTCCACAATTATATATCAGAGTTTTAGAAAATAGATCCATAAACCAGGTGCCAAAGCCAAGCCTCCAATCCAAGCATCCAAGGGCATCACTTAATTACCTGAGAAAACGCGCTAAAAGTCAGCTTTCGCTGGTGAGATCATAGGTTTAAATTCATAACTAAATCAAGTGGACATATACGCAAAAACGCTTGCTAGCTAGACTAGGCCTCAATCATCCAACCAAAACGAACCAACCAAATCTAACCAACCCTATAGGTGCACACTATAGCTCAAATCAATCAAATCAATAGCTTACCTAGTTCTTGACTAGGCCTCGCTCCATAACCAATTCAATAGCTTACCTAGTTCGGGACTAGGCCTCGCTCAACAACCAATCAATAGCTTACCTAGTTCGGGACTAGGCCTCGCTCTATAACCAAATCAATAGCTCACCTAGTTCAGGACTAGGTCTCGCTCTATAACCTACCTAGTTCTATAAGTATAGCAAGTTTTAAATAAAAGCGATAGAAGTCCACATAAAACAATTTGCACGTTTCTCACCCCAAGTATTGAAAACAAAGTTCAAGAGTAAAAGTGGGGCTATGACTCACCTCAATTCCAGCAATCAGCATAAGAAATCAATAGATGTAAGATGTAAAGCAACTCAAATAATGGAAACTACAGACTCGACACTGTTGGGAATTATACTAACAGTTACCACGGCTAAGTGAAGATGTTACAACTGCAGAAGAATGCACTTGCAGTGGAAACTCATTACTACTGCAAGAACATATATTACCACTGCTTATCAGATAACTGTTAGGAAACGCGTCTAGATAAATATAGAATAGATCTTGTGTATATCTTATTCTATTAGCATTATACTTATCTTGTAGAAGAGGACTCCTTGTTCTATAAAAGGAGATCCTAGGTTATCAGTTGAAGAAGAACTCTCATATACGTTTCTAGAGCTTCAAGGTGTAACCCTAGTGATATCAAGATCACTCGTATTATTATTATTAATAATATTGGAGCTAATAGTTTGTTTACATACATTGTTCTTATTCATATACAACTGTCTTACTCACAATCAAACTTCTAAGTGTTACTAAGTAGATTCCACATACTTAGTGATATAATTCAAAGTATCAATCTAACACAAGTTCAATGTGTTTAGATCCATCAAGTGGTATCAGAGCCAGGCTTTGATACTTTGATTTAGAAGACTCAAGTTCACTCAGAAGAATCAATGGAGACAGAAACCAGTAACTCAAACATTGCTGCTAAGCTTCCAAAGCTTAAGTTGAATGACTTTGAGATGTGGAGGCTAATGATAGAACAATTCTTTATGGTCCAAGACTACACACTCTGGGAGATCATTATGGTTGGAAATTCTTTCAAACTAAGTTCACATCAGAGATGATTAATGGCAAGGAAGTAATTAAGGTCAACACTGGACCTGTTACTAATGATGAAAGACTTCAGTTGAAGAATGATCTCAAGGCCAGAGGTCTGTTACTGATGACACTTCCCAGAGACCAAGTTGTAGCATTCAGCAAATTCAAGATTGCAAAGACTCTCTTTGATGAGATCTGTGAAGTTTTTGGTGGTAATGATTCCACCAAGAAGACTCAAAAGACCATGCTGAAGCAAATTTATGAAAACTTTGGTTCAACAAGTAATGAATCTCTTGATAGCATCTTCACAAGGCTACAAAAGATTGTTTCTCAACTCACTGTTTTTGGAATTGAGGTGGAAAGAGAAGACCTCAATCTAAAGTTCTTAAGAAGCTTACCCTCTGAGTTTGGAACCAATGTTGCTGTGTGGGAAGATAAGTCAGAGTTGGAGACCATTAAACTTAATGACTTGTACAATAACTTCAAGGTTATTGAACAAAGATTGAAGAAAGCTGGTAAAATAAGTTCAAGTTCAGGAAGTGTAGCACTCATATCATCATCTATTGATGATAGTTCAGATGAAGAAAGTGATAGTGATGATGACAGTGCTAACATTTTTGTTTCCAATGGTAGTGGAAGCATTTCCACTGGTAGCTCAAAGAAACAGATTGCAGGGCTTAGTGATACTACTTTTTATGCCTTTATATCAAGTCAAGTTGGTGGTTCAATTCTCAATCATGAGGATCTGGATCAAATTGATGAAGATGATATGGAGGAGATGGACATTAAATGGCAAGTGGCATTACTAAGCTTAAGGACAAAGAAGTTTTGGAAGAAGACTGGAAGAAAGATCAACATCAGTGGCAATGAAACAGTAGGTTTTGACAAAAAGAAGGTGGAGTGCTACAATTGTCATAAGAAGGGGCACTTTGCCAGGGAGTGTAGGAAGCCAAGGAAGTCTGACAATAGGTCAACTTGGTATAAGCAGGACAAGAAGAAAGAACCTACTACTGATGAGCCAAAGGGGCTATTGGCCATTGATGGAGTGAGCTTTGATTGGAGCTTTATGACTGAGGAAGAGGAAGATGATTCAGAGTCTGCAATGGTTGCTACAGAGCTTGCACTAATGGCTTTCTCTGACTCTGAGGTACAAATTGATAATGCTTGTTCTAAATCTTGTAAGGCCTTAAAAGAGTATGAGAAACTTAAAGCACAATCTAATGAGTAACACATAGAGTTAACTCATACTAATTATAATTTATCAAATCATAAAAGAGGCCTAGCTGTTTTAGAAACTCAATTAGAGCATTATAGGGCAAATGAATCTAAGTTCAGTGATGATATTGCAGTATTAAGAAGAGACTTAGACTATCAGGTTGCTATTAATAAGGTTCTTAAAGAAGAACTAGAAAAGGTTAAAGTGGCTAGTGAGAATATAATGATAACTAAGCAAACACTGGATCATCAATCCAAGAGTATTGATAAAATTTGGGAAGCCCAAATTGTGAGCAAAGCCAAATCAGGACTTGGATACAAAACAGTTCCACCACCTTTAAGAGGTGTTCCATCACCTCCTGACATTGACTTAGCTCACACAGGTTTAGAAGAATTCCAGGAACTACCTATGACCTATGGACCAAAATTTGTTAAACCAGTTGAAACTGAAAAGGTTCAGGTTGAGGTTGATGTATTTGATAGTGCTAGTGACTCATCTCTTAAAGATGAAAATTTGAATGTTGAGTCTAAGCCTAGTGTTCCTGAGAATGTTAAAGTGGAGATTAAAAGAAGTATTCCTGATGTAGTCAAAGAGAAGCCTAGGACACAACCTAATTTCACTAGGCCCACTACTAGATATGTAGAGATGTACAGAAGTAGGTCACCAACTCCTAGGGGTAATATGAGGAGTTGTAATCATGTTAAGTCTAGGCAATTTGGTAGTGACTTTGTGTTCAATAACAAACCCTGTCATATATGTGGTAGTTTTGACCATTTGGCTAAAAGTTGTACCTACCATTTGGGTAGAAGGGAAGTATTTGGGAATACTAGGGTGAATGGACAAAATGATAATAACTTAACTCACCCAAATCCAATTAGCAAGATGATTCCCAGGTCTGTTTTGCTTCATTCTGGCATTAAAACTATTTCCACTGCTAGACCAGCAGTTGCCACTGCCAGAAATAAAAACAGAGTTTACCCTAAGCCCCCTATTACTACTTTTGTTAAATCTTCTCAAACAGGGAAAAAGACCAATTTTGAAAAGAAAGTTAACAATAATCAGAAGTAGGTACCTAAAATTTCTAAGCCAGCAGTTACCACTGCAAGGCCAAAGGTTACCACTGGTAGGTCTGTTAACAAGAAAAGGGTAAATGTGGGAAATGCTGTTAAGGCCTCAGCTTGTTGGGAATGGAAACCAAAAGGAACCATCACCACAGACCATCCCCATGGTGTATCAATGACCTTTGATAGATTTAATTATATTGATACACGAGGCAGATCTAAGTCATTTGTGGCTTGGGTCCCCAAAAGGAACTAATTCCTTTATTTTGTGTGCAGGGACATTCAAAGACTACAAATAATCAAGGATACTCAGACAGTGGATGTTCCAGGCACATGACTGGCAATAAGTCCTATCTTTCAGATTTTCAACCTTATGATGGACAACTTGTCAGCTTTGGAGGAGGAATTGGTGGCAAAGTTTCTGGCAAAGGAACAATCAAGGCTGGAAACATTGATTTTGAAGATGTGCAGTATGTGAAAGAACTCAAGTACAACCTCTTTAGTGTGTCACAGATGTGTGACAAGAAACATAGAGTTCTTTTCACAGAAGATGAATGCTATATCTTATCTAAGGATTATAAGCTCCCTGATGAAAGTGATGTTTTTTTTAAAATCCCTAGAAAAGGAAATCTATATAGCATTGACATGAAGAACATAGTGGCTAATAATGATGTTACTTGCTTGCTTGCTAAAGCCACTTTGGATGAATCAATGCTTTGGCATAGAAGACTTGGTCATGTTAACTTCAAGACCATCAACAAGATTGTGAAAGATGGACTTGTCAGAGGCCTACCAGAGAAAAGATTTGAAAATGATCAAACTTGTGTTGCTTGTCTCAAAGGAAAGCAACACAGAGCTTCATGCAAGACCAAGGCATTAAATTCAATCAATCATCCACTCTTTATGCTGCATATGGACTTGTTTGGTCCTACCTCTGTGAGCAACATCAATTTGAAGAAGTATTGTCTAGTTGTGACTGATGATTTCAGTAGATTCACATGGGTTTTCTTTTTGAGTACCAAGGATGAAACCACAAGAATTCTTAAAATATTCATCACTCAAGTTGAAAATCAATTTGAAAAGAAAATAATGATCATCAGGTGTGACAATGGGACTGAGTTCAAGAATAAAGTTATGGATGCTTTTTGCAGAGACAAAGGTATTAAAAGAGAATTTAGTGTTGCAAGAACTCCTCAACAAAATGGAGTTGTAGAAAGAAGAAACAGAACACTAATTGAGGTTGCTAGAACTATGTTAGCTGATTCCAAGCTTCCAGTAACTTTTTGGGCTAAAGCAGTTAACACTGCTTGTTACATTCAGAACAGAGTTTTAGTGGTCAAAACAAACAACAAGACCCCTTATGAGTTGTTCAGAGGAAGGCCTCCTACTTTGGAGTTTATGAGGCCATTTGGTTGTCATGTTACTATTCTCAATATCATTGATCATCTGGGTAAATTTGAAGAAAAGTCAGATGAAGGCTTCTTTGTTGGATACTCTATGGTTAGCAAGGCTTTTAGAGTCTACAATTTAAGAACAAAGAAGATTGAAGAGAACTTGCATGTTCAGTTTCTTGAAAATAAAGCAAACATGGCAGGTTCAGGACCAGATTGGCTATTTGATCTTGAAACATTATCAAATACAATGAATTATGTTCCTCTCACTTCAAGTACTGGAGATAAAGATCTTGAAGATTCAGAAGAATTCATTGATGAAGATGAAGCTTGCAAAGATGATGAAGATCAAATTGTTATGCCACTTTGGGACTTTGGTGATAATTCTGAAAAACCAAGTGATGCAGATGGTGTGAATAAAGAAATTCCTACTAGCAGTGGTAACTCAATTCCCACTGCTACACCAGAAGTTTCCACTGTAAGCCCAAATGTGGACCATACTTCTCAGGAATCACCAACTGATGATGTAGAGATCTCAAACATGCCTACAACATATGATATTCCTAGCACATCACAGTCCTCGATTCACAAAGTGCATCCACTTGATAATGTTATTGGTGAACTTCAATCAGGTGTGAAGACTAGAAGACAGACAAAGAAAGTTGATATTCATGGGTTCATAAGTGAAGTGTATGAGTCCAAGAAACATAGCAAGAAGAATGAGTGCTTGTTTTTCTGTTTTCTTTCACAAATGGAGCCTAAGAATGTGTATATGGCTCTAGGAGAATCTAGCTGGGTTGAAGCTATGCAAGAAGAGTTGTTGCAGTTTAAACTTCAAAAGGTTTGGGTTCTTTGTGACTTGCCTGATGGTATGAAGGTCATTGGTTCTAATGGGTTTTCAGAAACAAGAAAGATGAAAGAGGTATTGTAATCAGGAACAAAGCTAGATTGGTTGCTCAAGGATACACTCAAGAGGAGGTTATTGATTATGAAGAAGTGTTTGCTCCTGTTGCAAGGATTGAGGCTATTAGATTGTTTTTAGCCTATGCATCATTTATGGGCTTTACAGTCTATCAAATGGATGTTAAGAGTGCCTTTCTGTATGGAACTATTGATGAGGAGGTGTATGTCTCTCAACCTCCAGGCTTTGAAGATCCTCAACACCCTAATAAAGTTTACAAAGTGGTTAAGGCTCTTTATGGCTTACATCAGGCTCCAAGGAAGTGGTATGAAACCTTAGCTAATTATTTATTGAATAATGGGTTTCATAGAGGCAAGATTGATCAAACTTTGTTCATCAAGAAAGACAAGGGTGATATCCTACTTGTGCAAGTATATGTTGATGATTATCTTTGGGTCTACTAGACAAGAGATGTGCAAAGAATTTGAGAAGCTGATGAAAGATGAATTCCAAATGAGTTCTATGGGAGAACTTACATTCTTTTTGGGGCTGCAAGTACAACAGAGTAAGGAAGGCATATTTATCAGCCAAGACAAATATGTGGCTGAGATTATTAAGAAGTTCAAGTTTACTGATGCAAAATTTTCAAATACCCCTGCTGACAAGACCACTCACTTATTGTTGAAGAATGCTAGTGGTGCTAATGTTGATGTTCACACTTACAGATCTATGATTGGTTCTCTGATGTATCTTACTTCATCAAGGCCAGACATTATGTTTGCTGTATATGCTTGTGCAAGATTTCAAGTGACTCCAAAGACATCACATATGACAGCAGTGGAAAAGATTTTTAGGTACTTGAAGACTTATCCTAATCTAGGTTTATGGTATCCAAGAGACTCTCCAATGGAATTGATCACATACTCAGATAGTGACTATGCTGGTGCAAGTTTGGATAGAAGATCAACTACTGGAGGATGTCAATTTCTTGGATGTAGATTGGTGTCATGGCAGTGCAAGAAGCAAACTATGGTTGCTACTTCAACCACTGAAGCAGAATATGTTGCAGCTGCTAGTTGTTGTGCTCAGATCCTTTAGCTTCAGAATCAATTATTGGATTATGGGTACAATTTCATGAACACCATTATCTATATAGACAATAGTAGTACCATGTGCATTATTAAAAATCCTGTGCAACACACTAAAACTAAACATATTGAAATTAGACATCACTTTATTAGAGATTGTTTTGAGAAAAAGCTTATTAATGTTGTCAAGATTCATACTGATGACAATTATGCTGATTTATTAACAAAAGGGCTTGATGTGGGTAGATTTCAATACTTGGTAACAGGCATTGGAATGCTCAATCCATAAATTTTTGATGTCTAAATACTTTTCGGTGTTGCAGGATACTTTTTAGGTACTAATATTGTTTGTATTGTATGTATGGTTTTCTACTAACTTGTATGCAGAGTTATCAAGAGCACAGTGATAATTAACATACAACAGTGGAAAGATTGGTGATAATAGCAAGAACAAAAGAGTACTTTTATTGATCACTTAAGAAGAGTACATCACAATCATTCACAAAACATTGTCACCATTACAGAAAACCATCACATAAGACATGAACCTACAACCTAACATCTACTCAATAGGCTTCTTTCCTTTTCCCTCATACTGATGCTTGCCTTTGGAAATTTTATTTCTCTTGTCATCAAAAGAGAGTTGTTTCCTTGGACAAGCAAGCCCATAACTTGTTTGGGAGGCCTTGGTGCTTGAGTAGGCTTGTCTACAGTTGGCCACTTCATGTTGTTTATTGCAGTTGTCAGTGCTGTGGTAAGGGCTTTTGGGAGTTCCTTGGAAAGATCAAAGGTTGGATCATTGTCATCATCTGATGAAGAGCTAGAATAAAACTCAAGAGATGGAGCAGGATCAGCTGATATCTTCTTATTGGGCTCCATGCTTGAAGATGTAGCAGTTATAGCACTTGATGGAAAATATCCACTCCATCCAGAAGAAAGTTCTTCAGAGTCTGAGTAGTAACTGATTTCCTCATCTGCAGAATCATCAGAGGAGATGTAGATTATTGGAAACCCACTCATGATGATGTATAAGGTTTGTGTTATTGAAGAAGATTGTTGATGCAAGATAAAAGATGTTGAGCCCCCTTTTATATGCAAAGTCAAGGTCGAATTATAATTAATGAAGGATATTTACTCCTACTTGTTTTGGTAGGTTGGCGGAGTAAATTTGGTAATTATCGGGTTGACTTTTAGAAGATATTTATGAATAGTAACTTGGTTAAAAAGTTACTTTGGGTTAATTTTTATGGGTTAAGTTAAGAGTTACTTTGTATTGCAGAATAAAACCCATATCATTGGCGTTATAAGGTGTGTATCATAGACACACAAAAAATGGTTATTGATTCACCATGTCTAATCCACATACGAATCAACTAGTCCAGAGCAAACGGCTACTGGTAAAGACTTATCAAATCCGTTTATGGTTGATAGTTTACCAAAAACTAGATTATCAACTCACCATACATCCATGTGATCAAGAGTTGGCTAGTCCATAAGCAAACGGCTCATGGTAAAGACATATCAAATCCGTTGATAGCTGGTAGTTTGCTAAAAACTATGATAAAAGCAGCAAATTCTCATGTTTTGTTTACCACTGCTCTTTGATATTTTTGTGAAAATTTTACCACTGCTAGTTCATTAGTTACCACTGCAAGAGTAATTTTTCCACTGATGAACTAGCCATTACAACTGTTGTGTCAGTAATCCAATTTTTACTAGCCGTTGTAAAAATAACCGTCTTTCCTTATTAATAGGGTAAAATCTTTTGTGAATTATCTACTTACTTATTATAAATTATTCTTTTCTAAAGATAATTCACATTGCGCAACCTCCTCAAACCCTATTAGTATAAATTGATCATCATACGGATTGCTTTTTATATTGATTACTAACACTTTTATTCTCTTTTTCACAAATATCATGGCGATTCTAAAATTTGTCGAGGAGCACAACCAAGTGGCCTACTTACAAAAGTCAAACGAGAAGAGTGGCCCTGTTTTTCATCAGATTGTGGATTTTCTAAACACAACTCATATAAGGTATGCCTTAACTATTAATCCCACAATCTATGTCTCTCATATCAAACAGTTCTGGAACACTGTGGAGTCCATAACTCTTGAACAAGGAGACACACATGAATTTGTGGATACTCTTAGAGCCACAGTTGATGGGGTCACTATTGATGTTACTGAGTCATTCTTGAGGAGAATTCTCTAATTGAATGATCTCAATGGTATCATCACATTACCTAATTCAGAAATTTTTACCAATATTGCTTTAATGGGGTATGATACATCTGAACAAAAAGTTACTTTCAGAAAAGGATGTTTTTGTCCCCATTGGAGATTTTTTATTCAAACTCTTCTACATTGCCTAAGTCCTAAGAAAACATCTTATGAACAATTTGCATCAACCATGGCTTATGCTTTGGTTTGTTTGGCATCTGATAGGACTTTCAATTTTTCAAAGTTTATTTTCAATAATATGAAAGGCAATGTAAAGAGTCAATATAAATTTTTGATGTATCCAAGGTTTGTGCAAGCAGTGTTAAATGAGTTTCAACTGCGACCTCACAATAGAATTTATGAACCTTCCATTCTTAAGCCTAAAGTTTTTCAAAATATGTCTAAGGCTTCAGAACTTTGGAATGGGGAGGTTCGTCCACTTTTTCCTCAAATGCTTGCTAAAATTGCTCAAGTACAGGGTGAGGATGCATCAATCCCAGCTGCATCTCAAAACACACCCACTATTGTTGTTCCACCAATTCAACATACCCCTGTAGTCACTCACACTTATGAGAGAAGTCCTAAACAGCCAACTTCTCTCATCTCAACATTGCATGTTGCTGAGCCTTTTGGTTTAGGAGCAAGCAGTGGTGGTTCAAGGCTTAATCCTAGTCCAACTAGGGAAGAGCCTGAATCAATGCCTCATGATTCACCTCTCCCAGCAGGTTACACAGTTGGAAGTGATGAAGGCAGTGTGCAACAACATGAATTGATGAATATTTGTACCAAATTAGTCAAGCATGTTCAAGCTCTGGAGAAAGATCTGGCATAGACCAAAGAACAACATGCCACAGAGTTGAATAAATTAAAGGTTGAGATTCAAAGATTGCAGAATGAAGTTGAGGATCTCAAGAAGCAAATACCTCAGGTTGTATCATCATCATCCTCATCTTCAGATGAGTTTTCTGCAAGTTCTACTAAAGTTTTGGGAGATTCTTCCAAACAGGCGAGGAAAATAGATGCAGAGCTTAAGGGGAGGAGTAAAAATTTTGTAAAAGACTTTGCTGAGCTCAATGATTCTGATAATGCTCAAGCAAAAGATGATGTAGCTGAGACTGAGGGGATGAAATTGGATTTTGAAGATATGGATGCTGATGCAGGTTTTAACTTTGATGATTTAGTTGCTCAACCAATTTCCACTGAAGCAAAACAAGTTCCCACTGATCAACCTATTACCACTGCAAGTGAAAAAGTTACCACTGCTATTAATGAACTTACCACTGCAGAGGAAGAAGCTGCCAGAAAAAGATCAGTTAAAGGAAAAGCTATTATGATTGCTTCAGATCAAGAGCAAACAAGAAAGATTTCTAAGCAAGAACAAGCTCAGATTGACTTTGATGCAAGATTAGCAGAGCAACAACAAGCTGAAGAAAATGAAAGAAAGAAAAAGCTTAAGGAAGATGAAGTTGCTAGCTTTATGGAAGCAACTAGGTTAGATAAACTTGAAGCAGTAATGGCACAACCACTTTCAGTTGTTCCACCTATGATCATGCATGAGAAACCTCCATTGTTCAATTATGTGCCTACAGAAGATGAGATTAATTACTTGGTTAATAATGATCAGATAATCAGAAAGAAGGCTATTGAATTGATTGCAAATACAACCTTGGATGAAGAACAAAGGTCTGCTCAACTTAAAGATCTCATTCAAATGAAGAATTAGCAGGCTCTTGATCAAATCATTGGGGATGTTAGAAAAGGTCAAAAGAAGCCAAGGAAACTTACAAAGGCACAAATTATTGCTGAGATGAAGACTTTTTGTTGTCATGTTGGAAATATGAAGATGACTCAATTCAAAGGAATGTCACATGAACAGGTTGAAGGTATTTACTATAGAATCAAAAGACAAGATAGTAAATTCATTCCAATGGATCAAGAACCAATAGTTATGAAGACAAAAAGGACTGGAGTGAGTCTTGAATCAACAGATGCAAAGAAGTTGAAGACTCAGAAATCATCTAAAGCAGAAGAGGGTCCTAGCAAGTTGACAAAAGAGCAAGTTACAAACATGTTGTTTATAGAGACTGATGTACTTAACATTGAACCTCTAGAAGCAAAATATCCAGTTGTTAGTTGGGAGATCTTTTCTGAGAGTTTTGGTGTTGCTTGGAAGATCATCAGAACTGGAAATGTCACAAACATTTGCAGAGACTTTGAAGATATTGTTAGATGTTGTGAAAGAGAAGATTTGGATACTTTGTGGAGAATTGTTCAAGATCAGTTTAAGAAAGATGAACTTGTTGATGTCAAGGCTATGGAGTTATGGGTTCACTTCAGAAGATTATATGAACCTGACCCAAGTGATAGATATTGGAGATTTGAAGCTCATGATCAAAGAACCTTCTGGAAATTCTATGATTTAAGTTCTGTGCATCATGTTTCTACTCAAGATGGAGTTGATGTCTTTATGCTGGCTGAGAAAGAATATCCATTAAGAGCTGGAGTATTGGATGTGATGAGAACTGTGAAGCTTAGGTGTTGGGAAAGAAATGAAGTCATAGATGATTTGCTACAAAGGATTTATGATCAAAGTGTGAGAGCTGATAAAGAGTTAAGAAGAAGAAGATAAGTGTTTGGAAGAATTCCCATATCCTTATGTTTACTGCATACTTGAAGAAACTTATTGATTTAGGTATTAACCATAAGTTAGAGGAGGATTGTTGGGAAATATACTAACAGTTACCACGGCTAAGTGAAGATGTTACAACTGCAGAAGAATGCACTTGCAGTGGAAACTCATTACCACTGCAAGAACATATATTACCACTGCTTATCAGATAACTGTTAGGAAACGCGTCTAGATAAATATAGAATAGATCTTGTGTATATCTTATTCTATTAGCATTATACTTATCTTGTAGAAGAGGACTCCTTGTTCTATAAAAGGAGATCCTAGGTTATCAGTTGAAAAAGAACTCTCATATACGTTTCTAGAGCTTCAAGGTGTAACCCTAGTGATATCAAGATCACTCGTATTATTATCATTAATAATATTGGAGCTAATAGTTTGTT
This sequence comes from Artemisia argyi, assembly GCA_030686995.1. Lineage (NCBI taxonomy): Eukaryota > Viridiplantae > Streptophyta > Magnoliopsida > Asterales > Asteraceae > Artemisia > Artemisia argyi. The sequence goes on along the minus strand of CM060685.1, from coordinate 198,988,493 downwards.
TACATACATTGTTCTTATTCATATACAACTGTCTTACTCACAATCAAACTTCTAAGTGTTACTAAGTAGATTCCGCATACTTAGTGATATAATTCAAAGTATCAATCTAACACAAGTTCAAGGTGTTTAGATCCATCAGGCACCTCCTAACAATATAAACGCGTTCAGAATCATTTCTTCAAAATCAAATATTCCCAATCCCGAACGTATTTCTTTTTACTTTCCAAAAATCCATTTCTCGTATTATTCTCATATTAGTTTGGAGTTTGGTATCCATACGTGTGGAGGGTCGACACAACTCACAACAAGAAGCCACAACGAAAAAGAACAAAATAAACACTCTATAGGTCTAATATTAGTCCAATATATTATTTAAAGAAATCATCGAAGCTTATCAAATCCGTCGATTTGATAATCCCCCATATTTATCTTCGTAATATATCGCTCTAAGATTATACCCAAACCTAAATCACATAGCACGTATAGTACTATATGGGATGTATCAAAGTTTAATAAATTCTCTAATTATGCCATCAAGCTTACCAAATTCCTCAATTTGGCAACTTCACGAGATATTTAGTAATTCATCATTCTTGTACACATACCACAACCTATGGGCGTCGTAGGATACAATGCCCATTAATATATTCATTTTATATAACTAAATAGATCCTATTTAACCATTCGATTAAATAAGTTACTTAGTTATAGAAAATGGATGTATTAATCGTCACATATCCGTGATAAACACAAAAGTCACAAAATAATAATATAGCCCACTTGGACTCAAGCGACCACAAACCCGTATAACTCGATAGTTTCCTCGTTTATTTAAAAATATTTATTTATTTAATATAATCATTCAACGTTATAGATTTCATCGTTATTTATAGTTGTTTATTTATAATAACGCTCTAATAGTATATTAATTATCGTCACGTTATTATAATATATTACTCGTGATCGTTTTATTTTTAATATACGCATTTATATATTTATATATACATTTTTCACGTCTATATACTTATATAAACGTTTGTATTACCAATAATATTATTACGAGTTTTATTATTAATGTTTGATTATAAATATTTATCGAGTTATATGAGATGGTCACATGTCCGAGTCATCACTCTCGGCTCATAGTCCAAGTTCAAATAATATAATACCAAGTCAAAATCAAGTAATCCAACTCCGTCCAATCGATACCCATAACACGTGCTACAACAATAGGGTCCGACTACGGCACCCGACTAACCTATATCCGTCAATCTAAATTAACCATCTCACAATCGGTTCCCATTACCACTTCGACAACACAACTCCAAAATCGATATCACAAGTCCAAATATTCCACTTCAAGCTCCAATATATCATGAAACCATAATATCTAAAACAACGAACAATATATTCCGACAAGCATATATGACAACCAAGTAACATATCACACATACGGGTTGATTTACCAAGTCAAACCCGGGTCAATATTATACCACAAGAATCGTGGGTCCCACCCGAGGCCTCTAGGGTCTCGGCTTGCTCAAGTCGAGCTAAACCAACCAAACGAACCCCTTGGGTCGTCGGCCATACATCCGAACGACAACAAAAATGATGTTCCAAACAACCAAAAATCATCCAATAATAAAAATACTAATCCAAAACATCCTCAAATCAAAAACCAAAGACCAAGAATTATCAAGAAGCCAAAATAATCCGAAAATGACACATGCCGAGAGCATTAGCTCTCGGTTTGGTCTCGACCTCGCATCCACCAAGCAACCCGGATACCAAACTATTTTTTTTTATTATCCAAAACTTCATTTCCCATCATTATTTCACAAAACCCATTTAAGAAAATCATGTACCCACGAATTGGGTAACACATCGAGACCCACGAGTTGAAACTCGTGGTCACTCACCTTCAAAATGACTCCAAGAATATATTTCTTCAAAAACCCAACAAGAAAAAGATGAAAAAGATAATGTTTAGGGGCGGTGGTGGTGATTTCGAGATGTTAGAGGTGTTTATTGGGCGCGTGATGTATACCTAAAGATAGATCGGGATAAGATGGTTAAGATGGTGGTGTTATCTTGGACGTGGGAGTGGCAGTGGTGGCTGTGGTGGCCGTTTAAGGTGGCGGCGGGTATGGTGTTGAGGGAGGTGATATTATTTTTAGAGAGAGAGAATAAGGGTGAGGGTGATTGTGTTTGTGTTTGTGTTTTTTGCCATGTAAGACCCACAAGGACGATTTTTGTATTACACTCTATAAAAAAAACATAATAATAATAATAATATTATTAGTAAGGTGGGTGAGGTAACCCTGGTGTAAAATACACGGACCAAAACCTGTAACTTATTAAAGATACCAAGTCTCTCGAACCGAGCTAAATCTCAAAATTATGCAATACCACGATACGTTCCAAAAATATATAACCCGAACCAATCATTCAAAATATTAAACTTTTCGTTAGGTTATCCTAGTGCCGGAGTCAATGTAGTGCCAAGTAAATATCTCAAAAAATAAATCACCACGAACATACCAAACCCATAATAAAAATCAATTTCCATAAATATTACGAAGTTCAAACCACGGTTCAACGTTTACAATTCCCATTACGAATAAAGTTTTCAAATATTCCAAAAATTATTAAATTTAAAGTAATGCGGGTTTTATAAATTGTTTCCCTAAATTGCCAGTTGTCACATCCTCCCAGCCTCAGAAGAAACCCGTCCCGGGTTTCACTCAGAACAAACCATGTACGAAGTAAAAAGCTTCAGATATCTCTTCCGAAACTCATCCTCACGTTCCCACGTAAATTCCGGTCCATGCCGCGAATTCCAACTAACTTTGATTAGTGGAATACGACTTCGCTTGAGTCGTTTAATCTCTCGATCCAAAATCTCAATCGGCTCTTCCATAATGTTCAAACTCTCGTCCACACGAATATCCTTTATCAGTATAACCGGCGTTTCATCCGAAAGTTCAAATTACTCACGTGAAACACATCGTGAACTTTACTCAATTCCTGTGGTAGTTTCAACCTATAAGCCACGGGCCCAATTCTTTCCAAAATAATAAATGGTCCAATGTAGCGGGGGTTGAGTTTCCCACGTTTCTCGAAACGTATCACTCCTTTCCAAGACGAGGCTTTCAGCATCACTTTGTCTCCAACCTGGAACTCTAGGGGTTTACGTCTCTGATCGGCGTAACTTTTCTGTGTATCTCTAGCTGCTTGTAATCGATCACAAATTTGAGTCACTTTCTTAGTAGTCTCCAATATAAGCTCACGGCCTGTGAGTTGGCTATCTCCAACTTCAGCCCAACCAATAGGCGAACGACATTTACGGCCATATAAAGCTTCGAATGGTGCAGCTTTAAGACTTGTGTGGTAGCTATTGTTATAGGAGAATTCCGCAAGGGGTAGATACTTCTCCCAGCCTTTACCAAAGTCTATTATACATGCACGAAGCATATCCTCCAAAGTCTGAATAGTCCTCTCACTTTGACCGTCGGTTTGGGGATGATATGCAGTACTCATATCAAGTCTCGTCCCCAAAGCTGTTTGAAGTGATCGCTACAAAGCTGACGTGAAACGCCTGTCGCGATCAGAAAGAATCGATATCGGAACTCCATGACGAGAAATAATTTCTTTCACATACAACCTCGCAAGTTTGTTGACACTATCATCTTCACTAATCGCCAGGAAATGCGCAGACTTAGTCAATCGATCCACAATTACCCAGATAGCGTCACAACCGCCAGCTGTCTTTGGCAATTTGGTAATGAAGTCCATCGTAATCCGCTCCCACTTCCAAACCGGGAGTTCTGGCTGCATTAATAATCCTGACGGTCTTTGATGTTCGGCCTTAACCTTCGAACATGTCAAGCACTTACTAACGTACAATGCTATATCTGCCTTCATGTTTGGCCACCAATATAACTTCTTCAGATCCTGGTACATCTTGTCAGACCCAGGATGAATAGAATACTTTGACTTATGCGACTCATGCATAATCAACTCTCGAATTCCTCCATACAATGGTACCCAACTTCGGCCTCTAAAACACAATATTCCATCAGAACGCTTAACAAATCCTTTCTCATTTTCAGCCATCCCAAATATGTTCTCAGCAGGTCGGTTTTCTGCTTTCAACGCTTCCGTTTGAGCTTCTAATATTTGAGACGGTAATGGCGACACGATAGTCATTCCCAATGACCTAACTCGTAACGGTGGTATTCTCTCCTTTCGACTAAGAGCATCAGCAACGACATTTGCTTTACCGGGATGATAGCGGATTTCGCAATCATAATCGCTTAGCAGTTCAATCCAACGTCGCTGTCTCATTTTGAGCTCTTTCTGATTCAAGATATGTTGTAGACTTTTGTGGTCAGTGAACACAACACACTTGGTTCCATACAAGTAATGTCTCCATATTCTCAAGGCAAAAACCAAAGCACCTAACTCCAAATCATGGGTGGTGTAATTCTTCTTATGCTTCTTGAGCTGTCGGGAAGCATAAGCTATCACCTTCTCTCGTTGCATTAACACAGCTCCCAAACCTTTATCAGAAGCGTCACAATATACGACAAAGTCCTCATTACCTTCAGGTAACACTAAGATAGGAGCACTACACAACATCTCCTTAAGTAATTGAAATGCTTCCTCTTCCTTATCTCCCTATTAATATTTAATATTCTTTTGAGTCAATTTGGTCAACGGTTTTGCAATCTTCGAAAATCCCTTAATGAATCTTTGGTAGTAACTGGCTAAACCCAAAAATTGACGAACTTCAGTTGGGGTCGTCGGTGCAGCCCAATCTTTAATCGCTTCAATCTTAGCATGATCTACATGAACTCCTTGTCTATCAATCACATGACCCAAAAATTGTACCGTCGGAATCCAAAATTCACATTTGGAGAACTTGGCATACAACTTCTCCTTCCTGAGCAATTCTAATATAAGCCTTAGATGCTCCCCATGCTCCTTTTCACTATTCGAATAACTTAGAATATCGTCGATGAACACAATCACAAACGTGTCTAAGTAAGGCTTACACACTAGATTCATGAGATCCATGAATACTGCTGGTGCGTTAGTCAACCCAAACGGCATCACTTGGAACTCATAATGCCCGTAACGGGTTCTGAAATCCGTTTTCAGAATATCTTCCTCGCGAACTCTAAACTGATGATATCCCGATCTCAAATCGATCTTCGAATACACACTCAATCCTTGGAACTGATCGAACAAGTCGTCGATCCTCGGTAACGGGTATCTATTCTTCACCGTTAACTTGTTCAGCTCTCAGTAGTCAATACACATACGAAACGATCCATCCTTCTTCTTCACGAATAAAACTGGGGCTCCCTAAGGTGAAGAACTTGGTCGTAGAAATCCCTTTTCGGCTAACTCCGCTAATTGCTTCGACAAATCTTCCAGTTCAATAGGTGCAAGTCGATAAGGTGCCCGTGCCACGGGTGCAACACCAGGTATCAACTCAATCTGAAACTCCACTTGTCCAGTAGGCGGGATTCCTGGCAAATCATCGGGAAATACATCCGAAAAATCACGAACTACAGACACGTCTCCAATGCATCTTTCTTTCTTCTCCTTCCCTCCTTTCTCAGAGATTTGAGCTAAGAAAAGGCAACATCCTTTTTCCATTAGCTTCGGTAGCTTAGTGCAGGAAATGACAGCTAATATGGATGGGTTCCTCGAACCTTTTCGATCTCCTTGTATATTTAAAATCTCCTTTCCGTAAGGCACACGCACGATCTTCTCATCGCAAAGTATATGAGCACGATACTTCGACAAACAATCCATAGCAATGATGACATCGAAACCTCCTAACGTGACGGGTAGAAGATCTATGTTGAAAGGGTGATTCAAAAAATTTAACGTGCAACCGCGAATGATAGTTTTAATCCTTTCTTTGTTTCCGTTAGCTAACTCTACATCATAACCAATTCCTAAGGCCATCGGGGGTCTTTCTAGTAAGGGTGCAAACGTAGTGGACACAAAGCTTCTATCGGCACCAGTATCAAATAGTATGGAAGCATAACGATTATTGAGAAGGAACGTACCAGTAATGACGTTCGGGTCTTCTCCTCTTTCGTTTCCAAGTGCATACACTCTCCCATGAGCAGCTCCTGCTTCCATACGTTGGTCCTCATTGTCTTGACGTCCACGATTTCCTCCAGCTCCACAATTTCCATGATTTACCCATTACCACCCGATCCTTGATTTCCTCGGTTCCATGATTCCCTACACTCATTCCTATAGTGTCCTTTCTTTCCACATCCAAAACAAGTAACATTTGCCTTACTCATAGCTTCAGGAGTAGCTTGAACCATAGCAAGTGGTCGAGCTCTACAGTCCTTAGCTATATGTCCCATCTTTGAGCAATTCTTGCACACCACGTTACATCATCCAGAGTGATTCTTGTAACATCGGCCACACTTGGGCGTATCTCCATTGTAGCTCTTCTTATCTCCATCTCCCATAGCATAAGCTTTAGTAGTTGCCTGTCGTTTGTTTCGGTGATCATTACCCTTAGAGTGATTATCCCTCTTCCTCTTTCCATTCTTATCTTTCTCAGCTCCTTCCAATACCAATGAGTACATCAATTGTTGAGCGATCGTGATAGCCTCATGAATATTAGCAGGCTTAGCAGCAATCACATCATTGCTTGTAGCTACCGGCAACCCATCGGTATACCGCTCAATCCTTTGAGTCTCAGTCCTAACCATATCTGGGCAAAGCAAGGCTAACTCTCGGTAGCGGCGATTGTAAGTCGCCATGTCGGTACCTTTCACCTTGTGATTCCAGAACTCAATCTCTAGCTTCTTAACCTCATTCCTTGGGCAGTAACTTTGAATTAGCAAAGACTTAAATTGCTCCCATGTCATAGCATAAGCCACATCACTTCCAAACAAATTTCGGTAGTTGTTCCACCAGGTTAAAGCTTCGCCCTTAAAGGTAAAAGAAGCAAACTTTACCTTAGCATTCTCCGCACAATTGCTGACATTGAACACTGACTCAGTTTTCTCTATCCACCTGACCAAATAGACCACTCCTTCAGTCCCACCAAACTCAATGGGTCCACAAATTCAAAACTCCTTGTAGTTACATCCATTAACACGAACAGGTGGAAATGTTCCAGCAGAATTGTTGGAATGATTTGACTCAGCTAGTAGCTCAGCAACTCGTTGCTCCATAAGTTGATTGATCATTGCTTGATCCACAGTAGGTGCATTAGGTGGAACATGATCATTGTCTCCCTGAACATCAACATTTTGATTCCTGTTGTTAAGGTTAGTAGTGTCCAGGTTATCAGGAGTAGGGGTTTCAACATTTCGAGTAAGACGGCGTCCTCGGCAACCAGGAGTAGTCGTGGCAATTCCAGTTCGGGTAGCTCTGACAGGGTTTCGTCGTACAACCATTAATCTGAAACATCATACAAGGTTCGTAAGTCTCCGATAGCACTTATCATACACTCAACAAGAATTGAATAAATGAAGCCAAGTCACGGAAAGAATATCAATCATGCACCACAAGACATCAATACGACGAATATGAACTCATTTCCCATAACATCCAAAAATCACATAACATCATATAATAATAACCATCATCCATACAATAGTGATCCAACATCGTTCCAACTACAGAAGACACAAAAGATACTAATCGTTCCAAACGAGACGAATAATCAACGGAAAATACATCAAAATACGATAACTAGCTTTTCTAACCGAACACTCCTTGGTATAGAAAGCAACATAACCACATAATCCAACTATCTAGCCACGATGCTGGCGTAGGCTCCTCAACTCCTGCCTCAAACCATCTAGCTCTCTCCACAATGATCCCAACTCTACACTATGGGTGTCGCTATCTCTCTTGAGGTCTGCTACCTCCTTTTCTAACTCAGTGTTTCTCTGCCACAACTTGCGATCGGCCTCGCGAGCTGTGATGAAACCTCGCTGTAAGCTCTCAATATGCTCATGAATCTCCATCGTGCCTCTCCTCACCGCTGTCGTCCTGCCCACAACAATAGTCATATCAACTCTCAGCTCAGCGATAAACTCTCCAATAACCATCTCAAGTCGGTCAGACAACCGCGAGATCCTCTCGCCCTGTGCAGTAATCTGAGCCCACATCCTACCAGTTTCACCCAATTCTGCCTGCTTAGCAGAAACCTCAGATGGCGAATCCGACACCATGGGACTGCCAGGTGGCAAGTCAAACAAAAATGGGTGATCAGGTGAAACAGGCTTAATGGATGTATCGGGGAATCAGGCTCCTCAGCCTCAACTGGCTGTGCTGGCAAACCATCATCATCAGGCATCTCCTCCTCCTGAGGATCATCCTCGTCCTCAGGGTCATCATCACCCTGTTCAGCCTCCTGAGGGTCATCAGCCTCATCCTCACCCTCGTACTCCTCCTCCTCCTCATCGGAAGAGTACTTCATCAATCGTCGTCTCCTAATAGGTGAACCATGTGGTGATGGGGTAGGTGATCTAGGACGATGACGCGATGATGTAGGTGGTGCATTTGACAGAAGAACATGAGCATCAAAGTGCAAAGGTGGTGAAGCAGGGCATACCGACATACGTGCCGTAGCTCGATGGGCAAAATGTGGGTCCACACGAGCCAAAGACTGATGAAGAGTAAGCTGTCTCGAAGTACCAGGGAGCCCTAAGGAAGATGAGGGTCCCTGCGTAGCAGGTGCAGCAGGCGGTGCAGAAGTAGAAGCTGTCGGTGATGCAGTAGCTGAATGCATGGCAATCCTGTAAGGATCATCAGGAGCCATGGTGATCTGTGCTGGGCGTACAGGTGCAGTAAGAATATCTTCAATAACATCAAACGTACGGGAGGCCATAGTCTATGACAACGGCGTAGGGTAGGTGTAAGTGTTTCAAAACAACTAAACCGCGAACTCAAAATACCGTATCATACCATCACAAAAATCCCAATCATATAGTTCAAGAAAGATTTAAAAATACCGCATTACTAAAACATTTATAAAAACAATTAAGCCATATAATTTCTCAAAACGTCATCATATCACTTAATCAATAAATCCCATGTGCTCAAATCATCTCAAAAAAATCTCATATCCACTATTCATCTCAATATACCTTAATATAAACAGTGATGCTTCGGCTTGGCGGGCTGGCGAGCATTGGTCGAGTATCATTTTCTATAAAAATCGGTAATAGTTTAGGTGTCTATTTAACTAGTTCTCTATAACCTTGGCTCTGATAACAATCTGTAACACCCCCAAAATTTGGTACAGCGGAAGACTCAACAAGCTTTCGGGGTGTTACGTGGGATTGGTATCCAACACAAGACATAAAAGAACGAGATAAAGTAAACATAAGAAAAACACAACGAAAACGGGGTTTTAAAGTTTACATTTATCCCAAATTCATCCAAAGTCAGGCCCAAAAGAAATAAACATAGGTCCACAATTATATATCAGAGTTTTAGAAAATAGATCCATAAACCAGGTGCCAAAGCCAAGCCTCCAATCCAAGCATCCAAGGGCATCACTTAATTACCTGAGAAAACGCGCTAAAAGTCAGCTTTCGCTGGTGAGATCATAGGTTTATATTCATAACTAAATCAAGTGGACATATACGCAAAAACGCTTGCTAGCTAGACTAGGCCTCAATCATCCAACCAAAATGAACCAACCAAATCTAACCAACTCTATAGGTGCACACTATAGCTCAAATCAATCAAATCAATAGCTTACCTAGTTCTTGACTAGGCCTCGCTCCATAACCAATTCAATAGCTTACCTAGTTCGGGACTAGGCCTCGTTCAACAACCAATCAACAGCTTACCTAGTTCGGGACTAGGCCTCGCTCTATAACCAAATCAATAGCTCACCTAGTTCAGGACTAGGTCTCGCTCTATAACCTACCTAGTTCTATAAGCATAGCAAGTTTTAAATAAAGCGATAGAAGTCCACATAAAATAATTTGCACGTTTCTCACCCCAAGTATTGAAAACAAAGTTCAAGAGTAAAAGTGGGGATATGACTCACCTCAAGTCCAGCAATCAGCATAAGAAATCGATAGATGTAAGATGTAAAGCAACTCAAATAACGGCAACTACAGACTCGGCACCTCCTAACAATATAAACGCGTTCAGAATCATTTCCTCAAAATTAAATATTCCCAATCCCGAACGTATTTCTTTTTACTTTCCAAAAATCCATTTCTCATATTATTCTCATATTAGTTTGGAGTTTGGTATCCATACGGGTGGAGGGTCGACACAACTCACAACAAGAAGCCACAACGAAAAAGAATAAAATAAACACTCTATAGGTCTAATATTAGTCCAATATATTATTTAAATAAATCATCGAAGCTTATCAAATCCGTCGATTTGATAATCCCCCATATTTATCTACGTAATATATCGCTCTAAGATTATACCCAAACCTAAATCACATAGCATGTATAGTACTATATGGGATGTATCAAAGTTTAATAAATTCTCTAATTATGCCGTCAAGCTTAACAAATTCATCAATTTGGCAAATTCACGAGATATTTAGTAATTCATCATTCTTGTACACATACCACAACCTATGAGCATTGTACGATACAATGCCCATTAATATATTCATTTTATATAACTAAATAGATCCTATTTAACCCGTCGATTAAATAAGTTACGTAGTTATAGAAAATGGATGTATTAAGCGTCACATATCCGTGACAAACATAAAAGTCACAAAATAATAATATAGCCCACTTGGACTCAAGCGTCCACAACCCCGTATAACTCGATAGTTTCCTCGTTTATTTAAAAATATATTTTTATTTAATATAATCATTCAACGTTATAGATTTCATCGTTATTTATAGTTGTTTATTTATAATAACGCTCCCGACATTTATTACACTACTCTCATAGTATATTAATTATCTTCACGTTATTATAATATATTACTCGTGATCGTTTCATTTTTAATATACGCATTTATATATTTATATATACGTTTTTCACGTCTATATACTTATATAAACGTTTATATTACCAATAATATTATTACGAGTTTTATTATTAGTTTTTGATTATAAATATTTATCGAGTTATATGAGATGGTCACATGTCCGAGTCATCACTCTCGGCTCATAGTCCAAGTTCAAATAATATAATACCAAGTCAAAATCAAGTAATCCAACTCCGTCCAATCGATACCCATAACACGTGCTACAACAATAGGGTCCGACTACGGCACCCGACTAACCTATATCCGTCAATCTAATTTAACCATCTCACAATCGGTTCCCATTACCACTTCGACAACACAACTCCAAAATCGATATCACAAGTCCAAATATTCCACTTCAAGCTCCAATATATCATGAAACCATAATATCTAAAACAACGAACAATATAATCCGACAAGTATATATGACAACCAAGTAACATATCACACATATGGGTTGATTTACCAAGTCAAACCCGAGTCAATATTATACCACAAGAATCGTGGGTCCCACCCGAGACCTCTAGGGTCTCGGCTTGCTCTAGTCGAGCTAAACCAACCAAACGAACCCCTTGGGTCATCGGCCATACATCCAAACGACAACAAAAATGATGTTCCAAACAACCAAAAATCATCCAATAATAAAAATACTAATCCAAAACATCCTCAAATCAAAAACCAAAGACCAAGAATTATCAAGAAGCCAAAATAATCCGAAAATGACACATGCCGAGAGCATTAGCTCTCGGTTTGGTCTCGACCTCGCATCCACCAAGCAACCCGGATACAAAACTATTTTTTTTATTAACCAATACTTCATTTCCCATCATTATTTCACAAAACCCATTTAAGAAAATCGTGTACCCACGAATTGGGATCGAGACCCACGAGTTGAAACTCGTGGTCACTCACCTTCAAAAAGACTCCAAGAATATATTTCTTAAAAAACCCAACAAGAAAAAGATGAAAAAGATAATGTTTAGGGGCGGTGGTGGTGATTTCGAGATGTTAGAGGTGTTTATTGGGCGCGTGATGTATACCTAAAGATAGATCGGGACAAGATGATTAAGATGGTGGTGTTATCTTGGACGTGGGAGTGGTAGTGGTGGCTGTGGTGGCCGTTTAAGGTGGCGGCGGGTATGGTGTTTGTAGGGATCTATATCTTGATAGATCACGAGCCAATAGATCGTTAGCCAACTAATGTAATCACTAGCTAGACTAAGTTAGATAATCTCTGTGAATTTGTAATTATGCGGAATATAAAAACAAACGTATACTAAACTTGATCCTCTATGGATCGATAATATTAATAAAACTTCGTACTAGAAACTTGTGTCTATTACAATGACCTAGGGTTCCTTATATACTAGTGGAAACCCTAACCTTTCTTACAAGAAACGAATAATACTAAACCAATAAAAGATATTCTACATATCTTGTCCGAAAATACTTAAGTGATATCCACGGTTAAACTCTATCCGTAGGATCTATGGTCGTCCGCAGGAACCAGTCATCAGCAGAAAGTCACTAAGCCTTCCACAGGAACCTGTCAGCAGTATCTTTAACAATTCCTTACAATCCTCCCCTAATCTTGAATTTGACACGGTTAAGTTCAAGATTTCTTGATAGATCGCCAATAACACAAACCAGAGGATTGAGAATAAACATCAGCAGCAAAGAATCTTCAGAAGTAAAATCTCTATGATCAACAAACATTTGAAAAACACCATTCTTTGCAGCAACACAAGACTAAATGTACATCAAAACATATAAGTTGCATACTATTCTCATCACATCCAGGTGTGTTAACTCCTGTGAGAGGTGAATCATTGAAAATAATGGATTTGATGTCTCTTTACCAATAGCCATCACTACTGGAGTAGCCAAGTGTTCAAAGGTACACTGATAACCACATGATTTTTAGCAAATCATCAGCTATAAACGGATTTGATATGTCTTTACCTGTAGCCGTTTGCTCAGGACTAGTCAATTATTGATGAAGTATCATCTTGGTCAATTGAATACCAAATATGGTTTTCCACAGCCTTTACCACAATCCATATACATGTGGGCTAGCCAATTATTTGGAATCCAAAAAGGAAAAATCCATGGTCAATTGAAAACCATTTCAACTACTCAGCAACAAAGCATAGGTGAGTTGAAAACCCTATGATGTTGAGCAAACCATTACAGCTATCAACAGATTTGATGAGTCTTTACCAAAGTTGTACCCTTTGGATTAGCCAACTTTTTGATGGAATAGTCAACATCAGGAAAGTTGATGACCAGAAAGAGTGTGATTAGAATCAACACCAAACCTGCATACAACATACACAAAACTATACAAAAATGTTAGTTTTTTTTTTTTTTTTTTTTTTTTTTTTTTTTTTTTTTTAATATACAACAATATACAATAATATTCAATAATATACAATACCAAGATCAGCTCATTGCAGATATGAATCCATTTGAATGCCATGCTTGGTTGCCAGTTCCTTCTTAGTTAAAATACTTCTTCTGATGAACCTTACCAATTGTTCAGCAAGATGAAGATCATTTTCAGTCATATCCAAAGGAACAGATAACTTTGTCTCCAGCATGAGATTCATGACTTCTTTTGTGATTGGGTAAAGAACATCAGCCCAAAAATATAAGGTCTTCCCAGTGGTTGTGACTATCATGTGAACATTAGGTAGGGGAAAGAACTTCCAATAGTCAACCACCCATGTACTTTGACCTTTCCATACTTGAAACCTTATGCCAGAATTACCTTTATAAGAATCACATAGAATCTGCAAATCACCCATCAAATACATTCCAATGTCATCAGGGGAATAAGTTTGATAATACTTAGTAACCCAATCATAAAGTGAGAGAAGATCTTGTTTGTCCACCATATATAAAATCTGACTCAGAAATAAGAATGTCTTGGTAGATCCATCTTGTCTAGTTATGACATTCACTTTTCCTTGACAAAGCTCAGAGTCAACAAGTTCCCACTTCACAATTTTTTCCCATACAACAGGGTCTTGACCATCATCAGAATCATAATCAAGAAAAGTAGTACTATCTTCTAAAGGAATATCTTTTGGAGCCTTCCTCTTGATAGCTTTAGTCTTCCTCTTGATAATCAATCCATTATCAACCTTTCTTCTGAATCATCAGATACTTCTGACTCACTAAAATCTCCACCACCACTCCGAATGCCAATACTTCCCCGTGGTCTCACAAAAGAACAAGCCAAGAAGAAGAAACATGATGTGCCTGCACCTAGTTCATCATCTTCAGAAGATCTTCCACCATATCCCTCTGAAATTGATGATCCTGAGTACCAGAGAGAGATGGAGAGAAGATGGAATGAGTTGGAGAGGGCAAACAGAGTTCCCAATCCTGAGGAGTCTCTCATCTTCTTCACTTCATCAGATGAAGAAGATGATGATAATGATGCACTATACAACCCTACAACCCCTGAGAAGCCTCAGTCATCTCGTCCAAGAAAAAGAAAAGTGAATTCCCCATTGCCAAAGACAAGAAAAGTTGTGTTAGGTTTGCCCTGTCCTCAGTGGCAAGGACTCTTCAACATCAACAACAAAGGCAAAAGGAAGACAGTTGAGGGCAAGGGCAAGGACAAAGTAGAATAGGAGCTTTGTAGTTAATCTTTCACTTTCATTATCTTGTATTGTACCTCTGAAGAATTAATAAAATTTGCCTTGTTTTATCATTACTTGTTTTCATTCTTCTGATTAGCATTCCCCTGAATAATTTGAACTAGACTTATCCATCAGCAGGAACACACTTAACAATAATATAACTAGTATCAGCAGCATGTTGGTCAAACCATTGACTTTCATCCGAAGTATCCAATTAAGTGGACAACTTGCACACTTAGTAATTGCTACTGACTCAACTACCTCCCATTAACTTACATTAACTCGCAATAAACCCAAATCAATTCTTTAAAAAGGAAGTCTTCAAGTCATAATTAACTCACCATTCCACAAATAACATATCCCAAAGACTTTCACACATTTACATCATGAAGCCATCCCCCAATGTCATTGAAATATCTTCTGATTCATCAGACTCTACCTTTGACATACCTCAAATACAAAGATCATACTACTATTTAAATGAAGGTCCTTCAGAGTTATGTCCATCTCCTACCTCATTAGAAGAAACCACTGAGACTAAGGAAACACCAACTCCTCTAGCTATGGTTGTCCCAGATTTCACCCCTGTTACAGCATTCTTAACAAGGGAGATGGAGAGAGTCTGTGCAGATATGAGAAGAATCTCTGTCCCTGAAGAGCCACAGTCCTCAAGTAGAAGGAAGGGTCCATTGAAGGTGGTGCTTGGTCTTGCAGCTCCCAAACTCTGGACCAAAGACATGCAATCCAGAGGAATCCACAAGAAAATGCCAGACCCAAAAGACTTGGGGAAAGGGAAGAGGAATATGGAGTAGTGTTGGAACCTAAGTTTTTACTATTTTGTCAAGTCTCGGTCATTTGTAATAATAGGTTGCTTAAGTTATTTATTACTTACACTAATGTAATGTTACAAGTTTACTAGGCTTAAGTATTATGGTCCATGGGCTTTAAGCCCATACGAAATTCATGTAAGGAAGGAGAGGGAGTGTTGCCCTAGCTCCTTCCCTATAAATAGAAGCCTTAGGTCTATGTAATACTTGGTTGGTTATTTGAAAACATTAAGGAAACTCTTGCATTTCATTTTCTCAAATTTCTTATAATCATCCCACTCTCATTCTCATCTCATTTCTCTCATCATTATACTTGTGTTTACTAAATGGTGACCTAACAAGTGGTATCATTCGCTAGAGGAAGGTGTAGTTATTGTTTTCATTGATTTCTATCTTACAAAATCGTTTTTTTTTATCGAATTTTTTGTGAAAATTTTTAAACTTTTTGTTAGTTTCTTGGTTTTTCTCACATCTTTGCTTACAAACTTGTGTTTAAAATCAAAACAAACCAAAAAGTTCCAAATTTTTTACAAAAATATTCGATTTTGCTTATTTGTACTTTTATCGAGATTTTATTAAGTTTGAAAAATTTCTTAAAGTTTTCTACTTTCTTTAAGATCTACTCATTTTATACACAAAAGTACAAGTATCTTGAAATAAAAACGAGTTTTAGGATTGCTTTCTTTGTAAAACAACTACTACCAAGTTATCGAAAACTTGCTTGTCCCCAATTTCGAGATCTTCTCTAAGTGCACTACCTCAACTTCGTTTGTGTGGACTCGGTATTTTCTTTCTTGTATAAGAAAGTTAAGTACTTCGACTTTTGGGAAAGTTTTCGAAATTGTATAATTTCGAAAACTGTGTTTCGCAATTTTGTGTTTTTTCGCAAAAACTTACATTTTTTTCGAAATCACAAAGTTATCGAAAAACTTATTAAAGTTTCAAAATCTTATTTTTTTTCGATAACCTGAAAAGTTTCGAAATCTTACTTTTTCGATAACCTGCAAAGTTTCGAAATCTTGTTTCTCGAAAAAATCTACAAAGTTTTCGAAAACCTTGTTTCTCGAAAATCTGACAAAGTTTCGCAAACCCTATTATCGAAATCACATATTTCACAATCTGAAATTGTGCTAAGGTACTCGATACTTGGTTAATTCTACACTTTCTACAAGATCCATTTCTACACAAGTGTTCTAAGATGTCTCAACCACCTAATCACTACTTTCCTCATGTTCAACAACATCCACCTCAGCAACAACAACCTCAGCAGTATCAGCAACAACATTACCTTCCGCACCAAATGAATCAACAACCTTCTCAAAGACAAACATACAATCCACTACATCATTACCTAATGATGCAACAACAACAGATCATTCCTCAACAACAACAATATCAAGTGCCACAACAAAACACTCAGTTTTCCTCCAAACAACCTCACTGGTTTGACAGAATGTGTGAAGTTATTACAACTCAACAATCCCGACATGAGGCAGGATCACTTGAGACACCTCCAATGCTAACACCTGGTAACTATGTGCAATGGTCAAGTCGATTCCTACGATTTCTTGAACTAAAGAAACCTCATGGGCAATTCTTGAAGCAAGTGATACTTGAAGGACCATTTGAGTGGCCAACAAGATTTGAAGCTGGTGATCCAAATGCTGATCCTCCACGTCCTCCTGTTGATAGACCTCTTCCAGAATCTTCACTTACTGAAGAACAGAAACTACATCGTGAAGCTGATCAGTATGCAATGGCTTATATACTTCAAGGTATACCTAATCCGATCTATCGCAGTGTCGATGCTCAGAAAATAGCCAAAGCTATGTGGGAACACGTTCATCTCCTCATGGAAGGAACTCAATTGAACAAAGATGACATGGAATCCAAGCTATACATGGAATACACTGACATCACAATTGAACCTGGAGAGTCACTTGAATCCTACTATGATCGTTTCACAAATGTTGTCAATGATCTGGAACGTCACAAAATCACAGTACCAAGGATCGCTGTGAACTCCAAATTTGTTGGTAGTCTTGGCCCTGATTGGCATAAATATGTGACATTTGTTCGTCAAACGAAGAATCTTCATGATGCTCCATATGGCTTGTTGTATGATTTTCTGAAACACCATGAACCTGAAGTGGAAAAAGATAGAGCTCTACGAGGAGGATACACACCAACTTCCACACCAAATTCTTTGGCTCTCGTAGCTCAATCTCCATATGCTCCACCACCAATGTCAAATCATGCATATGTTCAAGAGCAGAACTACTTCAGTTATCCACAATCTTCCACCTCGAACCAAATGGTCCCTTATGATTCATCTCCACAAGATTCTTCTACTCAACTTGTTCTGTCAAACAACAATGATGCTGTGTACTACTCCAACTCCAATGATGATGACGATGATGACTTTAATACGTTGAATCAGGGACTTGCTCTTATTGCTCGTGCTTTCAGCAAATTCTCCAACAAAACAAACAACCGTCAACGTTCATCTTCTAACACAAGGAATCAAGCTGTTGTGAATGATGGAATTGTGGAAATTCAGAATCGTAGTTATGGTCGATCTGGTTCAGGAAGCTCTTCAGGAAACTATGGGAATGGTCAGAGGTTTAGTAACAATGGAGGGTTCAGGAACAACTCAGGATCTTCTCAGCAAAGATCTGAACCAGTTGCAACTAGAAACTCCAACTCAGGGAATGCAGTATGGTGCTATAATTGCAATGAACAAGGTCATATTGCGACTGCATGTCCTAAACCGCGTACTCGGGGTAGTAAGTTTCACAAGCAGGCATTACTCATGGCTCTTCAAGATGAAAAGGATGGACATTTCCCTGAACACGACAACAACTTCATGGCAAATGTACACAATGATGATGACATGGAAGATCTGGAAGCTAATGCAGCTGTGATGCTTATGGCCAACATGCAGGAACTCAAGCTCAATGATTCAGGTCCAGTGTATGACACTGACGGCTTGTCTCAGGTACATGACTTCAATGCATGTTTTATTAATGATATTATCTCACCCTCTGCTTCTGAATCAGATATGGTGCAAGTTGTTCCATCTAAATCATCTTCATCCTCTCAAACAGATAAACAAATAAGCACAGTTGTCATATTTGATGATGACACAGTTGTCTCATTTGATGATCCTATTGAGAATGATAAATATGATCAGTTAGAACAACATGAACCATCATTTGATCCAGACCCTGACCTCATAATGTTATCTAAACAACTGAATGCTCAACAATTGCTAATTGCAAAGTGCAACGAGAAAAACAAAGTTTTAAAAGAAACTAATGCAGCACTTGCAAGAGATATTGAGTGTTATAAATTCAGCTTTCTAATCAGGAAGATAAGATTAAACACACTAAAAGTTTTGAAAAAGCTTTTCAAGATTCTTACAACAAAGAACAAGATCTTCAACGCAAAATGCAAGATTTAATTGAGTCAAACGGAAAGTTGATTTCGAAACTTGAAAGTGAGAAGTGTGAATTGAAAAAACAAGTTGAATGTCTTCAAGCTGAACTTTCAAAAACAGAAACAGAATTGTCAAGTTGTAAAAAGGATTTTCATGAACATAAAATACGGAAAAGGAAGTACATAGATAACTTACTCGGTGATATTGTTGATCTTGAAAAACAACTCAAAGAATTTCGTCACATTGTTTACAAACACGGGAACTCTGTCACAACAATTCAGAAATTTACTTTAAAACCGAGACCCAATTCAGGATATGCACTTGGTGATTACAATTCAATGTTTCTTCACACGGCATTCAAAGAAATTCCAAAAATTTACAGTATGGATTATTTTCTTGATAATACGATTGTGCGTGCTGTTGTTTTTGATACTGAGGAAGAAGAAGAACTTGAAGAAGAGAGTCGATCTAAAATGAGTCAAGTTCAATATTGGACACCATATGACTATTCAAAAGCTCCTCCAATTTCAAAATCTTTTGTTACTCAAAAGGAATTACCTGAGAAATCATGGTTTATCGAAGAGTCATATGTTTCATCTCACAATGTGGCTCCTGTCCCACCTGTAGCACAAATAAATGGTCCTTTACCATCATACGGTGAACTTACACCTTTACCAAAATGTCGTGTCTTAAATTATTTCAAAACCTTTATGGAAGACATCGAAATTTTGGAGGAAACAATTGAACGCAATTCTGAAATAAAAATTGAAACTTTTCAATCCGCTTACGAGCGAGAAAAGAGAGATATTTTTCAAAAACAAATGAAACCAATTGTTCAACACCTCCGTCTATGTGCTACACGTTGGGATCAGGAACTTCAAAAGGAGGTCAAAAATATGATAAACATTTTCAATGCTACTGAAAATGAGATTTTGGTCCAAAAGCAACAAACTAGAGTTTTCAAAAATGACGCTGATCGACTCTTGGAACAAGTTCTCTGTGCTGATATTTTGTCTGTTATCATGAATGATCTCTATAAATCTGGCACTTCTATGCTTGTGGATGATCTCTGTGTTGATAATAATTTGTTGCACGTGGAATTAGAGACACTTAAACATGAGAATGAAAATCTAGGAAAAAAGAATGATGATGTGACAAAACAGTTTTCAAAAGAAATTTGTCAACTCAAACAAAGGCTTGAATGGTGTCAAGCTCAGAGTCTTAAAAAGGAATTGAAATTTCAAAGTCAAAATTTTTCTAACTCTTGTCAGCTTTGCAAAAACAATGAGTCTCTCAAAAGTTTGTGTCTCAAATACGAGAAAGAAATTGCGGACTTGAAAATTGAAAACGCCGAATGGCAACAAAACCGTGATGACATCAAATATTGCAATGGTTTACTTGAGTCATAAATTCAAGACAAAAATCACATCATCATTGATTTAAAAGAGAAAGTTAAGCTATTTCAAAAAGGAAAAATGGTTGACACCACGGTGATAGCACCAGGATTGTATCAATTAGACAAAACAACTAAAGGGAATGTTGTTCAAACCACTAATGTTGATAACTCCACTTCTACAGGACTAGTCTCCACTAATAGCGTTAGCAGACCCAAGCGAAAAAGTAAAAAGAAGAATAGGTTCTTGCAACGTAAGAGAGGACAACTAGAAGCTCAAGAAGTAGAAGATCAACTTAGGAATTTGAATAAAAATCATGTTGCATCAGATTTAGATTCTAGTCTGGCAAATTGTAATCAAAATCCAAATGTAACAAATGATGAACCGTTAAATGTTTTGAATATTAATGCATCTTGTGTGTTTTGTCGTAAAAGCGTCTCATCTGGTGATCATACAAAATGTATAGCTAATTCTATTCTCACTCGTCATAAGAAACGTAGGACACGCATTCCTTCTAGGCCCACTATTGCCTCTAAGTCTAACTTAGGAAAGCCGTCCTCTACGATTTCTAATGATGTTGCAGTTACCCCCATAGGTGCCAAGAACAAATCTAGGAATGAGCCAACGACTAATGCATTTAACATTAAGAAGGCAAAAACTAGTTGGAACTGGCAATGTTGGTTACAATACAAACCAGAATTTAAATGGATTCCTAAACTATTGAATACATGTGTGTCTAACCAACAGGAACCCGCACTCTCTTTGGGTTCCACCCTTACTTCTGTTCCATCTGTGTCCTCTTCTTGTGATGCAGGTAGTTCAGATCGTTCTCTGGATTGTTGATAGCGGATGCACCCGAAATATGACAGGCAATCTCAAACTGCTACACAACTTTGTCTCAAAGTTTATTGGAACTGTCAGATTCGGGAATGATCATTACGCTCTAATCATGGGATATGGTGACTATATCAGCGGGAACATTGAAATTAGTCGTGTTTACTACGTGGAAGGCCTTGGACACAACCTTTTCTCTGTTGGTCAATTCTGTGATGGGGATCTCGAAGTTGCATTTCGTGAGAAAACTTGCTTTGTTCGTGACTTACAAGGCAACGATCTAATGACTGGCTCACGCGGCTCCAATCTTTATACAATCTCAATGTCAGATATGATTGCAACATCTCCGATATGTCTTCGCTCCAAAGCTGAATCGACTAAATCTTGGTTATGGCACAAACGTCTTTCGCACTTGAATTTCAGAACCATGACTGACCTTGCTCGCTATAAACTTGTCGATGGATTTCCAAGATTCCGTTTCACCAAAGATCACTTATGTCCAGCCTGTGAACAAGGCAAAAGTACTCGTGCTCATTTTCCGTCTAAACCTGAGCAAAGTACGAATCATGTCTTACAACTACTTCATATGGATCTATGTGGACCGATGCGCGTTCAAAGTATCTATGTGGACCGATGACTTCTCAAGATGGACTTGGGTTTATTTCTTACGAAGTAAAGATCAGGCTCCTTCAATGATCATCACCTTTCACACTAAAATTCAAGTTCAGTTACGCAACACGGTACGAATCGTCAGAACTGACAATGGAACTGAATTCAAAAATCAGACACTTAGGTCTTATTATGAGAAAGTGGGAATTGAACATCAGACATCTATTCCTAGAAGCCCAGAACAGAATGGTGTGGTTGAAAGACGCAACAGGACGTTAGTGGAAGCTGCTAGAACTATGTTGATTAATGCTCAATTACCAGATTACTTGTGGGCAGAAGCTGTTTCAACCGCATGTTATACTCAAAACCGTTGCATGATCACAAAACGCCATCGCAAAACACCATATCAAATTCTTCACAAAAGGAAACCGAACATCGATTACTTTCATGTATTTGGAGCACTTTGCTATCCGAAAAATGATCGTGATGATTTAGGTAAACTCAAAGCTAAGGCTGACATCGGTGTGTTCGTAGGATATTGTGAAAATTCCAAAGGTTTTAGGATATGGAATCGTCGAACAAGAGAAATTCAAGAAACAATTCACGCTAATATTGATGAACTCACTCAAATGGCTTCTGAGCAACACAACTTAGGACCCGAATTTAACCGTCTTAACTCTCCGGCATCTTCAGCTGAACCTTTGCCACTTAACCGCAAAGAATTAGAAACCTTGTTTGCTCCACTATTTGATGACACAATTGAATACCGTCCTACTGAGGTCTCACCAAATTCCGCTGCTCAACCTGATCACATTCAAGTACCAGACTCACCTCAACAAACTACAACAAGTGTTGAGAGAGACGGTCCTCCAATTGTATCACCATCTACAGCAGAACAAACTGGTTCTACTTCCCGCCTTTCAGCTGAAGATCCACCACAACTATCAGTTCCACAATCCGCAGAGCATGATCCTGATGCGTTCTTTAATCCGTTTGCACCAGCTACTACAGTTCCTGATATAGCTGAGTCGTCAACACGCAACTTGGATCCTGCCAACATGCGAGATACGTATCAACTACACCCTTCAACACATAAATGGACTCGTGACCATCCACTTGTTCACATTATTGGCCATCCAGATGCACCTGTTATGACTAGACAACGACTTCACACAGATGGAGAAACTTGCATCTACGCACTCACAGTTTGTCATGAAGAACCCAAGAACATTAAAGAGGCAATGACTTATGACAACTGGATTGAATCTATGCAAGAGGAATTTCAGCAATTCATAAGATTAGAAGTATGGGAATTAGTTGAAAGACCTGACGGAGTCTTTGTCATCGGGTTAAAATGGATCTGGAAGAATAAGCTTGATGCAGAAGGGACAGTCATCCGCAACAAATCCGCACCAGTGGCAAGACATGAAGCTGTTCGGATCTTTTTGGCTTATGCTGCACATAGGAATATGGTGGTTTACCAAATGGATGTGAAAACAACATTTCTGAATGGAGAACTCCGTGAAGAAGTTTATGTCAGCCAACCTGAAGGCTTCGTTGATCCTGAGCGTCCTAATCACGTCTACCGACTCAAAAAGGCTCTCTATGGACTCAAGCAAGCCCCACGGGCGTGGTATGACAAACTGTCCACTTTCTTACTGGCCAATAAATTTTCTAAAGGATCGGTGGATCCCACACTATTTACAAAAACCTACGGGGAGGACTTACTTGTTGTTCAAATATATGTCGACGACATCATTTTTGCCTCAACAAAACGAAGTTATTCTAATGATTTTGCAAAATTAATGAAAGATAATTTTGAAATGTCCATGATGGGTGAGATTTCGTTCTTTTTAGGACTACAAGTTCATCAATCACCCCGCGGAATTTTTATAAATCAGTCCAAATATGCTCTTGAAATTTTAAAGAAACATGGAATGATGTCTTGTGATACTTATAATACACCAATGGGCTATACCACAAAACTAGATGCTGATTTACATGGGACTCCCGTTGACCCTACCAAATACCGAAGTATGATTGGGTCCCTCATGTATCTCACAGCTAGTAGACCTGATATAGTTTTTGCTGTCTACATGTGCTCTCGTTATCAGTCAAGACCAACTGAAAAACACCTCAATGAGGTCAAAAGAATCCTTCGATACATAAAGGGAACCATTAACTTGGGGATCTGGTATCCGAAGGATTCTGGTTTTGAACTAATTGCTTTTTCAGATGCTGATCATGCAGGATGTTTAGACACACGCAAAAGTACATCTGGTGGATTACAGTTTCTCGGAGACAAACTTGTGTCATGGCAATCTAAGAAGCAGGACTGCACGTCACTGTCATCTACAGAATCTGAATACGTAGCCATGTCTGCTTGTTGTGCTCAAGTCATCTGGATGAGATCATAACTTAAAGATTATGGCTACCTATTCAACAAGATTCCTATTTACTGTGATTCAAAGAGTGCAATTGCTATCTCCTGCAACACTGTACATCATTGCAAATCCAAACACATCGATCTCCGTTATCATTTCATCAAAGAGCATGTGGAAAGGGGTACAGTTGAACTTTATTTTGTTGGAACTGAGTACCAATTGGCGGACTTACTTACCAAATCCTTGGCACCCTCAAGGTTTGCTAGTCTAGTTCACCAAATTGGTATGAGATGTTTGACACCAGAGGATCTGGAAAAGTTTTTAAAATACCACTGATCGTCAAACATCACAACTATCTCTGTATAATATTTTGTTTTTCTTTCTTTACTATAAATTAATCAAAACACAAAAAGATTTTTCACATCTTAATTTTCTTAAAAAAAAAAAAAAAAAAAAAAATGCAAGTATATCGCTTCAATTCAACACTTTGTTCTTACTTTACAAGTGTTGAGGGGGAGTCACGCTTAAATCCTTTACCAATTTTAATTGGTATACTTGCATGTTTCTCGTATTTTACGGTAGTTCGGAGAGTGTGTGGACGATTTCTTTTACATCACTTTGTCTCATTTGTTTTACGTCTTCATAAGTTAGTTTTACGGATGCATATCTCTAATATCACTTAGGTTTGCTAGTTAATTTAGGACTCTAATAGACATATCTTAAAGTTAAGGGACTAAAAGTGACTAAACTTTAAATTTTCAAAATAAATAAAACAAACAAACCGTACAAACTAAAACCCACGGATTCAAAACCCCCTAAAACCCTTTTTCTAACCGACGGCCCTAAATCAATTGAGAAATCCACGACCTTGATCAACAATCTGTAAGTTCCTATGTCATCACTAGGATATTACACTAATAGGATCTTGGTTAATTGTATTTTCAATGGCTCGATCTCCTTATTTCGCAATTTCGAGAACTAGGGTTTAGGATTTCGAAATTGCTCTTAACATGTTGTGATGTTTAATTCTTGATGGGGTTTAGTTACTAGGCTTGTTTCTAACACTTTCTCATCATTTATTTACACATTCCATCAAGTTTTCCTCGATCTAAGAAATCTAGGATTTAGGTCGAAGTGGGTTTATAAGGTTCTGTGCTTATTTGATTGATTTTATTGGTGGGTTTTGTTTCTAAGGTCTCATATTTGCATGTTTGATCTAGCTATGATGATTCACACCATTTAAACATGTTTCTCGAAAAACTCATATACTTCGTTCTTAGATAATGTCGAGCTAAATGAGTCCTATGTGTTGAGAACTGTCTTTATGTGTCATTATAAGCTTTATACATGTATTTGTGATATGCTTGTTTCCACGATACTCAGTTTACTTATAATTAGGTCTTTATCGAAATCATGTTCTTGAAAATTATCGAAATCTTTGTGATTCTGACTAAGTAGTGGTTGTCTATCTTCGTGACAGGCCAAAATCATTGGAAAAGTTCTTTGCGAAGGAAATGTACGTGTAACTTCAATAAAATTCGATTAGATTCTTGTACAAGAATTTTTTCGAGAAATTTGTGAATTATCGCAAACCTTCGATAAATTATCGAGAAACTCATGTTTTTCGATAAAAGTTGTTCAAACTCAATTTTTTCGAAATTAGTTTTTCGAAATCATTCTTTGAACTAAAATTTTTCGAAATCATCAGATTCTCGAAAATTTTATCGAAAAATGATGTTTTTTCGATAACTTAACTTTTTCGAAAAAACCTGATAAAAGAAGATCTCGATAAAAGTACTTATGATGA
The DNA here is from genome assembly GCA_030686995.1 of Artemisia argyi. Classification (NCBI taxonomy): domain Eukaryota; kingdom Viridiplantae; phylum Streptophyta; class Magnoliopsida; order Asterales; family Asteraceae; genus Artemisia; species Artemisia argyi. The sequence goes on along the minus strand of CM060685.1, from coordinate 198,962,529 downwards.
TATTTTTCGATAAGGCACTTTCGCGATAAAACTTCTCGATAACATTTTTTCGAAATCTTTTCTTTACTCAGGTTTGCGATAACAGGTCCATGATTTTTTTTCGAAATCTTGTTTTTTTTGGCCTTGTCATGTTATATCTATGTATCATTGTTGTGATTCATTAGTGTTGTGTAATGTTATGTAATTGTGAATTGTGTATATCAATTGTGCTTATTTGCGAAACATTGCATTGTATAGTTGATTTCGTGATCCTAAATGTACTATGATTCTTTTAATATGCATTATTTGACACTTCACTCATAACAAAATGACACAATTGTGATTAACTGTCTCAAGTAGATATCTGTATCCAAACTCTAAACTGTGCTAACACGTAACAAATTTGGATGTTTGGTTTATGATGATATTTTTCAGATTAACATGGCTGAACACAATGAGAACGTCGCTGAACAAACTCTTCCATTACTCACCTTGGATTACATCACTCCCGAGAACTACAATGTCACGATTGGCAACAACAATCCCCGAGTTGATTTCAACAAACTGAATATCACAGAGAAATCATGCATGATTGTGAAAGATATCCTACTTGCACATCCTTGCAAACCTCTGCTCACCTGTTCTACTTCAGTTCCAATGTTCTACCTTCATCAGTTCTGGCTTACTGCTCGGGCCAACTTGGATGATGAGTCTTTCACTGTTACATTAGATAGCCAAGATTACTCTGTAGATCATGACGTTCTTCGAACAGCCCTTCTCATGCCACAAACTGACAACGAATTTGCTCCTATACTACCTGACCTGGAACTTCTTGACTTCTTCATTGAATTAGGATATGAGGTTGATGATGATGTACCTCTAGTCAAGCTTTCCAAATTTAATGTCAAGTATATCCCTCAGCCTTGGAGAACATTCTGTCTGTTGGTGGTAAGATCTATATCTGGAAGGAAAAGTGGTCATGAACATCCAAGGCTCGAACACCTGCAAACATTCTGGGGTATGGTGACTCTGACACCGATTGACTTTGCAGTTCCTATCATGAATGATATCGTACACAGTATTCAGACTGAACGTGTGAAGACCATGATACCATTCACAAGATTCACCAAGCTTATCATAGAACATCTCTGCAAAAGCTCTCCAGAATTCATCAAAAGGATGGCTGATCCTAATGAGCCGAAGCACCTCTTCGAGGACGACTTCACCACCTCATTCATCAAAACGACTACTTCCTCAACAAAGATCAAGGGAATGAGGCTTCCAGAATACCTACTGAATGACAAAATCAAGAAGAGTCTGAAATACAAGCTGTATGACAACGCTTACAAAGGTGTACAGGAAGAAGCAACAATAAAGACTCGTAGCAAAGGAGGTGTAAAGTCTGGGAGTACAACAAGCACCACTGGATCACCTCAAACAAGATCAAAGTCTGCTCCAATGGCAAAACCCATGACTTCTACCACACCTAAACCTACATCCAAACCCAAACCTGCTACCAAGCCAAAGAAGAAGGTAACTCCTGAATACACTCTTCGTGATGAACCAACACCTCCACCTTCTGACACCGAATCCGAGTTCGATACGGAATCTGATGAAGAAGAACCAGACTATGAACTGAGATACAGAGCACCTGATGAAGGATTTCCTGCTACAGAGATTGCCATACAACAAAGTCTTGAAACTTATGAAGAAGAGACAAGGAGAAGAAAAGGAGTCACTATCAATGAGCCGAATGATGATGAAGACGAACCAATCGTTGAACCATTGGTCGATAAACGCAAACTCAAGAGTATAGTTGTCGACACTCAAGCTGAAGAAAAGCTACTACTCAAAGAACAAAGGAAAGCAAGTCTTGAAAGCCGATTTCTATCACACCCTCCAACACCACCACCTATCGATCACTCAGAACATGTAGGGGCTACAAGCAGCATGGTTCCTCCCACAACGTCAGAATCAGCTCCACAACCTGATGACAACGTTAAGGATACTGACAAGGCTGAAGATGTCCACAGAGACTGCTAATTTAGAGGAGAATGTTGGCGGACAAGTACACACTGCTACGGATCAGGAACAAGAATATCTCATCACTCCAGAGTTTCTTGCACGAGAAGCAGAGGAAGCAGAGGAACGTCGTAGAAAGGAAAACGAAGAGAAGAACGCGTTCGACACCAACATATTTCTTCAATCATCTTCTCAACAGACTTCCTCAGCACAACCTCCACCTCCACAAGACTCTCCACCAAAGGATCCGACTCCTCCCGCATCTTCTTCAGACTCTCACAACGAGTCATCGTCCGAATCATCACCTGAGCACTCGTCACCCACACCTTCTGAGACCGCATCTAAACAACATTCGATCAATGAACCAAAACAACCAGTTGATCTTCAGGAGAAAGTGAACAAACTCACCAACATCGTTACCAATCTCACTAAACAAGTTGAGGAATTCCAGGAGTCAAAGCAGCTGATCGATAAGTTCTTGAACTCTGATTACGAAGGATTTATCAGAACTGCAACACATGATTTTCTCACTGAAAATCTGGTTGATATGATCACTCCTACAGTAGCAAACCTTCTTGAACCTATCAATGACAACTTGGATCACAGAATCAGAAGTGTTACAAGGAAAATGTTATCTACTACACCATTCACGCTTCACACCGCTAAACCTTCTACTGTGGCTCCAACCGTCCCTGAATTGTCCTTCAATGACATGCTTTTCAAACTCTTCGACAACATTGCCACCAAAACCACACAGACAGCTGAAGAAAAAGCCCTACATGATGCTATGGTGGCTTACATGTCAAAAGAGTCATGCAAAGAAGCTGCTGGAACCCGTAAACGGACAAGAAAAGATGACGATCCTGACCCAAACTCCAAAGGCAAGAAATCCAAGTCTGGAACAGGTCCCTCATCCTCTCTACAGCCACAAAAGGACTCCACTCCTCCTGGAACTCAACAACAACCATCTACTACTGGTAAAGGTCAAACCGAAGATGAAGAAATTTTCATGGAACACACTGATGACTTCCAGGATCAACATAGCATTTAAGGGTTAACCATCCCAATGTTGACAACTAGGTGATTAAACCTAGGTCCATCAAAAGCTTTTGTTAACAAATCAGCCACATTATCATCAGTATGAATTTTAAGCACTTGAATTAGATGCTTCTCATTTGCATCTCTTATAAAGTGGTGCCTAATTTCTATGTGTTTAGTTCTCTGATGAAAAACAGGATTTTTAACAATGGAAATAGTACTCTGATTATCAATGTAGATTTTAGTGTTCATAAAGTTAAACCCATAATCCAACATCTGATTTTGAATCCAAAGTACCTGACCACAACAATTAGCAGCTGCAACATATTCTGCTTCAGTTGTATAAGTAGCCACAATGGTTTGCTTCTTGCATTGCCAAGAGATGAGTCTTCTTCCAAGAAATTGACAACCTCCTGTTGTGGATTTCCTATCCAAATTAGCTCCAGCATAATCACTGTCACTGTAAGCTTCCAACACAAATGGTGAATCCCTTGGGTACCAAAGGCCTAGTTTGGGTTGGCCCTTTATGTACTTGAAAATTTTCTTCACAGCATTGAGATGGGAAGTCAGTGGAGTAACTTGATGGCTTGAACAAGCACTGACAGCAAAGGTAATATCAGGCCTTGAAGTTGTGAGATACATGAGTGATCCAATCATGGACCTATAAAGATGAACATTCACAGCCTCATCTTGTTCATTTGGATTCTTAAGCTTGGGTGGTTCATATGAAGTGGTAGCAGTCCTCAAAAGGTCAAAGTCAAATTTTTTCAAAATATCTTTAACATACTTCTCCTGATGAATAAAGATCCCTTCAGGTTGTTGTTTGACTTGCAGCCCTAAGAAAAAGGTTAATTCCCCCATTGCACTCATTTGAAATTCACCTTTCATCAAATCTTCAAATTCCCTGCACCATGCTTCCTTTGTGGATCCAAAAATGATGTCATCCACATAGACCTGTACTAGAATGATGTCCCTGGAGTTTTTCTTGATAAAGAGGGTCTTCTCAATAGCACCTCTTCTGTATCCATGCTCCAAAAGAAATGTAGACAATCTAGCATACCATGCTCTTGGTGCTTGATGAAGTCCATAAAGAGCCTTGACAACTTTGTAAACCTTTTTAGTATGATGGGGGTCTTCAAAGCCCTGTGGTTGAGTAACATACACCTCCTCTTCTATTTTGCCATAGAGAAAGGCACTCTTGACATCCATATGATAGACCTTAAACCCCATATATGAGGCAAAGGCTAAAAACAATCTAATGGCCTCAACCCTAGCAACAGGTGCAAAGACCTTAGTGTAGTCAATTCCTTCTTCTTGTCTGAAACCTTGTGCCACCAACCTAGCTTTATTTCTGACCACAATACCTCTGGCATCCCTCTTGCATTTTAAGATCCACTTGGTCCCAGTTGCAAATTTTCCTGCAGGTAGATCAACTAGCACCCGAACATCTTGATTCTTGAATTGTTGCATCTCCTCCTGCATAGCTTCAACCCAACTAGGCTCACTCAAGGCCTGTTTAATGCTTGTGGGTTCAACTTGAGACACGAAATAAGCAAATAAACAATGCTTCTGATCTGTGTGGTTGTCTCTCTTCTGAGTAGATACATAGGTCAAAAATGCACATTGCCCAAACTTGGTATTCTTAATGGCACTCCTGGTGAGTACCATAGCATTTGGATCACCAAGTATATTATTTTGTGGATGAATGGTGTTAATCCTTTTAGTTGCAACAGGATTAACATCAATGGAGGTATCAAGATTGGTTAAAGTAGGAGCAAAGTCTTCATCATAAGAAGCTGATTGAAAAATACCATCACTTTGCTCAACATTAGCAAGATCTGAGGGAGAAGGAAACCTGCCAAAAGGTTCATTGATTGGCTGTGAACCAGTCAACTCTTATTAGTCAACCACTTGTGAATGGTCAACCGTAAAAGTCAAACTAATCAATCCAATACTCCGTGGATAGTGTAGTGTTTCCCCGGGTCGTTAAAGTCACAGCGAGATTGAAATGGTGCTTTGGAAATCGTTTATGAGTGAGTGGGACTGAGGACAGTAGCCCAGATGATATGGAATTGATTTTGCTACTGTTATTTTGGTGTTGGTAAAAAGATATAATATTCACAAGAATCAGATACCAGATATATGCACAAATTCACAATTAAGATCACGTAACGGACTGGAAAAGTGGGATTTCGGTATTTATCAAACTACAGGGGGTGCTTTTGACACTTTTTGAAACTTAAAATTAAAAATGAAAATGAAATTATGAAAATGATTAAAATACTATTTAAATATTATTTAATTAATTAAACTATTTAAAATCTAAATTAAAACCTAATTTAAATTAACTAAAAATTACAAATGATTTAAATTAGACTAAAAATTAACTAAAATATTTTCTAAACCTAAATTAGAACTTGAAGAAAGTATAAAAAATTAAAATAAATATTTTTGTCTTTTTGTGGTTTTGTTATTAATTAAAAACTATTTAACTTAATTTAACTAATTAAATTATTTTTTAATTAATACTAATACTAAATTAACTTAGAAAATTAAGATAAAATTTATAAAATTACTTAACCATCACTGGAATCCTAAAAAATTATAAAAACTCTAAAAATTATGTTTTAAGATTAAACAACTAATTATTTACCTTTTAATTAACTTAAGTCTATTTTAAAAAACTAAAATAAGAAAAATAGAAAATGAACAGTAGAATCTCAAAATATATTTTCTAAAAACTTATTATACTATATTAGAGCTAGGAAAAATATAAAAACTAATTTTAACCTTATAAAAACTAAATAAGGTATTTAATACCTATTATTAATTAATAATTAATAAAACTAAAATTAAATCTAATAAATACTAAATGACCAAATAAAAATCTGAAAAATTTATTAAAATTACTTTACTATATAAGGTATTTAATAAAAATATAAAAACACTAGGTACTTAATTAAAATCTAAAAATGAAAATTAAAATTAAGTTGAATTAAATAGAAACTATCACTTATTTAAAACTTGACTTTTTTGGATTTTTCTTTTACAAACTTGTTTTATACCCAAAAACTAAGACTTTTTGTGAAAACAACTTATTTGTAGCTGAAAAATAAGCACTATGCACCCCCTTGTCTAAAACAGTTGACTTTTGTTGACTGTTTGGGCAATTGAGCTCAAATAAGCTTGTGTGGGTCCCACAATGGTAAAAACAGGTTCCAATAAGTTACTTGAACGTGTATAAGCAAGCATCAATCACATAAGCAGTTAGAATAAGCTAAAAAGCTTTGAATAAGCACTTGACTTTTGAAGACTTAACTGAAAATGGGACAATGAAGAATGGTGAATTCAGTGGGGTCCACAGGCCTTTGGGGTCAAACAATTGGTCAAAGTAAGTTCCCTGGTAGGAGGGGGGTTGGGAAAACCTAAACCTAGGGTTTGGGAACCACTGTGGTGGCCACAAACCACCACCAAAGTGGGTGGTTTGGGTGGTGTAACTGCTGAACAGGGTAGGGGGTTGCCCTGCAGTTGTGTTTGGGTGAAGGTGGGGACCACCAGAAAAATCCTAAAAATCTAATGACTATGGGACTTCAAAGTTGAGGTGGGGGAGATTAACTAGTAACAAGTTTCATGTCTTAAGACCAAACACAAAATTCTAATAAATTACTTGAATTTTTGTAAAAATCTGAGATAGGTAAATTTGACTTTTGTATGAAACTTACTATTTTGACTTTTACCAACTTTGGGTGAATCATTCACACTAGTACTGATGTAATAAGCCACAATGAGGTGATTTCAAGCTATTTTAAGAACTTATGATGTGATTGGGAAGCTTCAAGCATGACAGATCACAGATAATTAGATTCAATAAGTCATTTTGACTTTTTTCCAAGACACAACTCTATTTTATGGGTGAGCTGACCTTATGTGACAAAAATAGACATGTATGAACTAGTAGTAGCAGCTGACACAGACAAGATCTCAGAGTAAGCTGTTAAACCAAACACACCCTTATGTAGTTGATTTTCATGTTTTTCAAAGATTTTCAAAAGTTCAATGCATAAAACTGACTCTAACAGTCATATTATGATAAAATGAACTCAGTTAAACATACAAACTCTATTTAAACAACCTTTAAACCTTAAAACCTAGTAAACTAAGTATGACAGTGAAATAGAATTCAAATCTAGAAACTGAGATCAAATAAACAATTAAACATATTCTAATTTAACATCAATCCCAACATATCTAACAAGCCTAAAATATACTAGAGTACACAGTATTAAGAACATCTATAGTACATATGCAAAAGATTGAAATGGCTTACAAATGGATTCCAATGCACAAACAGTGAACCAATAATCAACCTAACACCTCCCAGAGGTTCTAAACCAATAGAAATTCCAATTTCAGCCTTGCTTTTGCTTTTGAATCAGCTTCTTCTTTCTTTCTTTTCATTATTTTTATTTTTCTTATTTATTTTTGTGTTTTTGAATCAACTGAAACTTGAAAAATGAACACTGGAATAATGTAAACTAAAAAAAAAAACTTGTATTAATTTAAGTAAACAGATTACAACATAAGGTTTTGATTTGGAATTACAAATTACATTGACTTGAAAAAAAACTAAATTACATAAAAATCTAACTGAGCCCTCCACTGCTTCTCTCCTTCTCTTTATAGCTCTCCAATTAAGGTTTTTGACTTCTCTTGGACATTTCCCAGCTTCTTTATAGACCATAGGATCATTCACTCTCAATCTCGACCTTTGATTAATTTTGGCGCCCAAATGATTTTTTGGACGTTTCTTCAAATAATTGAAGCCAGGGAGTTGTTTTGGAGTGTAGCTTTTGGAGGAGGGTGCAAGGGGGAGGGTGGAGTTGGGTTTGTGATGATGGGGTGTGGTGTTTTGCAGGCGGGAATCAAGGAGGGGGAAGGGATAAGGTGTTGGGTTTGACCGTGGTTGACCCTGGGGGTTATTTAGAACAGTTTTAGGTTGTGGTTGGGCTAAGGGATGGGCCTGGGGTATGTTAGTTGGGCTGGGTGGATTAATAAAGGTGGGGTTTATTTTGGGTAATAATACAAGAGGTCCGTTTGGTTTTGCATTTTAATCAAGGACCAAAATTGCAATTTGGCTAATTATGAGGGACTGAAAATGTGAACCTTCCAAAGTACTCATGAGGACCATAATTGTCATTTATGAATAGTACAAAGGACATTTTTTTGATAATTTCCCATTTTTATTCACGGGGACTATTTTTGCCAAATTTGAAACTTTAAGGACCAATTTTGTAAATTCCTCAAACTTTTCATCCAGGGACCTATTTTGATAACTTTTGATTTCCCAAGGTCCAAGAATGATTTTTCTTTCAAAAATATCCCACCAGGGACCAATTCTGCCATTTTCTGAAACTCCAGGGACCAGTTTTGCCAATTTTGGATTTTGAGGGACCAAATGTGTAATTTTCTCAAACTTTTTACCCAAGGATCATTTTTTCATAACTTTTGATTTTTCCATGCCTTAGGTTGACTTTTCTTTCGTTTTAAACTTCCAGGGACTAGTTTTGCCAAATTTTGAAACTTGAGGGACTGAAACTGCCAATTGTGCAAACTTTGTTCGTTTTTCATTTGTTTTCAAACATTTTGCATCTAAAACATATAAAACACACTTTTGGGATAATTTGTGTATTTTGATGCGTATTTGGGTGTTTTTGGATGTTTTGGCAGTTCAGATACGATAAAAATGATGAGTATTTACACACTCATCATTCATCTAAACTTGTGGAAACAGGAACTGCAGCTGAACTATTTTCAGCAGAATCTCCATCAGCAGAATCTATAGTTGCATCTACTGATGTATCAGCAGAACTATGTTTTCTGCTTTCTTCAACAGCAGCCTGTTTTAAGAGAGCTTCAGTGTCTTGAGCAAATTCAAGACCATGTCTTTTAGCTTCCTCAACAACTGCATGTTCTTGCTTTTTGAGTCTAGCAAGATCTTCTGCATATGTTGAATTTTCCACATCATCAGTAGATTTGGCATCAGAGGCTTCTTTGGTAGGAGGATCTGCTAGCTTGATTGGTAGAGTTGTTACAACAATAGTAGGTTCATCACATTCTGAATCACAGTCTGAATCATCCTGTAGGGTACCTGCATTGTTAGAAGATGACACTTGTATACCTGCAGAGGGGTTAGTTTTGTGTCTAGCATAACTCAAATAATCTGTAAGATAGTCAAGGTCAAAATACCATTCATGACCTTTTCCTTGAACATTAACATTTTCCTCCAGAAATTTCAGGTTCAGAGTCTCTTCTATCTTCTTTGCAGCCAAATTATATACCCTATAAGCTTTGCTATGAGCTGAGTAACCAACAATATATCCTTCAGCAGCTTTAGCTTCAAATTTGTCTAGGTGATCACTTGTATTCAGAATGGTCACCTGACAACCAAAAGGTTTCAAGTGTTCGATGGTAGGCTTCTTCCCAGTCAAAAGTTCATAGGGTGTCTTATTGTGAGGTCTAGTGATCAACACCCTATTCAACACATAACAAGCAGTACCAACTGCTTCAGTCCAAAACATAGTGGGAAGTTTAGAGTCAGCAAGCATTGATCTTGCAGCCTCTATAAGGGTTCTATTCTTTCTTTCAGCAACTCCATTCTGTTGTGGAGTCCTAGGAGTGCTATAATCTCTTTTAATACCCTTTAAACCACAAAGTTCAATGAGATTAGCATTTTTGAACTCTGTCCCATTGTCACATCTAATACTTTTAATCTTCTTGTTAAGTTGATTTTCAGCTAGAGCCATGAATTCTTTGAGTGCCTGAAAGGTTTGATCTTTAGTCACCAAGAAAAATGTCCAACTGAATCTGCTGAAAGCATCAGTGATCACCAAACAAAAGTACTTATGATCAATACTCCTAATGGATGTAGGACCAAAGAGATCCATGTGAAGCAGCTACAATGGTTCTGAGATAGTGCTCACAGTAGTAATGGCCTTATAAGAAGCTTTGTGTTGCTTTCCCTTGTTACAAGCTACACAATTATGCTCATTGGTGAAGATCTTGGAAGGAAGTCCATGAACAAGTCCATCTTTAGCAAGTTTGTTGATGACTTTAAAGTTAACATGTGCCATCCTTCTATGCCATTTTGTAGATTCGTCCAAGGATGCTTTAGCCACCAAGCATGTTAGATCACATTCTGGCTTGACATCATTCAAGTCAAAGGTATATAGATTATGGTTTCTTGGAGCCTTAAGTAATACTTGATTGTCATCTGGCATTTGGAAATCAGGTGAAAGAATGAAACAACCATGTTCAGTGAAAAGCACAGGAAGCTTTTTGTCACAAATTTGTGATACAGAGAACAAATTGAATCCTTGAAGCTCCTTTACATAGTAGACATTCTCAAAATCCACCTTTGGAGTTTTAATGGTACCTTTGCCTGTGATCCTTCCTACTCCACTTCCAAACCTCACTATGCCTCCATTAATTGGCACAAAGTCATGCAGCTTCTCTTCATTACCAGACATGTTTCTTGAACAACCACTATCAACAATACCTAAGTCTTTATTAACAAGAGGATGTTCCTACAACAAAGAAAGTTAATGTACAACAACAACAACAAGTACTAAGAGACTTAAGTCATGAAAGACTTGAGCCTGCCATGTGGATCATTCTGATGAACCCAAGATGATGAGTTAGATCCACAATTGTTCCTGGATTCCCTGTAGTTAATTGGTCTTTGATATATCCAAGAACAATCTGCTGAGGACCTTTCAGCAGAATCCCAATTACCCCTTCCCATACACATTTGGTCAGTATATTCATACCAATGATTAACACCATTAAATGGTTGAGATCTATATTTATTCCTATTGGTATTCATATATCTATTATTAAAAACAGACCTATTAGAATAAACAGGCCAATCAGCAGGAATGGAACACATTCTGCTGACATGATACTTAGCCTGTGGAGCTACTGAGGGTTTGGTACAGGTATTAGTCCACTTTTGTCTAGGTCTATTATTAACAACAGAAACACCCATCCTCTTTTAATGAAAGTCACAATCCTTAATTAAATGCAACTTGCTACCACAAACAAAACACTTCTTTTTCTTATAAGATTGATTAAATCCAAAAGATGTCTTATTAAACATAGAATTATTCAAACAAACATCAGAAACAGAATTGTTTTGTAAACACTGAAAAGAATTGTTTTCATAAGAAGTAAATAACAAGTCTTCAAAAGAGGCTGGTTGATAAAGAACTTCATCAGCAGCAACTTCAGAGTCCACAGACTTGTAAGATGACTTGTCAGAAGTCTTTATTGAGGACTTGGGTGAGTCTGACTTGGTCTTGGAATCACAGTTGGCATAACTAGAGGTCTCTGAGGTCTTGTCCCTGGAAGAACAAGAGACATAATTGTTAGAATCATTACTAGATATACTTCTAGTGTGAGGGGAGTCATTGATCCTAATGCCAGTGGTTTCCATTGATTCTTGTAAGTCAACCTTATGGGATGTGGGCTTAGGGGTTCCTATGGTTGGAGAGACTTCAGACTTATGTGGCAAGTCTTTAGACTTGTTTCCAAAGAGATGGTGTGAACCATCAAAGTCAGAAGTTTTGGTAGTAGGCATAAATACACCTCTGATAGGTCCTGGTACAGCATGCATCTCATCTTCTTTTAGATAATTTATAGGGATAGAATAATTATGATTCTTCTTATCTAAATAATGATTAGCTTCTGGACCTACATACTTTTTAAACCCTAGACCTATCTCAGAAGTAACAGACTTACTGCTGTAGAGTAACCTAGATAATTTGTCACCTGAAACTAGCCATTCTTTATGCCTAGCTACTTCTTTATCCAGTTTCTCTTGCAAAACACTTTTCTCAGACTCAATTCTAGCTTTTTCTTTTTCAGAAAACTTTAATTCATTGTTAGCACATTCTAAATCTCTACTTAAAACTCTAATCTTTTCCTCATAAGCTAACTGATTCTATTGAAACCACACCTTTTGTTGTTCTAAAGTTTTAAAAGCCTCTTTATAAGTTACAACTTCAATAAAAAAAGCATTATATTTTGGTTTCATCTCATCATAGGCTTCTTTTAGAGTAGTATATTTAGAATCACAATCACAAGCACATGTAGATACCTGAGGAGAGATTCCCATGAGACCAAAGCTATCAACACAACTAGCCATGCATGAGATTTGAGGAGAGCTGCTTGTAGCATCTTCATGCTCATTCCAGTCCACATTTGTGTCTATAGCAGTGATCAAGGCCTTTGATTCTCCAGCTTCTAGTTCTTTCTTCTTGTATGCTGAATACCTGGTACTGGCCTCACCCTTCTTGGCTGAGCATTCTCTTGCAAAGTGACCAATTTCACCACAAGCATAACACTTCACCTTTCTTCTATCAAACCTTGCTGCATCTCTTCCTTCAACATTGAGCTTTTTACCAACCTTTTGCTCAAATCGTCTAACCTTGAGAGATAGCATAGCCATTTGCCACTTTAAGTCCAATTCTTCCAAAGCAAGTTCATCAATCTGCTCAAAGTCTTCATAAGCTATTTGTTGCTGTTTATCAACTTCAGCAACAAATGAATGAAGTACATCTTCCATCACATTGCTAATCTTTGGATGAGTTATTGGATTAGCACTTGAAAAAGACAATGTGGTCATTGGAAGACTTTGGCTTGGAGTGGGTGGACTTGAGTAAACCTGTGGTGTTGGGGATGGACTTGCATAGGTATGTGGCATGTAGTTTGAGTTAGAACTGACAAATGCAGATTGTGAAGGAGTAGCTGCATATGGAGAGAATCCCTTTATGTCACCTTCCAAAGCTCTGAGTTTGTTGTACAAGTCATCAAAGCTGAGGTAGTCCAAGCCACCTTTGGTTTTCAATGATATACTTACTTGAGACCATGAGGGAGGTAAGACTCTTAAAAACCTGGAATTCACTTCTTCATTGTCAGGTCTGGCTAGAAGCTGATTCAATTGACTCAGAATCTTCTGAAACCTGTCATAACCTTTGTGTATACCTTCTTCTTCAGTAATCTTGAATTCTTGGAATTCCAGCTTCAACATACTCTTTCTCATCCTCTTTGATTCTTCATTCCCACCAAATCTAGTTTTTATGGCCCACCAGGTTTCTCTTAGATCAGTCATGGAATGAAAATCTCCCATGTGGTCATCAGGGATTGCCTGCAGCAATATGGTTCTTGCTTTGTTCTCCCTTTGAATGGCAAGAATTTCTTCAGCAGAAACAGGTTCCAAAATAGTAACTTTACCAGCAACATCAACACTTTGCTTTTTAGGACGAAAACCATTGAGTATAACATTCCAGAGGTTATAGTCAACACTTGCAATCCAGTTCTACATCTTCATGGCCGAGATCTCATACTCATCCTTCCTAAGAAAAGGAAGTTTTGCATTGCTTTTGGAGAAGGCCACCTGTTGTAGTTGTTGAGTGAGAGAGCCTGCTTCTGAGATAACAACATCACCTCCTGGTTTGTCTCCCATTAGTACTGAATGAATAGTTATGTGATTGTGTAGAGGTTACAGAGAGTATCTAGTGGCTCTGATACCACTTGTAGGGATCTATATCTTGATAGATCACGAGCCAATAGATCGTTAGCCAACTAATGTAATCACTAGCTAGACTAAGTTAGATAATCTCTGTGAATTTGTAATTATGCGGAATATAAAAACAAACGTATACTAAACTTGATCCTCTATGGATCAATAATATTAATAAAACTTCGTACTAGAAACTTGTGTCTATTACAATGACCTAGGGTTCCTTATATACTAGTGGAAACGCTAACCTTTCTTACAAGAAACGAATAATACTAAACCAATAAAAGATATTCTACATATCTTGTCCTAAAATACTTAAGTTATATCCACGGTTAAACTCTATCCGTAGGATCTATGGTCGTCCGCAGGAACCAGTCATCAGCAGAAAGTCACTAAGCCTTCCACAGGAACCTGTCAGCAGTATCTGTCAGCAGTATCTTCAACAATTCCTTACAGTGTTGAGGGAGGTGATATTATTTTTAGAGAGAGAGAGAGTAAGGGTGAGGGTGATTGTGTTTGTGTTTGTGTTTGTGTTTTGTGCCAGGTAAGACCCACAAGGACGATTTTTGTATTACACTCTATAAAAAAAACATAATAATAATAATAATAATAATAATAATAATAATAATAATAATAATAATAATAATAATAATAATAATAATAATAATAATAATAATAATAATAATAATAATAATAATAATAATAATAATAATAATAATAATAATAGTAAGGTGGGTGAGGTAACCCTGGTGTAAAATACACAGACCAAAACCCGTAACTTATTAAAGATACCAAGTCTCTCGAACCGAGCTAAATCTCAAAATTATGCAATACCACGATACGTTCCAAAAATATATAACCCGAACCAATCATTCAAAATATTAAACTTTTCGTTAGGTTATCATAGTGCCGGAGTCAATGTAGTGCCAAGTAAATATCTCAAAAAATAAATCACCACGAACGTACCAAACCAATAATAAAAATCAATTTCCATAAATATTTCGAAGTTCAAACCACGGTTCAACGTTTACAATTCCCATTACGAATAAACTTTTCAAATATTCCAAAAATTATTAAATTTAAAGTAATGCGGCTTTTATAAATTGTTTCCCTAAATTGCCAGTTGTCACACACGGGACTAAGGGAAATGTTGTATTTTTGACCGTTGGCATATGAACGTTGGGTTGTATTTTTTGACCGTTGCATTCCAACAGTTTTTTTTTTCTTTTTTTTTTTTTTTTTTTTTTTTTTTTTTTTTTTGACTCTATATATTGGACAAAGAGAAGGGTGGCAAAACACATCAAAAAATACATACCGATTCATATAAAAAATACCGAGAATCAAATCAAGTTTTTGGCAACAAAAAATGGAGTGTGGCAAAACAAATAGAGATCCTAGAAAAA